>OY992897.1:46351629-47071629 GCA_963921405.1 Cepaea hortensis
CTGACTTTAAACCCGGAAAGTCGGACTTATGTAACTGTCTTGCCCCGAGCTTTCAGTGTCAGTGTTGTCCAGTGTGTCCCCTAAAACTGTCTTTACCTTAGCTGTGAGTGTTTATGTTGTCCAGCGTGTCCCCTGAAACTGTCTTGACCCCAGCTGTGAGTGTTTATGTTGTCCAGTGTGTCCCCTGAAACTGTCTTGACCCCAGCTGTCAGTCTTAATGTTGTCCAACGTGTCCCCTGAAACTGTCTTGACCCCAGCTTTCAGTGTCAGTGGTGTCCAGTGTGTCCCCTGAAACTGTCTTGACCTTAGCTGTGAGTGTTTATGTTGTCCAGTGTGTCCCCTGAAAATGTCTTGACCTTAGCTGTGAGTGTTTATGTTGTCCAGCGTGTCCCCTGAAACTGTCTTGACCCCAGCTGTGAGTGTTTATGTTGTCCAGCGTGTCCCCTGAAACTGTCTTGACCTTAGCTGTGAGTGTTTATGTTGTCCAGTGTGTCCCCTGAAACTGTCTTGACCCCAGCTTTCAGTGTCAGTGTTGTCCAGTGTGTCCCCTGAAACTGTCTTTACCTTAGCTGTGAGTGTTTATGTTGTCCAGTGTGTCCCCTGAAACTGTCTTGACCTTAGCTGTGAGTGTTTATGTTGTCCAGCGTGTCCCCTGAAACTGTCTTGACCCCAGCTGTAAGTGTTTATGTTGTCCAGTGTGTCCCCTGAAACTGTCTTGACCCCAGCTGTGAGTGTTTATGTTGTCCAGTGTGTCCCCTGAAACTGTCTTGACCCCAGCTGTCAATGATGTCCAGTGTGTCCCCTGAAACTGTCTTGACCCCAGCTGTGAGTGTTTATGTTGTCCAGTGTGTCCCCTGAAACTGTCTTGACCCCAGCTGTGAGTGTTTATGTTGTCCAGTGTGTCCCCTGAAACTGTCTTGACCCCAGCTGTCAGTCTTAATGTTGTCCAACGTGTCCCCTGAAACTGTCTTGACCCCAGCTTTCAGTGTCAGTGTTGGCCAGTGTGTCCTCTGAAACTGTCTTGACCCCAGCTGTGAGTGTTTATGTTGTCCAGTTTGTCCCCTGAAACTGTCTTGACCCCAGCTGTGAGTGTTTATGTTGTCCAGTGTGTAGCCTGAAACTGTCTTGACCCCAGCTGTGAGTGTTTATGTTGTCCAGTGTGTCCCCTGAAACTGTCTTTACCTTAGCTGTGAGTGTTTATGTTGTCCAGTGTGTCCCCTGAAACTGTCTTGACCCCAGCTGTGAGTGTTTATGTTGTCCAGCGTGTCCCCTGAAACTGTCTTGACCTTAGCTGTGAGTGTTTATGTTGTCCAACGTGTCCCCTGAAACTGTCTTGACCCCAGCTGTCAGTGTTTATGTTGTCCAGTGTGTCCCCTGAAACTGTCCTGACCCCAGCTGTGAGTGTTTATGTTGTCCAGTGTGTCCCCTGAAACTGTCTTGACCCCAGCTGTGAGTGTTTATGTTGTCCAGTGTGTCCCCTGAAACTGTCCTGACCCCAGCTGTCAATGTTGTCCAGTGTGTCCCCTGAAACTGTCTTGACCCCAGCTGTCAATGTTGTCCAGTGTGTCCCCTGAAACTGTCTTGACCCCAGCTGTCAATGTTGTCCAGTGTGTCCCCTGAAACTGTCTTGACCCCAGCTGTCGGTCTTAATGTTGTCCAACGTGTCCCCTGAAACTGTCTTGACCCCAGCTGTCGGTCTCAATGTTGTCCAGTGTGTCCCCTAGTCTCTCCTTCTCTCTTATGCTCCTATGAGCGCCAATAAATAATTGGAAAAGTATTTATGAATTGTAAAAAAGAAGTCTTTCAGCGGGGTGGGGGGATTCTGAAGGTGTAGATCTGTTTGTAAAAGAGGTCACATGGCCAGGTCCGCAACCCTACTCCGAAAAACCTAAAGCACACATGTGTAAACGCCGAGACTGTAACCAAAATGCCACAGCATCTACCGACCAAACCGAATAAACACGGTTTGACAATTCGGCCACAAAAACTGCGGTTTCACTGAGGAAAGTAATCTTATGTAAGTCCTTGTCTGGCCAGGAGAGACACTAACCATACAAAGCAAAACCAAGACTTGATAGGCATGTAAATTTGAACAAACAAGAAAAGGGAGATTTCACTTCGACTGAATGAATGAAACTTCGGCAAAATTTGAATGAGGGGAATTTTTTTGCCGCAGAGAAAGAACAATGGCGGAAGGATTTTTCTGCTGGTATAAAACCGAGGTATCAAAAGTTCCAATATTGACTTTGAAGTATGAAATGCCGCACCGTACTGATATAAATACGCCTTGTCGGCAGCAGACCAGATGAAAGAGATAAACTGTTGACTCTGACAGACTCTTGAAATTGGTCAATGAGAGACACAAACTCATTTCCAATGTCTAGAGATTTAGTCTTCGTAGTGGAGGACTATTTCTTTAATACGAACTTTCTTCTTTTCTGCCAAGTTCCCCGTTTGCCTGAAATGCTGCCAAGTTTGGAAAGTGACATGGAGCTTCTTCTTTCGTTCGCCTGAAAAATGTTTATAACTGCAATGTTGTCTCTTGTATGAATCTAACAGTTTTTTTTAGTTCACTCAGCGGTCCATAGAGTTTATCTTCCATTGTTGTCTCTCTAGGCCAGAAGGTTTGCCTAGATATGTTGTAGTTTGGGCAATCCTGGAGTATGTGCTCTGCTGTCTGCGACGCCAATCCACATGTGCACATGGCTGAGTCCATCCATCCATCATTTGCCATGCCGGTAAGCGTGGGCGGTCATGTTCTGCCATCTCACTCGATCACCAGAGTCGTGGATCAGCTCCGTGTTTCTGTCTCGATCATGCCACAAGGCCAAGCCATCCAGGTACTTGCTTCTAGGTCTTCCCCTTGGTCTGTTCCCCTCGATCTTACCAGTTGTCACCAAATTCTCCAATCCATTTCTTCTCATAACATGCCCAAAAAATTTTGAATGTCTACGTCTAATTTCTCTAATCAGTTTACGATCTTCATTTGTTTCTTGAAGGACTTGTTCTTTGGTCTTTCTGGCTGTCCATGGTATTCTTTGCATTTTCCTCAGAAACCACATCTCTACAGCCATCAGATGTTTTTCAGCCTGACTGCTCATTGTCCACGCTTCACATCCATACAAAAGTACAGGTTCAATGTAGCATCTCAACACTTTTTTTCTCGTTTCAATTGACATCTTTTTATTGGTCAATATGTTTTTCATCTTGCTAAAGGCTACTTTTGCCATGGCGATTCTTGTTCTAATCTCTTCAAGGCATCTCCCATCAGATGTTATGACTGTTCCGAGATAATTGTACCTGCTCACTTGTTGAAGAATATTCCCATTTACTTGTATATTACACTAGCTGACCCTGCCCGGCTTCGCCCAGACCCTGGTGGGGAGCATCTCATTTAATTCATATAAGTAGTCATATAAGTTCTCGTTCCCGTTACCGACTGGCTGTCTGTCTGTCTGTCTGTCTGTCTGTCTGTCTGTCTGTCTGTCTGTCTGTCTGTCTGTCTGTCTGTCTGACCCGGCCCGGCATTGCCCAGCTCCTGGTGTGGAGCATCTCATTTAATTCATATAAGTAGTCATATAAGTTCCCGTTCCCGACTGTCTATCTGTCTGTCTGTCTGTCTATCTGTCTGCCTGACCCTGCCCGGCTTCGCCCAGTCCCTGGTGGGGAGCATCTCATTTAATTCATATAAGTAGTCATATAAGTTCCCGTTCCCGTTACCGACTATCTGTCTGTCTGTCTGTCTGTCTGTCTGTCTGTCTGTCTGACCCGGCCCGGCATCGCCCAGCTCCTGGTGTGAAGCATCTCATTTAATTTATATAAGTAGTCATATAAGTTCCTGTTCCCGACTGTCTATCTGTCTGTCTATCTGTCTGCCTGAACCTGTCCGGCTTCGCCCAGTCCCTGGTGGGGAGCATCTCATTTAATTCATATAAGTAGTCATATAAGTTCCCGTTCCCGTTACCGACTATCTGTCTGTCTGTCTGTCTGTCTGTCTGTCTGTCTGTCTGTCTGACCCGGCCCGGCATCGCCCAGCTCCTGGTGTGGAGCATCTCATTTAATTCATATAAGTAGTCATATAAGTTCCCGTTCCCGACTATCTATCTGTCTGTCTGTCTGTCTATCTGTCTGCCTGACACTGCCCGGCTTCGCCCAGTCCCTGGTGGGGAGCATCTCATTTAATTCATATAAGTAGTCATATAAGTTCTCA
The DNA here is from genome assembly GCA_963921405.1 of Cepaea hortensis. NCBI lineage: Eukaryota > Metazoa > Mollusca > Gastropoda > Stylommatophora > Helicidae > Cepaea > Cepaea hortensis. Next base: position 46,355,840 of record OY992897.1, read on the forward strand.
TTAAATTCATACAACAAAAAAAAGTAACTTAAAAGAATGTCCTTCCACACACCATCCATTATTTTTAATGAAAACTCTTTCTAATCACCTGCATGACTACAGTAACTTCTTAAGCAAAAAAAGATGAGTTACAATGTTATGCATTGTGCATTATTTTTATGAAAACTTTGAAAATGACTTACAGATTGTATCATTATTTATTATAACTCATATGCCGGTACATAACTATGGACAAAGAGTTTATAAATCTTTGAAAACGATGCCACAATATGACTATAAGTTATACAGAAAAGTTATGCCCCTTGAAATAACTTTTACAGAGTTAGGTCCCCTGAGATATATGAAATTATGATGAAAAATGAAATAATACTGAGTAAGCAGGCGATTTCACACTAACAAAATATCACAGTTGGCAGCTCTGGAATGAAAGGAAGGCGTGTAGAAAATTTCATCTCAATCGGATGGGCCGTTCGCGAACGTATAAAGGACATACATACATACATACATACATACATACATACATACATACATACATACATACATACATACATACATACATACATACATACATACATACATACATACATACATACATACATACATACATACATACATACATACATACATACATACATACATACATACATACATACATACATACATACATACATACATACATACATACATACATACATACATACAGATGGACGGAGATCGCCTTTTATATATAAGATTGTGGTATTTCGTCCTTCCTAGTGACGACCATAATCAGTGTCTTTTTACAATTTAATTCTAACCCTAGTTGTTCACTGTGTGTAACAATCGCATCTACTAAATTTTGCAGGTCCTGTTCATTGTCTGCAATCAAGACTGTATCATCTGCATATCTAATGTTATTGATGCATCGTCCCCCAATGTTGATTCCTTCCATATCTTCAATATTTCTGAAAATACTTTCACTGTACAGGGAAAACAGATCTGGAGACATTACACATCCCTGTCTCACACCCCTTTTAATAGGCTGATATTGGCTTACTTCATTATCAACTCTTATGGCAGCTTGTTGTTTCCAATATATGTTTTTTACAAGTCACCAAACTTGAATTTTGTATACATGTGGTTGCGTGTTCTATTGTGTCCTGTTCTGAGGCGCAGAAGAATGACCTGTTCTAGTCTGTCCATAACGTGGTAGTCGTCTTGAGTAGGGTTTGGTGGCCTTCTGACTGATTTGATCATTCTTTTCTTTGGTGGTATGTAATGGGCACATCAGGTTGTTCTTCTTTTGCTCCTTCCTTAGCCAATCGATCGGCTCTGTCGTTTCCGGGTACTCCACAGTGGGATGGTATCCACTGTATGGTGACCTTATGCTGACTGCTAAGTTCAGAAAGTAGTGTCCTTAGTACTGGCAATTTCCCAGACAGGAGCTCCTCTGTTACGGATTTTGCATATGTCAATATCACCACAGATTGTGTACCATGGCTAGTATTTTGTAACTTCCCTGTGGCTATCTTGATTGCCTCAATTTCAGCATCATAGTTATAGCAGTACTTTCCTGTTGGTACTATGGCCGTGTCCCTAGTATTATTTGGGTATTCTATGTACACTCCTGCTCCTCCATTTCGAACAGCATTTTGTGCTGACCCATCTGTGTAGACTCGGATCCAGAGATCCTGTGGGTATTCGTCATCAAAGAAGCTAAGAGTGGCTGTTCTGCGCTGTACACTGTTCTGTTCTTCCTTGACATGAATCGAAATCCATCCATCCATCATGTGCCATGCCGATAAGTGTGGGCGGTCATGTTCTGACATCTCACTCGATCACCAGAGTCATGGATCAACTCAGTGTTCCTGTCTCAACCATGTCATATGGCCAAGCCATCCAAGTATTTACTTCTCGGTCTCCCCTTGGTCTCTTCCCTTCGATCTTGCCAGTTGTCGCCAAGTTCTCCAAGTCATTTCTTCTCATAACATGTCTGTAACATAACATCTTGGAATGTCGATCGATGACAAAATGTCGCGCCAAATGTATACCACAGAGCCGGAATTCTTTAATGTGTTGTTGATCGAGGAAAAACTGTCGCGCCATACGTCGGCTGGCGGCAGCCATCCTTTGAAGTTGTAGACTGTCTGGGTAAAAGTCGGCAGGATCTTTTGTTGTGGGAACAAGAATTCTCTAGATCACAGGCCTGCAAGACTTTTTTAAGTGCCGGGACAGGTACCCAGATGAAAGCAGAATAGACGGCGGGTTGTTTCCATCCAGTCTAAACAGAAGAGAGAAAAATAGATTCTAGACTTCTAGTGTCTAGACAGTTTTGTGACGTCACTCAGACCCAGTATTAAACCAGTTGAGGTAAACAACTTTGGGGTTAGTCGACCAAAAGTTGTGAAGCGCTACGGACGTGTGCAATATTCTTAGTTTGTGTCTAGAGAGAGACTATAGTGTCTAATGTTGATTTGCATCGGCGGACATTTAACCATTGTGTTCTTCTTCTTCTTCTTCTTCTTCTTCTTCTTCTTCTTCTTCTTCTTCTTCTTCTTCTTCTTCTTCTTCTTCTTCTTCTTCTTCTTCTTCTTCTTCTTCTTCTTCTGCGTTCATCCGGATTATTTTTTTTTTTATGTGACTGCGTTGTGCCTGTTTACAGCAGAGCTGCGTTCTTGCGCCGTTAGGTCGACACATCCGACTTCTGCGGGCATTTGTTGACCGGGTTAACCTTCCCGGGGGTTTCTTAGGACGTTTGAATCTCACTGTTGCTATATATAAAGCTTGTGTTGTTAGCACACTACTCTATGGGTCTGAATCCTGGACCCTGTACTCAAGACAGTAAAGGAAGTTGAATTCCTTCCACATGAGATGTCTGAGACGTATCCTGGGGATTACATGGAACGACCACATAACAAACAAACAGGTGCTTGAAAGAGCAGATATTACCACAGTGCACACCCTCCTCAAGCAGAGACGCCTCCGGTGGCTGGGCCACGTATCTCGAATGGAGGATGAACGTATTCCCAAAGATGCCCTTTACGGAGAACTAGCCACAGGAAAGAGGCCAACCGGAATACCCCAAATGCGATATAGGATGTGTGTAAACAAGATATGAAAACCATTGGAATAGATCCAGACACGTGGGAGAGAGTTGCAACAGACAGATGCTCCTGGAGAAGAGATGTACAAAACGGACTGGTGCTCTTTGATCGCAATCTGATCCAACAAACTGAGGATAGGCGGCACAGGCTCAAAGCGCAGTCACTTACTGCGGGACTTGCCTGTCTTACAGATGCGGAAACTGTGACAGGGATTGTCACTCTCGCATTGGACTATACAGTCACCAGCGGTGCTGCCAGGCACCTCCCAAGCGGCACAACTCTACAATCCTTCAGGACTACAAGAGGCCTACTACTACTATGTTGTAGCACACATACCACACATTAGTTAGGTCATTGTAGAACACATACCCCACACTAGTTATGTCATTGTAGCACACATACCACACACTAGTTATGTCATTGTAGCACACATACCACACATTAGTTAGGTCATTGTAGAACACATACCCAACACTAGTTAGGTCATTGTAGTACACATACCCCACACTAGATAGGTCATTGTAGCACACACACCACACACTAGTTAGGTCATTGTAGCACACATACCACACATTAGTTAGGTCATTGTAGCACACATACCACACATTAGTTAGGTCATTGTAGAACACATACACCACACTAGTTAGGTCATTGTAGCACACATACCACACACTAGTTAGGTCATTGTAGAACACATACCCAACACTAGTTAGGTCATTGTAGCACACATACCCCACACTAGTTAGGTCATTGTAGCACACATACCACACACTAGTTAGGTCATTGTAGCACACATACCACACATTAGTTAGGTCATTGTAGAACACATACCCTACACTAGTTAGGTCATTGTAGCACACATACCACACATTAGTTAGGTCATTGTAGAACACATACCACACAATAGTTAGGTCATTGTAGCACACATACCCCACATTAGTTAGGTCATTGTAGCACACATACCACACATTAGTTAGGTCATTGTAGCACACATACCACACACTAGTTAGGTCATTGTAGCACACATACCCCACACTAGTTAGGTCATTGTAGCACACATACCCCACATTAGTTAGGTCATTGTAGAACACATACCCCACATTAGTTAGGTCATTGTAGCACACATACCCCACATTAGTTAGATCATTGTAGAACACATACCACACATTAGTTAGGTTATTGTAGAACACATACCCTACACTAGTTAGGTCATTGTAGCACACATACAACACACTAGTTAGGTCATTGTAGCACACATACCACACATTAGTTAGGTCATTGTAGCACACATACCACACACTAGTTAGGTCATTGTAGCACACATACCACACATTAGTTAGATCATTGTAGCACACATACCACACATTAGTTAGATCATTGTAGCACACATACCACACATTAGTTAGGTCATTGTAGCACACATACCACACACTAGTTAGGTCATTGAAGCACACATACCCCACATTAGTTAGATCATTGTAGCACACATACCACACATTAGTTAGGTCATTGTAGCACACATACCACACACTGGTTAGATCATTGTAGCACACATACCCCACATTAGTTAGATCATTGTAGCACACATACCACACATTAGTTAGGTCATTGTAGCACACATACCACACACTAGTTAGGTCATTGTAGCACACATAACCCACATTAGTTAGATCGTTGTAGCACACATACCACACATTAGTTAGGTCATTGTAGCACACATACCACACATTAGTTAGGTCATTGTAGCACACATACCCCACATTAGTTAGGTCATTGTAGCACACATACCCCACATTAGTTAGATCATTGTAGCACACATACCACACATTAGTTAGGTCATTGTAGCACACATACCACACACTAGTTAGGTCATTGTAGCACACATACCACACATTAGTTAGATCATTGTAGCACACATACCACACACTAGTTAGGTCATTGTAGCACACATACCACACATTAGTTAGATCATTGTAGCACACATACCACACACTAGTTAGGTCATTGTAGCACACATACCACACACTAGTTAGGTCATTGTAGCACACATACCACACACTAGTTAGGTCATTGTAGCACACATACAACACACTAGTTAGGTCATTGTAGCACACATACCACACACTAGTTAGGTCATTGTAGCACACATACCACACACTAGTTAGGTCATTGTAGCACACATACCACACACTAGTTAAGTCATTGTAGCAAACATATCACACACTAGTTAGGTCATTGTAGCACACATACCACACATTAGTTAGATCAATGTAGCACACATACCACACACTAGTTAGGTCATTGTAGCACACATACCACACATTAGTTAGATCATTGTAGCACACATACCACACACTAGTTAGGTCATTGTAGCACACATACCACACACTAGTTAGGTCATTGTAGCACACATACCACACACTAGTTAGGTCATTGTAGCACACATACCCCACATTAGTTAGGTCATTGTAGCACACATACCCCACATTAGTTAGGTCATTGTAGAACACATACCCCACATTAGTTAGGTCATTGTAGCACACATACCCCACATTAGTTAAGACATTGTAGCACACATACCCACATTAGTTAGATCATTGTAGCACACATACCCCACATTAGTTAGATCATTGTAGAACACATACCCCACATTAGTTAGGTCATTGTAGAACACATACCCCACATTAGTTAGGTCATTGTAGCACACATACCTCACATTAGTTAGGTCATTGTAGCACACATACCCCACATTAGTTAGATCATTGTAGAACACATACCCCACATTAGTTAGATCATTGTAGAACACATACCCCACATTAGTTAGGTCATTGTAGCACACATACCCCACATTAGTTTGGTCATTGTAGAATACATACCCCACATTAGTTAAGACATCGTAGCACACATACCCCACATTAGTTAAGACATTGTAGCACACATACCCCACATTAGTTAAGACATTGTAGCACACATACCCCACATTAGTTAGGTCATTGTAGCACACATACCCCACATTAGTTAAGACATTGTAGCACACATACCCCACATTAGTTAGGTCATTGTAGCACACATACCCCACATTAGTTAAGACATTGTAGCACACATACCCCACATTAGTTAGGTCATTGTAGCACACATACCCCACATTAGTTAGGTCATTGTAGAATACATACCCCACATTAGTTAGGTCATTGTAGAACACATACCCCACACTAGTTAGGTCATTGTAGCACACATACCCCACATTAGTTAGGTCATTGTAGCACACATACCCCACATTAGTTAGGTCATTGTAGAACACATACCCCACATTAGTTAGGTCATTGTAGCACACATACCCCACATTAGTTAGGTCATTGTAGCACACATAACCCACATTAGTTAGATCATTGTAGCACACATACCCCACATTAGTTAGATCATTGTAGCACACATACCCCACATTAGTTAGGTCATTGTAGAATACATACCCCACACTAGTTAGGTCATTGTAGCACACATACCCCACATTAGTTAGGTCATTGTAGCACACATACCCCACATTAGTTAGGTCATTGTAGCACACATACCCCACATTAGTTAGGTCATTGTAGGACAATACCCCACATTAGTTAGGTCATTGTAAGACAATACCCCACATTAGTTAGGTCATTGTAGGACACATACCCCACATTAGTTAGGTCATTGTAGAACAATACCCCCACATTAGTTAGGTCATTGTAGGACAATACCCCACATTAGTTAGGTCCTTGTAGGACAACACCCCACATTAGTTAGGTCATTGAAGGACAATACCCCACATTAGTTAGGTCATTGAAGGACAATACCCCACATTAGTTAGGTCATTGAAGGACAATACCCCACATTAGTTAGGTCATTGTATCACACTGGTTTCTGAATGGAATATATACTTAGTATTTCAGCCACATATTATTTGTTTGTTCACTTCATCTAATACAGCGGTTCTCAACCGGTGAGGAATTCCCCCCCCCCCCACCCCCAGGTAGGAATTTTATGGTTTCCAGGGGGAATGAAGATTATTTCAAGATCGCGTTAATACAAGAACCGATTATTTGATATTGTTTTTCCCTTCATACTTTACGGCTCTATACGTCTCACCCTTCTAAAATTCATTTTATAAAGTAAGTAGACCCACAAATCACGTTTTATGTGGACGTCTAGATTTGTTTTGGTATGTGCTTCCATTATTACATATACTGTGTAGGGGCAGGAGCGGGAGGGGGGATTTTAGGTAGGAAATACGAAAGGGGGGAATGACGTTGTGAAAATATGGTGACGGCGGGGGGCACGCGCCAAATTGTTAGGTAGGAAATACGAAAAGGGGGAGGGGGATGACGTTCTAAAAATATAGTGAAGGGGGGCACAGGCCAAAAAAGATTGAGAACCACTGATCTAATATATGCAGATGCACCTGTATGCACCAGTTTGCACCAGTATGCACCTGTATGCACATGTATGTACCTGTATGCACATGTATGTACCTGTATGCACATGTATGCACAAGTTTCACCTGATTGCACCAGTATATACAAGCAAGCGCCAGTATACACCAGTGTGCACATGTATACACCTTATGCATCAGTATGCACCTGTAAGCACAGTATGCAACAGTTAGTTAGTTAGTTGTGGTTCCAACTTCACGGCAACGGGTTGTCCCCATATTGCTCCGTTCCTGTGCCAGTGAATATAACACAAAATGTTCCTCACTGCCCAATGTGAACAATGGAACAGACAGGAGTATCGGCAAGCCTACAGCCCGCACAGGTATACTGTGCATAATGCCGCCGCCTGAATGCCAACACAAAAGTCCTCCATGAAAAATACACTTCATTGACCCGGGTTTTATCCCATATGACTCGGTCTCTTTCCATAGGACCACCCGCCGAAAGTGCTGCACAAAGCACGAACTTCGTACCTCCAGCTGCGACTCCCAGGAGTCTCCTTAAAATGCACTCGTGCGCCGAAAAGGCAAAACAGTCAATTCAGCAATAGCCGGCCGCCATCGTTCCGAACATGCAGTTCGCGCTACACACAACCGCGGACAGATGTAAAAGCATTCCACACGAAACTCACAGCTCACAGTGTCGCGCCACGCACTCACTCAGTAGCAGGGCGACGGAACCATAGTCATATGCAACAGTATACACATGTATGCACAAGTATACATCTGTATGCACCAGTATGTACCTTATACACCTGCAATCACCAATATGCACCTGTATGCACCTGGTGCATCTTTTTGTACCTATATGCACCAGTATGCACAAGTGTGCACTATATACACAAGTGTGCACTAGTATGTACCTATTATCTCCGTTAACGCCGTCCGCTCACAAACTTGCATCTAATTGGCAGGACGTTGTCATCAACCACAGGTTGATATTCTAGAATATTTTAAGTTCGGTAGTTTGCCATGGCTGTCTGAACGCGAGGTCGGCGTGTAATTCCAATAGACCGGATAGCGTAAATGGTGACATGCCAGCTACCCTCTGTGCGGCTCTTCCTGTCTCCCCCCAACCAAACATTGGAGGGTTCTAGTCTAGAGTGCCACCACCTGCTTATCTTCTATGAGTATATATATATATATATATATAGAGAGAGAGGGGGGGGGGGGGGAAGGAGAGTAAAACGTCGATTAACCGTCACCGTCGGGACCAGGACCGTGACGGATAACCGAATCGTTAGGTGTTAATACGTATTACAGAAACCTGATTTCATTGCGAGCTTGGGACAAAAATGAAAATAAAATCCTTTAAAAGTGAATACTACATACATATTTTATTTAATTTTACAAACCAATCAATATAAACTTCAATTTAAGAGTAGCAATGTACAGAAGTGTATGCACCAGTATGCACTATACTTCTTCTTCTTCTTCTTCTTCGTTCATCCGGAGTTTTTTTTTTTCTGATGTGATTGCGTTGTGCCTGTTTACAGCAGAGCTGCGTTCTTGCGCCGTTAGGCCGACACATCCGACTTCTGCGGGCATTTGTTGACCGGGTTAACCTTCCCGGGGGTTTCTTAGGACGTTTGAATCTCACTGGTGTGGTGTTATCTCCCATCCTAGCTGGCCCATATAGAACAGCCAAAGACATCCTGGTCAGCCCTCAAGGGAAGGCAGGGGCAGACCATGGGCATTCCCCGCCATCCAAGGAGGCTTCCATAATTGCAGAGCCAACACACAGCGATCTGGTACTGGGCTCACCCAAGGAATCGTCACGTCCTACACATGGCTGCTTAGCCTCACTTCCGTATATTGGGCCTTTCGTTCACCATTGGCTGTTCTTCCGGAAACCAGAATAATGCAGTGTGCAGATGACATCCACACAGTGAGCTTTCGACTCGGACTTTCCGCGCAATGGATTTGCTATCCGAGCAATATTCCATTTCGTGCCACTAGGACATTTTTTCCACCTTATTTGAAGCCCACACAGTGAGCTTTTGATTCGGACTTTGCACGTAATGGATTTGCTATCCAAGCAATATTCCATTTCGTGCCACTAGGACACTTTTTCCACCTTTTATGAAGCTCAAACAGTGAGCTTTTGATTCGGACTTTCCACGTAATGGATTTGCTATCCGAGCAATATTCCATTTCATGCCTCTGGGAGGCTTTTGTAACCGACATACCTGTGGTATGAAGTGTGGCAGTCTGAATACTTCTTCATACACCTTTAAATGTCAACCCGTATGTAGTTAAAGTAAGCTGCGATCAAATTGAGCTTGTTGATATCTCCATAGAGCTTGTCCTCAAATGAAGCAGGTGTGGGCCAAAATATCTTTCTCTGTTCTGCATATATTGGGCACTCCTGCAGCAAATGTTTAGCTGTCATTTTTCCAGTTCTACAATTACATTCATCGGTATCTCCTATTTTTAGTTTATTGAACAAGTGGTACTTCAGCCTGTTATGTCCTGTGCGGAGTCTGAAGATTGCTACTTGTTCTCTTCGGTCGAGTTTGTAATATGCATCATCCTTCTGGTGGCCTGGATGCTCCGATTCCCATTTGGTTTTATAGGTGCTTTTTATCAACCTCTTTGCCTCATTGTAAGTTATGTCTACGTCAGGCTGTGGTAGTCGTCCGCCCTCTTTTGTCAGTCTGTCAGCCTCTTCATTTCCAGGTATACTGCAATGTGATGGGATCCACTGTATTACAACCTTTTTGGATTTCTGGCTTAGACCATGGAGTGCTGCTCTTAGGTCAGTTAGTTCTGTGCTGTTATTGCTCTTGAGTATTGAGACAGCTGACTTTGCATCTGTGAAGATAGCTATTTGCTTCTCTTTATTTTCCTCCATCAAGAGCATTTCTGCTGCAGTTTTCAGAGCCTCTACCTCTGCTTTCAAGTTACTTGAAAACTTTCCAGTTGCCACTGAATGTGTTTTTTTCACTCCATTTTTTAAATTTAGGAGAATTCCTCCTCCTCCATTCTCTATTGAATTTTTGGCTGATCCATCTGTATATGCATGGGTCCAATTCCTGCTTGGGTAATGTTCTTTTATGTAGTTTAGGGTTATTTCTCTTCTTTCAGTTTCATGCTGAGTGTTCTTTTTCTCAATACCAGGAATGTTTTCTATCATCTCAGGCAGTTGCTGCTGTCTTCAAGCTGGGAAGTTGTGTACATAGTAAATGGGCTTGACTGTTGATATGTTAAGTATGGGATCTGCCCTAATCTTTCGTTTTGCAGTTTCTACAAAGTTGCTACGCTTCAGTCTTCCTTTTCCAAAACCATTAAACCTGTTATACATAGGGTGGTCTGTCAATCTTCTAAATTTTTCTGCTTGTTGCTGGGCTCTGCTATCTCTTCTGTCCTGCATTGGTTATAAACAAGTGATCTTTTCTAGTTCTTCTTCTTCTTCTTCGTTCATCCTGAGTTTTTTTTTCTTTTTCGGACGTGATTGCGTTGTGCCTGTTTACAGCAGAGCTGCGTTCTTGCGCCGTTAGGCCGACACATCCGACTTCTGCGGGCATTTGTTGACCGGGTTAACCTTCCCGGGGGTTTCTTAGGACGTTTGACTCTCACTGGTGTGGTGTTATCCCCCATCCTAGCTGGCCCATATAGAACAGCCAAAGGCATCCTGGTCAGCCCTCAAGGGAAGGCAGGGGCAGACCATGGGCATTCCCCGCCATCCAAGGAGGCTTCCATACTTGCAGAGCCAGCACACAGCGCTCTGGTACTGGGCTCACCCAAGGAATCGTCACGTCCTGCACATGGCTGCTTAGCCTCACTTCCGTATATTGGGCCTTTCGTTCACCATAGGCTGTTCTTCCGGAAACCAGAATAATGCAGTGTGCAGATGACATCCACACAGTGAGCTTTCGACTCGGACTTTCCGCGCAATGGATTTGCTATCCGAGCAATATTCAATATCGTGCCACTAGGACACTTTTTCCACCTTATTTGAAGCCCACACAGTGAGCTTTTGATTCGGACTTTGCACGTAATGGATTTGCTATCCAAGCAATATTCCATTTCGTGCCACTAGGACACTTTTTCCACCTTTTATGAAGCTCACACAGTGAGCTTTTGATTCGGACTTTCCACGTAATGGATTTGCTATCCGAGCAATATTCCATTTCATGCCTCTGGGAGGCTTTTGTAACCGACATACCTGTGGTATGAAGTGTGGCAGTCTGAATACTTCTTCATCCACCTTTAAATGTCAACCTGTATGTAGTTAAAGTAACCTGCGGTCAACTTGAGCTTGTTGATATTTCCATAGAGCTTGTCCTCAATTGAAGTAGGCGTGGACCAAAATATCTTTCTCTGTTCTGCATATATTGGACACTCCTGCAGAAAATGTTTTGCTGTCATTTTTCCAGTTCGACAATTACATTCATCGGTATCTCCTATTTTTAGTTTATTGAACAAGTGGTATTTCAGCCTGTTATGTCCTGTGCGGAGTCTGAAGATTGCTACTTGTTCTCTTCGGTCGAGTTTGTAATATGCATCATCCTTCTGGTGGCCTGGATGCTCTGATTCCCATTTGGTTTTATAGGTGCTTTTTATCAACCTCTTTGCCTCATTGTAAGTTATGTCTATGTCAGGCTGTGGTAGTCGTCCGCCCTCTTTTGCCAGTCTGTCAGCCTCTTCATTTCCAGGTATACTGCAATGTGATGGGATCCACTGTATTACAACCTTTTTGGATTTCTGGCTTAGACCATGGAGTGCTGCTCTTAGGTCAGCTATTTCTGTGCTGTTATTGCTCTTCAGTATTGAGACAGCTGACTTTGCATCTGTGAAGATAGCTATTTGCTTCTCTTTATTTTCCTCCATCATGAGCATTTCTGTTGCAGTTTTCAGAGCCTCTACCTCTGCTTTGAAGTTACTTGAAAACTTTCCAGTTGCCACTGAATGTGTTTTTTTCACTCCATTTTTTAAATTTAGGAGAATTCCTCCTCCTCCATTTTTAATTGAATCGTTGGCTGATCCATCTGTATATGCATGGGTCCAATTCCTGCTTGGGTAATGTTCTTTTATGTAGTTTATGGTTATTTCTCTTCTTTCGGTTTCATGCTGAGTGTTCTTTTTCTCAATACCAGGAATGTGTTCTATCATCTCAGGCAGTTGCTGCTGTCTCCAAGCTGGGAAGTTGTGTGCATAGTAAATGGGCTTGACTGTTGATATGTTAAGTATGGGATCTGCCCTAATCTTTCGTTTTGCAGTTTCTACAAAGTTGCTACGCTTCAGTCTTCCTTTTCCAAAACCATTAAACCTGTTATACATAGGGTGGTCTGTCAATCTTCTAAATTTTTCTGCTTGTTGCTGGGCTCTGCTATCTCTTCTGTCCTGCATTGGTTGTAAACAAGTGATCTTTTCTAGTTCATTAATAGGCGTTGTCTTCAGGCTTCCAGTTATGATTCGAATTCCTTGGTTTTGGACTCTACTTAATTTGTTAAAGTTTGACTTAGCTGCTGTTGCCCAAGCTGCAATGCCATATTCCAGTACTGGCCTCACCCGTCCAGTATATAGCTTCTTGAGAACTTTTTCATCTGCTCCCCACGTTGTACCAGCAAGCTTTTTCATGATTGCCATTCTCTGCCTTGCTCTTGTTCGATTTTTCTCAACCTGTGTTTTCCATGTCAGGCGACGATCAAAGGTGACTCCGAGATAGTTTGGATTTTCTTCATGGCGCAATATTTTCCATTCAATACCAGCTTAGGTTGCTGAGTTTTATTTGAGAGGGAGAACACTGTGCATGTTGTTTTCTCCTCACTTATCTTCACTAGCCATGATTTTGACCAGTCCTCTAGTGCTAATAGGGCTTGCTGTATTCTGCTGTTAGCTGTACTAATATATTCTTCAGATGTCCATATGGCTAGGTCATCTGCAAAGGATGATGTGTGTACTCTGGCTTGAAAATTTTCCGTGATGTCGTTAGGAATAATGTTGGTGAAAGAACTCCTCCTTGGGGGACACCTTGCTCCAACAGCATCATTTTGCTTGTTTGTCCTTGTACTTTTGTCCTGACAGTTCTGTTCTCAAGGTAGTGGCTGATCCATTTGTACATTTTCCCACAAACATGCATTTTTGCAGTTTTACTTTCAGTCCTTCCTTCCATACTTTATCAAATGCTTTTTCTAAATCTATCCAGGCCGCTAGTGTGTGCTTTTTATCTTGGAAGGCATCCTCTATTTCCTGAGCTATATAGGTTATTTGATCTTCAGTGGATCTGTACTTTCTGAATCCTGCTTGGTGTGGTGTTAAGAGTTTGTTTTCTTCCAGATGCCATGTTAGCCTGCCATTGATAATGCGTTCCATTAATTTTCCTACACAGCTAAGTAGACTGATAGGTCGCTACCCATTTGGTTCTTCCAGGTCTTTTCCTTTCTTTGGGACTGGTGTTAGTATAGCTTCCTTCCATGCCTGTGGGACTATTCCCCTCTTCCAGCTGTAATTTAGGACTGCTAGTAGTTTCTTTTTTGCCTTTGTCCCTAGTCCTATTAGCATTTCATTTGTGATTCCATCCTTTCCTGGTGATTTCTTCTTTTTTAGGGTATTCATTGCCTGTTTCATTTCTTCCATTGTTAGATTTGCCATCATATATTCTGCTGCTGTCTCTGTATTACTATGATGTATCTGTTTATCTTTGATTGCTTTCTTCTGTTCGGTTGTAATATCAATGTGGTTTGCACTGGCATAGTGTTCCATTAGTGCATTTGCAGCCTTTTTTCCTGTAAGCAAGGCATTTCCTTGTTTAATTGTTATTTGTTTGTTTCTAGGTCCTTCATTGTTCATGGCTTTCACTAGTTTCCATAGTTTGTTTCCATACATCCCTGTCAAAATTCAGGTTTTCTGTTATTTCCCTCCAACAATCTCTTGTTGTTTGATTTACTGTTCTTTTATATTTTGCTGAGATGGCTTTGAGAGATATATTCGCTTCAATTGATTGTTCTCTCTCTGCTGTCTTCCTGGCATCTTCAACTTTGTCCTCCAAACTTTGTAGTTCTTCAGTCCAGTATGGTTTGTAATTTTTCCTCGCTCCTCTTGGAATGGACTCAGTGGCTGCCTGTATTATTGCTCTGTTTAGACTTTCCACCATTTGCTTCATGTTGCCATATCGTGTATTTATGTTTTCACAATATTTGTCTGTTAGTGTGGCAAATCTGTCCCAATCTGCTCGTTTGTAATTCCAGCGGGGCAAGGGCTTTTACTCCTGTGGAACATACTCCATATTCATTACAAGCTTGATTGGTCTGTGGTCACTACCTGCTAATTGGTCCAGCACATGGCGGTCGATTTTGTGGAGGATGTCTCCTGTGCAGAAAGCTAAGTCTGGGGTAGAAGTAGTAATCCATCTTCTGGAGTAGAAGCTCGGTGTGTCATCCGCTTTGTTGAGTAGATGGAGATTTGAGTCTATTTCCCAGTCCTCCACTTCATCTCCTCTTTTGTCAGTATCTAGGTATCCCCATCTTTCTGAACGGCTATTAAAGTCTCCGAAAATAATGCAATTTGTGTCAGTTATTTTCATGTTTGAGAGTGTAAGATCCTTATCTGCTGGGCTATAAAGATTGTAAATTCTTATTTTCACGTCCTTTATCATTATATCAACACCTATAATTTCTGTTTGGTTGTCAGAGATCACAGATACTTCGCTGCAAGGTATTGTATTTCGTGTAAGTATTAGAACTCCTCCTTTATGTCCTTCGCGGTCGAAACGTGTGGCCTGATATCCCCTGACTGAAAATGTGCGCTTGGCGTTGAGGATGTGTCTCTTGAATGCATGCCGCATCTATTCTATCTTTATGAAGACGCTGTGTCAGGGATTCTTTCTTGTTATAAACTCCTTCGGCATTCCACTGTAGTATGTTGAGTGTCCTTGATATTTGGTCAATAGCTCTTAACCTACTCCTCTGTGCCTTGACTCCACAGCACAGGAGAAGGTGACCACCAGTAGTCATGGGTGGACCCCCTCGAGGCAGGGGGCCCGGCACTATCACCGCCTGATGGGACTTCACGGGATTAGCACCATAACGATTAATTTTCATCTGTGGCATCATGAAATGATAAAGTTACGTTGCACTTCTTTGTCAAGCCTGTGGCTCAGTACATCCGATTTCGACAAGCATTTTTCGGGATGCTTTCCCTAGCCTTTGACTGTCCCCAGTCTACCTACAAGGCAGCAGGTTTGTGCGTCACTTCGTCTGGTTCCTCTCCCTTGACCTGTCCGACATGGGTGACCCTACCAGTAGCTGTGCTACCGTCGGCATGTATGCACTATACTATTTGTAATATATACTACAAACCTACATTACTACAAAATAATCTGCCATCTCCTTGTGTCTGAGGCTCGAGCTTTCTGCGCGGCGATGTTCCGTATCTTACGCAGGAGTAGGATCTGTGTGGCTTTTCCTCGCCATGCATTTCAACGCAGTCTATGCACTTTGAAAGCGTTGTTTCTGCTTCTGAGTGGTTAGTTGTGGGTTTTTGGTTAGGAACTGATCCTTCATCGTCATCAATTTCTTCTTCTTCAATGGTTTTCAAACTAGAAACAATTTCATCATCGTTCAAAATTTCAAAGCCTCCATCCATTTTGTCACATTCCAAACAATCTGCTACTTTTTTTTCTGGATTAATTTTTTTCACTGTTTAGTCCCACATTAGAATACCCAAATAATACTAGGGACACGGCCAGAGTACCGACAGGAAAGTACTGCCATAACTATGATGCCGAAATTGAGGCAATCAAGATAGCAACAGAGAAATTACTAAATAACAGCAATACCAACAACATGTGGTGCTATTGACAGATGCAAAATCAGTACTCGAGGCGCTCCTGTCTGGGAAATTGCCTGTACTAAGGACACTACTTTCTGAACTTAGCAGTCAGCATAAGGTCACCATACAGTTGATACCATCCCATTGTGGAGTACCCGGAAACGACTGAGATGATCAATTGGCTAAGGAAGGAGCCAAAGAAGAACAGCCTGGTGTGCCCGTTACATACCACCAAAAGAAAAGAATGATCAAATCAGTCAGAAAGCCACCAAAACCTGCTCAAGATGACTACCACGTTATGGACAGACCAGAACAAGTCATTATTCTGCGCCTCAGAACAGGACACAATAGATTACACAACCACATGTATACATAATTCAATATTGTTGAAACAGCCATGTGCATATGTGGATTGGCGTCGCAGACAGCAAAGCACATACTCCAAGACTGCCCACGATATAACATACCTAGGCAAACCTTCTGGCGTAGAGAGAAGACAGTGGAAGATAAACTCTATGGACCACTGTGTGAACTATAAAAGACAGTTAAATTCATACAAGAGACAGCATTGCAGTTACAGACATATTTCAAGCGAACGAAAGAAGAAGAAGTCCCACATTGTTGCAGAGTTGCACAATTTCGTCAATACTGACAGTCTCAGTTCCTTCAGTTTCGTCAACAGGTTCAGGCAATAGTTTATTCAACCCATCCTTTAGGCTAGACATTGTAAGGTCAGCTTAGGCCAGTGGTTCTCAACCGGTGGGGAATCCCCCCCCCCCACGGGGGAGGGGAGGATTTTAGGGTTTCCAGGTGGAGGGGGGAGGGGGGGGGGGAATTAAGATTATTTCAAGATCTAATTAATACAAGAACCAGTTACTTGATATTGTTTTTCCCTCTAAATGTTACGGACCTGTACTTCTCGCCCTAATGATATTCGTTTTATACATTCGTTTTATGTAGATGTCTAGACTTGTTCTAGTGTGTGTTATTAACTTTAGCTTCCATTTTTATGTATACTGTGTAAGGGTGGGGAGTGTGGAGATTTATAGGGATGAAATTCGAAAGGGAGGGGGGGGGGGAATGATGTTCTGAACATATGGTAAAGGGGGACATGGGCCAAAAAATGTTGAGAACCACTGGCCTAGGCAGTGGCAACATTGAAAATAGCGTCCTTTATGTTGTATCTCTTCTTGTTTTCCTTGGTTTTTTTAGACGGTGACGGATAACAGAAACTGATGGTTAAACATGTGACGATTAATCGAAGTGTCTCTCTCTCTCTCTGTATGTGTGTGTGTGTGTGTGTGTGTGTGTGTGTGTGTGTGTGTGTGTGTAATGTTAGACTTTGGCGTGGCCGAAGGGATAAAAGCTCTCTAGAAGTGAAACTTCAGGCACTGTTGACTGCGTAGCGGGATCAACCCCTACACCTGCCAGTGCCACCACGACGTGGACTTCTCGTTCAGAAAGCAATGGCAAACTACTGGACGTACAGTTTGTCCAGAAAATCAACCTGAATATTTGGTGATGAACGCAACGAGCTGCAGAGGATTTTTTTTATATGCGATGTTGGCGGCCTCAGGTGTCTGCCCCATACGACGATGAAGAATGCTGTCTACCTGTCGACCAGGACTGCCAGCTGGAGGCCAGGGTTCGAATCTACAAAATCCAGCCGGTGTTCCATGGACATCACGCATATATCCACAATGTGCACTTGAACCCGAAACCCAGGGGTCAAGGATAAATGCTGTCACGTTTACTCTAGAGTAAATAGCTTGACACTGTTTGTACAGTTCTCCCCTCCTTTTTTTCGCCTCCCCCCCCCTCCCCTTCCTTACACACTTTTCAAACAAACACCCACTCCCACGCCGATATATAAACACATACCCCCTTACATACACACCCGCACACCTACACAGGCACTGATATGAAGGTCGCGCCTCTGACTGGCTTCCTCTGTTGTTCAGTCAGATCTGTTTTACTATATTCCGGAATTGGGGGAGCGACCTGAGATTACCCCCCGCCACCCCTAGCTCCCATTCCTTCACCATTATCCCCCAAATGTGACATTAAAGGAGCGGAGAGGACGGGAGGAAGGGAAGCCCAGACACCATTCTAAGGACAGCCAGTTTCGGGGTCTGGTTATTTCATCATACGTGATAAAACTAGCGCTACAGTTAACATTGTTAAAAATCTCAGTCAACAAATGTGGAACTGTATAAAAACTGCGTTTAGGTTGAAGTGAATGGAACGACTTTAAGTCCTACTTAAGATTTCAAGACCTCCATAACTTTTCTTTTGTTGGCGGGCCCTTGGCACGGCAGGCAGTCTCTGGGTGAAACTCGAGCCAAAGCCACCTCTTGACAGTAGAAACCCCCCATTTACTTTGTCGAAGCGCCCAACATCTGCACTTTTCCATGTCAGCCAAACTGGTATTTTAAACAGACAATTACGCAGGTGTATAGAAAAAAGTTCCCGCCGCGCAGATGTTCAGCACGGATATGTGGCCGCATACAATTACCGGCTACGGAACGGTTTGGTTGGTAGCAGAACGTTGGGTGGGGGATGGCGGTTGCTTGGGCTTCAGTTGTCCCCTGGGGGAAGGCATCCCGGCGTTTTCCTTACAATTGAATTCTTTTACTCTGTCTTTCGGCGCTGCGGCTTACGGGGCAGTGAACGAGTTTCACAATTCCCCGATATAGGGAGTCGAGGGTTCGAATTCAGCTGCAGGCGATTCGGAAGCAGACTGTCTTACGTTGCTTTACATCAGTGGTTCCCAAGCTTTTCAAGCAGAGGGCCATATCTACTATTTTCGGTAGTTAAACGGGCCATAACGTTATAAAATTATAAAAGTCGTGCAATATCATTCTTATCTTTCTTAACTTTCGTCAACAGAATTCTAAAACTTTAAAGGCAGTCAGTGCCAGTACTACATTGCGGTAATTTTTTGGTTTAAAATCAAAAGTTCGTTTAACAATAAATTTTAAATTAGTTTCGAAAATCGCTATTAATGTAATTAATTTACAATTGTAACTGTTCTTCATAATCAGTTACTTAAGTTAAGATGCACAAATCTGTCGTGCCCAAAGTCATAAGCGCAGCTAGGTTACTGTCGGTGAGTCTGGAACTTATCTTGTTTTTTATAACAGCCATTGCGAAAAATGACTACTCGCATCTGTAAGTGGAACCAAAACGACAAATGTATCTTTGGGTGAATGAACGCAAAGTGTTCAAATTGTTCTACAGACAATAGTCGCCAGAATGAAATCGTATGATCAGCTGAAGGTTGCGAACTGAACAGGCGCATTCGATAATATCTGAACATAACAACCACGAGCAGAGTAAATTATCGCACGCTGATGGGGCGCTCCGGGTGCATTTTTTGAAATTATTAAAATATATTATTTTAAATAACGAGGCCTCACGTGCCACTTACCAACAGCTGGTGGGCCACAAGTACCCGCGGGCCGTGGTTTGGGAACCTCTGCTGTACATGGTATGGGTGTCAGTAGTTCAGAAAGCAATGGCAGACTACTGAACGTAACATTTGCTTAGTACCGGGTGTTTGCAAAGTCTCACTACATTTTGTATGTAGAAAAAATTAGAAAAATTCTTTCTTCCGTTGGAGTGCAAAGAATTACTCCAGCAGACGACAGCCATTCGCTGCATATTGTTTCACGATGGACTGTGGAGCACATTTTGTAATGACATCATGTACTTCATTTTTCAAATTTATTCTACACACAAAGTGTAGTGAGACTTTACAAACACCCTGTATATAAACAGCCAAAATATGTTGAGTTTAATTGTAACATCCTGTAAAGGACATGCAACTAAGTTGTCAACTGTCTGTCTTGCTGGTCCTCTGCTGGCGGATGTAAAGTCTTGTGTACGAGAAGTCTGTAAAAGGCTCTTGTCAACGACTTGAGTCGTTTTGGGTATATGGTGAGTTAGCCTTGTGTGTGTGTGTATGTGTGCGTGCGTGCGTGCGTGCGTCCGTGTGTGTGTGTGTGTGTGTGTAGCCCAACCCGTGCTCTATGAGTGATATGGTCAGTATCACACCGGCCAGCCACCTTTACTTACCAGAACATTCCCTGGCATGCTTCCTTAGCGACTCAAGAGGATAGAAACGGGATGGATCCGAAGAGAGTGGTTGCTGTCTCTTGAGCGGTCTCGGCTGACAAAGATTAGCTTCATCTTCATGCCAGGGCATGCGGGAGTACAAGGAAATGAGCGGGCTGACAAGCTCGCAGGTAAGGCTACTGTGGAGGGCGGGCGCGCCATGGACCAGGCCGACATTCTGAATGCTCTACGAGAAGTAAGACTTTTTCGAGAACCAAGTGATGACTACGAATCTACAACCATGGCCAGACTGCGAGAAATTTAAAATTAAAAGAGGTGTGGCCAAACGAAGGAAGCCAAAGAAGATTAATAAACCAACACAGAACTGGTGTCGTTAGCCGCTACACGCTGCGGGATTTGCTGAGGAGGGGATCCGAGCACTTATGGACTAAATGGTTCGATGTGCAATGAGGATGATATGTCGACTAACTAACTAACTAACATTCCCTGGCACCCTTTTTAGACTGGGTCAGTCTGGGAGCGCAGGTCAGTTTAAATAAAAGCGCCTAGATGTCGGCTTGAAACCATGACCGCCTGACCGGCAGTCTAGCCTGCTAGCCACTGCACTACCACGACTCAAATATCATCAGTATGTAACATGCCGAGCAGCGCGGGCGATCATGTTCATGACAAAGTTCAACTTTGATCGACTTCCATGCCAGTTTGCCAAATTTAGCCAGCATTTTCTTCCTCTGCCCACCTCTGTTTCTCCCTCTGCACACCTCTGTTTCTCTCTCTGTCCACCTCTGTTTTTCCCTCTGTCCACCTCTGTTTTTCCCACCTCTGTTTCTCCCTCTGTCCACCTCTGATTCTCCCTCTGTCCACCTCTGTTTCTCCCTGTCCACCTCTGTTTCTCCCTCTGCCCACCTCAGTTTCTCCCTCTGTCCACCTCTGTTTCTCCCTCTGTCCACTTTTGTTCTCCCTCTGTCAACCTCTGTTTCTCTCTCTGTCCACCTCTGTTTCTCCCTCTGTCCACCTCTGTTTCTCCCTCTGTCCACTTTTGTTCTCCCTCTGTCCACTTTTGTTCTCCCTCTGTCCACCTCAGTTTCTCACTCTGTCCACCTCTGTTTCTCCCTCTGTCCACTTTTGTTCTCCCTCTGTCCACCTTAGTTCTCCCTCTGTCCACCTCTGTTTCTCCCTCTGTCCACCTTTATTTCTCCCTCTGTCCATCTCTGCTTCTCCCTCTGTCCAGTTGTTTCTCCCCGTATCCACTTGTTTCTCCCTCTGTCCACTTGTTTCTCCCTCTGTCCACCTCTGTATGTGAGGGGGCAGTATCCCAATATTTCCTATGTGAGGTGGCGGTATCCCAATATTTCCAATGTGAGGTGGCGGTATCCCAATATTTCCAATGTGAGGTGGTGGTATCCCAATATTTCCAATGTGAGGTGGCGGTATCCCAATATTTCCAATGTGATGTGGTAGTTTGAAAATATTTCTAATGTGAGGTGGCGGTATCCCAATATTTCCTATGTGAGGTGGCGGTATCCAAATATTTCCAATGTGAGGTAGCGGTATCCCAATATTTCCGATGTGAGGTAGCGGTATCCCAATATTTCCCATGTGAAGTGGTTGTATCCTAATATTTCCCATGTGAGGTGGCGGTAACCCAATATTTCCCATGTGAGGTGGCGGTATCCCAATAGTTCCCATGTGTGGGGTGGTATCCCAATATTTCCCATGTGTGGGGTAGTATCCCAATATATCCAATAAAAGACGTCAGTATGTGGGGCAGGTGTATCCACTTTAAGATAGTTGGAGTCGTCGGCATCCGGGGCTTATGGGTAGGGAAAGCAGTGTCCCAATTCCAACATTGTGGATTCGGTGTCAGCTATAGGTCATTTGGCAGCAGGTTACATTTCGTTGATATTTCAATTGATGTGAGCGTCTGCAGTTCAGAAAGTAATGGCAAACTACTGAATGTAAGCTTGGGTATGTGGGGGTTTATTGCGACGTCTTGTACAGGACATGCAACTAACTTTTTTGTTTTTAAATTTGGGGCCGAAATTTCTAATGTAATCTGGCATAATTTATGGCCAGATGCTTTCAGCAACATGCACACAAATTAACCTCAAACTTCAACCGTATATGATAATTCGAAAACCAGTTCACTAAATAGTAATAGCACGTGTGTGGACTACGCCTGAGTTCAAAGCGAGCTATCTCAAAACATAAAATACAATTCCAAACACGGGGCAACACCCAGTTCTATGTTGGGGTGGAACCAGTTACCTTCTGTGCCTGAGGCAACCATCGCAACCTCTCAGCCACGGATCTGTTGATGCTTGCCCTGGTACTAGCCTCGGCCAGCCTGTGTCGGCTGATGGTGGGTGTGGGGGAGCGAATTCCATCATTGCTGCTTCAAGTGGATGGTAGACTTGGCACATGATGGCAGATGATTATTGGTTCAGGTGGGTTATAGATCTAGTTAGCTGTGGCATGAATGTGTTGGTTCAGGTGGATGATAGATCTAGTTAGTTGTGGCACAAATGTGTTGATTTATTTGGTTGTTTCGGGATTTGAGATTTAAATATTGAGCACAACCCACTACTGGAAACGCTGATCGTATTCTCGTATGAACCCAAAGCCTATCCACGCCAATGTGGAAGCACCAGACTCGAGCCTCGCTCTCGTTTGAGCTCGTCAGTAGTGCATATCCCTGACCGGACCCGGAAACAAACCCCGGATCACTGGCTTGTGACGTGGATGTGTAACCACGCGCCACACGCTGGACACGACCAAATTATCACAACAGAATACTACAACGTCACTCATCGTAGGCTGCAGCTCAAGATTTGCCCGATCGCTGCGTTTGGCGTCCGTCAATCGATTTGGACCCGAACGACCAGGTCCTCTCACTGGCAAGGCACACCAGGCCGCCTAAAGTCCAGCGAGCAACAATAACAAAAACCAGGCACAAATGTGCGTGTCTCTCGCATTACTGACTTTCATGGCTCCTTCATTTAGCCTGGCGTTGGTGGCAAGTTATCTTACTAAGTTTGTGTCTGAGTGTGTCTGCTTTGCTGTCTCCCACATAAACGTGATTGGATTTTTTTATTTTTTATTTTCTATTTGTGTTTGCAAGCATTGCGTTTAGCATTCTTAACATTCACGTAAGCTTTATTGGGAACAATAAGTTGTTCTCTATCATGGTTGGTGTATCCGTGAATATTTGCTGAGTTGAGAGAGTGAGTGAGTGGGCGAGCTAGTTAGTTAGTCAACGGATCATACGCATTGTATATCAGAAATATAACTTGCCATTACTCCATAAGTGCCTAGGTGTACCCCTCAAAATCTCTTTCAGCGAGTAGGGCATCAGCCTTGTCCATTGCTCGTCAGTTACCTACTGCGCCAAGCCCGTAGATCTATCTACTCGCTTGTTTCCTCTAACACCAGCGTGCCCTGTCACACAAATTAAACGGATACTAGGTTCCAAATGTTGCTGTTTTGTAGCCGGGGGCGAGGTTCTCCTGCGTTCATCTGGAGTCTTTTTTTTCGGACGTGACTGCGTTGTGCCTGTTTACAGCAGAGCTGCGTTCTTGCGCCGTTAGGCCGACACATCCGACTTCTGTGGGCATTTGTTGACCGGGTTAACCTTCCCGGAAGTTTCTTAGGACGTTTGACTCTCACTGTTGTGGTGTTATCCCTCATCCCAACTGGCCCATATAGAACAGCCAAAGGCATCTTAATCCTGGTCAGCCCTCAAGGGAAGGCAGGGGCAGACCATGGGCATGGGCATTCCCCGCCATCCAAGGAGGCTTCCATAATTGATGAAAGGCTGACATGGAGAAAGCATATCAACAAAGCAGTAACAAAAGCCAGAAGGAAAATAGCCATCCTGAGAAAACTAAGAGGAACCACATGGGGAGCCAGTGGGAAAATACTTAGCAAACTTTATCAACAGAGCATACGACCACATCTGGAATACGGGTCAACTGCGCAGTGTTCAGCATAAAACACCACACTACAAGACAAGGTGCAAAATCAAGCACTTAGAGTCACCGCAGGAGGGGTGAGATCAACCCCTATAGTGGAGATGAAGTTGGGGAGGACACAATCACTGAGAGAGCGCAGAGATACGAAAACGCTAATACAAGCAGGAAAGTTCCCCAGCTTGCCAGACCACCATATGAAGAACAGATGTGTCAACTTAGCTATGGGGCAGTTGACAAGAAGCAGTTTTATCCACCAGACCAAATGACTCTGCAGAGAAACCACCGATCTGCTCACAGTTGGTATCTGCCTGAAAACTATTCCAGAGCGAACTCCGTGGAAAGATGAACATAGACTATCACTACAAATCCAGACAAAAGTGAGAGGAATATTTGACAAGGAAGAACAGAACAGTGTACAGCGCAGAACAGCCACTCTCAGCTTCCTAGGGGAAGAATACCCACAGGACCTCTGGATCCGAGACTACACAGATGGGTCAGCACAAAATGCTGTTCGAAATGGAGGAGCGGGAGTGTACATAGAATATCCAAATAATACTAGGGACATGGCCAGAGTACCAACAGGAAAGTACTGCCATATCTATGATGCTGAAGTTGAGGCAATCAAGATAGCAAAAAGAGAAATTACAAAATACCAGCCATGGTACACAACCTGTGGTGCTATTGACAGATGCAAAATCAGTACTCGAGGCGCTCCGGTCTGGGAAATTGTCAGTACTAAGGACACTACTTTCTGAACTTAGCAGTCAGCATAAGGTCACCATACAGTTGATACCATCCCACTGTGGAGTACCCGGAAATGACAGAGCTGATAGATTGGCTAAGGAAAGAGCAAAAGAAGAACAGCCTGTTGTGCCCGTTACATACCACCAAAAGAAAAAGCATGATCAAATCAGTCAGAAAGCCACCAAAACCTACTTAAGATGACTACCACGCTATGGACAGACCAGAAGTCATTATTCTGTGTCTCAGAACATTACATAATAGATTACGCAACCACGTGCACACAAATTTCAAGATTGGTGAATCAGCCATGAGCACATGTGGATTGGCGTCGCAGACACCAGAGCACATACTCCAAGACTGCCCAAAATACAACATATCTAGGCAAACCTTCTGGCCTAGAGAGACGAGAGTGGAAGATAAACTCTATGGATCGCTGAGTCAACTAAAAAGGACAGTTAAATTCATACAAGAGACAATATTGCAGTTATAGACATATTTCAAGCGAACAGAAGAAGGAGAAGAAGCAGAAGAAGAAGAAGAAGAAGAAGAAGAAGAAGAAGAAGAAGAAGAAGAAGAAGAAGAAGAAGAAGAAGAAGAAGAAGAAGAAGAAGAAGAAGAAGAAGAAGAAGAAACAAATACTAGTCACTCTTGACTTCCACAGAGATTTAAATCATAGCCATAAGGATACGCCCATCTCGATCTTCTTAGCCGACTCATGGGGTCAGGAAGAAAACAGGCTCCGCTCGATCAAATGAACAAGGGGCAGGGCAAGAGGCAAGGTTTCCGCTCCTTCAGATTTAGGGGAAATAACTGTGAAGTCACATATCTTCGTCTGCTTTCGGGAGTACTGTACCCTTCATTGGTCTTCGTAGTAGAGTTCCCTTCATTGTATCATAGTAGAGGCTGACCTTGAGATCTCTTACCCATCTGTAATTCACCAAAAAAAGATGTCCTTTGGTATTCTACCATCATCCATCCTCCTAAGATGTCTTATCCATCTAAGTCTACGAAGACTGAACATGGAATAAACCATCAAACAACCTGATCTTTCCAATACTTCAGTATTTGTGATTTTGTCTAGCCACTTAATACCAAGAATTCTTCGCAGACACCGCATATGAAAGCTGTTTAAATGTTTCTCTTGGTGTGAATAAGTTGTACATGTTTCACTGCCATAAAGAAGATTACTAAGGACACGGGCTTGATAGACAAGGACTTTTGTTTTGGCAGTAAGCTTCCTGTTCTCCCAGACTCTTTTTCTTAACCTGTTCATTGTTGCTGCCTTACCAGTCCGGGTGTTGATTTCCTGATCTAGGGATAATTTGCCATTTACCACTGATCCTAGATATGTAAAATGGTCTACTATCTCTAGTTCGACGTCGTCAACAAAGATTGATGGTACCCCATGTGCACCTTGTGACATAATCTGTGTCTTCTTTTTTGCTAATTGTCAAACCAAATTTGGAACAAGTATCGGAGAATGCATTTAGTAGACATTGCAATTCTTCCTCAGAGTGGGCCGTAACTGCAGCATCATCTGCAAAAAGCAACTCTCTGATCAGTACCCTCCTAATTTTGGTCTTGGTCTTCAATCTCTGAGCATTGTAGAGGCCGCCATCTGAGCGTGAGTGAATGTATATACCACCATCCTGATCACGAAAGGCATATTTCAGTAGAAGTGAAAAGTATATTCCAAAGAGGGTGGGAGCTAGTACACAACCTTACTTAACTCCACTCTTGATTTCAGACTCTTCAGAAGTCGCACCATCAAACTTGATTATACCCTTCATGCCTGTGTGGAACAATTCCACAATGGACAGAAGAGTTGGTGGGCAGCCAATCTTCTTTTGTGCCTTGAACAGACCCTCACGACTGACCAAATCAAATGCCTTTGTGAGGTCGATGAAGGCAATAAACAGAGGTTGATTCTATTCACGGCATTTTTCTTGCATTTGTCGCAATGAGAATATCATATCAATGGCAGACTGGTTCTGCCGAAAGCCACACTGTGATTCGGGGTAGACTTGATCTCCTAGGACTTGAAGTCTGCGCAGAACAATTCTGGCAAATACTTTTCCAACAATACACAGAAGTGAGATACCCCTATAGTTGTTGCAGTCGTTCCGATCGCCCTTGTTCTTGTACAGTGTTATGATGCTTGAATCTTTGAAATCCTGTGGGACTTGTCCTTCTCGCCAGCATAGCTCTATTAGCTGGTAGATCTGTAGAGTGAGTGTCTTGCCCACTCCTGATAACCTCTATTGGAATCCCATCCTAACCTGGAGCCTTGCCAGATGCAAGTTCATTTATAGCACACTTAACTTCTGTTATGGTGGGAAGTGTGTCCAGGTGGTCAAGAGTTGGTAGAGCCTCTATGGCGTTGAGGGCATCATCCGCTAGTTTGGTCTCACTTGAGTAAAGCTCCAAATAGTGCTCTACCCATCTACTGTTTCTTATCAGTTATGATTTCTCCAGTCAACGTTTTCAATGGTGCACTTCTTTTGATCATTGGACCACAGGTTTTCTTTATTCCTTCATACATGCTTCTGATGTTTCCCTTATCACTTGCGGTTTGAATGGACTCACATAACTTGCTCCAATAATTGTTTGCACACCGCCTGGCAGCCTTTTGTACATCCTTCCTAGCTTGCTTTAGCTCACTCAGATTGTTACGCGTTGGTCTTTCCTTGTTTCTTAAGAGAGCTATCTTCTTCTTATCAATCAAGAGCTGCAGAGTCTGGCTGCTTGTCGCAAACTAGTCCTGCCTCTGATGATCCACAGTGCCGTAAACCCCTACGGCAGTTTTATAAAGAGTTTCCTTAAGTTGACCCCACGTTTCATTTACTGTACAATTTTCTGGAGTATCAGTGAAAGCGTCTTCAAGTTGCTGTTGAAACTGAAAACGCTTTTCAGTATCGTGAGTGTTAATAATATTAATCCTAGAGCTAGATTTAGCTGTGTAGATTCTCTTTGGTCTCAGTCTAACCGTTGCAACAACCAAAGAATGGTCCGTATCACAGTCAGCACTGTGGTAACTTCGAGTCAATGATATATGGTTCAGATGTTGTCTCCGTGTGATGATAAGTCCAGCTGGTGCCAATGGCCGGATCTTGGATGTTTCCGTGAGACCTTATGCATCTCTTTTGTTTTAAAAAAGGAATTTGTAATACATAGGTCATTTCTAGTGCAATGCCCCAGCAGCCTTTGCTCATTTTCATTCTTGCGACCGATGTTGTATGTCGGTGCATATGCAGTAATAACGGTGGCAAAACCACAAGAGGTTGCCAAGTGCAGGGATAATAGTCTTTCATTTCCTCCTGCTGGAATTTCAATCATTCCAAGTAGCGAATTCTTCACTGCAAAGCCCACACCATATTGCCTTTTTTTTCTGCCTGCCCTCTACCCTTCCAAAAAAGGTGTAATTGTTTTCCCCGAGTGACCCTTCCTCAGCGAGGCGAGTCTCCTGCAGGCCAGCAATATCAATGTTAAGACGATTGAGTTTGGCATCAATCACAGCCGGTTTTCTCACATCGTCAATATTGGTCAAGTCCTGGGCACTTATTGGAAAATCCTGGACACATGGTTCTCACGTTCCAGGTTGCAAGCCTTAGCTTGAGGTTTCAATTTTTCTTTGTATTATTACCTCATGCATTGGTTTTACAGCCTGCGATTCAGATTTTGTCCTAGCCCCAATCACTCATTGAAGCAGGCAAGCTGTGGCGGATCAGCACCCAATTGGCCGGGGGCTACCCAGCTTGAGGTGGGCCGTAGCTGATCAGTGACACCTGTAGGTGTCTCCCACCGTCAGAGGCAACGTGTGGCGCCCCATATCTATGCCAATTGACAGGGACTTATAACCCGTAACAGTTGCCTCTCGCTTCGATTCCGAGATCGGTTAGGACCAGGGATGGAGTTATTGCCTCTCCATAGCACAAAGCCTGGGCTAAAATATAGAGATCATGTGTTGCCCATACAGCATGATCCCTCTCTCGGCCTGCATAGTTCACTCCAGAGGAAAGGTAACACCTCTACATCTGTAACAAGACAAGCTGCAGAAGCTGCCAGATCAGCGTAGCAATGGTCTAACTGTCCGCCTGTCGGAGCTTTGATCCTAGACCAGCCGCCAACCAAGGCTTAGGGCCTGGTCTGCCCTGCCATGACATTTTGTCTTTAGGTTGCATTTCCTAGCACCAGGATAAGGCTTGTACCCTCCCAATTGTGCTCTTCCGCCTGAAGCCGTTGGCACAATGTGAGATGTCGGGTTTGGTAAGCGCCGCCCAACATTTGGCGCTAACAGAAAGCAGGTAGTACCGTCTACTGTTATACGGTAGCTCAGTCATATCTAAGACCTGACACCATGGGCTTCACCTCTACCACGAAGGGCTTCATACTACTCGTATGGGCTTCAAATTAGCTTAAAAGATATTCTTAACCTCTCATTAAGGCAAGGGGCTCTTTTTTTTTAAATTGCCGTGGGCTCCCAGGCTGATCCAGCCTAAAATAGGTAGCAGGGAATGGTTGGGTTGTGAAGGCTACCAGCATGAAATGTACACCATCATATATAGACTGGCTGTTGGTCTAAATACAGTGCAAACCGCTTAACGATCTTGGATGTGGCGAATTTCTAAATTATTAACTGAATACTGGACGTGGTATTAGGTTTAGTATATTTCACAAAGTCCTTTCTTCACAATAACTATAATATAAAATTGTTTAAAACGGTAACTTTATTAAAATGTATGAGGTCCAGAATAAGAAGGTATTGTCATTTCGAAAATAATCAAAACAGACTACTTAAACACACTTTTTCTACCTTTAAAAAAATGGATCCTAGCGCCTTGTTTCACACTGGCGGAAGCAAAATCTTTTTGTGTGTAAATTTTAATTTACCGGAGCACCAAAAATTGCGGAAAATAAGAGAACTGGAATAAATAACGCACTGTCTATATCCAACCGACCTATCGGTTCACAGGTGCCAAAACCATTCCATTGAACCCACCTATTGGTTCACGGCAGAGAATCAGTCAAAGCGTTTCCTCTGACCGCCTTGGGAGCATTTACCACAACGCAGCTCGCCGTAAAAAATTCGTACAGGGAGCCTGTGATCTGGCACGCGAGTTAAGTGACCAGACCAGCGAATCTGATTCTTCATTAGTAGAGTGTGGATGTCTTCTATTATTGATAGTTATCATCTGTTCGGTCTCTTATTTATTTCTATTACTATCTCATTGCACATCAAACCACTCTGGTAGCAATTAATAACTATTAATATCTAGTCAGGTCTTAGTCAGATATGACTGAGCTACCGTAATGACAGCAGACAGTACTACCTGCTTTCTGTTAGCGCCGAATGTTGGGCAGCGCTTACCAAACCCGACACCCACACTGTGCCAACGGCTTCAGGCAGAAGAGCGCAACTGGGAGGATACAAGCCTTATCCTGGTGCAAGGAAATGCAACCTAAAGACAACCTAAACCTTGGCAGCTGGTCTAGGATCGAAGCTCCGACAGAGAGCATTGCTTTGCTGATCCAGTAGCTTCTGCAGCTTGTCTTGTTCCAGATGTAGTGCTGTTATCTTTCCTCTGGATTGAACTAGACAGACCAAGTGAGGGATCATGCTGCATGGGGAACACATGGTCTCTATATTTTAGCCCAGGCTTTGTGCTATGGAGAGGTATAACTCCACCCCTGGTCTTAACTGGTCTCGGAATCAAAGCGAGAGGTAGCAGTTACAGGTTATAAGTCCTTGTCAACTGGTGTTGACATGGGGGAACCACGGGTTGCTTCTGACGGTGGGAGACGACTACAGGTGTCACTGATCAGCTACCACCCGCCTCAAACTGGGCAGTCCCCGTCCAATTGGGTGCTGATCCGCCACAGCCTGCCTGCTTCAAAGTGTGATTGGGACTAGGACAAAATCTGAATCGCAGGCTGTTAAACCAATGCACCAGGTTGAGAACCCATATGTGGACAGAATGAGATTGTGGGGGATTGGCAGGGGTTCTGGAAGAATCTCAAAACAGAGGGAAGACCAGGAGAACATTTAATCAGATAGCGGTTGAACGAGGGGACTGAGCACTTATGTGAATGTCCTGCGTGCAGTGATGTCGGTTCTTGACTCAACTCAACTGCACCAGGTACTACTAAAAAGTAAAATAGAAACCTCAAGCTATGGCTTGAAAACTGGAACATAAGAACCATGTGTCCAGGATTTTCCACGGTCTTGACAAATATAGATGATGTGAGAAAAACGGCTGTGATTGATGCCGAACTCAATCGTCTTAACACTGATATTGCTGGCCTGCAGGAGACTCGCCTCGCTGAGGAAGGGTCACTCAGGTAAAACAATTACACTTTTTTGGAAGGGTAGAGAGCAGGCAGAAAAAAGGCAACCTGATGTCGGCTTTGCAGTGAAGAATTTGCTACTGGGAATGATTGAAATTCCCGCTGTATGTAATAAAGGACTGATTATCATTGCGCTTAGCAACCTCTTTGTTTTTGCCACCATTATCACTGCATACGCACCAACACTCACATCCCCTGATGATATGAACGATTAGTTCTATGAGGAGGTAGACTGATCAAATCTGACTACATTTATATGCTCGGTGATTTCAATGCTCGTGTGGGCAAGTACTCGAGTTCATGGCCAGTGTGCTTTGGAATATACAACATCGGTCACAAGAATGAAAATGGGCAAAGGCTGCTGGAGCATTGCCCCAGAAATGACCTATGTATTGCAAACTCCTTTTTTAAGATAAAAGAGCTGCATACGGTCACAAGGAAACATTCAAGATCTGGCCATTGGCATCAGCTAGACTTCATCATCACACAGAGACGTGTGAACCAAAAATTAACTCGAAGTTACCACAGTGCTGATATGGATAATTCTTTGGTTGTTGCAAGGGTTAGACTGAGACCAAAGAGAATCTACACAGCTGAATACAAATCTAGCCCTAGGATTAATATTATTAACACCCACGATCCTGATAAGTGCTTCGAGTTCCAACAGCAACTTGGCGACCCTTTCACTGATACATCAGAAAATTGTGCAGCAAGTGAAATGTGGGGGTTAACTTAAGGAAACTATAAAACAGCAGCAGGGGTTTACGGCACTGTGGATCATAAGAGGCAGGACTGGTTTGCGGCAAACAGCCAGACACTGCAGCCATTGATTGATAAAAAGAAGATAGCTCTCTTGAGAAGCAAGGAAAGACCAACGCGTAACACTCAGTGAGCTGAAGCAAGCTAGGAAGGATGTGCACAGGGCTGCCAGGCAGTGTACAAATGACAATTGGATCAAGTTATGTAAGTCAATTCAAAACGCAAGTGATAAGGGAAACATCAGAAGCATGTATGAAGGGATAAAGAAAGCCTGTGGTCCAATGATCAAAAGAAGTGCACCACTGAAAACCTTGACTGGAAAAAATCATCACTGATAAGAAACAGCAGATGGATAGAACACTATTTAGAGCTTTGATGGTTCCGTCGCCCTGCTACTGAGTGAGTGCGTGGCGCGACACTGTGAGCTGTGAGTTTCGTGTGTAATGCTTTTGAATCTGCCCGAAGTTTTTTGGAACGTGACTGCATGTTCGGAGCGATGGCAGATGGCTATGTCCCAGAGTTGACCAGTGTTTGCCTTATGCAGAAATGCGTGGCTGCTGGGCTTCTGGTTGACTGCCACTACCATCGACGATGAACTGTATTTCGTGGACTGTGTGGGTGAACATCTAGGAAACATCCAGATGGGAAAATGACTGCAGATTCCATCAGAAATGAACTGGGTGTTTTGTGGGGGACTATTGTGTTGACATTCTGGCGGCGGCATTATGCACAGTTCATCTGTGCGGGCTGTTGTTTGTCGAGACTCCTGTCTTTTCCACTTTTCACATTGGGCAGTGGGGAGCATTTTGTATGATATTCACTGGCACAGGAACAGAGCATAATGGGGACGACCCGTTGCTGTGAAGTTGGAACTGCGACTAACTAACTAACTAACTAGAGCTTTACTCAAGTGAGACCAAACTAGCGGATGATGCCAACGCCATTGAGGCCCTACAAACTCTTGACCACCTGGACACACTTCCCACCATAACAGAAGTTAAGTGTGCTATAAATGAACTTGCATCTGGCAAGGCTCCAGGTAAGGATGGAATTCCGATAGAGGTAATCAGCAGTGGGCAAGAATACCCACTCTACAGATCCACCAGCTAGTAGAGCTATGCTGGGGAGAAGGACAAGCCCCACAGGATTTCAAAGATTCAAGCATCATAACACTGTACAAGAACAAGGGCGATCGTATTGACTGTAACAACTATATGGGTATCTCACTTCTGTGTATTGTTGGGAAAGTATTTGCCAGAATTGTTCTGCGCAGACTTCAAGTCCTGGGAGATCAAGTCTACCCTGAATCACAGTGTGGCTTTCGACAGAACCCAGTCTACCATTGATACGATATTATCATTGTGACAAATGGAAGAAAAATGCCGTAAACAGAATCAACCACTGTTTATTGCCTTCATCAACCTCACAAAGGCATTTGATTTGGTCAGTCGTGAGGGCCTGTTGAAGGCACTAAAGAAGATTGGCTGCCCACCAACTCTTCTGTCCATTGTGGAATCGTTCCACACAGACATGAAGGTATAATCAAGCAAGGTTGTGTACTAGCTCCCACCCTCTTTGAAATATACTTTTCACTTCTACTGAAATATGCCTTTTGTGATCAGGATAATGGTATATACATTCACTCACACTCAGATGGCGACCTCTACAGCAGCAACAACAATGAACAGGTTAACAAAAAGAGCCTGAGAGAAAAGGAAGTTTACTGCTAAAACAAAAGTCCTAGTCTATCAAACCTGTGTCCTTAGTATTCTTTATAGCAGTGAAGCCTGGGCGACTTACACCAAGAGAAACGCTTAAACAGCTTTCATATGCGGTGTCTGCCAAGAATACATGGTATTAAGTAGCAAGACAAAATCACAAATACTGTGAAGTATTGGAAAGATCAGATTGTGTGACAGTCTATTCCATGCTCAGTCTTCGTAGACTTAGATGGATAGGACGCATTAGGAAGGTGATTATAATAGAATACCAAAGGACATCTTTTTTGGTGACTTACAGATGGGTTAGAGATCTCAGGGTCAGCCTCTAGGATACAAAGATGTGTGTAAGCGGGACATGATTGATAATGCACATTTGGAACAAGTCGGCACTGAACAATAGAGGGCAAATATCAGAAATGGAATAAAGACAAAGAGGAAAATTATTGCAGATAAGTCACACACACAGCGTGAGAGACGTAAGATGGTGCATGATGGAAATGACAGTGTGTTCACATGCACCCACTGTGGGCGAACATTTACAGCGCGAATCAGACTTATTAATCACATTCGCCGCCACCATGGGTCGTAGTTATGTCTTTTTGAAGCATAATGTAACAAACTACCGTCTGTCAAGACAAGGTGCCAATGATACGACAAGTTGTATACAACAAGTTATATATGTGTGGACCGTACTGTTGGATGTATATTATTTCCACACCAGAACATTTAATACTTTGAACCAAACACACTAGAGCGTTCCACATAAACATCAGGATATAAAGCGAGAGGATGCCCCAGATAAAAAGACATGACGTAAAATTTACAAAGAAATCAAATATGAAATTACCACAAACAAACAAAAACAAAATTAACCAGCACCTCCATGACACTTCACGCAGGACGTTGTCAGAATGTGCGAGTATGTCAGTATATATATCATGTGCCTCACAACTGGTACCGATCCCTGGATCAATTACGATGACGTTCTGCCATGTCAAGGTCCCTGTCCGTGCAGCATGATTTATCTCCATCTGCCTACGGCTTTTACCGCTATATCCAGCCACCATTGTTTCTATCCCTATTCTCATTGATCGTCATACCCGTCCTCTATCCTAGAGCACAAGAAAAAGAAGAAAACCACCCCATGCGTCCCCCCGCTCATTAAGACAAAAATACACAATCCCTTTTATTTGTAAATAATCTTATACCCTTTGAAGTCTTTTCCCAGGCACTCAAGTTTCTCAAGCTGTCCAGAGATTGCCTCAGAAGCCGCAAGAGTATGTACCATATTTATAGGGCAGAAACGTGGGTTACAAGCTCAGTTTTAACACTGGCACATCAGGTGTCAGCATCCAATGCCTTTGTCCTTCACAAGTTTTATCTTTCCATCATACACTTAATGTCCTGTCTCTTACTGTCACGTATAAATAATAATATAACAATTATTTAAGTCTGCTACTTTGGGGTCTTCCCTTTCTTCACCTTCTCCACAACAGTCAACCATGCATACATACATACAACCTGCCATCTAACAGAAAAAATAGGTTACAACCAAAACTCTTCCATACGTGTACACAAAAACAGGACAAGCTTAGTACTGAAAAGATCTGTTGATTTAATGCACTAAATGAATTGGGGATGTGGGGATTTAGAGCACAGGTAAAAAATACCCCAGCATGAAATGTACACACCACCATGAATACACACAGCAAACACACGATATGGGAGCTGGACCTCT
Source organism: Cepaea hortensis (assembly GCA_963921405.1). Taxonomy (NCBI): domain Eukaryota; kingdom Metazoa; phylum Mollusca; class Gastropoda; order Stylommatophora; family Helicidae; genus Cepaea; species Cepaea hortensis. Next base: position 46,391,515 of record OY992897.1, read on the forward strand.
TTACATCGTCAATTCCTGCAGAAATAAACAACAGTGAACATGTTCAACCACGTGTTAGATACACAACACAAGCCAACAATACAAGGTTTACAGAGTGCCAGCATCATACATAGCTATTCTGCGACAGCCAATTCCATATTCTCTGTAAGCATTCTTATTCATATACTCTCAGACAACAGTTTCCTGAAATGGGTCAGTTTCGTTTAAAAGGCCACCGTGAGTTACAAGAAGTCTATTCATCACTTTAGCAGGTGATGAACCCTCATCTAAGTCGTGCTCGCGACATAACCAGCTCAGCTGCCTATCAACTTCTCAAGAGCTCGCTTTCAGACAATCTGATTTTTTCAATAAACCAGCACTCATTAGCTGTTGACATCGTAGAGGCAGTGCTCAAAGGGAGCTTTCTGTTATGCAAGTGTTTAGCGGTCACTTATTAATTCCAGTTATATTTTCATTAGTATCTTCTACCCTTAGATTATTGAACGGGTATCAGCCTGTTGTGTCCTGTCAGTTTCAATGTTACTTGTTCACTGTGATTTTCTAGCATCCATCATCTTTCTGGTGGCACAGATTGTTCTTATTTCCATTCGATTCTACAAATGCCTTTTATTAACCTTTTCTTGTAAGAATGTCAACTGCCATTTCAAAATAATGGTCTGCATCACATCAACGGAACGCAATCAAAGTACCAACATGTATGTTTCAAGTATTTGTGTCAAACGCCAGCCCAACAGCACATTTACACATTTGAATATTAATTAACAGAAAAGCACTAAACATTCACTGGATGGAAAAGAAATTTACCCAACAAAAACTCAGTGAACAAGACGAGTTATTAATATGAACAAAACATAACGGACATCCGGAAAATAGGAAAGCATACAGGGGAATCAGAGAAGAGGAATAAATACTACATCATAGATGGGTTCTAATTCACTCAAGACAGCAACAGATGCAAGATATTGGGCTTATTATAGACAAGAATTCAGAAAGACAGTCGCAAAGTTCTGGTCTGGACAAGGCACTTAGGCATTATGTTCACAAGTGCAGCAGCATCCTCCCACAGACCACACAAAGCAAATCTAAGAACAGTACTCCAATTCTGTGCATACAGGAGTCACTTATGCCATAGATATTCTTTTGTGGGTAGGCGTTTCTGTTGTTTAAATATAGCTAACAGCTAACATTAGCACTTACCATGATAGCATTGACAATATCATTGTTGTTGTTGAGGAGAGCTTTGACAGCCTTGGCTTTAGAGACGTTTGCCTGGGACATGACCAGCTCAATGTCCTTATGTTCAACACCGGTGTCATCAACCTGCAACACAACATGTGTTAGATTTCTGGAATTTATCTTGTAATGCATGTAGGTTATTATGGCCATAGGTTATACCCTATGAAGAGGTGTGAGACAGGGATGTGTAATGTCTCCAGATCTTTTTTTCCCTATACAGTGAAAATATGTTCAGAAATATTGAAGATATGGAAGGAATCATCACTAAGGGATGATATATCAATAACATTAGATATGCAATGATGTCTTGATTGCAGACAATGAACTGGATCCACAACATTTAGTAGATGTGGTTGTTGCACACAGTGAACAACTACAGTTAAAATTGAATTGTAAGAATACATAGATTATGGTCATCACTGGGACAAAGGAAATACTACAATGTAATACACAAGCAAATGGGCATATTCTTAAACAAGTGAATCGTTACAGTTATCTCAAAACAATAACATCTGATGGGAGATGACTGGAAGAGAATAGAACAAGAACCATGGCGAAGGTAGCCTTTTGCTAGATGAAAAACATACTAACCAATAAGATGTCAATTGCAATGAGAAACGAGGTGATGAGGTGCTACATATTACTTGTACTTTTGTATGAATGTGAAGCATGGACAATGAGCACACAAACTGAAAAACATCTGATGACTGTGGAAATGTGGTTTCTAAGAAAAATGCAAAGAATACCATGGACAGACAGAAAATCCAATGAACAAGTCCTTCAAGAAACAAATGAAAATCGTGAACTGATTAGAGACATTAGAGGATAGTCAAAATTTTGTTGGGTGTTACGAGAAGAAATAAATTTTGGAGAATTTGGTGACAATTGGCAATAGAGAGTGGAAGAGAACAAGGAAAAGTAAATACCTGTGCGGATTGACCACGTGTCATTGTCGAGACAAGAACACTGAGCTTATCCACGACTATGGTGGTCGAATGAAATGGCAAAACAATGACTGCCCATTTATATATATATATATATATATATATATATATATATATATATATATATATAATTTTGTCATTGACAACTTTTACTGTAGTAAATTTGTCTGGAAGGAAAGATGAGTAAGGAACTGGTTGTCTTACTTCATCTGCTGTGGGGCAAAAATATGAGAAGTTAACATGGAGACACAGAGCTAACTTGATAGCTTCAGGACTGTCTGAAGCACTGCTGAGTCATTTGTTCAGTTCTCTGCCAGTGCATGTTTTAGCATCCTTATTTTTTTTAAATCATTGTCTCCTAACAGTCAGGTATGAAAGCAAGCTTGAAAAATATGACAATGTAACAAAAACACAACCTCCTCATCTTCCTCCTCGGACTCCTCCTGTATGGGCTGGGACACTGTGCTGACTTGTTCACCGGTGGCACCGGCACTGTCAAATGCTTTAAATTTGTTGGCAGCTGCAACTTGAGCCTGCTGGTTCAGATCTTCAATCTGTGTTGAAATATCCAATGGGTTACTAACAGATAACAACATACTGCTATTAAGATAGAAATTATCTATGATGCACATAAAATGTAAAACATGCTGACATACTTAGCCACAAGGAAGTCAACAGACAAGGCCAGAATATAATGAACAGATGTAGTTTTCATAATCTATTACCACTTTCAAACAGTCTTAAAACATCTCTACCCCTCCCCGTGTTTAGAACAGGAGATAACACAGATGTGACTTCATTGCACCGTGTTTCATCCCACATATCTCCGCCTCTCTCTAAATATGAGCTTATGAGCTTAATATGAACTTATTGCAAAGTTATCATGAAACTCCCAAAAAATTACAAGTGCACCGAACGAGTCTGAAAATGAACTCCTGATATCTGTGTTAAGTAACATGGCATTTTTAAGTAAAACTAAAGATGGATTTTGTGTACTGTTGACAGAATTTACAAGGGAGAATCAAAATTTAACTTTAATGAGTACACAATTTTACTCAAACTTTCCTGATCAGGATGTCACTATCAAATATTGACAACTTTCTCTGCCCAGCGTCAATTTCATAACATATGGGGGGGGGGGGGGGGGGAGCGGACTGAGTGGTCTCGGGGTATGGTGTCAACCTTGAGTGCTGGAGGTCTGGAGGTCTGGGTTCAAGCCCCGGTGAGGGCCGGGATTTTTTTCACTTGGACTTCTAGTAACAAAATTTCCCCTGGTCTGTGGGTAGTGAGATCTGACGCTCGTGTGTATTGTTGCACACATAAAAAATCCCTTGGCAGTTGGAAATCGAACAAGAGTAGCCTAACGGTGCTACCCGGGCAAAATTTTGAGTTTAAAATCTGCCCAAAGTATTTCATGATCCTCACCGGTGCTACAGAGTTCGTGCGCTGAGTGAGATTCTCCGGACTCGAGTTAGGAGTAGAATGGGTTACATCCGTGTGTCGTGATGATGATACGTTGACTAAACTAAACTCATTACAACAAGAACAAGACTCCATTGTTTACCTTGGCTTCCCCAAAGACAATGTAGGTATCTGAGGCTGGGCTCTTGTAGACATCTGGCCGACTAATTACAAATAAGATATTCTTTGATTTCCTGATGGTGACTCGGGTGACACCGGGCACTGGTTTCAAACCTGTTTATCATAGAGGCAATTAAACCATTGCGGCCAAATATAACATGTATCAATGCATTCAATGAACTAACTAGAGGGCTGGCACTTGCATCAGATGGCTGGTGGTATAAGATTATTTTTCTCAATATGTTGTTTGTGGGGTAAATGTTCTCCCATAGCAGATACCATAATTGGGGTGTGCAGTGTCAGGGCTTCACATATACTACGCCCCATTTTCATTGTCTGCTTCAAATTCTGACCAATGGTACCCACTTTTACCCCACAGGTCGGAGAAAACTATCTGGTCTTTGCTGGAGACTGAACCAGGAACATGGTCTTGGCAGGCAAACCCACTAACCAAAGACTGTGTTGGGGGTCAGTGTAGTCATTGTCCCATTTGATCAGGGCAGCCACAAATACATCCTATTCTGCACTATCAACTGCTGAAAAGTTGAATATCCACGCTGGGTTCACCCTGTATTTCTCCACCCTCATCTAAGGCTAAGAATCTCAATTTACTGCCTAGGGATCACCCAAAAGGATGTGTATGACATTTCTCTCAAAAACATGTTCTATGAATAGTGGCACCCATGCCTCTTAACTCTTCAACACTTCAGAGGCAGAATGTTTGTTAAATGCCCGCACTTCAATAAGTGGCATAGAACAGGAAAATAGAGGATAAGCTTTTATCTAAAGACAATTGGAAAATGAATGAAATGCAAAGCCACACTATCGATGTGGTAATCGGTCAGTTTTACAGAACTGCACATATTCAGGTTTGACAAAATCAATTTTCTGAATGAGTTGGTCATATAAGCTATATAAGAAGAGCAAGTATAAAGCTGTGTAACAGATAACATACCAACAGACAACAATTCAATGTAATGGCAACAATGTCATATCCTATTACAAATAGAGAAAAAACAAGTTACTCCACGGTAGAGGGAACAACAACAGGAACTTAATATACTGCAGCAGTGGAGACACATATACACACCCAGTGGAGACACATATACACACACCCCCAGTGGAGACACATATACACACCCAGTGGAGACACATATACACACCCAGTTTGGACATTGCTTTGCGTGCTTTCTTTTCACTGCGGCTTTGCTTGGCCTTGGACACTAGCTCCTCTGGCAGTCCAGCGGCTGCTGCAACCTGTGTAATGGTCAGAACATAGCCTGCTTCAAACTAAAGTGGCAATATGTTAGTAGACATTGTAATCATATATCCATTGCCTGATTTACCCACCAGCTACAGAAGCAACTGCTTAGAGCCTTAAAAAAATTAAAGCATTACAACTTTTGGTAAATTAAATGTTTTATATTGAAGCTGGATATTTTTCTGAGTGTACTAACAAGTTTATAATCATAAGTGACCCTGATTGATTTTTCGCCTTGTATCTGTATAAGTGTACATTAAAATTAATACACAAATTATATTCCAGTGATTAAAATACAATAATTGCTTCCAAGCTGATGGCATCTAAATCAGGCAGTGTACATAATATGGTGTTGAGTAAGTAACTTGCCATTAGAGGCAAACATATGAATGTGCTTCCCTGCTGAGAAATGATGAGTTTGCAATTTACTAGCCACAGAAATCAAGATAAATATGGGATCTGGCCTGCTGACTTGGTCATTATGTGTTCAAATCCCCTTCAGGGTGAGGATGTTTGTCTCCCAGTCAACCCAGCCTAAAATGCGCACTAGGCATTAGTCCTGGGAAGGCGGGTGGCATGAACACCACATCAGCCATCAAGTGCACTTCTGTCTAGAAAATATAGACCTAGCACCATGTACACAACAAGTGTCAGGGCGTGGAAAATAATCTTTTTCAAACTATAGAATGGAACTATAGAACCCCCGGCCCCGGGAAGGTTAACCCGGTCAACAAATGCCCGCAGAAGTCGGATGTGTCGCCCTAACAGCGCAAGAACGCAGCTCTGCTGTAAACAGGCACAACACAGTCACATCCACACAAAAAATCCGGATGAACGCAGAAGAAGAACTATAGAAGTACAGAATGCCGGGAAGGTTAACCCGGTCAACAAATGCCTGCAGAAGTCAGATGTGTCGGCCTGACGGCGCAAGAACGCAGCTCTGCTGTAAACAGGCACAACGCAGTCACATCCGGGAAAAAAATCCGGATGAACGCAGAAGAAGAACTACAGAATGTGTCTAATTATATTATTCCCATATTTGCAACAAGGTAAGTTATCAGGGGTCGATCAAACTAAAAATAAATCAGGACCCAGCATTTTTGGGGGGTAAAACTATGAATCACAAACGCAGGTGCCAGGTAAAAGAAATCAAAAAGCAATTTAGAAAATGTTACTAAAGTGGCCAACACAATGAGAATCCTCATGGGCACTTTCTGTATCGCTGAAGTCATTATCTGACAGTCTTGAACTGACAAAATCGCTACCATCAGAGCTAGTCAATGCTAGTACAGTCTTTGGGTTCAAAGCTGGCCATTTTAGAGCTCACAAATCCATGAAAAACCAGGTATCTGCGTTAAAACTCACAAATTTAATCCCTCTGTTAGAAACGCGTGCTGTAACCTGCCATTTTCAAAAGCAAAATGGCTGACGGTTACAGAGCAGCATTTGATTGGCCTGTACTATTAAAAGCTAATCAATCAAAGCAGTTCTTACAAACATGGCCGATGAACGGCCCGGCTGTCTTTCTAAAAAGTGTCGTGTCGACCCCAAGGCCGAAAATGCGGCCCGATCGGGTTATAAGGGTTAAGGCAACAAACTCCAAATCACCCACAGCTGTGTCTTGAATGAGGTATGCGTGAAAGCGAATTGTGTTTGGAACCACTCCGTCACAGCGGGAGAGAAACGACAGAGAAAAGAGCTAACCTGGCTCTGCTGTTGTGCAGCTGCTGCGTCATGTTCCTCCAGCTCAGGGGGGGTTTCATCATCATCATCTGAATCTGAAGAGGCTGAATCCTCCTCAGGCTTGGTGTCCTCAATGGGTTTCTCAACTGCGTCAATAGGCATGGTTGTGAAGTTGGTGCTGCACAAAGACAATAACATCTATCAATACGTCTCAACATTGTTAACACACAATAATTATCAAACATTGTATCCCTATGATTATTTTTTTTTAAACATGCCGGATAAATAACCTTACTCCCTATATGGATTTTAAATGCTCCTCGCTTATCTAGACAATTTTTAAATGTGTTGCCATGGTTTTCTTAACAAGGCAGCCTTCAAGCCCAACTGGTGGGGCTGGTCTGGTTGGCTAGATCAGTTCCGCGTCTAGCGTTCGTTGTTTCGGATGGCTGTGTGAGGTGCACCAAAATGGGATCTTCCCAGCCAACGTGAGTTAGCGAGGCAGGCATTACAAGAATGTAACCGCATCGTGCAGCCAGGGTCGTGGTTTGAGCGGGCAAAAGAGCAAAATTTGTACGACCGTTCGACAAAGTCTCGATAAGCGCCCACTCTCTCTCGATGAGTAGTGGGCCTGCAGTCAGTAAGCTGGTATAGCTTTTTTTTTCTCGGTTAGTCCTGCCGGCGTAGCTTGAAAGCTCATCGGTAGGCGTCCAGTGGTTTTGCATGTATCACCTTGTACCGGGAGGGCGCGCTTTAGCGATGCTACTCTTGGCTTGCGTGTGCGTGAATAGTCCGTCTGTCCGATAGATATCTGGTTTATCCTGCCAGTAGTCATACGCTTGTCTCAAAGATTAAGCCATGCATGTCTAAGTTCACACTGTCTCACTGTGAAACCGCGAATGGCTCATTAAATCAGTCGAGGTTCCTTAGATGACACGGTCCTACTTGGATAACTGGCAATTCTAGAGCTAATACATGCTTACCAAGCTCCGACCCTCGCGGAAAGAGCGCTTTTATTAGTTCAAAACCAATCGTCGTTGCCCTTCGCGGGGCGCGGCGTTCCCACTGGTGACTCTGGATAACTTTGTGCTGATCTCATGGCCTTACGTGCCAGCGACGCATCTTTCAAATGTCTGCCCTATCAAATGTCGATGGCTCCCCCGATGTGTCTCCACCTTGCCGTGGTGGGGGTGCTTGCGTGTCCCATCGACCCCATGTGCTTGCCGATGGGTGAAAACTACATATCGGACGGCTCGTGGGATAGGGACCAGACTAAGAGAGACACAACCTGCTGCTCTGCAGGTAAGACTGAGGATAGCAGTCAAAATCAGGCAAACGATCCCTAAATCTCAGTCCGGACATAACCTCTAAGGTTCCCATCCGAGGTGTATGGCTGAACGTCTCTAAGCCATAAACTCTCGGAAGTGAGAGCCTGGCCGACACAAACCTACATCAAAATTGTGTTGATGTGCTGACAACGCTACATGCTCAGCGCAGATTCGTTCGATGGCTCTTAGCTGGGGGATATGAGGTATCCCCGGATGAAAGGGCCTGACCGTTACTCGCCCACAGACGCACGGAGGTAAGGTGCTGAGCCGGCAGCACATGTAGCCTACCTCGTGAGTGAGTAAAAAAGGTGGAAAAACACCTCGGTCGCACGTCTCGCAGTCGTCCGATAGTCTGTAACCACACTCATGGAGTGAGTGTAGTCAAAGGTGGAAAATTGTCTCGTTGACACGAAATGAAACGCCTGTCTTGCGAATCCATTACGTGGCAGCCCGAAGCGAAAGCTTGCTGTGTGGAAGCCGAAACAAGAGTCTCGAAACCCGAGGAAGGCTAACCTCATTAAAAAATGCTCGCCGGAAGCCGGGAGTGTCGTCCTACGGGTGGCAAACTAAAAATTGACACTACGCATTTATGTCCGAGTGAAACGTCTCGTCCGAATGTCTCTCGTGCTAGGAACAGCTCTGACTACCTAGTTTCCGAATGCCGCTCTTGTTCGGAACAGCTCTGACTAGGTAGTTTTCCGAATGTCTGTCGTGCCTGGAACAGCTCTGACGGGCGCAACGACAAGCACATGTCCGAAAACTCGCTGAGTGGATACCGTCTGCAAACCTGTCTGGTTTGTGCGGGAATGGCCCGGGGCAAACAAAATGACCAATATATTGAAGTGAGGATTTAAAGCAGCCATGAGCAGGACGTGACGATTCCCTCGGCTAGCCCAGAACCAGGGCGTTATGTGTCGGCCCTGAAACTATGGAAGCAACCTTGGATGGCGGAAAATGCTATGGACTGTCCCTGCCTTCCTTTGAGGGATGGCCGTTGTCTTCGACCGTTCTAACTTGGCCGGCATGTTTGTAGATGGCACCACAAAAGTGAGAGTCTCCTAGGAATGCTACCTGGTCAAAAAAGCACGCTAAAGTCGATGTGTTGGCCTACGGGTTTCGGTCCAAGGGCGCATAACAGACACACCGCAATCACATCTGAAAAAACACTCCGGATGAACGAAAAGAAGAGAAGAAGAAGCCCAACTGAACGGTGGGTGGAAAATATGCCACCATCAGTGCACAGGAAGCACAACAGAGTAAACAAACTGTTTTCATTCGCTACAAAATCCACTTTATTTGCAAGCATATCCTTACAGTATCAGCATTAAGTACCTGATGTGGGTACTCATATTTCACATCTTACGATCAACAGCGTGAATCGATTTCTATCCTGTCTGGATCACCAGCATTTTGGGTTTATGCAAAACAAAATCAACACTTGTGAAAGGGTGCTGTCTTCACAAAACAAAATGTCCCACATGGTGAAACAGAAGGCCTTTACATAATCTAAAGTGGCAGAGAAAACACTAATATGAAACAGAAAGAAGTTCTAGAATTAAAACAGCAACATTTAGAACAAAACCGGGAAAGTTAACCCGGTCAACAAATGCCCGCAGAAGTCGGATGTGTCGGCCTAACGGCGCAAGAACGCAGCTCTGCTGTAAACAGGCACAATGCAGTCACATCCTGAAAAAAATCCAGATGAACGCAGAAGAAGAACAACAACAAAAAAGAAAGCAAGCATGAATGTGAGCCAATGATGTGCTCTAACAAATGACAGTAAGAAAAGGAGAAAAGTTTTCACAATTGTAAAATAAATCAGAGAAAGTGATCTTCCACATAAAAGAATACACAAAGCAATAATCTGATTAGTATATATTTGACCAGACCACAATGACCGACACCTTGCAGTCTTCATAGACAAAGTCTGGGCTGAACCCATGCAACATGATCCCTCTCTCGGCCTGCCTGGTTTACTCCAGATGAAAGGTAACACCAATACGTCTGGAACAAAACAAGCTGTAGATGCTGCCGGATCAGCAAAGCAATGCTCTGCCTGTCAGAGCTTCCATCCTAGACCAGCTGCCGACCAAGGCTTAGTGCCAGGTCCTCACGATTTCCTTGTATTAGGGTCAGATTTGTATCCTCCAAATTGTGATCCTCTGCCTGAAGCCATTGGCGCAATGTAAGGAGTCGGGTTAGTTGAGCGCTGTCCCAACATTCTGTACCAACAGAAAGCAGGTAGTACCATCTATCTACTGCTCAGACCACACACAATACACATCATATCCAGAATATTCCTATATTATAATATTACGTTTAAAAAAACTTTTAGAAGCGGAGATGTGGATTCACATTTTCATCTGCTGATTACAATTCACAATAAACAAGGGTATAGCAGGACCAAGTCCTACAACAGTTAGTAGATGGGGTGCTCGCAGTAAGTATTACCTACTAGGTTAAGACAGAAGCGGGACAAATTAATACATGTTTTCCAAACACCGTAAAACAACAATGTGTTTAAGTATGAAAAGTCAGATGATGTAGGTTGACGGATTTGTCGATCTGAAACCACCAGTTGTTATATTATAATTATAGTTTGTTGTACAGTTTTCATATGAACGTAAAATAAACAGGAATTACTAAATAAAACTAGAGTTAACAAATAGAACAACAGTATATCGAAATCTGCAAACTGCTTCCTTATGTAACAATCTTTTCAACAGCCACATGATTTCACTGGCAGAAAGTGTCATACGCGATATTTGGTACACTTTAAGTGTCTCACAAAAAGTACGAAAACTTGTATAAACAACACACATCGTCAATAAATATATATACTAACACAACTACTGTTTAATAAAAAATTGATTAAAAGAACAGCACAATGATTATTTCAAGATTGACATATACTTACGTGTAGATTGTATATCTTCAAGATTTGGTCTCGTCTCTAAACTCCAGCCATTAAGCGGAAAGGGAAGGACTGTGCGTTTCCGGTACACACTTTGGATTTTCATCCAGTAATATTCTCTTCTCTACAACGCAGAATGAAATAGAAAACCCAATAACCTCAACCCAGTTGAATAGTAAAAATCACAATTTATATCTTAATATAACAAAAACAAATATAATGCATACAGATAAAACTAATATGGAGAAAGAAATATACTTTAATGAGGAAACATTGGAGGTTGTGGAAAATTTCGAATATCTTGGGTCATTGATTACCAACAATGGTGACACAATGATAGAAATTAAAAGACGAAATTACTCTTCAAAGACTAAAACTACTGAATAAATTGTGGAGTAGAACTGATAGAACTACAAAACTTAGATTTTTAAGAGCATGCATCTTTCCCATTGCAACAAACGCCTATGAGACCTGGACACTTACTAAACAAGCTGAACAGCGCTTAAATGCCCTTGAATATAAATGTTATAGACGAGTTCTAAGAATATCTTGGATAAAGACAAGAACAAATGCATCCATACTTCAAGAGTTGAATATTGAAGAAGGTTGGCTATTAAAGACGATAAAACAAAGAAAATTTAAATATTTGGTTTCTTGAAATGTTACGAAAGTTTGGAGATAACAATAATGGAGGGGTATATGCCTGGGAAGAGAGGAAGAGGAAGGTCAAAGAGAAGATGGGTGCAGGATGTGGCGGATGATCTCCAGATGGGTGTATCAGACGCGGGACATCTTGCTTATGATCGAGAGGTTGTTATGGGAGCGAGGCTCTGCAAAGGACATGCTACTGAATCATCATCATCATCATCATCATCTTCCACTTCTGCCGTCAAGCGACGTGGGAAGGAATAATTTGTGTTCCAGCGCCCGGTGGGCGGCACTGGATAGTGTCATTCCATGTGATTTTACAATGTCTTTGATGTCGTCAATCCATTGTCTTCTTGGGCGTCCTCTTGGTCTTGTCGCAGATGATCTTTGATATAATGCCAGTGATGTTAGTTGTTGGTGTTGCATTCTAACGACATAGCCAACCCACTTGATCTTCTGTCTTTCAATAATGTGGCACAAGGTGTTGATCCCACAGTCTGTCTGATAACAGCATTTCTTACTCGGTCTCGGATTGTTAGGTTCAGGGGCGTCACTAGGGGGGGGGGGGGGTGCGGAAGGTGCGGGCCGCACCGGGTGACACCATCAAGGGGTGACACCAAAATAAAAAAAAAATGCAAATTTGACAAAGCAGACATAGCAAAATAACAAAAATTTAACTTTGTCCGAGTTTGTCGAAGTTCTTTATTTATGTTTTACCTGAAGTATTGAAGTTATATTGTTCAATTTGTTTTCTTTCTTATGTCCTTATTAACTTTTTGACTTATTTTACAAACATTACTATATGCGATTATATATGGTACAGGAACACTCGGAAGAAGATCATGGTGAAAGTCTAGAGGGGTGACACCAAGAGTTTACCGCACTGGGTGACACCAAACCCAGTGACGCCACTGGTTAGGTTGGCAGCTCTCCTCGGGCATCTTATCTCGCAGGTGTTGATTTTACGAAGGTGTGATTTGGATAAAGTCCAGGTTTGAGATTGGTAGCATAGGGTTGGTGTGAATATGCTGTTTATTATCTGTTGTTTTGCGGATATGAGTATACTTGGATGTTTCAGTAAGGGTGATAGATGATACCCTGCCGCTGTCAATGCAGAGGTTAACGCGCTCATCTATGAACACTCAGATAGCCCCGAAGTGCTCATCTATACAGATGGATCTGTTGTAAAGCAGACAGCCCGTTCAGCGGGCCGAACCGTTCAAGAATCCAGTGGTACCCACTCTATGACCACGAGCAGCATGACGATGGAGGTGATGGCAGTTACACAGGCCTTCATATGGCTGGAATCACAGTATTATACCAACGTGTGTGTACTAAGTGATTCAATGAGCATGATTCAGAAGGTCGAAGCTGGATCTGTACGTAGACAGTGGACTGAATCGCTGCGGAAGTCTGTTGTCCGTAAAGTCACCTTCATCTTCGTACCGGGACATGCGGGAGTCGAGGGAAATGAACGAGCTGACAAACTGGCTGGCTCTGCACCTCCTGTAGATGGCCAGCCCATGGATCGTGCCGATGTTATTAACGTCTAGTGTGTATGGACTACGCGTGAGTTTAAAGCGAGCGAGCGCAAAAAAAAAAAAAAAAAAAGAACATTTTGTAATCCGAGCGTTCAATATATTCGGTGCATTTTTTAATTTGCATAACCTTTGTAGGACATCGAAGTCAACACCAGCAATTCTGCCGTTGTGATCTTTTGTCAAGTTTACGTTCAGCAGTGTGACATTGCTTTCTGAACGACTGGCACTGATACCAACGCAAAACCAACGCAACGATGTCTGCTGCCAAATCGCACACAACTGTGTTTCGAACGCGGGCATACAGGATTACGAATCGTGTCCGTAACACCTTCGCCGCAGAGACCGGCCGGTGCATTCTTAGTAACATTTTATAAAAAAAAAAGAAAAAACTTTACTTTTGACAAAACAACTATTAAAGTGTTAGTGCACATGAACAATACAACTAACTGTTTGTTATCTATTCTACAGTGGAAGTACACCGCTGCTTGCTATCTGTTCTATTAATGAACTACGTCACAATTATTTGCTTATAAGAACAGAGTAAAGAACATAACTAATGCCGATACAGTGTCCAGGGGCGTCACTAGGGGGGTGCGGGAGGGGGGGGGGGGTGCGGGCCGCACCGGGTGACACCATCAAGGGGTGACACCAAAATAAAAAAATTGTGATGTGATTGACAGGTTTGCAGCTTTGAAGACCAGGATGGGAAATTTTTAATTTTAAATAACAGAAATTTTAATGTTAAATAATAAAAATTTAACTTTGTCCGAGTTTGTCGAAGTTCTTTATTTATGTTTTACCTGAAGTATTGAAGTTATATTGTTCAATTTGTTTTCTTTCTTATGTTCTTATTAACTTTTTGACTTATTTTACAAACATTACTATATGCGATTATATATGGTACAGGAACATTCGGAAGAAGACCATGGTGAAAGTCTAGAGGGGTGACACCAAGAGTTTACCGCACTGGGTGACACCAACCCCAGTGACGCCACACATTGTCTGCTTTTAACAGTCCTCGGCAAGATCTGGGTTGCCACAGGGATCTGCCCCAGTGCTTTTTAATGTCTACACTAGTGGTTCTCAACCTGTTTTGGCCCGTGTTCCCCTTCACCATATTTTCAGAACGTCATCCCCCCTCCCCTTTTCGTATTTCCTCTCTAAAAATTCCCCCCCCCCCGCCCTTACACAGTATACGTAATAATAGAAGCTAAATTTAATAACACATACTAGAACAAGTCTAGACGTCTACATAAAACGTGATTTGCGGGTTTATTTACGTTATAAAATGAATTTCAGAAAGGTGAGACGCACAGAACCGTAAAGTATGAAGGGAAAAACAATATCAAGTAATCGGCTCTTGTATTAACGCGATCTTGAAATAATCTTAATTCCCCCCCCCCCCCCCCGGAAACCCTAAAATTCACACCGGTTGAGAACCACTGGTCTACACCAGCAAAGTCGCAGCTATTGAGACACCAGGTGTTGGTAGAATCTTGACATTTGCAGATGATGTGCTGGTGTACAGACAGGGCAGAGACAGGGAAAGTTTGGCTGCAGATTTACAGGTGGCAGTAAACAGGGTGACAGAGTGGTTGTGTAGTACCCCTTGGATAACCGGATTGTCAAGGCAGACGTCCCAGGTATTATATGTGAAGGCTGGTAGGGGACTTAATACATTGAGGGCGATGGCATCAACCGGGATAGAGCAGAGGATGCTTTACAGACTCTTTCAGCGGTTATTAATTTATGTCATTGAGTATAGCTTGGGGCTGCTGACAGTATGGAAGAGCCAGCTTGAAAGGTTGGAGCGCATACAAAATGCTGCCATGCGTGTGATTCTGGGGTGCACAAAAGACACACAAATTATATGCATGAGGCAACAATGGCGGGTAGGCATAGGGTCCTTCAATCCAAATGGTGTCTGAGAGTTGCTGCAGATAGGGATCATCCCCTGCATGAAGCCATGGATATGGTAAATGGTCATAGACTAAGGCGAGGCAGGTCCTGGATGGCAAAGACGGAAATATATTACGTCAGTTTTGTGATATAGAGACCATCAATCGGGAAAAAAGAGTGTGAAGTAACGGCAGACAGGACGAACTGGCACAATACAAGGTCACAGATTGTAAGAATTGTATGGATTTTTTTGCCCTGGCCATGTGGGAGTGCGGGAGAATGAACAGGCTGACAGGCATCTTGGTGATCGATTACCTATGGACAGGGGGGAGGTGGTCGTGCGCCAGTGGGACCAAGTGGACAAGGTGGAGGAACAGACTTAGAACCCCTATGTTGATATGATGAGATTTCGGGGGATTGGTAGTGTCTCTTCGCTGGCTGTTGAACGAGGGGACGGAGCAGGTATGGGAATGTCCTGAGTGCAGTCATGTCCGTTCTTAGTTCAGCTCAACTCAACTCAACAGTCCTCGGCAAAAAAGAAGCAGAGGTGGAGGAGAAGTATAGAAGGGAAGGAAGAAGAAGTGAAAATTGAAGGAGACGACGACGACGAAGAAAAAGAAGAAAAACGTCTTCGTCTGTCTGGTGATTATGCAAGAGAGGGGACTGAGTACAAAGGTTAGATATACTCAGGTCAGTAAGCGCACCCCCCCCTCCTCCCTCTCTCTGTGTCGCTCTCTCGTCACTCTCTCTCTCTCTCTCTCTCTCTCTTTCTCTCTCTCTCTCTCTCTCTCTCTCTCTCTCTCTCTCTCTCTCTCTCTCTCTCTCTCTCTCTCTCTCTCTCTCTCTCTCTCTCTCTCTCTCTCTCAAGTTGTAAATGCTAACTAATGGGTGGTAGATTGAAATGCCCTCTTCCACTGCTAACTCTTGGTTCCCATCTTTCCCTACATCCTGAGTGGAAAACATGTTTATTCCCAAATCAGATGGCCAATACTCTTGGGTCAGGTTGAAGCAATAATAAGAAAGCCTAAAATTACGCAGGAGAGCACAGGAGATCAAACTGTTTATCACACATGGTCAGTAGCAATCCACACCAGTACATGGGAAACCAAGCCAAAATTGGTCATCTTCCTGTCAACAGTGTCAGAAAAATAACGGGTTCCAGAACGCATTACTAATCAAGAACCTTCTAGAAGGGTCAGATCGCATGAAGAACACGCCATCGTAAAAGGATTGTTAAGACTGCTATCATGTCAGAAACAAGGGAAGTTAGTTAGTTAGTTGTGGTTCCAACTTCACGGCAACGGGTCGTCCTCATTATGCTCCGTTCCTGTGCCAGTGAATATCATACAAAATGCTCCTCACTGCCCTATATGAACAATGGAATAGACAGGAATCTCGGCAAGCCATCAGCCCGCACAGGTGCACTGGGAATTATGCCGCCGCCAGAATGCCAACACAAAAGACCTCCACGAAAAATACAGTTCGTCGTTGATGGAATCGGCAGTCACCAGAAAGACTTCATTGACCCGGGTTTTATCCCATATGGCTCGGTCTCTTTCCGCAGGGCGACCCACCGAAAGCGCCGCACAAAGCATGAACTCCATAGCTCCAGCGCCGACTCCCAGGAGTCTCCTGAAAAATGCACCCGTGAACCGAAAAGGCAAACCAGTCAATTCAGCAACAGCCGGCCGCCATCGTTCTGAACATGCAGTTCAAGCTACAAACAACCGCGGTCAGATGTAAAAGCATTCCATGCGAAATTCACAGCTGACTGTGTCGCGCCACGCACTCACTCAGTAGCAGGGCGACGGAACCATGCACTACCAGTCCAACAAGAGGAAAATGCGAATGCAAACCGTAACCACAAGCGTCAACACTTCAGAGGCCTTATCGGTTTAAATGCCTATCCGTCATGTTGGGGATCGGAAGTCCCAATAGACTGTAGACTGAGTCTCAGCCCAAGCCTCCTTAGTCGCCTTTTACGACATGCATGGCAGGCAACAGTGTTACTATTCTTCGCTTCACTTATGGGCCCCGGCAACACACGGGTGAGACACAAGGGAAGAAAGGCACGAGTGGAACGGATCAAACGGGGCGACAGCTCGGGATGTAGTGAACCACGAATAAGATCCACGGACGGGAAACATAGGAAGAAAATTGCCGGTAGTTAACGTTTGTTGCATATCCTTTAAAGGACGTCCGAGTCAACCCCAGCATGTTTTGGCTGTTTGTGATTTCTTGGCAAGTTTACGTTCAGCTGTTTGCCATTGCTTTCTGAATGATCGGTACCCATATCATTTTTATGAAAACCAACGCAAGGCAGTCTGCTGTCAAATTTCCCGCAGTTGTGTTTCGAACGCGGTATGCGGGGGATTACGAATTGCGTCCGTAAGACAGAGGCATCCACAGAGCCAGCTGCAGATAAGAAGAAATGGCGTGGATAATTGCCGGAACAGCAGTTAGTAAACATACAACCATAAAAGCTGGACGTGTCATGGATCAGAGGGCTATTAGATCGATGTGACGCACATGTTTCATACCAAGACGTCCTTGATAATATTGATGGAAGAGCAAAGCGATACATAATTTTTGGTAATTTTAATACAAGTTTAAGGTAACCACAGTGTCTTTATTCATACTAATAGAGGCCGACCGTGTGGCTTTCGTACATACCAACGATACGTGTATTACATGTAATACAGTAATATCACCCTGTTTCTGTCTCACATACAGTGACTTACTGTTTTAATTAACAGTGCGAATGTTATCAGCTGTGCAACATTTAATTTTATGATTGGACGGCTTTTGCGTTGTTATTGTTTACAATGGAGGTACAATATCTGCCCCTTTCGGCCGACGCATCCGACTTCTACCGGCATTTGTGGATAGGGCTCCCTGGTATATCCACGGGTTACGCCTACAGCTCTGCAACTTTCAACACGAATTAGGTCGAGGATGCAAGGGGGGGGGGGGGGGGGAATCACGTCAAGATCAACATGACACATCGATGAATGGATATTTCTATCTTATCGGGACGTTATATACACACACACACACACACACACACACACACACACACACACACATCACACACACACGCGCGCGCGCACGCACGCACGCACACACATCCGACTTGTTCTCGACATTTATTGACTAGGTTAGCCTTTACGACATTTTACTATCTGTAATCTTAGTCCTCCCATCTAGAGTTGTCATCATCATCTTGTACCATGCCGGTAAGCGTGGGCGGTCATGTGTCGCCATCTCACTCGATCACCAGAAACGTGGATCAGCTCTGTGTTCTTGTCTCGACCATACAACGCGGCCAAGCCATCCAGGTATTTACTTCTCTCCCTTCCCTTTGTTATCTTCCCCGCAATCTTGCTAGTTGTCACTAAGTTCTCCAATGTATTTCTTCTCATAACGTGACCAAACAACTGTGGCTGTCTACATCTAATTTCTCTAATCCAGTGGTTCTCAACCTTTTTTGGCCCATGCACCCCTTCACCATATGTTCAGAATGTCATTCCCCCCTTTCGTATTTCCTCCATATAAATCTCCCCCCCCCTCCCCGCCCCTACACATTATACATAAAAATGGAAGCTAAATTTAATAACACATACTAGAACAAGTCTAGAACGTCTACATCCCGGGAAGGTTAACCCGGTCAACAAATGCTCGCAGAAGTCGGATGTGTCGGCCTAACGGCACAACGTAATCACGTCCGAAAAAAAAACCTCCGGATGAACGCAGAAGAAGAAGAAGAAGAACGTCTACATAAAACGTGATCTGCAGGCATACTTACGTTAAAAACGAATTTCAGAAGAGCGAGAAGTACAGAACCGTAAAGTATATGGTAATCGGTTCTTGTATTGACGCGATCTTGAAATCATCTTAATTCCCTCTAGTTTTTTCCCCATATCCCCTACAGGACGTTACAGTCAACATCAGCATTTTTCAGCTGCTGTTGCTGTACTAGCCAAGATTACGCTCAGTAGTTTGCCATTGATTTCTGAGCGACCGGCTCACATACCCCGTCAGTTACCGACGCGGAGAGAACCGCCACCGTTTCTCACGCACGTCACGTTACTTCACGAGAGTATACGAGATTACGGAGAAAGTCGTGTAACCTTTAGACCAAAGAGATCCTCTGGACACTCTAACCCCCCCCCCCCTTTTTTTTTCCTTTGGGGGGGAATTCCCCACCGGTTAAGAACAACTGCTCTAATCAGTTTACGGGTTTCATTTGTTTATTGTAGGACTTGGTTGTTGGTTATTCTGTCTGTCCATTGTATTCTTTGTATTCTCCTCAGAAACCACATTTCCACAGCCATCAGATGTTTTTCAGCTTGTCTGCTCATTGTCCACGCCTCACATCCATACAAAAGAAGGTTCTACGTAGCACCTCAACACGCTTTTTCTCGTTGCAAATGACATCTTTTTATTGGTCAGTATGTTTTTCGTAAACTGATTAGAGTCATTAGACGCAGACAGTAAACATTTTTGGGCATGTTATGAGAAGAAATGACTTGGAGAACTTGGTGACAACTGGCAAGATCGAAGGGAAGAGACCAAGGGGAAGACCGAGAAGCAAATACCTGGATGTCTTGGCCACGTGGCGTGGTAGAGACAGGAACATGGAAATGATCCACGACTCTGGTGATCGAGTGAGATGGCAAAACATGACCGCCCACGCTTATCGGCATGGCACATGATGATGTTTTTCATCTTGCAAAAGGCTGCCTTCGCCATGGCGATTCTTGTTCTAATCTCTTCAAAGCAACTCCCATCAGATGTTTTGACTGTTCCCAGTTAACTGTACAGATTCACTTGTTTAAGAATATGCCCATTTACTTGTATATTATTACATTGTGGTTATTTCCTTCTTCCCAGTGACGACCATAATCTACAATTGCACCCCACCTCCCAAACACACCCGTTAAGAACAGTGGTACGCATGTCGTTCGATCCTTTGGGAAAGAGCATAAATATTCTCCGCCATCAAAAGAGGCTTCCATTACTGCGGGGCTGAAACATGAAGCTCTGGTACTGGGTTCTGCCAAAGAATAGTGACGTCCAATCCATGCCATATAGCCTCATTTCCGTATATTGAATCGTCCGCTCATCACAGCCTGCGCCTTTAGAGAATAGAAGAACGCAATCCGTAGATTTTGGACTTTGAATACCTTCACACAATAAACAACTCGGCTACTCAACAAATTGCCAACAGCAATTTGTAAAGTAATTTTGCTATTTGTTTCCAACATCAGGGCTTTGGCTCTGATGACTTCCGCATTGATTTACTCGAAAAGCGGCATGCTTTAAAGCAAAGAACTAACTGAAAAACATTGCAGAGAAATGTTGTATGTGCGTGTGTGTGTGGGGGGGGGGGGGGCGGGGAGGGGGCGCCTTTTACTCTGTAAGGTGGAGCAGGCTTTGGTTATGCATCCGCGGAACCACTACTGATGGCGAGGGACACTGGTAATAAGGAAAGCTAACCCACACCCAAAAATCAGTCCAGTGCACTACAAGTAGTATCTTGTGTATGTACTACACTTGAGTTCAAAGCGAGTGAACGCAGAGCACACCTTCCATGCACACACACACACACACACACACACACACACATACACACACACACAATTGTCCCGAAGCAGGAGCCCGCTGTGGATCTGAGATGTGATAGCACCACCACATTTTCTAGGACTGAATGCAGGGAATAGGTGGTCAATCTTTCACTCACTTTTGCAGACGATGAGCCCAAGCTTGGAACCCGTATCCGGCCATGGACATGACATCAGCGCAGTTCGCTATCAACTACACTCACAGGCCTGATTCAATGAATACAACTTAAGCATTGTTCGGGGGTGGGCTGAAGAATACTAGAGACCTTCCCACACCTATCCTGGTCACAGCATCTTTAGGGGTTACTAACTACGAGATCCCCTGCCAGTTCTGCTCAAATACATAATGACCATTTATTCGTGGTGTACGACTGTGACGTATGGCAGAAATATCGCACTGGGTTCCGAAAACCCAGCACAGGGACCCCTGGCACCCAAGGTGAGTTATAGGGTATCCTTTAATATGAAATAACTGCCTTAACATTACGCCATGTCTGTGACCAAAATCACCACACCCCGGATCCATGCATTCAACACGGCATCCACCTGTACAGTACAAAAAGCCAAATGCCGAGGAAAGATCACTGTCGTTAGACAGAACACACATTGAGAACACCTGGTAATAGTGTAACTAGTCAGGACACACATTAAGAACACCAGGTAAAAGTGTCAGGAGACAGGATACACATTGAGAACACCTATAGTGTTTTTTTTTTTTGTTTTGTTGCCTCAATATAAAATTCAATATCTCAGTAACCAACTGAGGGAAAATGATGAGATTTAGTATATAACCTTATCATTATGTCCACCCAACAAAAAAATTTTTGTTCTGGAGATTTTACAGCAGATTTCAAAGTTTGTTTATATGCGGTATATAATTTACGACTTAGAGATTACGTCCATCATTTTAACAGTATTACAGCTTCACCAAGACACATCCCCGCATTTTTTTAAATTTTCACGTTATTTTCGTTTTGAAACAAACAGCGCAAAGTTAAATGGGATTGTTCAGAGGTGTCTCCAAATGGAGGTTCTTTCATGAAACGTGATTATATAAATAAACTAGCTGACAAGGCCCGGCTTCTGGCGGGGATCTATCTATCTATCTAATCTACCTACCTAACCTACCTGCTGCCTGCCGGCCGGCCGACCTACCTTTCTGCCTACCTACCTACCTTTAAAAAAAAAAACAGAACATTTTGTAATCCGAGCGTTCAATATATTCGGTGCATTTTTTAATTTGCATAACCTTTGTAGGACATCGAAGTCAACACCAGCAATTCTGCCGTTGTGATCTTTTGGCAAGTTTACGTTCAGCAGTGTGACATTGCTTTCTGAACGACTGGCACTGATACCAACGCAAAACCAACGCAACGATGTCTGCTGCCAAATCGCACACAACTGTGTTTCGAACGCGGGCATACAGGATTACGAATCGTGTCCGTAATACCTTCGCCGCAGAGACCGGCCGGTGCATTCTTAGTAACATTTTATAAAAAAAAAAAGAAAAAACTTTACTTTTGACAAAACAACTATTAAAGTGTTAGTGGCACATGAACAATACAACTAACTGTTTGTTATCTATTCTACAGTGGAAGTACACCGCTGCTTGCTATCTGTTCTATTAATGAACTACGTCACAATTATTTGCTTATAAGAACAGAGTAAAGAACATAACTAATGCCGATACAGTGTCCAGGGGGGGGGGCGTCACTAGGGGGGTGCGGGGGGGGGGGTGCGGGCCGCACCGGGTGACACCATCAAGGGGTGACACCAAAATAAAAAAATTGTGATGTCTTCTTCTTCTTCTTCGTTCATCCGGAGTTTTTTTTTCGGATGTGATTGCGTTGTGCCTGTTTACAGCAGAGCTGCGTTCTTGCGCCGTTAGGCCGACACATCCGACTTCTGCGGGCATTTGTTGACCGGGTTAACCTTCCCGGGGGTTTCTTAGGACGTTTGACTCTCACTGTTGTGGTGTTATCTCCCATCCTAGCTGGCCCATATAGAACAGCCTAAGAGATCCTGGTCAGCCCTCAAGGGAAGGCAGGGGCAGACCATGGGCATTCCCCGCCATCCAAGGAGGCTTCCATACTTGCAGAGCCAACACACAGCGCTCTGGTACTGGGCTCACCCAAGGAATCGTCACGTCCTGCACATGGCTGCTTAGCCTCACTTCCGTATATTGGGCCTTCCGTTCACCATAGGCTGTTCTACCGGAAACCAGAAGAATGCAGTGTGCAGATGACATCCACACAGTGAGCTTTCGATTCGGACTTTCCGCACAATGGATTTGCTATCCGAGCAATATTCCATTTCGTGCCACTAGGACACTTTTCCACCTTTTTTGAAAGCCCACACAGTGAGCTTTTGATTCGGACTTTCCACATAATGGATTTGCTATCCAAGCAATATTCCATTTCGTGCCACTAGGACACTTTTTCCACCTTTTTTGAAAGCCCACACAGTGAGCTTTTGGTTCGGACTTTCCACGTAATGGATCTCCTATCCAGCAATATTCCATTTCATGCCTCTGGGAGGCTTTTGTAACCGACATACCTGTGGTATGAAGTGTGGCAGTCTGAATACTTCTTCATACACCTTTAAATGTCAACCTGTATGTAGTTAAAGTAAGCTACGGTCAACTTGAGCTTGTTGATATCTCCATAGAGCTTGTCCTCAAATGAAGCAGGTGTGGGCCAAAATATCTTTCTCTGTTCTGCATACGTTGGGCAATCCTGCAGCAAATGTTTTGCTGTCATTTTTCCAGTTCTACAATTACATTCATCGGTATCTCCTATCTTTAGTTTATTGAACAAGTGGTATTTCAGCCTGTTATGTCCTGTGCGGAGTCTGAAGATTGCTACTTGTTCTCTTCGGTCGAGTTTGTAATATGCATCATCCTTCTGATGGCCTGGATGCTCTGATTCCCATTTGGTTCTATAAGTGCTTTTTATCAACCTCTTTGCCTCATTATAGGTTATGTCTATGTCAGGTTGTGGTAGTCGTCCGCCCTCTTTTGCCAGTCTGTCAGCCTCTTCGTTTCCAGGTATACTGCAATGTGATGGGATCCACTGTATTACAACTTTTTTGGATTTCTGGCATAGACCATGGAGTGCTGCTCTTAGGTCAGTTAGTTCTGTGCTGTTATTGCTCTTCAGTATTGAGACAGCTGACTTTGCATCTGTGAAGATAGCTATTTGCTTCTCTTTATTTTCCTCCATCAGGAGCATTTCTGCTGCAGTTTTCAAAGCCTCTACCTCCGCTTTGAAGTTACTTGAAAATTTTCCAGTTGCCATTGAATGTGTTTTTTTCACTCCATTTTTTAAATTTAGGAGAATTCCTCCTCCTCCATTCTCTATTGAATTTTTGGCTGATCCATCTGTATATGCATGGGTCCAATTCCTGCTTGGGTAACGTTCTTTTATGTAGTTTAGGGTTATTTCTCTTCTTTCGGTTTCATGCTGAGTGTTCTTTTTCTCAATACCAGGAATGTTTTCTATCATCTCAGGCAGTTGCTGCTGTCTCCAAGCTTGGAACTTGTGTGCATTGTGTATGGGCTTGACTGTTGATATGTTAAGTATAGGATATGCCCTAATCCTTCGTTTTGCAGTTTCTACAAAGTTGCTACGCTTCAGTCTTCCCTTTCCAAAACCATTAAATCTGTTGTACATAGGGTGGTCTGTCAATCTTCTAAATTTTTCTGCTTGTTGCTGGGCTCTGCTATCTCTTCTATCCTGCATTGGTTGTAAACAAGTGATCTTTTCTAGTTCATTAATAGGCGTTGTCTTCAGGCTTCCAGTTATGATTCGCATTCCTTGGTTTTGGACTCTACTTATTTTGTTAAAGTTTGACTTAGCTGCTGTTGCCCAAGCTGCAATGCCATATTCCAGTACTGGCCTCACCCGTCCAGTATATAACTTCTTGAGAACTTTCTCATCTGCTCCCCACGTTGTACCAGCAAGCTTTTTCATGATTGCCATTCTCTGCCTTGCTCTTGTTCGATTTTTCTCAACCTGTGTCTTCCATGTCAGGCGACGATCAAAGGTGACTCCTAGATAGTTTGGATTTTCTTCATGGCGCAATATTTTTCCATTCAATACCAGCTTAGGTTGCTGAGTTTTATTTGAGAGGGAGAACACTGTGCATGTTGTTTTCTCCTCACTTATCTTCACTAGCCATGATTTTGACCAGTCCTCTAGCGCTAATAAGGCTTGCTGTATTCTGCTGTTAGCTGTACTAATATATTCTTCAGATGTCCATATGGCTAGGTCATCTGCAAAGGAGGATGTGTGTACCCTGGCTGGAAAATTTTCTGTGATGTCATTTATATATGCTAGGAATAATGTTGGTGAAAGAACTCCTCCTTGGGGGACACCTTGCTCCAGCAGCATCATTTTGCTTGTTTGTCCTTGTACTTTTGTCCTGGCAGTTCTGTTCTCAAGGTAGTGGCTGATCCATTTATACATTTTTCCACAAACATGCATGTTTTGCAGTTTTACTTTCAGTCCTTCCTTCCATACTTTATCAAATGCTTTTTCTAAATCTATCCAGACTGCTAGTGTGTGCTTTTTCTCTTGGAAGGCATCCTCTATTTCCTGAGCTATATAGGTTATTTGATCTTCAGTGGATCTGTACTTTCTGAATCCTGCTTGGTGTGGTGTTAAGAGTTTGTTTTCTTCCAGATGCCATGTTAGCCTGCCATTGATAATGCGTTCCATTAATTTTCCTACACAGCTAAGTAGACTGATAGGTCGATAGCCATTTGGTTCTTCCAGGTCTTTTCCTTTCTTTGGGACTGGTATTAGTATAGCTTCCTTCCATGCCTGTGGGACTATTCCTCTCTTCCAGCTGTTATTTAGGACTGCTAGTAGTTTCTTCTTTGCCTTGGTGCCTAGTCCTATTAGCATTTCATTTGTGATTCCATCCTTTCCTGGTGATTTCTTCTTTTTTAGGGTATTCATTGCCTGTTCCATTTCTTCCATTGTTAGATTTGCCATCATATATTCTGCTGCTGTCTCTGTATTTCTATGATGTATCTGTTTGTCTTTGATTGCTTTCTTCTGTTCGGTTGTAATATCAATGTGGTTTGCATTTGCATAGTGTTCCATTAGTGCATTTGCAGCCTTTTTTCCTGTAAGCAAGGCATTTCCTTGTTTAATTGTTATTTGTTTGTTTCTAGGTCCTTCATTGTTCATGGCTTTCACTAGTTTCCATAGTTTGTTTCCATCCCTGTCAAAATTCAGGTTTTCTGTTTTTTCCCTCCAACAATCTCTTGTTGTTTGATTTACTGTTCTTTTATATTTTGCTGAGATGGCTTTGAGAGAGATATTCGCTTCAATTGTGTGTTCTCTCTCTGCTGTCTTCCTGGCATCTTCAACTTTGTCCTCCAAACTTTGTAGTTCTTCAGTCCAGTATGGTTTGTAATTTTTCCTCGCTCCTCTAGGAATGGACTCAGTGGCTGCCTGTATTATCGCTCTGTTTAGACTTTCCACCATTTGCTTTATGTTGCCATATCGTGTATTTATGTTTTCACAATATTTGTCTGTTAGTATGGCAAATCTGTCCCAATCTGCTCGTTTGTAATTCCAGCGGGGCAAGGGCTTTTGCTCCTGTGGAACATACTCCATATTCATTACAAGCTTGATTGGTCTGTGGTCACTACCTGCTAATTGGTCCAGCACATGGCGATCGATTTTGTGGAGGATGTCTCCTGTGCAGAAAGCTAAGTCTGGAGTAGAAGTGGTAAGCCATCTTCTGGAGTAGAAGCTCGGCGTGTCATCCGCTTTGTTGAGTAGATGGAGATTTGAGTCTATTTCCCAGTCCTCCAATTCATCTCCTCTTTTGTCAGTATCTGGGTATCCCCATCTTTCTGAACGGCTATTAAAGTCTCCGACAATAATGCAGTTTGTGTCAGTTATTTTCATGTTTGAGAGTGTAAGGTCCTTATCTGCTGGGCTATACAGATTGTAGATTCTTATTTTCATGTCCTTTATCATTATATCAACACCTATAATTTCTGTTTGGTTGTCAGAGATCACAGATACTTCGCTGCAAGGTATTGTATTTCGTGTAAGTATTAGAACTCCTCCTTTATGTCCTTCACGGTCAAAACGTGTGGCCTGATATCCTCTGACTGAAAATTTGCGATTGGCATTGAGGTGTGTCTCTTGAATGCATGCCACATCTATTCTATCTTTATAAAGACGCTGTGTCAGGGATTCTTTCTTGTTATAAAATCCTTCGGCATTCCACTGTAGTATGTTGAGTGTCCTTGGTATTTGGTCAATAGCTCTTAACCTACTCCTCTGTGCCTTGACTCCACAGCACAGGGGAAGGTGACCACCAGTAGTCATGGGTGGACCCCCTCGAGGCCGGGGGCCCGGCACTATCACCGCCTGATGGGACTTCACGGGATTAGCACCATAACGATTAATTTTCATCTGTGGCATCATGAAATGATAAAGTTACGTTGCACTTCTTTGTCAAGCTTGTGGCTCAGTACATCCGATTTCGACAAGCACTTTTCGGGATGCTTTCCCTAGCCTTTGACTGTCCCCAGTCTACCTACAAGGCAGCAGGTTTGTGCGTCACTTCGTCTGGTCCCTCTCCCTTGACCTGTCCGACATGGGTGACCCTACCAGTAGCAGTGCTACCGTCGGCATAGCTCTTGGGGTCATTGGAACGCGCAAGCCCCTCTACCTCGTCAAGGTGGACGCACGGCAGAGGGGAAATTGTGATGTGATTGACAGGTTTGCAGCTTTGAAGACCAGGATGGGAAATTTTTAATTTTAAATAACAGAAATTTTAATGTTAAATAACAAAAATTTAACTTTGTCCGAGTTTGTCGAAGTTCTTTATTTATGTTTTACCTGAAGTATTGAAGTTATATTGTTCAATTTGTTTTCTTTCTTATGTTCTTATTAACTTTTTGACTTATTTTTACAAACATTACTATATGCGATTATATATGGTACAGGAACACTCGGAAGAAGACCATGGTGAAAGTCTAGAGGGGTGACACCAAGAGTTTACCGCACTGGGTGACACCAACCCCAGTGACGCCACACAGTGTCTGCTTTTAACAGTCCTCGGCAAGATCTGGGTTGCCACAGGGATCTGCCCCAGTGCTTTTTAATGTCTACACTAGTGGTTCTCAACCTGTTTTGGCCCGTGTCCCCCTTCACCATATTTTCAGAACGTCATCCCCCCTCCCCTTTTCGTATTTCCTCTCTAAAAATCCCCCCCCCCCGCCCTTACACAGTATACGTAATAATAGAAGCTAAATTTAATAACACATACTAGAACAAGTCTAGACGTCTACATAAAACGTGATTTGCGGGTTTATTTACGTTATAAAATGAATTTCAGAAAGGTGAGAAGCACAGAACCGTAAAGTATGAAGGGAAAAACAATATCAAGTAATCGGCTCTTGTATTAACGCGATCTTGAAATAATCTTAATTCCCCCCCCCCCCCCCCCCCCCCGGAAACCCTAAAATTCACACCGGTTGAGAACCACTGGTCTACACCAGCAAAGTCGCAGCTATTGAGACACCAGGTGTTGGTAGAATCTTGACATTTGCAGATGATGTGCTGGTGTACAGACAGGGCAGAGACAGGGAAAGTTTGGCTGCAGATTTACAGGTGGCAGTAAACAGGGTGACAGAGTGGTTGTGTAGTACCCCTTGGATAACCGGATTGTCAAGGCAGACGTCCCAGGTATTATATGTGAAGGCTGGTAGGGGACTTAATACATTGAGGGCGATGGCATCAACCGGGATAGAGCAGAGGATGCTTTACAGACTCTTTCAGCGGTTATTAATTTATGTCATTGAGTATAGTTTGGGGCTGCTGACAGTATGGAAGAGCCAGCTTGAAAGGTTGGAGCGCATACAAAATGCTGCCATGCGTGTGATTCTGGGGTGCACAAAAGACACACAAATTATATGCATGAGGCAACAATGGCGGGTAGGCATAGGGTCCTTCAATCCAAATGGTGTCTGAGAGTTGCTGCAGATAGGGATCATCCCCTGCATGAAGCCATGGATATGGTAAATGGTCATAGACTAAGGCGAGGCAGGTCCTGGATGGCAAAGACGGAAATATATTACGTCAGTTTTGTGATATAGAGACCATCAATCGGGAAAAAAGAGTGTGAAGTAACGGCAGACAGGACGAACTGGCACAATATAAGGTCACAGATTTTAAGAATTGTATTGATTTTTTTGCCCTGGCCATGTGGGAGTGCGGGAGAATGAACAGGCTGACAGGCTGGCAGGGAATGCACCTCTTGGTGGTCGATTACCTATGGACAGGGGGGAGGTGGTCGTGCGCCAGTGGGACCAAGTGGACAAGGTGGAGGAACAGACTTAGAACCACTATGTGGATAGGATGAGATTTCGAAGGATTGGCAAGGGTTTGGTAGAATCTCAAAACTGAGAGATAAGACCAGTAGTACTTTCAATCAGATAGCGGTGGGAACGATTGGTAGTGTCTCTTCGCTGGCTGTTGAACGAGGGGACGGAGCACGTATGGGAATGTCCTGAGTGCAGTGATGTCAGTTCTTAGCTCAGCTCAACTCAACTCAACAGTCCTCGGCAAAAAAAGAAGCAGAGGTGGAGGAGAAGTATAGAAGGGGAAGGGAAGGAAGAAGAAGTGAAAATAGAAGGAGACGACGACGACGAAGAAAAAGAAGAAAAACGTCTTCGTCTGTCTGGTGATTATGCAACAGAGGGGACTGAGTACAAAGGTTAGATATACTCAGGTCAGTAAGTTCCCCCCCCCCTCTCCCTCTCTCTGTGTCGCTCTCTCGTCACTCTCTCTCTCTCTCTCTCTCATCTCTCTCGTCTCTCTCTCTCTCTCTCTCTCTCTCTCTCTCTCTCTCTCTCTCTAAAGTTGTAAATGCTAAATAATGGGTGGTAGATTGAAATGCCCTCTTCCACTGCTAACTCTTGGTTCCCATCTTTCTCTACATCCCGAGTTCTTGCCAGTGGAAAACATGTTTATTCCCAAATCAGATGGCCAATACTCTTGGGTCAGGTTGAAGCACTAATAACAAAGCCTAAAATTACGCAGGAGAGCACAGGAGGTCAAACTGTTTATCACACATGGCCAGTAGCAATCCACGTCAATACATGGGAAACCCAGCCAAAATTGGTCATCCTCCTGTCAACAGTGTCAGAAAAATAACGGGTTCCAGAACGCATTACTAATCAAAAACCTTCTAGAAGGGTCAGATCGCATAAAGAACATGCCATCGTAAAAGGATTGTTAAGACTGCTATCATGTCAGAAACAAGGGAAGTTAGTTAGTTAGTTGTGGTTCCAACTTCACGGCAACGGGTCGTCCTCATTATGCCCCGTTCCTGTGCCAGTGAATATCATACAAAATGCTCCTCACTGCCCTATATGAACAATGGAATAGACAGGAATCTCGGCAAGCCAACAGCCCGCACAGGTGCACTGGGAATTATGCCGCCGCCAGAATGCCAACACAAAAGACCTCCACGAAAAATACAGTTCGTCGTTGATGGAATCGGCAGTCACCAGAAAGACTTCATTGACCCGGGTTTTATCCCATATGGCTCGGTCTCTTTCCGCAGGGCGACCCACCGAAAGCGCCGCACAAAGCATGAACTCCATAGCTCCAGCGACGACTCCCAGGAGTCTCCTGAAAAATGCACCCGTGAACCGAAAAGGCAAACCAGTCAATTCAGCAACAGCCGGCCGCCATCGTTCTGAACATGCAGTTCAAGCTACAAACAACCGCGGACAGATGTAAAAGCATTCCATGCGAAATTCACAGCTGACTGTGTCGCGCCACGCACTCACTCAGTAGCAGGGCGACGGAACCATGCACTACCAGTCCAACAAGAGGAAAATGCGAATGCAAACCGTAACCACAAGCGTCAACACTTCAGAGGCCTTATCGGTTTAAATGCCTATCCGTCATGTTGGGGATCGGAAGTCCCAATAGACTGTAGACTGAGTCTCAGCCCAAGCCTCCTTAGTCGCCTTTTACGACATGCATGGCAGGCAACAGTGTTACTATTCTTCGCTTCACTTATGGGCCCCGGCAACACACGGGTGAGACACAAGGGAAGAAAGGCACGAGTGGAACGGATCAAACGGGGCGACAGCGCGGGATGTAGTGAACCACGAATAAGATCCACGGACGGGAAACATAGGAAGAAAATTGCCGGTAGTTAACGTTTGTTGCATATCCTTTAAAGGACGTCCGAGTCAACCCCAGCATGTTTTGGCTGTTTGTGATTTCTTTGTGGCAAGTTTACGTTCAGCAGTTTGCCATTGCTTTCTGAATGATCGGTACCCATATCATTTTTATGAAAACCAACGCAAGGCAGTCTGCTGTCAAATTTCCCGCAGTTGTGTTTTGAACGCGGTATGCGGGGGATTACGAATTGCGTCCGTAAGACAGAGGCATCCACAGAGCCAGCTGCAGATAAGAAGAAATGGCGTGGATAATTGCCGGAACAGCAGTTAGTAAACATACAACCATAAAAGCTGGACGTGTCATGGATCAGAGGGCTATTAGATCGATGTGACGCACATGTTTCATACCAAGACGTCCTTGATAATATTGATGGAAGAGCAAAGCGATACATAATTTTTGGTAATTTTAATACAAGTTTAAGGTAACCACAGTGTCTTTATTCATACTAATAGAGGCCGACCGTGTGGCTTTCGTACATACCAACGATACGTGTATTACATGTAATACAGTAATATCACCCTGTTTCTGTCTCACATACAGTGACTTACTGTTTTAATTAACAGTGCGAATGTTATCAGCTGTGCAACATTTAATTTTATGATTGGACGGCTTTTGCGTTGTTATTGTTTACAATAGAGGTACAAACTACAATATCTGCCCCTTACGGCCGACGCATCCGACTTCTACCGGCATTTGTGGATAGTGCTCCCTGGTATATCCACGGGTCACGCCTACAGCTCTGCAACTTTCAACACGAATTAGGTCGAGGATGCAAGGGGGGGGGGGGGGGGAAATCACGTCAAGATCAACATGACACATCGATGAATGGATATTTCTATCTTATCGGGACGTTATACACACACACACACACACATCACACACACACGCGCGCGCGCGCGCGCACGCACGCACACACATCCGACTTGTTCTCGACATTTATTGACTAGGTTAGCCTTTACGACATTTTACTATCTGTAATCTTAGTCCTCCCATCTAGAGTTGTCATCATCATCTTGTACCATGCCGGTAAGCGTGGGCGGTCATGTGTCGCCATCTCACTCGATCACCAGAAACGTGGATCAGCTCTGTGTTCTTGTCTCGACCATACAACGCGGCCAAGCCATCCAGGTATTTACTTCTCTCCCTTCCCTTTGTTATCTTCCCCGCAATCTTGCTAGTTGTCACTAAGTTCTCCAATGTATTTCTTCTCATAACGTGACCAAACAACTGTGGCTGTCTACATCTAATTTCTCTAATCCAGTGGTTCTCAACCTTTTTTGGCCCATGCACCCCTTCACCATATGTTCAGAATGTCATTCCCCCCTTTCGTATTTCCTCCATATAAATCTCCCCCCCCCCGCCCCTACACATTATACATAAAAATGGAAGCTAAATTTAATAACACATACTAGAACAAGTCTAGAACGTCTACATCCCGGGAAGGTTAACCCGGTCAACAAATGCTCGCAGAAGTCGGATGTGTCGGCCTAACGGCACAACGTAATCACGTCCGAAAAAAACCTCCGGATGAACGCAGAAGAAGAAGAAGAAGAAGAACGTCTACATAAAACGTGATCTGCAGGCATACTTACGTTAAAAACGAATTTCAGAAGAGCGAGAAGTACAGAACCGTAAAGTATATGGTAATCGGTTCTTGTATTGACGCGATCTTGAAATCATCTTAATTCCCTCTAGTTTTTTTCCCATATCCCCTACAGGACGTTACAGTCAACATCAGCATTTTTCAGCTGCTGTTGCTGTACTAGGCAAGATTACGCTCAGTAGTTTGCCATTGATTTCTGAGCGACCGGCTCACATACCCCGTCAGTTACCGACGCGGAGAGAACCGCCACCGTTTCTCACGCACGTCACGTTACTTCACGAGAGTATACGAGATTACGGAGAAAGTCGTGTAACCTTTAGACCAAAGAGATCCTCTGGACACTCTAAACCCCCCCCCCCCCCCTTTTTTTTTTCCTTTGAGTGGGAATTCCCCACCGGTTAAGAACAACTGCTCTAACCAGTTAACGGGTTTCATTTGTTTATTGTAGGACTTGGTTGTTGGTTTTTCTGTCTGTCCATTGTATTCTTTGTATTCTCCTCAGAAACCACATTTCCACAGCCATCAGATGTTTTTCAGCTTGTCTGCTCATTGTCCACGCCTCACATCCATACAAAAGAAGGTTCTATGTAGCACCTCAACACGCTTTTTCTCGTTGCAAATGACATCTTTTTATTGGTCAGTATGTTTTTCGTAAACTGATTAGAGTCATTAGACGCAGACAGTAAACATTTTTGGGCATGTTATGAGAAGAAATGACTTGGAGAACTTGGTGACAACTGGCAAGATCGAAGGGAAGAGACCAAGGGGAAGACCGAGAAGCAAATACCTGGATGGCTTGGCCACATGGCATGGTCGAGACAGGAACACGGAAATGATCCACGACTCTGGTGATCGAGTGAGATGGCAAAACATGACCGCTCACGCTTATCGGCATGGCACATGATGATGTTTTTCATCTTGCAAAAGGCTGCCTTCGCCATGGCGATTCTTGTTCTAATCTCTTCAAGGCAACTCCCATCTGATGTTTTGACTGTTCCCAGATAACTGTACAGATTCACTTGTTTAAGAATATGCCCATTTACTTGTATATTATTACATTGTGGTTATTTCCTTCCTCCCAGTGACGACCATAATCTACAGTTGCACCCCACCTCCCAAACACACCCGTTGCGAACAGTGGTACGCATGTCGTTCTATCCTTTGGGAAAGAGCGTAGATATTCTCCGCCATCAAAAGAGGCTTCCATTACTGCGCTTTCCGCGCTGCGGAAAGAGATCGAGCCATATGGGATAAAACCCGGTGCAATGAAGTCGACCCTGTCGACTTTTAAACGACTTTAAGGGGCTGAAACATGAAGCTCTGGTACTGGGTTCCGCCAAAAAATAGTGACGTCCAATCCATGCCATATAGCCTAATTTCCGTATATAGAATCGTCCGCTCATCACAGGCTGCGGCTTTAGAGAATTGAAGAACGCAATCCGTAGATTTTGGACTTTGAATACCTTCACACAATGAACAACTCGACTCCTCAACAAAGTGCCAACAGCCCTTACAGAATAATTTTGCTATTAGTTTCCAACATCAGGGCCTTGGCTTGTGACTTCCGCATTGATTTACTCGAAAAGCGGCGTGCTTTAAAGCAAAGAACTAACTGAAAAACATTGCCGAGAAAGTGTTGTGTGTGTGTGTGTGTGCGTATGTGTAGGCGGGGAGGGGGTGCCTTTTACCCTGTAAGGTGGAGCCGGCTTTGGTTATGCATCCGCGGAACCACTACTCGGGTTTGACAACGAAGCAAGGTTTTCTGTTATAGCACCGATATTCCACTTAGCAGATGACAGGTCATGGACGTTTGAACTCATTTATCATTTGGTATGAACCTCACTAGGTGGACATTAGAGCCCATTTTTCAAATTAGTACAGGAAATCATCATGGCCGAATGGATAATAGCGCTTGCTCTTAAACTTCCGGTGTGCTGATGGTGAGGTAGCGGGTTCAACTCCTGCATCGATCAGTTGGACTATAATGTTGACTTCTCGTCTTTGGCTTGGAGACAAATTACAAGTACCTCAGAAACGGAATGGGGCCTGATGGCGAGGGACACTGGTAATAATGAAAGTTAATCCACACCCAAAAGTCAGTCCAGTGCACTATAGAAGCAGTATGATGTGTGTGGACTACACTCGAGTTCAAGGCGAGCGAACGCAGAGCACACCTTCCACGCACACACACGCACATAATTGTTCCGAAGCAGGAGCCTGCTGTGGATCTGAGATGTGATAGCACCACCACATTTTCTAGGACTGAATGCAGGGAATAGGTGGTCAATCTTTCACTCACTTTTGCAGATGATGAGCCCAAGCATGGAACCCGTATCCGGCCATGGACATGACATTATCAGTGCAGTTCGCTATCAACTACACTAACAGGCCTGATTCAATGAATACAACTTAAGCATTGTTCGGGGGTGGGCTGAAGAATACTAGAGACTCTCCCACACCCTGCTATCCTGGTCACTGCATCTTTAAGGGTTACTAACCACGAGACCCCCTGCCAGTTCTGCTGTGGGGTACGACTGTGACGTATGGCAGAAATATCGCACTGGGTTCCGAAAACCCAGCACAGGGACCCCTGGCACCCAAGGTGAGTTATACAGTATCCTTTAATATGAAATAACTGCCTTAACATTACGCCATGTCTGTGACCAAAATCACCATACCCCAGATCCATGCATTCAACATGGCATCCACCTGTACAGTACGAAAAACCAGATGCCGAGGAAAGATCACTGTCGTTAGACAGGGCACACACTGAGAACACCTGGTAATCGTGTAACTAGTCAGGACACACATTAAGAACACCAGGTAAAAGTGTCAGGAGACAGGACACACATTGAGAACACCTGGTAATAGTGTCACTAGAACTTTCTTTTTCTGGAACTCATAACAGAAATAAAGGAGACCTAAAATACATAGAGAAGAGGATTAGAAATACAGATGAATAAAATGGGGAGGATATGGGGGAAACTGCATGACATGAGTTGATTGAGGACCAATCCTCCTTGGGGTTATAAATGGCACAAGAAGACAGAAGATAACAAACATGGTAAGTTGAGATACTGTAGAGCAACAATGAATACACACTCTAAATCATATATTCATAGATATGTATTCTTCTTTCCCTTGGGAAAATTTTGTATGTAGAAAAGATTTCATGGCAAATTATGCAAACTATCTTGGAGCTAACCGTAAACTAGGTATTTACAAGACTGGGTGTTCTCATTTCCCAGTACGTCACAGTGTCATGAGATACATTGACTCTCAAACAATCCTGCAGCTAATAGTAATATTTATTCATACATTTATTGTACAAGATGGGGTGGTATTGCTTATGTTGTGTTCTCAACACGGGACAGAGAGTGCTGGGGAAGCATTGTAGTCGACCCTCAATGAGGAGTTGGCACCTGATTAACTGACAGCTTGGATGAGAGATCTTCTGATGGTAAGGACAACAGTTTGCATGATTACCTGAGCACTGGGCAGCCTCATGAATAATCTGTCACACACACACAAAACAATTGCCATCTACTGACTATAATACATTGCAGTGTAGGAAAGATGGGTCTTGAGAGCCTTAGGAATTAAGGCCGCCTGCTAGTGCAGTCGCTGTGAACTGTGCAGGTTAGGGCTTTCTTTATAACCCCGATGGCGAGCCCGGCATTCTTATCCACTCAGCCAGCTGCTTCTCCATGAATAATTTAACATCAATATATCAAGCAATGGCTCAACATAGTCCATCATCACAGGACCAGATGTCACATCTCCTGCAACATAGTCCATCATCACAGGACCAGATGTCACATCTCCTGCAACATAGTCCATCACTTACAACATACAGCCACCTGCAACGTAATCCATCACCTACAACATACTGCCACCTGCAACATAGTCCATCACCTACAACATACTGCCACCTGCAACATAGTCCATCACCTACAACATACTGCCACCTGTAACATAATCCATCACCTACAACATACTGCCACCTGCAACATAGTCCATCACCTGCAACATACTGCCACCTACAACCTAGTCCATCATCACATGACCAGGTGTCACACCACCTCCATCACCTACAACATACTGCCACCTGCAACATAGTCAATCACCTACAACATACTGCCACCTGCAACATAATCCATCACCTACAACATACTGCCACCTGTAACATAATCCATCACCTACAACATACTGCCACCTACAACATACTGCCACCTGTAACATAATCCATCACCTACAACATACTGCCACCTGTAACATAATCCATCACCTACAACATACTGCCACCTGTAACATAATCCATCACCTACAACATACTGCCACCTGCAACATAATCCATCACCTACAACATACTGCCACCTGTAACATAATCCATCATCTACAACATACTGCCACCTGCAACATAATCCATCACCTACAACATACTGCCACCTGTAACATAATCCATCACCTACAACATAGTCCATCATCACATGACCAGATGTCACACCTCCTGCATCACATATACCATACTGCCACCTGTAACATAATCCATCACCTACAACATACTGCCACCTGCAACATAATCCATCACCTACAACATACTGCCACCTGCAACATAATCCATCACCTACAACATACTGCCACCTGTAACATAATCCATCACCTACACCATACTGCCACCTGCAACATAGTTCATCATCACATGACCAGATATCACATCTCCTCCATCCCCTACACCATACTGCCACCTGCAAGCACACCAGTACCGCCACATCCTATATAGAGAGCTCTGACTGCATGTGCATGCCAGGTCCCCAAAATCCAAAGCACATCCTTCAATGAGGCCCCTCTACACCAGGCTTAACACCAGTTCTTCCCAAAATAGACCTACATTAGTGAATAACATTCTGTGGTAGTTCCACAGATGGGCGAGTTTACTCAGAAAATGATGCTGAAGTCTGGACTAGACATTATGCAATGTGAAGGCAACAGAAACAGAAGTTAGAAATACCCAGTACATGTAGTCTACTATGATTCACCAACTCAGCACAGTTGTTTAAACTGCGGTCCAATCAAGAAGGAAACAAATCTTACAGTTCATAGGTCACTAATATGTCATATATTTCTCATGTCACTGATCAATGTCAGACTTCTGCAAACAAAAACAAAGCAAACTACACACTTGTAATCCAGAAGAATTTAATGACATTAAAATTATTGAACAGTGAAAGCCAAGATATTTGTAATAAAATACTGTGCACATACAAACAGGTTGAGGACATTAAAAAAAAAGAAAATAAAAATCAAGTGTGGCAACTCAGCGGAATTACATTTAAATATAAGTTGTCCTTTAAAATGTACTATATGTAACTAAAACAATAAGGCAACTCAGCTGAACTGCGTTTAAATTTAGGTTACCCTTTAAAATGAACTATATGTAACTAAAACAATAAAGAGACTGCATTCAATAATAAAATAGTGATCATTTATTAGAGCTGATGACTTCAAGTTGGTAACAGAATCCAAATCAATTAGCAAAATGTCATCATGTACATATAGGACTAGTCAATGCTTACATGTGATCACTATCATCTTCATCAACACATACAACATATATATATCAAGTTAGTTGCATGTCCATTACTGGACGCCACAACCAACACCTGCATTTTTTTTCGCTGTCTGTGATTTACTGGACAAATTGTAAATGTTCTGTAGTTTGCCATTGCTTTCTGAACAACCAATACTCATATCACTGATATCATTGCAAGGGGGTCTACTTCCAAACCATCTGCGGCTAATTTCAGATCCTTGACTCGATATGTCGACGAACTGTGAAATGCATTCATTGCCTCTAAGCCACATCACTGGCATGTATTATATTGATATTGATCCATTGTTTTGAAAGTCCTTGATTCCACCCAGCTGTCCAGTGCATTGATAATGCCAGCTCGATCCAATGCTTGACCATCTGATATACTGTCAGAACCAGCCAGCCCATCTATCTGTTCTTTCATTGCCCACCCAGCCTACATCTCTTTAAGAGACCCTTAGCACCAAATAGACTATATATTTATATAAAACATATTTCCTTGAATCCCTGTGAATAACAATGGCAGATAAGATACAACTGTCAAACTACTTACAACTCATTAACTTCCAAATTTAAAAACACACAGTGACAGATTTAATATAATGTTAGCTGGGCAACCTGGAAACAGACAGCAGGCTCTGTAACCAAGGGAGGCTTTATTCACTATGATAACAATTGTGATGAAGATTGTCAAGGGCTGCAACATTTGGCACTGTGAGATTAGGAGAGGGTCACAGCACTTCTCCATGATGATGTTAGAGGATCGAAACCCATATAGTGCACACCCCATGTGGAATGGTAACAACTATACTCTAGACAGAATCAACCAGTCCTCAACTCCACCAGTTCATACAAGAATGAACAACTCAATATGATGGAGCTCTTAATTTAACCAGCCACCCAATTGTGTATCTGCCACTGTACATTGTGTTGGAGTCCGTTGACACTAAAGTACCTACAGCTTGTGGAGGAAACATCACCACCCAGGGCTTAGTCCCACCCCACTCTCCCACTATTTCAGAAAAAAGACTGATTAGTCATACTACTATCAGGTTGTCTCAATGTACGGGCTGGGCTGAATAATGATCTGGTTGTGTGCCTCTCCAGAGATGTGAAGCTCCTGTACCTGTCTCGTACCCCCCGCTGCTTTCTTGATTTTGAGATGGGAAGGACAGCTCTGTGACATGGCCCCAGCGGAGATAGTACA
Source organism: Cepaea hortensis (assembly GCA_963921405.1). Classification (NCBI taxonomy): domain Eukaryota; kingdom Metazoa; phylum Mollusca; class Gastropoda; order Stylommatophora; family Helicidae; genus Cepaea; species Cepaea hortensis. The sequence continues at coordinate 46,430,809 of OY992897.1, forward strand.
TCTGGTACCAGCTTGGGTTTTACATAAATCTCATATACACCAATCTCATTCCAATAGATGCAAGCACATTTTGGGGCTAAGACAACATGAACACTAGTGCATCACAGTTAAAAGAGTTAAAACTCACAGAATTCCAGAAGATTCCCAACCAACCAATCATATAAATACACTTTTATCACTCTTTATATGAATGTAGCAAATCAAGGCATACATGACAGCAAATAGTGCTGTCAACGTGACATGAACATCTACCATATCTTTCATTTTCTTGGGCTTCTTGAATGTGCGTAACTATTTCCTGATGAGGCTGAGGTTAAAATGTCTGTGTGTAAACAGCTGGACAATGTACTCCACAACACTAAACAGCTTCATATTACATACACAGCTGGACAAAAGTAAATCAGTTTATATTAACATTTACTATCTAAGTTTGGCCATGCAAGTAGGTTACCATTCAACAGCATATCACAAAAAGCAACGGTATACAGTCCAGATGGAAACAGAGGAAGAGGCCGACCACGTAAACGTTGGACGGAGGGAATAGCAGAGTCAATAGGAATATCGATACATGAAGCCCATAATCGGGAACTCTCATGATGTTTATACTTCACCTCGACACCGCAAGGTACAAGAGGAACATGATGAGATGAGACTAAGAAAATGACAGTTGTGGTAGCACCGTGACTAGACCCTTGCCTACTGGCCTGAGTTCAAACCCACACTGAAGTGGGTTTGTAGAAATGAGAAGTGTAGTGATGATAGTCACCACCCCACCCATCAAGTGCCGACTGGTCTCTGAAACTGAGTCTCCAGCACTATATGCCCAATGACATGTACAAGGGTTTGTTATTATATCAGAAACTCTTGACCAGTCACTTGACCTCCTACACCCAGGGCTAGAGTGTAGATAATGACCCACTGACAACATGACCAGCCGAGCTCTAGTCACAGACAGTATGTACGTGCTGTGTTGAATGACAACTTGGTTACACCCACAGATGAGAAGTTCCAGCACCGGCCTTGCATACCCCAATGGTTTCTGGGCTTGGAGAGGGGAAGAAGAGTTCTGCAACAGTCTGAGTGGAAATGGTACTTTAGTACGGGTAGATACAAACATTCCTAAACCAACCCCCATTCTGAGAGATGCAAGACCTTCTAGTGGCTCTGGTGACTTGAACATCAATGCATCGGTGTCTGAAAACTCAGTCTATCAGAAGATTCACACACAACAAACACAAGGTAATATATATATATCTCTGTGTGTGTGTGTGTGTGTGTGTGGGTGTGTGAGAGAGAGAGAGAGAGAGAGAGAGAGAGAGAGAGAGAGAGATAGAGAGAGGGGGGGGGGAGGTAAGAAGAGACTAGATCTTCATGGCTACTTAACTTCTTATCCCAACAAGATGTTGCAGTAGAGAACAAACTCTGAAGCTGTCTTTTTTCATTGTGGGCACAGAATCTTTGTTGGTGACCTAACAAATTTGGTGCCTACCTGGTGGGCATAGAATCTTTGTTGGTGACCTAACAAATTTGGTGCCTACCTGGTGGGCACAGAATCTTTGTTGGTGACCTAACAAATTTGGTGCCTACCTGGTGGGCATAGAATCTTTGTTGGTGACCTAACAAATCTGGTGCCTACCTGGTGGGCATAGAATCTTTGTTGGTGACCTAACAAATTTGGTGCCTACCTGGTGGGCATAGAATCTTTGTTGGTGACCTAACAAATTTGGTGCCTACCTGGTGGGCACAGAATCTTTGTTGGTGACCTAACAAATCTGGTGCCTACCTGGTGGGCATAGAATCTTTGTTGGTGACCTAACAAATCTGCTGCCTGGCTGGTGGGCACAGAATCTTTGTTGGTGACCTAACAAATCTGGTGCCTGGTTGGTGGGCATAGAATCTTTGTTGGTGACCTAACAAATCTGGTGCCTGGCTGGTGGGCATAGAATCTTTGTTGGTGACCTAACAAATCTGGTGCCTGGTTGGTGGGCATAGAATCTTTGTTGGTGACCTAACAAATCTGGTGCCTGGCTGGTGGGCATAGAATCTTTGTTGGTGACCTAACAAATCTGGTGCCTGGTTGGTGGCATAGAATCTTTGTTGGTGACCTAACAAATCTGGTGCTTGGCTGTCTTGTTCCATAATGGACACAAGATCTTTACTTGTGGCCTAACAAAGTTGGAGTCTAGCCTCGCTCAATGGTGAGCACATTTTTGCCATTGATGTCCAGATAAATCTGGTGTGTGCATATTTTATAGCAATGACTTTTATCCTGTCAGCGATCAATCAAGTGCCATCACTAGTGGTTTCTGAGATTGGAGAGTTCTGCAACAGTCTCTTTTGGAGACAATACTCTAGTACCAAGCTGGGAGACAAGTCTCTAAATCAACCTCACTTTGATAAATGCAAGCCCCTGTCCAGGGCTGAGATAGCTTGAATACCAATGCATTGAGCTTAAGAGTTAAAATCCAGAGGATTCAAAACCAGACATATCAATTCATCGTTTGGAATTCATGCCATCTTCACCAAACATAAACACAATGTGCAGTTTCACAACATTAACATGATATCACAAGATTATGAAACTGCTGAATACAATCTACACTTGACTAAAATGATAAGAATTGAATTAAAACACTTGTGTACCAGGGAGCCGCAGTAGAGTAGTGGCTAGACTCTTGGCATGTGGCCTGCTGGTCAAGAGTTCGATCCACAGCCAAATGGACAAAATATTTTGTATCTGGGTCTTCCAGGTCAAATGGGTACCAATAATGCCATGAGAAGTAAAGTTGGCAGAGGCAGTGCTGACGGCATCACCCACCCAGCGCTGACGGCATCACCCACCCAGTGCTGACAGCATCACCCACCCAGCGCTGACGGCATCACCCACCCAGCGCTGACGGCATCACCCACCCAGTGCTGACAGCATCACCCACCCAGCACTGACGGCATCACCCACCCAGTGCTGACAGCATCACCCACCCAGTGCTGATGGCATCACCCACCCAGTGCTGACTGGTCTATACCAATATGGCCCTAGCACCATATACCGCAGGCACTTTCAAGCGTGTAACAGGGTCTGTTACTTAACTTGTGTGACAGCCAGTTTCCATGACAACTGCACATGACGGTGTTACAATCTGCCAAACATTTTACAATGGAACAGTTGCTGAGATTTTGTAGTTAAAAAACTTCACTAAAAATTCTTACGCAAACTGCAATGCCTAAGATGTATATATACGAGTATCATCTATATGTCAAATAAGTCGTATTTAATGATTACATGCTTTACTTATTTTATGACGTTTCTGTTCTGGTCTTTCACTACATTATTTTATAGGTACCCTTGCATTCTCAGGTGAAACTACAGACATGAATTAAAACAATTGATATTACACAAATCTTAATGGTACTGCTGTGGGTACCCTGGATAGGGGTATCCGGCTTGAGGGGGCTGTTGTGGTGGGTAGACCGGTTGACCAGGGTAGGGCTGACCGTAGGGTTGTCCCTGTTGTGGGTAAGACGCCTGTTGTCCTGATTGGGAGTATGAATTTTGAGCTCCTGGGTGTGGGTAGTTCAAAGGGGGCTGCTGTTGGTAGCCCATGTAGGGGTTCAGGGGGTTGTAACCAGGTGGCATTTGTGGGGTGGGATAACCCTGGCCAGGGTATGCCGGATATGGTGCTTGCCAACTGGCACCACCAAAGTTGCCACTTTGGGCTGTGGAGAAAGAGAAAAGAATGAAATTACACAAATGTAACACATAAAACACAGATCTGCACTATGAATTCAAGGCAAAGGTAGTCTCATAACAGATACAGATGTCAGGGTGTGAAGTGTCAGCCCATCATATGTTCTAAACCATGACATATGTGAAGTGTCAGCCCATCACATGTTCTAAACCATGACATATGTGAAGTGTCAGCCCATCACATGTTCTAAGCCACAACATATAAGGCAAAGTGGCCAGTTCCATTCTTCACCACCTGTTATTCCCAGAAAACTGAACATTGCCTGGTACCCATGTTTATGAGGCTGGGTCGACCCCAGAGCCACACTGGACAGAAACAATCATCCTGCCTCAGCTGGGGTTTGAACACAGACCATTGTCTTGTCAGGAAAATGCACTAAACACTTTGCCACCATGGCTCCTACTTCGCAATTGCTCCCTCTTGATTTATTTAAACGTTGAAGAAGCTAAATGAACAATAAGATATGGTGATTAGGGGAGGTCAGTGGGGACAGCACTATAGTGTTACAAATACAGTCAGTCAAGGGCTCTTGCACATGCCTCTGGGCATATGGTGCTGGACTCAAACTGATATAGACCATATGGTGCTGGACTCATATTGATATAGACCAGTGGTTCTCAACCTTTTTTGGCCCATTCCCCCCCCCCACCATATTTTCAGAACGCCACCCCCCCCCCCCCTTCCTATAAAAAATTTGGCCCGTTCCCCCCTTCACTGTATTTTCAGAACGTCATCCCCCCCCCCCCCCCCCCTTCATATTTCCTATCTAAAAATCCCCTCACCCCTACACAGTATAAGTAAAAGTGGAAGGCAAATGTAATAGCATATACTAAAACAAGTCTAGACATCCACATAAAACATGATTTGTGGGTCTACTTACTTTATAAAATGAATTTTAGAAGGACGAAACATACATAACTGTAAAGTATGAAGGGAAAAACTATGTCAAGTAATCGGTTCTTGTATTAACACGATCTTGAAATGGTCTTCATTCCCCCCCTGGAAACCCTGAAATTCCCCCCTGGGGGGGGGGGGGGGGGGGAATTCCCCACCGGTTGAGAACCACTGATATAGACCATATGGTGCTGGACAAATTGATATAGACCATATGGTGCTGGACAAATTGATATAGACCATATGGTGCTGGACAAATTGATATAGACCATATGGTGCTGGACAAATTGATATAGACCAAATGACACTGGATGGGTGATTTGATCAGCACCACACCATCCATCTTTATTGCCCAAGATGTTTCTTGCTACCCATTTTAGGCTGGCTTAATCTGGGAGCCAAGATCAACTTGAAGACAATTCAGCATCCACACGGATGTGCATCAAGCCCATGACCATCTGTCTGGTCGTTGAGTGTCTAGCCTACTAAGCTACCACGGCTACTAGTGTTATACTATGTATATATATATTTTTGGCGCTTTCTCGCTTTGAATTTCAGTGTAGTCCATACACACTATTTTTATATTAGGGACGTTCATTTGAAACCCGTTCCAATGGCTTTATTACAAAAGCATCAAAGAAAGATTAACAGGTGTTGTACAATTAAACAAAGCATTCATTTAGAATGAATTATGCACCATGGGTTGGTCAGAAGAAGTAGCCGCAGGCATTCAGGCAAGCATCCCATTGCTTAGGTAGGCGGCGAATGCCGTCCGCACACAAAAAAAAGGATTGTGGCTGCTCACTGAACCAAGTGTTTACTGCGTTCATTACGTCTGCATCTGTGTGAAATTGTTGCCCCTTGAGAGCTTTTTTAGAGGCCCGAACAAATAAAAATCACATAGTGACAAATCAGGACTATAAGCTGGATGTTTCAGAATTTCCCACTTCTTCCTTGCTAATGCTTCCTGCAAAATCTTTGCGACATGCAGACGAGCATTATCGTGCAACAATATCACACCACAAGAAAGCATGCCGGGTCGTTTATTCTTGATGGCTTTTTGCAGCTTGTCTAGTGTTTGCAAGTAGTGGGTAGAGTTGATGTTGACACCAGGTTCTTTAAAGTCGGCCAACAATAGCCCTTCATGGTAAAAAAATGCACTCAGAATAATCTTACCAGCGGAAACCTGTAACTTGAATTTTTTTGGCTTTTGGTGATCCAGCATGCTTCCATTGCATGCTCTCTTTTTTGCTACTCGGCTCAAAGTATTACACCATGATTCATCGCCTGCCACTATGCAGAAGAGAAATGCATCATCCTCCACTCTGTAATGCAGCAAGTGGTTCAAACATCATCCCATGCGTTACTCTTTTTGGTGGTCGGTCAACATCCGTGGTATCCACTGTGAACACACCTTCCGATATTGCAGTTTCTTACGAACGACCTTTTGAATTTTCCCAACTGACACATCAAATTTTTTTGCTAGCGAACGTATGCTTCAACAATGGTTCATCTGTACTGCTGCATCAATTTTGGCGATGGTTTTTTCTGTTGTAACAATATGCGCTTGACCCGGCCGTCGAAGATCTGTTGTGAACTGATGTCCTTTCCGAAACATTCGTGCCCAGTCTGTCACTGTTGTCTTCAACACACATGCGTTACCGTACGCTGCCTGCATTCTTCGATGAATGCCCACTTGGCCACAAGACATCCTTCAAATGAAAGAAACTGAATCACTGCTCTTTGAGCTTCTTTGGACGGATCTTGGACCAACACGACCATTTTCTCAACGGTCAGAAACAGAACCTATGCATCATGGGATGATAAGCACGTGCTCTGTTATTCATTGGTCAGTACTTATCACATGACTATGACATGATGATGTTCAACGTACGCAATTACGTGCGGTGCGGCATGAACGGATTTCAAATGAACGCCCCTTATAGTAGTGATGGACTGAATTTTGCGTGTGGGTTAGCTTTTCCTATTAACAGTGTCCCTCGTCATCAGGCAAACCCACTCCGACTTCAGAGGTACTTGTAATTAACGTCCCCAAGTCAAGGACGACAGGTCAACATTTTAGTCCAGCTGTCCGGTGTAGGGGATGAACCACTAACCTCGGCATCAGGACACCGGATGTTTAAGAACACCATTCTTATCCATTCGGACCTGCATGCTACGTATATAAAACAGCACATCACATGATTTGGCCATGTAACAAGATGATTACAAAACACTTGCCCCACAAAGAGATGTGGCATTTAGACGTGATGGAAACAGAAAGTGATGGTACATTTAAGGATATCATCATCAAATGCCTTTTTGACTGGCATGGGTGACCATGCTTCTCCACAAACTGAGATCTCCGACGGCATGGATCTTTCATGTGTTGACTCCCTTCTGTACCATGACACAAGATTGGTAAGAATTTTCTCATGCTGTCTGCTTCTACCTCTCTTTCCACAAATCTTTCCATTTGTCACAGCATGTTCCAGTTTTTGTTTTCTCATAATGTGGCCAAAAAAAAAAGATGACTGCGTCTTTCTGATGTCTTATGCAGAATCATATATTGCTAATAAATATGCCCAGCCTTATTTAAAATCAAACCACAAGTCTGAAGCAGGATTCTGCTTTGGGTCTGTGATGGACTAGGACCATCACACTTAATAGCCTGTCTTCCCTTCACTTAGTGGACATTGAACGCAGGCACCAAATCCTTGCCCGAGATTTACATGAACACGCTCGACTGCTACCCAGCTTTATGTTGGGATGCAAAACCTTAAATTTTGAGCGTGAGACAGACACGTAACCATGGCTACCTCTCTAAAGTGCATCATTCTGATGTGTTTAGCAGGTTGTAGAACTCACCAAATGGATTCTGCACCGGTCCAGGCTGGCCTGGGTTTGAAGAATAAGGAAGAGAAGCATTTGGGGCAGAAGCAGCGCCTGAAAATGTAAAATACAGTGCCATTACACACACATACATTACAGAAAGACGCACAGCAGAAGGCAATGGGTGCACATATTAAAAAAATAAAAAAGCCTGAAAGTGAAGTATGCATAAACTGTCTATTTTATGATTTAGTGCATAACATGAGTGTCATTGAGATAATGTAAAATAAGACAACAAGAAACACTGCAACAAAATAACAACAAGAAACATCACACACAAAATATATTATATACCTCACCACCACATTATGTCCACTTGATTCAAATGTTTCTTCATGCAGACAACTCTGTGTGCACTTAACTGAAGCATTTGCTTTAAGGTACAAAACAGGACTCTGGTACATGCCTGAAGCTACACTGAGCCACACTGGATGCTAGACCCTTGTGTTATACCCTAACTGGCAATGGGTGGGTCATGTGGTCAGTATCACACCAGCCTTTCTCAACTCTCCAAGACATGTCCTGCTACCCTACCCATGTTAGGCTGGGTTCACCTGGTCATTAAAAAAAGACTGCAGATTCAAACCAAGAGCACCAGTTTGGAGGTAAGCATCTAGCCACTAGGCTACAGCACCACCCACTTGCCTGAAGGCCTGTCTTTATATGATCAAATATGGGGTGAAGTATAACAACATACAGAAAACCCCTCAACCAATGGGAGAAAACCAGCAAACAACAAACTAGAAGCAACAAACTGGCATGCATGTGTGTACAGCAGGGGTAGACATCAATGTACGTACAGACAACAAATCTGTTTCACAAACTAATGGTTGTACACTTGGTACAATGTTGAATAGAAAATAATGTAGCTTTTGAAAATACTCACTGTCCTCAGACATGAGAAGAACAACACTGATGTACACACACACACAGAGAGAGAGAGAGAGAGAGAGAGAGAGAGAGAGAGAGAGAGAGAGAGAGAGAGAGAGAGAGAGAGAGAGAGAGAGAGAGGGGAAGGAGAGAGAGGGGGGGGAAGGATAGAGAGAGGGGGGAGGAGAGAGGGAGAGAGAGCAGTAAAGGAAGACGTGGTTCTTGGGAGATGAGAAAGAGGCTGATCAAGATGATGGTGGACACAGAGCATGAAGGAACTAATATTGACATGTCTCATCGTGTAGACAATTGTAGCCACAAAATCCCACCAACCACGAGCCAGTCTACAAAGGGCTTGGCGTGAGTGGGCTGAGGGCCAATTCCCCAGTAGGCAATAAAGACAAAGAAGAAAAGTATAGGTAGCCCAATGCCAGGTACTGCCAATGGAGGTGAAGTGTCAGACCTGGATGTATTCTAGGCCATGACACATGAAGTGGGGTGGTTAATGCTCTTCCTCATCACCTGTCCTGTCCTGACCATTGCTTGACATTTCTCTGGTACCCATGTGTGTGAGTCTAGATCTACCCCAGAGGGACACGGGTGGACAAGATCATCCTGCCTCTGCTGGGGATTGACCCCAGACCACTGTCCTGGCAGGCAAGTGCACTAACCACTAAGGCTCTATACCATATTCTATGTAATACATCTATAACATACTTTTCCTGTCCCACCTGAAGCACTCAAGTGCCATGTGCACAACGAAAGTTGGCTGCATAGATCTCCCACCCTCTCTCTCTGGAGGTCAACTATGACAAACTGTGTCTTATCTGACCATTTTTATCATTTACCTCTAGTATATTTTTCATTGTATCACATCTTTTAAAGAGGCCAAAATATCTGATTCTTTTGTAATTTCTGCCATCAGCTCTCCATTCATTCCCTGCTTTATTGGGTCCTCTTCAATTATTTGCCGTTTACTGGGGCCGACTGAGCTTAATAGAAATGGGCCCCAGAAAAAAAGCGATGAGAAAAGGGAACTGGCTACTCCCCTCATAAGTTGTGGCTTAGTATACAGGAACGCCTACCACTTCATACACACCCCAAGGGCAGTATCAGTTATGGAATTACCTGTACTTGTTACCTCCATGGAATGCAACCTATTCTTCTGCAATTCATATTTTTTTTTTTAGAAAGACAAACAGTCAAGATATCCAATATCGACAAACACTTAGATTATAGTAAGGGACAACTACATGAAAATACTGACCAAGGGGATGCAACAGCAGTAAGTTCAACACTAAATATATCCATATGAAGAATGTTATAATTTTATTATATTATTAAAAGTCCGGTAAAATACAGTAACCTGCACAAGACATTATAACAATTATAAATACACTTTTCCTTTATACTATATTGAACATTTCCCCTTTTTAAATGTTTATCTGAATCTTCCCCTATGTCACAAACAAAATGTAGACATCTATTATGTGACGCTTACCTTTCAGCAGACACAGATGTTCTATATCTAGCGTGTACCTAAAGCTTATCTTACAGACTACACAGAGGTTTCCCTATGACCAATTAATTTCATATACTTGAATCTTTCTTTATAGTGCAAATCATTTATATTTGTAAATTATGTCTAAATCTGCCTTTACACCGAACACAATTTATGTTTAATTATACCGTAATCTTCCTATATACCACACATAACTGCTATGTCTAAATATACCTAGATCTTCTAAACAAAAAATTCATGCATGCTCTTGACAAGATGCCACAATCAACTGTGGCTTTTATTGTCTGTTTGTGATTTTTTAAAGCAATTTTATGTTCAGTAGATTGCTGCTGCTTTCTAAATGGCTAATGCTCATACTTCTGTGAAAATCAACACAAAACGACCTGCTTGCAAATCACCTGTGGCCGACTTCAAAGCCAGCATATCAGAATTGTGAAACTGTGCTCAGTCTCCCAAATGTCCAGACTATATCTAAATATTCCTTTATATCGCAAGTTTTGTGTGTGTGTGTGCGGGCGTTCACTTGCTTTGAACTCAAGCGTAGTCCATACAAGTGCTACTACTTCTAGTGCACTGGACTGAATTTTGCGCGTGTATTAGCTTTCCTTATTACCAATGTCTCTCGCCATCAGGCGAACCCACTCCGACTTCTGAGGTACTTATAATTTATGTCCCCGAGTCAAGGATGAGAAGTCAACATTTTAGTCCAACTGATCGGTGTAAAGGTTGAACCTGTTCCTCTGCATCAGAACACAGGATGATAAAAAAAAACGTACCTTCTTACCCATTTAGCCACACTGACTGCCTATATCGCATGCAATTTTAACATCTAAAAACATCTGCCGGTCTCGGCGGCGAAGAGCTTACGGACGCGGTTCGTAATCCCGTATATCCGCGTTAGACAGCTGCAAATGATTTGGCAGCAGACCGCGCTGCGTTGGTTTTGCGTTGTTATCGGTGCCAGTCGTTCAGAAAGCAATGGCAAGCTACTAAACATAAACTTGCCAAGAGATCACAGCGGCAGAAATGCTGGTGTTGATTGCGATGTCCTTTAAAAAGGATATTTAAATAATAAATATCTAAATATTCCTTTATAGCAAAACACAATTTCTATTTCTAAACTACATCTCAGTACTCCTTTATACCAATTACATTTTTAAAAAAAAATTATATCTAAATTTCCCCCTTTCCCTTTATAGAAAAAAAAAAAACTTCTTTGTTTAAACTATATCCAAATCTCCCTTTATACCAAGCACAGTTTTTATGTCTTAAACTACATCCAAATCTGACTGACTACACTGAGGATGCCTAAATCAAAATACGCAAGATCATTACCAGCTGGAGGTGCAGTGCCCGTACTTCGTGGTGCAGCAGATGGAGGTATGACTGGAGGCGGTGGTCGCGGTGGGGCTGTTGTGGAGGCAACCTCACTTGTGTTGACTTTATCATTTTCACCAGTGTGTCATGTAGTGTGTTTTATAAACCCATAACAATATGCCATTGGCAATATTATTAGAGATGTATGGGGAATGGACAATGAAGAGAAAATAAAACACCAACATAAGAAATAATAATCTAAAAAGCAAATGAAAAATGGAAGGAACATAAAAATAATTATAGTAGCGAATCACTTAAGACTACAGTATTTTGTACACATTTGGCAATATCGTAATGTCTACTTGAAATGATATAGAGATAAAAATTGGCATGTTACAGGTGGGGTGACTAGCATCACTTGACAGGATACTGACAGAGTATATCATAGACATTTTGTCTAGTGTAAGCAGGTGAGTGAGGCACTGAATAGGCTGACATATCAGCTGCTGCTGCTCCTCTGGGCAGAGTTACTTTATGATAAAGGAGATATGGAGAGGACCCCCTGGGACTGGGTGCAGAGTGCGGATGGACAGACAAGTAGAGGATCTGTATGATACTCAAAGTGTAGAGGACGTGACAGGAGGTCTTGTCATCACATTGCTCCTGGAATAATCTGCATGGAAACTCCTTGGTGGCTTTTGAAGAAGTGGACAGAGCTATGTAGGAAATGTCCCAAGAGCAGTGATGTTATTTTTAAATGAAGTATTAAGTAAGTGTATTGATAGCGGATAATACAACAGATAGTGCAAAGAAAAGACTCTCTGTGAATATCAAGAAAACAGTAACAATGGTGATATCAAAGAAACAGGTGACACCCAAATGTTAAATAGAGATAGAAGGGCAAATTTTTCACCAGGTGGATAGTTTTAAATATCTAGGGACATTTATACCATCAGATGGAAGATGCACAACAGAGATCAAGAGCAGAATAGGGGAAGCAAAGGCTGCATTTCAGAAAATGAACAATATCTTATGCAATAAGTCACTATCATTGAATGTATGAAAGAGAGTGCTGAAGAGCTATATAGAACCTGTTTTGCTGTATGCTGTGAATCTTGGAATATAAATGAACAAATTAGGAAGAGATTGGAAGCAATAGAGATGTGGTTCCTTAGCCGAATGTTGCAAATTCCTTGGACTGCAAAAATAACTAACAACGAATGCCTGAAAGAGGCTAATGAAACTAGAACATTATATACAACAATAAGAAAGAGACAAACAGCTATTTTTGGTCATGTGATGAGAAGAGAGCATCGTGACAACTGAAAAGATCGAGGGGAAGAGCGGCAGAGGCAGACCATGAGAAATTATGCTGGATGGATTGCGACGGTGGCATGGAGGAATATCAACAACAGAATTGATCCAGAAAACCAAAGACCGAGATCTGTGGCGAGTCATGAACGACTACGCCAGTCGGCACAGCACTTGATGATGATTAAGTAAGTATTAATGATAAGAGGTATTATATTTTCTAAAAATAACCAATAAGGACAGAACAAGATATGACCTGTTAAACATGTTAAAAACATCAATAAGACAGTGCGTTAAACAACAATACTGTAAAGGCAATAAAGCAGATAAGAACATCATTAGTAAAGCCACATACTACCACAATTATGAAAAGCCAGCATGAACACCTATATAAAAGCCAGCATGAACACCTATATAAAAGCCAGCATGAACACCTATATAAAAGCCAGCATGAACACCTATATAAAAGCCAGCATGAACACCTATATAAAAGCCAGCATGAACACCTATATAAAAGCCAGCATGAACACCTATATAAAAGCCAGCATGAACACCTATATAAAAGCCAGCATGAACACCTATATAAAAGCCAGCATGAACACCTATATAAAAGCCAGCATGAACACCTATATAAAAGCCAGCATGAACACCTATATAAAAGCCAGCATGAACACCTATATAAAAGCCAGCATGAACACCTATATAAAAGCCAGCATGAACACCTATATAAAAGCCAGCATGAACACCTATATAAAAGCCAGCATGAACACCTATATAAAAGCCAGCATGAACACCTATATAAAAGCCAGCATGAACACCTATATAAAAGCCAGCATGAACACCTATATAAAAGCCAGCATGAACACCTATATAAAAGCCAGCATGAACACCTATATAAAAGCCAGCATGAACACCTATATAAAAGCCAGCATGAACACCTATATAAAAGCCAGCATGAACACCTATATAAAAGCCAGCATGAACACCTATATAAAAGCCAGCATGAACACCTATATAAAAGCTTGGCTGTTCACTTTCCATCATGACTAACATCCCCTGTTTACCGAGACAACAGAGCATTTCTAAACTAAAACTTGACAATAAGAATTATTGGCCAGTTTGGTCCAGACCCTATTTGCTTTGTAATCACAGGCTAACCATACAGTAATTGGTTGGTCTAAATATAAGTTTTCAAACAGAGAGAAGTCATATTTGCTTTCATCATAACTTGTTTCAACCATGTGTGTTGCTTTCTGGGATGTTAGTAACCAATCTCAAAGGTAAGTTACATGTTATTTTAGTTATTTCATTGCAACAGAAAATAAAAAAAAAAGAACTTAGTCTGATTTGCAGAACAGCAAAAGTAATGGTTATTACAAAGAGAAAGCCAAATACAATATGAACGTGAATGAAATTAATCTGAAACAAGTCAAAATATTGAAGTATATGCGTACTTTATTAACAGTATATGGAAGGTGTGCTCAGGAAGCTAAATGCAGAATAGCACAAGACAAGGCAGCATTTATACTCTATATGACACGATTGTACTCTATAATTAAAGTTAACAATGGAAAAGTTCAGCTCTAACCAGTAAATGTGCAAACTAATGTTTGTGTCTTCACTGTTCATTTTCACAATGGGAAAACATTGTTTTGAATACAGAGTAAATGTTTTTTTTTGTTTGGCGCTCATTCGCCATGAACACAAGTGTAGCTCATACACACTGGGTCTAGTAGCACTGGAGTGAATTTCTGCGTGTTCATTAGGTTTGCATATTACCAGTGTCCCTCGCCATCAGGCGAACCCACACCGACTTCTGAGGTAAGAGTAAATGTGAAAAGAAAGGCTGTTATATTTGAAACTACATGTCAATTTAACTTTGTATGAAGATTATTATGGATCATTTGGATAAGATAAAAGCTACTCATTTATCTAAGCAGGATAAGAGTTAAAAGTCAAGAGAGAATATTTCTTGAATAAAGAGTCAATGTCAACAGATTGTTATTTATAAAACTAAATGTAAACCTCGTAAGAAAATAAACAGCTGCATCAAACTATATAAGGTTGCCGCTAACAACATCAAGCTAGAAGGATCAATGATGTAAAACACAGTGGGAAATTCATGTATACAACAGCTAAATGTGACAGGGTTTCACAACAGCTAAATGTGACAGGGTTTCACAACAGCTAAATGTGACAGGGTTTCACAACAGCACATCTACCACTAGTGACTGAATGAAACACTCTACTACATGCATCTAAATAGTGCCACCACGCTGTTCATGTGATACAGACAACAGTGGCCGGTGCCATACACACTAATCTTTCTTCACTTCCTCACTGGGCATCATGGAAACAAACATTAGTTTGACTAACATAGGGAGGATCAACTGGGATCTGTTTCCACTGTAATGAATCCTACTAAGGATTACAAACTTGCACAAGAGGAGGGGAAGGGTGTTGTGGTAGCGTGGTGACTAGACACTTGCCTGCCAGCTTGGTGGTCATGAGTTCGATCTGCATCGGGGCTGACTCGAATGTTTAAAATACACCTGGCCTCGTAGATCAACTCAGGGTAAAATGGGCACCAGGAAATGTCTGGGTAAGCAAAGCTGGCTGACATGTTTCTGACCACATCACTCACAGAGTGCCCATTGCTCCATACAAATATGAGTCTAGCTACACATGCCTTAAGGCGTGTCACAGGGTCCTTGACTGTGTACTGATCGCTGGTCTTGGTCTGCAGCACACTAACCACTATACTCAAGTGGCTTAGCTACTTTTTCTTCTGTTAATTGCATATCCCTTAGAGGAGGGACATGACAGTCAACTCCAGCATTTTTTGGCTGTCTGTGATTCCTGGGCAAGTTTTACGTTCATCAGTTTGCTATTGTTTTCTGAACGATCGGCACTCATACCTTTGTATGGAAAACAACACCAGACTGTCTGCTTCCGAACTGCCGACAGCTCTGTTTTAAACGCAATATGTGGGATTGTGAATTGCACTCGTAACCACTTTGCCACAGAGCCGGCTTAGCTATACAAACTATTTCAAAGAGCTTTTATACAGTTATATCTTTAAAGTGATCTTTATTCACTTATAAGTTCTGGCTTTAAAAAACAATGTTGTAAAGGTGTACAGCCAGTAACAGCAAAGGACTCCTTGACATGCTTGGCTGGTTCTGGATATATGATGCTGGCTCCTTATGTTATAGATAGCACTGGATGAGTGACATGGCCAATATCAGGCCAACTGCCTGGTACCCACTTCAGGCGGGGTTAACCTGGCAGCAAAGGTCATGTACAAGAACATCCATTGTGATCGGGATTGTAACATGAGATCACCAACCCTGGCGGGCAAAGCTCGCTATCCACTGTGTTACCTGGCTCCCAGTGACTGTGCACTGGCCCACAAACAATGATATCTGGGGTCAACTGAGTATTGCAATACGCAGCCACTAATTTCTCTAGGAAGGTGAAGGAGGGAGGTGGTGGTAATGGTGGTTGGTGTTGCAGCACCCTGTTAGACTTGTTCACTCTCGTACAACTTCAGGAATGAGTGACTGATGACTTGATTCCATCCTGATAGGCAAGCAACACTCATCATGAGCACGTTTGTGGGCTCTCCAAATAGTGAATGCGAGACTTGGGTACTCACAGTCTACCTTCATCACGGAGAATTGTGACTCTTTTACAATCTTATAGCATGCCAAGTTTGTAGTCCTCATCAGGTTTCATCACATCGGAGACCATGAGTTATCCTCTCTTTGTTGGCCAGTGTATGCCCAAAATGCCCCACAAGGAGATGATTAGCTGTCTTGGTTAGTATGAACCTTGACCCTCACACTAAGTATTCTGCATCGGAAGAAGGGAGGAAGTCACTTCACTAAACAAAGCCATGACCTAACATAAATTCTATCAATATCTACCCCTATAGCAGGCACTGTCATAAGTTATGGTTTTAAAAAAGCTAACCATGAGTGGTGGTGGGAAAGAAAAAGAACAAATTAAATCGGTCACCTTGACCTGGCTGTGCAGGGCCTCCCTGATACCTTGGTACAACAGGTGGTGCCTGAGATGGTGTGTTTGCAATTGCTCTTTGGAGATCAGCCATAAGTTCATCCTTTTCGGTTTTCCGCGCAAAACAGAAGTCATTGATCTTTGTTTGCAGGCGGACTAGCAACGGAGTGAGGTCATTATAAAACTGCAAATGAAAATAAATAAAGTCAAGTTTCTAATGTACAAACACAATAATAACAATAACAACAACAACAAGATAAACCTGTGAATCTCCAGCATTTTCTGTCTAACACCATGAGAGGGGAGCACACATTCTAACAGTCTGAAGTTATCTTCCCATTTAAACATGAGTCTTCACCTTGAATGCTCACTATCAAACTCTAGTTTTAGTACAGTCTTCATCATGTTATGTTTAGTAGAATATTTCCTGTGGCAACATATGAATGTGAGCGATGGACTATTTCACAATCATTAAAGAAGAAAAATGGGCTTTTGAACATAAATGTTACAGACAAGTTCTTGGAAATACCATGGTCAAAGAGGAAGAAACATTCTGGCATTATACAAGATGTGATCATCGAAGAAAACTGGTTCACAAACAGCATATCTTGGAAATGGAGAAACTCTGACCATATTACAAGCACCGTGGTTTGGAAAGAACATGCTGAAAGGCATGGTTCCTTGATGAAGAAATGGAGAAACTCTGGCCATATTACATGCACAGTGGTGTGGAAAGAACATGCTGGAAGGCGTGGTTCCTGGATGAAGAAACAGAGGTCGACCAGTAGGAAGATGGGCACAGGACACTGCAGACACTTGGGGCTTGAATATACACAACAAAGGGAGACAAAGGACTGAGAATATTTAGTTGTTGTTGCGCTCTCTAGCTTTGAACTCAAGCGTAGTCCAACCACATTATTTATAGTAGAGATGGACTGAATTTTGTGTGTGGATTAGCTTTCCCTATTAACAGTGTCCCTCGCCGACAGGCAAAACCACTTTGACTTCAGAGGTACTTATAATTTACGTCCCTAAGTCAAGGACGACAGGTCAACATTGTAGTCCAGCTGTCTGGTGTAGGGGTTGAACCACTTACTTTGACATCAGCACACCGGACGTTTAAGAACAAGCATTCTTACCCATTTGGCCATGCGGACTGAGAATCTTTTCAGAGTTGTGGCGAGTGCGATGTTCTGCAAAGACCTGCTACATGATGAGTGCTCATTCCATTTCTTGTTTATTAATGACTCCTTTATTTGTCATTCTGCCCTTTTGTATTTGCCACATACAAAAAAATCTTCAGAGCATTGCATTAATTTTCTTTTTTAACGACTAATAGCCGGTCTCCCTGGCGAAGGCGTTAATGACTTTCTCCGTAATCCCATATATCCATGTGAGGAACACAGCTGCGCGAGACTCAGCAGCGGATTGTGTCGCGTTGGTTACTTACGGGGTATGTGAGCCAGTTGCTCAGAAAGCAATGAAAAATTACTGAGCATAATCTTGCTAAGAACATCAACAGCTGAAAAATTCTGGTGTTGACTGCAACACCCTGTAAGGGATATTCCCCCCCCCCCCCCCCCCCGCGTTTCCATCTTGTTTCAGGATATTGCGGTCAATATCAGCATCGTTCAGCTGTATGATGATTCTTAGGCTAGATTACGCTCATCAGCACGCCATGACTTTCTGAGCGACCGGCTCCTTACTATCATAAGTCACTGGCGCGACTCAAACCGCTTCCAATTCTCATGCGCTCACGTAAACCACAAGAGTATTCAGGGTTACGGAGAAAGCTGCTAACCCCTCGGCCAGGGAGACCGGCCTGTAAGGGATGTGCAACTTAAAAATAAAAAAAAACTGCTAATAAACAATTATTTTGTCACAAATTGCTGATGGCCAAGTATTTTATCCCTGTTCAAATGCTTGTTGACAACCCATAAGATCGTGTCTTGTGTCAACCTTTGTTTTGTTCACTTGTCATGTTACAAGACTTTTCAATAATCTTTTCACCACTCTGTCCTCTAGTTGACAATTAGGATACAAGCTGAGAAACATCTAATGGAGCTGTGTGGTTTCTGAAGAAAATAGAAAGAATACCATGGGTAGACAGAAAACAAATGAGGTAGTTCTTCAAGATACAGATTAAACACAGTACAGAAAATAGAAAGAATTCCATGGGCAGACAGAAAACAAATGAGGTAGTTCTTCAAGATACAGATTAAACACAGTACAGAAATTAAACAAAGACAGTCAAGAATTGTTGGGCATGAATATCAACAGAAACTTAGTGACAACTGCTGAAATTGATGGGAAAAGAACATGGGGAAGAAAAAGACAAGAATATATGAATGACTTGGCTACATTTGACAATCGGAACAATAACACAGACCTGACACAAGGTCATCAGATGGTGTCTGCTCTCCTCAAATTCCACGACTTGTATTATAACTGGTGACCCTATGAGATGGCAAACCATTACAGTCCACACATATGGCATGGCACATGATACTGACCCACTTGTATGTCCGAGATGTACTTCTAAGTTAATGACATGCTCGGGCAGCACTCAACACAGCCTGGAACATGCCAAGGCCTAATGCTTGGCTGCTCGCCTGCTGGCCCAACAGTAATGGGTTTGATCTGCTTCAGGGTGGATTGAAGTTTTTTGAATTTACATGGACTGACCTTTACTTAATAATACTTCCCTCCCCAATGGCAGTATCTGCAACATTAAGGTGTGTAAAACTGACCTTTACTAATCCCCTCTGCCGTGCGTCCACCTTGACGAGGTAGAGGGGCTTGAGCGTTCCAATGACCCCAAGAGCTATGCCGACGGTAGCACAGCTACTGGTAGGGTCACCCATGTCGGACAGGTCAAGGGAGAGGGACCAGACGAAGTGACGCACAAACCTGCTGCCTTGTAGGTAGACTGGGGACAGTCAAAGGCTAGGGAAAGCATCCCGAAAAATGCTTGTCGAAATCGGATGTACTGAGCAACAGGCTTGACAAAGAAGTGCAACGTAACTTTATCATTTCATGATGCCACAGATGAAAATTAATCGTTATGGTGCTAATCCCGTGAAGTCCCATCAGGCGGTGATAGTGCCGGGCCCCCTGCCTCGAGGGGGTCCACCCATGACTACTGGTGGTCACCTTCCCCTGTGCTGTGGAGTCAAGGCACAGAGGAGTAGGTTAAGAGCTATTGACCAAACACCCCGGACTCTCAACATACTACAATGGAATGCCGAAGGAGTTTATAACAAGAAAGCCTCCCTAACACAGCGTCTTCATAACGATAGAATAGATGTGGCATGCATTCAAGAGACACACCTCAACGCCAATCGCACATTTTCAGTCGAGGGATATCAGGCCAC
Organism: Cepaea hortensis; assembly: GCA_963921405.1. Classification (NCBI taxonomy): domain Eukaryota; kingdom Metazoa; phylum Mollusca; class Gastropoda; order Stylommatophora; family Helicidae; genus Cepaea; species Cepaea hortensis. Next base: position 46,450,755 of record OY992897.1, read on the forward strand.
ACGTTTTGACCGCAAAGGACACAAAGGAGGAGTTGTAATACTTACACGAAATACAATACCTTGTAGTGAAGTATCTGTGATCTCATCTCTGACAACCAAACGGAAATTATAGGTGTTGATATAATGATAAAGGACATGAAAATAAGAATTTACAATCTGTATAGCCCGGCAGATAAGGATCTTACACTCTCAAACATGGAAATAACTGACACAAATTGCATTGTTGTCGGAGACTTTAATAGCCGCTCAGAAAGATGGGGATACCCAGATACTGACAAAAGAGGAGATGAAGTGGAGGACTGGGAAATAGACTCAAATCTCCATCTACTCAACAAAGCGGATGACACACCGAGCTTCTACTCCAGAAGATGGATTACCACTTCTACTCCAGACTTAGCTTTCTGCACAGGAGACATCCTCCACAAAATCGATCGCCATGTGCTTGACCAATTAGCAGGTAGTGACCACAGACCAATCAAGCTTGTAATAAATATGGAGTATGTTCCACAGGAGCAAAAGCCTTTGCCTCGCTGGAATTACAAACGAGCAGATTGAGACAGATTTTCCATACTAACAGACAAATATTGTGAAAACATAAATACACGATATGGCAATATGAAGCAAATGGTGGAAAGTCTAAACAGAGCAATAATACAGGCGGCCACTGAGTCTATTCCAAGAGGAGCGAGGAAAAATTACAAACCATACTGGACTGAGGAAATACAAATTTTGGAGGACAAAGTTGAAGATGCTAGGAAGACCGCAGAGAGAGAACAAACAACTGAAGCGAACATCTCTCTCAAAGCCATCTCAGCAAAATATAAAAGAACAGTAAATCAAACAACAAGAGATTGTTGGAGGAAAAAAACAGAAAACCTGAATTTTGACAGGGATGGAAACAAACTATGGAAACTAGTGAAAGCCATGAACAATGAGGGACCTAGAAACAAACAAATAACAATTAAACAAGGAAATGCCTTGCTTACAGGAAAAAAGGCTGCAAATGCACTAATGGAACACTATGCCAGTGCAAACCACATTGATATTACAGCCGAACAAAAGAAAGCAATCAAAGATAAACAGATACATCATAGATATACAGAGACAGCAGCAGAATATATGATGGCAAATCTAACAATGGAAGAAATGGAACAGGCAATGAATACCCTAAAAAAGAAGACATCACCAGGAAAGGATGGAATCACAAATGAAATGCTAATAGGACTAGGCACTAAGGCAAAAAAGAAACTACTAGCAGTCCTAAATTACAGCTGGAAGAGGGGAATAGTCCCACAGGCATGGAAGGAAGCTATACTAATACCAGTCCCAAAGAAAGGAAAAGACCTGGAAGAACCAAATGGCTATCGACCTATCAGTCTTCTTAGCTGTGTAGGAAAATTAATGGAACGCATTATCAATGGCAGGCTAACATGGCATCTGGAAGAAAACCAACTCTTAACACCTCAACAAGCAGGATTCAGAAAGTACAGATCCACTGAAGATCAAATAACCTATATAGCTCAGGAAATAGAGGATGCCTTCCAAGAGAAAAAGCACACACTAGCGGTCTGGATAGATTTAGAAAAAGCATTTGATAAAGTATGGAAGGAAGGACTGAAAGTAAAACTGCAAAAAATGCATGTTTGTGGGAAAATGTACAAATGGATCAGCCACTACCTTGAGAACAGAACTGCCAGGACAAAAGTACAAGGACAAACCAGCAAAATGATGCTGTTGGAGCAAGGTGTCCCCCAAGGAGGAGTTCTTTCACCAACATTATTCCTAGCATATATAAACGACATCACGGACAATTTTCCAGCCAGAGTACACACATCATCCTTTGCAGATGACCTAGCCATATGGACATCTGAAGAATATATTAGTACAGCTAACAGCAGAATACAGCAAGCCCTATTAGCTCTAGAGGACTGGTCAAAATCATGGCTAGTGAAGATAAGTGAGGAGAAAACAACATGCACAGTATTCTCCCTCTCAACTAAAACTCAGCAACCTAAGCTGGTATTGAATGGAAAAATATTGCGCCATGAAGAAAATCCAAACTATCTAGGAGTCACCTTTGATCGTCGCCTGACATGGAAGACACAGGTTGAGAAAAATCGAACAAGAGCAAGGCAAAGAATGGCAATCATGAAAAAGCTTGCTGGTACAACGTGGGGAGCAGATGAGAAAGTTCTCAAGAAGTTATATACTGGACGGGTGAGGCCAGTACTGGAATATGGCATTGCAGCTTGGGCAACAAGTCAAACTTTAACAAAATAAGCAGAGTCCAAAATCAAGGAATGCGAATCATAACTGGAAGCCTGAAGACAACGCCTATTAATGAACTAGAAAAGATCACTTGTTTACAACCAATGCAGGATAGAAGAGATAGCAGAGCCCAGCAACAAGCTGAAAAATTTAGAAGATTGACAGACCACCCTATGTATAAAAGGTTTAGTGGTTTTGGAAAGGGAAGACTGAAGCGTAGCAACTTTGTAGAAACTGCAAAACGAAAGATTAGGGCAGATCCCATACTTAACATATCAACAGTCAAACCAATTTACAATGCAGACAAGTTCCCAGCTTTGAGACAGCAGCTACTGCCTGAGATGATAGAAAACATTCCTGGTATTGAGAAAAAGAACACTCAGCATGAAACCGAAAGAAGAGAAATAACCCTAAACTACATAAAAGAACATTACCCAAGCAGCAATTGGACCCATGCATATACAGATGGATCAGCCAAAAATACAGTAGAGAATGGAGGAGGAGGAGGAATTCTCCTAAATTTAAAAAATGGAGTGAAAAAAAAACATTCAGTGGCAACTGGAAAGTTTTCAAGTAACTTCAAAGCGGAGGTAGAGGCTCTGAAAACTGCAGCAGAAATGCTCTTGATGGAGGAAAATAAAGAGACGCAAATAGCTATCTTTACAGATGCAAAGTCAGCTGTCTCAATACTGAAGAGCAATTACAGCACAGAAATAGCTGACCTAAGAGCAGCACTCCATGGTCTATGCCAGAAATCCAAAAAAGTTGTAATACAGTGGATACCATCACATTGCAGTATACCTGGAAATGAAGAGGCTGACAGACTGGCAAAAGAGGGCGGACGACTACCACAGCCTGACATAGACATAACCTATAACGAGGCAAAGAGGTTGATAAAAAGCACTTATAGAACCAAATGGGAATCAGAGCATCCAGGTCACCAGAAGGATGATGCATATTACAAACTCGACCGAAGAGAACAAGTAGCAATCTTCAGACTCCGCACAGGACATAACAGGCTGAAATACCACTTGTTCAATAAACTAAAGATAGGAGATACCGATGAATGCAATTGTGGAACTGGTAAAATGACAGCTAAACATTTGCTGCAGGAGTGCCCAATATATGCAGAACAGAGAAAGATATTTTGGCCCACACCTGATTCATTTGAGGACAAGCTCTATGGAGATAACAAGCTCAAGTTGACTGCAGCTTACTTTAACTACATTCAGGTTGACATTTAAAGGTGCATGAAGAAGTATTTAGACTGCCGCACTGCATACCACAGGTATGTCGGTTACAAAAGCGCCCCAGAGGCATGAAATGGAATATTGCTTGGATAGCAAATCCATTACGTGGAAAGTCCGAACCAAAAGCTCACTGTGTGGGCTTCATAAAAGGTGGAAAAAGTGTCCCAGTGGCACGAAATGGAATATTGCTTGGATAGCAAATCCATTATGTGGAAAGTCCGAATCGAAAGCACACTGTGTGGGCTTCATAAAAGGTGGAAAAAGTGTCCTAGTGGCACGAAATGGAATATTGCTTGGATAGCAAATCCATTATGTGGAAAGTCCGAATCGAAAGCTCACTGTGTGGATGTCATCTGCACACTGCATACTTCTGGTTTCCGGAAGAACAGCCTATGGTGAATGGAAGGCCCAATATACGGAAGTGAGGCTAAGCAGCCATGTGCAGGACGTGACGATTCCTTGGGTGAGCCCAGTACCAGAGCGCTGTGTGTTGGCTCTGCAAGTATGGAAGCCTCCTTGGATGGCGGGGAATGCCCATGGTCTGCCCCTGCCTTTCCTTGAGGGCTGACCAGGATGTCTTTGGCTGTTCTATATGGGCCAGCTGGGATGGGGGATAACACCACAACAGTGAGAGCCAAACGTCCTAAGAAACCCCCGGGAAGGTTAACCCGGTCAACAAATGCCCGCAGAAGTCGGATGTGTCGGCCTAACGGCGCAAGAACGCAGCTCTGCTGTGGACAGGCACAACGCAATCACGTCCGAAAAAAAACTCCGGATGAACGAAGAAGAAGAAGAAGACCTTTACTAATACTTCTCTCCCTTATGGCAGTATCTGCAATGTTAAGTCATGTAAAACTGACCTTTATTTACTAATACTTCCCTCCCCAATGGCAGTATCTGCAACATTAAGGTGTTTAAAACTGACCTTTACTAATACTTCCCTCCCCAATGGCAGTATCTGCAACATTAAGGTGTTTAAAACTGACCTTTACTAATACTTCCCTCCCTTATGGCAGTATCTGCAATGTTAAGTCGTGTAAAATTGACCTTTACTTACTAATACTTCCCTCCCCAATGGCAGTATCTGCAACGTTAAGTCGTGTAAAACTGACCTTTACTTACTAATACTTCCCTCCCCAATGGCAGTATCTGCAACGTTAAATCGTGTAAACCTGACCTTTACTTACTAATACTTCCCTCCCCAATGGCAGTATCTGCAACATTAAGGTGTGTAAAACTGACCTTTACTTACTAATACTTCCCTCCCCAATGGCAGTATCTGCAATGTTAAGGTGTGTAAACCTGACCTTTACTTACTAATACTTCCCTCCCCAATGGCAGTATCTGCAATGTTAAGGTGTGTAAACCTGACCTTTACTTACTAATACTTCCCTCCCCAATGGCAGTATCTGCAACGTTAAGGTGTGTAAAACTGACCTTTACTTACTAATAATTCCCTCCCCAATGGCAGTATCTGCAACATTATGGTGTGTAAAACTGACCTTTACTTACTAATACTTCCCTCCCCAATGGCAGTATCTGCAACATTAAGGTGTGTAAAACTGACCTTTACTAATACTTCCTTCTCCAATAGCAGTATCTGCAACATTAAGGTGTGTAAAACTGACCTTTACTTACTAATACTTCCCTCCCCAATGGCAGCATCTGCAACATTAAGGTGTGTAAAACTGACCTTTACTTACTAATACTTCCCTCCCCAATGGCAGCATCTGCAACATTAAGGTGTGTAAAACTGACCTTTACTAATAATTCCCTCCCCAATGGCAGTATCTGCAACATAACTACCTGTACTTTCAAAATGAAGCTTAATTAAATGATGTTATGAAAGTAAACTCAATGACAATTAAACCGACCTTTGTTCCTTCTTCAAGATTTCCTTTCAGCTCCACAAAACTGTCAAAGCCAGCGGCCAGCTCTTTCAGCAAGTTCTCTCTCTGGGCAGCATTCTCGTTGGAAGCTTTTGCATTACAGAATTCTGTGTTTGCATTCTGTCAAGAGAGTGAAGGTACCACACCATGTCATCACCATGAACTTTACATGCCTTGTGGAGCAAGTAACTACTGCTCTATGATTTCTATATTGATTGATTTTAACATGGCAAGATACAGCAAAATATGGCAGGCAGTAAATGTAGTCATACATTGTTGTCTTCACTATTCAAATCAAATACATTTAGCTAATAATGAGCTTGAAACAAATCAAATGTGTCAACTGCTTCATCATTCTTTTCCTTCTGCTCCCGAACTGCAGGAGGAGACGTGCTACATGGGATATAACCCAGTGCAATAAAGCTGATTCTTTTGCCTTTCACACCCCCACCTCACCCCTAATCCCCCGCCTCCCCCTACCAATAATGCACCAGAAACATCAGGCTGGCTCCAGCACCCCGCAGAAGGCCTTAGCTACAAAGTCCAACCAACCACGAACAGTTCAAACATTATCTGAAGCACGTTTTAATAATTACTTCTGGATAAACTGGGGGGAAAACAGTATTATGTATCAATAAACACATGAACAGAAATCTAAAACTGATTCCCTGAATAGTTTAACTCTCTCTCTCTCTCTCTCTCTCGTTAGCCACCAACCTGAACTTGTGACAAGAGCATATCCTGTCTGTGGAGGCTGTCTGAAACCTGTTCCCGAAGAGGTGTATACACTCTATCCAGTTCTGACACAGATATTGCTTCCTCATTTATCAAACCTTCAGAGGCAAGTGATCCTAGAAATTTGCCACCTGTTACAAAACATCACAACTTTAATGACATGGATTATCATATGTGTCGTAGAGTATGATCAGGTGTCAATGTGAGTCTTGTGTGAAAGGGAATGTGTCTATAAAGAGCCATCACATATGGAACAGAATTACTTCTCAAGCTGCTTGCCTCATGCAATACAAATTGTGAGTTCATTTCCATGGGGGCCTAGTTGGATCTATGAAGTTTGTACCCCTACAACACTTTTGGCAGGTCGCTCTGTGGACAGAAAACTGAGCCACTTGGGATAGAACCTAGTGCAATGAAGTGTATCCTCTTGCTGACATTTTAAATTCCTTTACTTCTTCCTCTTCTTCAGTTCTCAGCCCATTGGTCATTCATCTGCAGTCCTGTTCTCCTTCTTTTGCCCTTTATCCACCCTTGGGGTTGAGGCCCTCAACCAGCTCACGCCAAGCCATCCCATCCGTTGCCATTTCCTGCAGCTCACTCCATGTTCTCCCATATATATAGTTCATCTAATGTCTTTAATTCTCCTCTCCATGTGTTTTTAGATCTCCCACTTTTTTGGGTTCCAAACATTATACTATCCTCAGATTGTGCAGTCCTGTTCCCAGGATGAAAAGAATTCTCTTTCCCACATCAATGCAGGAGTGTCTAACTTCCACTTTAGCTCTGTACCTTCTGGGTAGTGACTTGGAGTCTGGTGACAAGTAACGCAGTCAAACCAGTCTAGTTCTGATGATTTACCTTTTTTTTTTTTATAAACGACATTGGCATTGTGCTCTGCTTACGAAATGTGCACAAGTTTGTTGCAACTTTTCAATTTGAACACTGAATTCAAAAAGCAGTTACCTAACTATAAACAGTTTGGATTATTGTGTTTAAGTAAAATCCCATGCAATAGTTCCATGAAGACCCTAAGCTGTACTGTGCAAAACAGAAATGTACTTTGAGGTTTGAAAGGAAGTGTTTAAAATTTTAAGAAGACTTACTCATGTCAAATTTTGCATCTTTCAATTCAGCTTCAATAACATCCCTCTCAGCTTTGATTGTGTTTATCTGGGGGAAAAAAAAGAATTCACAATTTCAAAATACTCTGAATCATAAAACACTTCCCGTGGATTCCACAAATTACAAATGAAATGTTTATCTAATACTACAATGCAGCCTCAAACATTGCTATCTATGCAACAATTTCCAAACTATTGGGAAAAAAGTCACTTTGTACACAAAAAATTGTGATTCCAAATACAAATAAAAATGTTTAGAGTAATTTTCTCTTGTATTACAAATATCTGAGTAATTCCCCTTGTAACCAAGAAGTGATCACTACAAACAGCAGCTTCAGGAATGTCAGACGCAAGCAATGGTGCCTTGCAAATACTTACTGTATTGTGAGAGAGCCTCCGTGACGAACTGGTTATGCTGCCCACCCCACGCTTCAAAGGTTGCGGTTCGATTCCGGGCTATGTCCTCTGGTTTACGAGTGCAAGTTTCTTGGACCTGGGCCATCACCGGAGCCATGGAGTTTGTGCTTTGTACAATGCCTTTGGCAGGCCACCCTGCGAAAGAAGTCGATTATGGGTCGGCCACAATGACCAACTATGGTCATCCACTGGATAATCATAAGTCGTATAGGATAAAATCCAGAGCAATGAAGTCAATTCTGTTGCCTTTTAAACAATTTGTTATAAACTGTATTATTTGCTGCTCCCAATATAAACAGGTTCAGGCAGTCACAGGGGCAACTCATAAGTGTGGACAGCCAGTTAAATCGGCTTATGCAGTTTGGCAAAAGTGCAGGAACCAATAAATTGCATCTATGTTTAATGGTAGATTTTTGCACTTCCCTGCAGTAAAACATACTCAATAATAAACACTTCTTGTAAAAATTAGAGGCAGAAGTGTTCAACAAAATCTTATTTGCATATTAGCAAAGGAGTTAATGATTAGCTGTCTTGGGAAGTATGAACCTTGAACAGTTTAGAGGTAAAGAATGACTCTGAAAAAGTGGAAAATGAAATCAAACCCTTTAAACCAGTGTTTCCCAACCTTTTTTGTACCATGCCCCACTTAAGCCTTTCTAAAATTCATATTGCCCCCCTCCCCCACCCCATGCCCCCCCCCTCAACATATACATTATTTTTAATATTCAAAAATTGAAATGTTCACTAAAGAAACTTGAATGATAGGTTTTAGGAAGAAATCACTAGGTATTTATTGAGCAAACACAGTAAGTAAATTTTCAAAACATATAATGGAGAACTGAAATTCAAGTACAAAATAATTTTAATGAAAGATTTTTCTATATTATTTTAATTATTAGTAATTATTTATTATTTAAATTTAGTGAGATCCTTGCGCTTGATGCTTACTGCAAAGAGATCTTATGTCAGGTTCCAATTTAGTTAACTTCAGTCTCAAGTCTCCCCGTTTTGTTATATTCAGCCGATTTCTTCCATTTTCGAATTGCCCCCCTTAACAGTCAAATTGCCCCCCTGTGGGGCGTGGGCCCCACGTTGGGAAACACTGCTTTAAACCATACGAACCATAAAACTGCAAGACTTGAGTGGGAAGAGGAGAGGTGTATATTATTTTCTTATGTATTACATGTCTTAAAGTTCCTATAGAACTGAAAGCTCCATGACTGAACCATTGTATTCATATAGAAACAATTCTGGTCCATTCAGACACAATAAGTAAACTAAATATTAGATACGTTACAAGTAAGTCCTACTCTCTTTTTCATTCTCACAACACAAAGAACAAAGAAGTGTGTGATTACCCAATGGAAAACACGCCATATTAATTTCTATCTGAACATTTCCAGTGACTTATAGCCTTGTGCTTGGTGGATTCAAGTCAAATTCTGTTTAGACAGTTTTTATTCTAACTAGGGTCTATTTCAACACTTTTGGAACACACTAATTCAATACAATTTCTAACCATTCTCTGATATCTTCCTCTTGCAGGTGTTTCTATAGATCCACCAACTGTTTGGCTGCTAGAATGAAAACTACACCATTATTCTGAAGAGAAGACATGTCATACCTTTTTATTCTGCTGTCTTACATGTCCTGAAGTTTCTACAGACAGAATATGAAAAAAAAAATCTAGTAGTTGACAATGAGCTGCACACACTAGTTGGGCAAATGTAGTTCAGAAGGCAGAGTTAACCGGGATATGTGGACAACTATGTATCCAAGCAGAGCAGGGCACTTACTTGTCTTTACACGTGGAAAGCCGGGGGAAACTACCACATTATCTTCTCAAGAATAAGTTTAATACAAATCTGGAATGAAGACATGACAAGTTTAGAAACTCCACATGAATCTTTGGATGGAATAATCTGACATGACATGACATGACGAATGTTATGAATTCCTTGGACTGTCAGTGTAACTAATGACAATTGCCTGAAAGAGGCTAATGAAATTAGAACATTATATACAACAATAGGAAAGAGACAAACAGCTTTCTTTGGTCATGTGATGAGAAGAGAGGCATTGGAAAACATTGTGACAACTGGACAGATCGAGGGGAAGAGAGGCATAGGCCGATCAAGAGAAATGATGCTGGATGGATTGACATGGTAGCATGGAGGAATATCAGCAACAGAGTTGATTCAGAACACCAATATGTAGAGAGACATGAATGCCTATGCCAGCTGGCATGGCACTTGATGATGACATGACAGAAAGAAATCTACCAACCTGCTCTAGCAGCTCACGTAGTGTTTTAACCACACTGCTGTTCTGCAGGGAAGCCACAGCACTGGCCGCAGGCAGCGCATTCTCCAGCTCAGACTGCAAGAGAATAACATTTTAGCTACCACGAGTTTAACTAGTGCATAATTACCATTAAATGTTAGCAAACTGAAGACATGGCAGCTTCCAAGAAAGCACACATTCCAGTTTGCTCTAGATATTTTTGTGTGTGTGCTTGCTCGTATTGAACCCAAGTGTAGACCATACACACAACTTCTAGTAGTAGACGGACTGAATTTTGCGTGTGGATTAGCTTTATCTATTAACAGTGTCTCTCGCCATCAGTTGAACCCACTCCTACTTCAGAGGTACTTGTAATTAACGTCCCCAAGTCAAGGACGATAGGTCAACATTTGAGTAGAACTGTCCAGTGTAGGGGGTCAGCACACCAGATGTTTAAGAACACGCATTCTTATCATATTCTTATCATATTCAATGACTCTTTCACAAAAACAAACGTATGAAAAACAGGAATATCAAAATACAAAACACATATGTGACGCGTTTTAAACAATTTATATGTGTACGAATGCTGGATTAAAAATAGTGAAATGGTGAATAAACTGGCGTCAGCGAAGAAGTGATTTTTGAGATATGCTGAGCATATCATTAACAGAAAATAAAACAAGTGCTGAGATCCCGAGAGCTGCATGAGTTACACAATAAACCATCAAAACCATAAGAGAAAGAGGCATAGCAATAGAAGAGGTGGAATAGAGAAAACAGCCGTATGTGAGAAAATACTAGCAAGAGAGGCAAAGGCAAACAGAGAAAGGCATACATGGAAAGCTGAATCAGCCGGGCAATAAGTAACAGTACAAGCAACGCCAGCTTCATAAACAGATGAGATCATAAGGGGGACTCAAGAGTCATGAATGCTCATGTCTCTCCAGACCAGGCACGTGAAGAATATTTATCATAAAGGTAGCACAGGGGCTATAGCATGAGCCTCTCACATCTAGACTTAGTTAGTTGACAGATCATCTTCATTGCACATCAAACCATTTAGTCCATAAGTGCTCGGAGCCCCTCCTCAGTAAATCCTGCAGCGTGTAGCAACTGACAACACCAGTTCTGTGTTGGTTTATCAATCTTCTTTGGCTTCCCGTGTTGTGTTCTTGTTTGGCCACACCTCTTTTAATTTGCTGTTCTCGCAGTCTAACCATGGTTGTAGATTCACAGTCCTCACTTGGTTCTCGCAAAAGTTTTACTTCTCGTAGAGCATTCAGAATGTCAGCATCGTCCATGGCTCATCCGCCTTCCACAGTAGCCTTGCCTGCAAGCATGTCAGCCCGCTCTTTTCCTCGTACACCCGCATGCCTTGGCTCGAAAATGAAACTAATCTTTGCCAGTCGAGACAGCAACCACTCCATCGGACCCATCCAATCTCTATATTCCTGAGCATGCTCATTGAGTCACTAAGGAAACATGCCCGATTGAATGTCTGTCTCGAGCCATGTTATTTGCTTTACTTACTTTTGGTCAAAGCAAAAGTACCAGAATCTTCCTTCACAATTCTCCCTCCGGCCTGAGCCCTAAAAGCCCATGAACAGCATCACCCTCCAAAGAATTCTCGAAGATCAAAGCCTGTAATTTCGCCGCCACAGCAGCTGGATTTTCTTGTCTGCATTTTCTGTCTAGTTGGATGCAAACTGAAAACGACATGCAGACATCTGTTGGCTTTCGTACCCACTCTTTGCCAGGTTCTAAGTCCTCAAGTGAACACACCTGTTGAAGAATGTCTTCGGCTTGACCCATCCATGACTTTCCTCTTTTTAACCTGCTGCCCTTTACCTTCTAAATTTCACTGTGCAGTGGATGGTGTGTGTTTGCGCTGACTCTGAGGTTGGCACGTGCTCTGCAAGTTTGTATTCTGTCCCCAATGGTTGCGAAATCAAGAAGGTAGTGCATCGCCCTGCATGCTGTATCTCTTGTATATCCAAGAATAAAATGCATAGCTTCATTCTGTATCCTTTCCATCCTTCCATCTGCTTTCGACTGATAGTCAGGATCGCCATCGCATACTCCAAAACAGAAAGGACCAGACCCTCGTAAAGGAGACATAGATGGCGCTGCTCACAGTTTTCTGCCGCCATCACCAGCATCGCAGCCAAACCTCGCTTGGCCTTTGTTTTCACAATGTAAATAACATCAATTATGCTAGCAGTAATAATACACCAGCCAAACCCACCCTGTAATCAGTGCCATCACTACAGCAGACTTACCTTGGGAGCTGACAGGAGAGATATAGCCTTCTGTAATCAGTGCCATCACTACAGCAGACTTACCTTGGGAGCTGACAGGAGAGATATAGCCTTCTTGTGAGTATTGTACTTGTCCCGGACGGTGTGGTCAGCCTGAATGGCCGTGTCCAGTATGGCCCTGTACTTGTTGGCTTCTTCTCTCATGGGTCTGGTCAGGTTAATTGAAGGTGTCCTTGTCCACTTTTCCTTGAACTGTTCTCTCAACTGCTGATCAGATTTCTCTTCATCATCCAGAGCTTTAATACTCTGCGTTCAGAAAATAATACAAGTAAAGACAGTCACCAACTCAGGAAATATACCTTGAGTATTAATTAAACAGATTTTAGATGCCACTCAATCAGGCAATATACCTCTATTAATTAAGTGGGTTTTAGACTGCCACTCCCCAGGAAGGCAAACCCAGCAAAAAACGCCAGCTAAAGTTCGATGTATTGGCATAAGGGCGCTTAAACGGACACACAGCAATTATATCTGAAAAAACACTCCAGATGAACACAGCAGAAGAAGAAGACTGCTACTCAAAATATGCTTTCAATATTACGAGGGTAAGGTAGTAAGTCACAAATAGATGCGTAAAAAAATATGTGCGATTGCTTGATAACTGCTTATTATTGTACTTACATGTCTCTTAATTTTCAACGTGTGCATTTCCATTCGCAACTGCAGAGCGCTATTGAGAACAAGTCACCCAAACTGTTCAAGAAACCTGATACGGGGGAGAAAATGGCATGTGGCAAGACTAACACCAAAAGACACCCCACATACAAGATGAGCAGCATGGAAGCCGCCAAGACCTTAAAGAAGATGAGAGGAGAGAACCTGCCTGCGAGCTGCAGCAATGAACCAGAACCTACAGTAACCTCAAATGAAGCCACCACAAGGAAGACCGACGACAATCCACCACAGATAAGAGCTAAGACTATTGAGAAGCAGAGAGTGGAGAAAGACACCAGAGTCAGAAACACTGACTTAGATGATCAGATGGGTTATCAAGCGTGTCCAAGTGGAGCTCACAGATGACGAGATCCTGAAGCAGCTACAACAGGAGAATCTCCGTATCCGAATCTTGAAGGCTTCTGACACTCCAAGATTCCCACAACTTTAGCGGTGGTGACAACAGAGGGCAGCGAGATGCCAATCCAAATGGTGATGAACAAGAAAGCTCAACAACTTGAACGATTCATCCCGAGTATAACACAATGCTCAAGATCCAGAGGGCCGGCCACAGCAGAACAACATGCTGCAGCAAGACAGAGATCTGCCGATACTGCGGCGAACACCATGCCTTCAAGGAATGTCCGCTGGCCAAATAGGACAAGGACTTCCAAAAGCCCAACAACAAGAGAACTGCCTTGGCAAGCATGGAGCAAGATAATTGGGCTGTCTGTACCTCCAAAGACACAGAGACATGTTATCACCATAACCATAAAGACATCATAACAAGGAAGCAATGCGGAAGTGTGAGACAGCCCCGGGCATCTCACAAACAGGAAAGTCCCAGTCACAAGAGCAGACTGACATCTGGCATATGACAGAGAGGAAGATTGAAAGAAAGTCATTTGATAACGATGATACATAACATAAACACCTCACTGACAATGTAAGTACCCTGTTGACAATGTAAATATTTCACTGACAATGTAAATTCCTCACTGATAATGTACATACATAATTAACAATGTAAATATCCACTGACAAAGAAAATAGTCCACTGACAATGTACATACATAATTAACAATGTAAATATCCACTGACAAAGAAAATAGTCCACTGACAATGTAAATACCTCATTGAGTATTTCTCTGTTCCGAGCCAGCAGTTCAGGGAGATCACTCATCAGCTGGTCAATTTTACTCAGACCACCAATCTCTTGAATTTGCTGGGCTTTCTCCAACAGTGAATGGGGCACTCTCTCACCAGACAAGTCTTCCAGGGCAGCGGGCAGGTTCAGGGAAGCCAGAACACTGCCAACATTCAACACAACAATGTTGTCAGTATTACAATATGACGTCTTGTGTAGAAACTAACAAAATTGTAAATTGATACAACTGTCTGGGAACGGTCATAACATATGATGAAAGATGCCTCGCAGAGATTAGAATAAGAATTGCAAAGGTAGCCTTTTGCAAGGCAATATGGAAAACATAGTCACCCAATGGCACGAAATGGAATATTGCTTGGATAGCAAATCCATTACGTGGAAAGTCCGAATTGAAAGCTCACTGTGTGGATATTATCTGCAGACTTCATTCTTCTGGTTTCCAGAGGAACAGCTTGTGGTGAACGGAGGGCCAAATATACAGAAGTGAGGCTAAGCAGCCATGTGCAGGACATGACGATTCCTTGGGTGAGCCCAGTACCAGAGTGCTATGTGTCGGCTCTGCAAGTATGGAAGCCTCCTTGGATGGCGGGGAATGCCCATTGTCTGCCCCTGCCTTCCCTTGAGGGCTGACCAGGATGTCTTCGACTATTCTAAATGGGCCAGCTGGGATGGGGGATAACACCACAACAGTGAGAGTCAAACGTCATACGAAACCCCCAGGAAGGTTAACCCGGTCAACAAATGCCCGCAGAAGTCGGACGTGTTGGCCGAAGGCCCAAGAACGCAGCTCTGCTGTAAACAGGCACAATGCAATCACGTTCGAAAAAAAAAAACTCCGGATGAACGCAGAAGAAGAAGAAGAAGAAGAAGAAGAAGAAGAAGAAGAAGAAAACAAAGTCATCAATGACAAGTTGTCAGAGGTCAGCAATGCTGAATGGAGAAGAGCGCTTGCTCTTAAACATCCTGTGTGCTGAAGCCGAGGTAGCAGGTTCAACTCCTACACTAGACAGTTAAACTAATATGTTTACTTCTCGCCCTTGACTTGGGGACATAAATTACAAGTACTACAGAAGTCGAAGTGGGTTCGCCTGATGGCGAGGGTCACAGGTAATAGGGAAAGCTAATTCTCATGCAAAAATCAACCCAGTCGTGTAGGGACTACGTGTGGGTTCAAAGCGAGCGAACGTTAAACAAAAATATAAAATAAAAAACAGCTGTTGAATAAACTGAGAAAAAGAGTGTTGAACTGCTATATAAAACCAACACTGTTGTTAGTTAGCTGCATGTTCTGTACGGTCAGTCACAATCAACCCCAGCATTTTTTGTCTGTTTGTGATTTATAAGGCAATTTTTATGTTCAGTAGTTTGCCACTGCTTTCTAACGATCGATGCTCATACCATCAAAATCAACACTAGGTGGTATGATTCTAAATCATCTGTGGCTGATATTTAATCCTGTCTTGGTATGTCTGGGCAGTGTGAAACGCTTTCACTGCTCTCAAGCTACAGCACCTGCTGTGGTAGAAAAGGGGTCACAATAAATAAAGCAATATTCTTTAGACACAATAAATTCTCCCTACCTGTTTAACAGATCTGTGGCACTACGAAGCCGCCCAATCTCCAAACTGGCAATCTGGGCCTTTCGGTTTTCAAATGCAGTGAGTGCCTCATGGACCGGCAGGGGGACGATCTTATCAAACAAGTCTGAAAGAGAAGACCTGGCTGCTATAACACAAATCTCAAGGAGATGGTGCAGTTCATGTAAAACAGACAGATTACTTTTTGTACTGCCCTGTACCTTCCACATAAGCACAGGCCCTCAACACATGCCAATCAATCCTATCCTTTGCTATCTCTTTCAGCACCTTCGATGTCTTCCCCATGTTGTTTTTCTATTTTCTTATCTGTAGACTTGTTCATGATTGGCTGGACAGTGTAGCTGAAGTCTTCTACGGGAAGGGGTAGCTAACCCCAAGCAAAACCCTTGTCAGTTATCTCTCATGACAGACATGATGGGCTACGGTGTTACTATTCTATGGTTCCACTAAAGGTCTTAGTAAAATAGGGGGACTTTTTTCACATAAAAACAAATCAGAAGATTTTGTTCATGTAAAAGGAATCTGAAAGAGAAGATATAGTTCACACAAATGAAATCTGACAGAGATCATGTGTACGTCAGCATGGTTGAATAGATAAGAACGCGTGTTCTTAAACATCCGGTGCGCCGATGCCGAGGTAAGGGGTTCAACCCCTACACCGGACAGTTGGACTAAAATGTTGACCTATCGTCCTTGACTTGGGGACGTAAATTACAAGTACCTCTGAAGTCGGAGAGGATTTGTCTAGTGGCGAGGGACACTGTTAATAGGTAAAGCTAACCCACACACAAAATTTAGTCCAGCACCACTAGAAGTAGTGTGTAAGGACTACGCTTGAGTTCAAAGCGAGCGGGCGCAAAAAAGAAAAAATGATCATGTTCATATAAAGGAAATAATAAAGAGACAATTGTTCCAATAGAATAATTCTGAAAAAGATGATCATGTTCAAGTACAATAAATTTGAAAGAGAAGACCTGATTCACATAAAAGAAATCTGAAAGAGATGATCTCGTCTAACTAAGAGAAGATCTTATTCATATAAAAGAGCTTTCCCTCCTCAACTAGTACTGAAAGCAAATAGATAGCAACTGCAATTTTTCTTCTTCTTCTATAGACCTGGAATATAAAGGGTGATTATAATGATGATTATTAATAGCAAGCAGTAGATGATGATATAATGGTAGTGGTAAAGATGATTAACATTCACATTTCTTATCTTCAGACAAAACAGTTGGCAAAAATGTTAAAGAAAAATGTGATAATATGCCCAGGTCAGTGAGATCAAGAACAGTATTAAATGCTACCTGTGAACTTTGCACTCATTGGCTGTGATACTGGTGTAGCTTTGGCAACAACAGCTTTCCCGATTGGCTGCAGCGTTTTCAGGTCAGGGATTTTGTCATGATATATAAAGTTGTTGTCTTTTTGGGCAGTTTCCAGCGCTCTGTCCACGCGGCTCTGCTCTTGTTGAAAGATGAATGTTGATCCCCCACGAGTCTTTGAGGCAGTGAGTAGCTCTTTGGCATGCTGAGAGAAAATATGAAGGTGTGTACAAGAAACAACAAAAATGAGAAACTAACGTTATTGTACTTTTAGTATCATTTGAAAGATATGCTGGGTAGATTTAAAAAAAAAAAAAAACATCAGATAAGGAAATGAATGTTGCCTGTCCAGGCAGTTGGCACAGAGTTCAGGGACTGAAGCTCTGAAGTGAAGAAAAGGTATGAGAGTCACCAAGGCAATCATGGTTGTCTGATTCTCTGTCCATCTTACATAGTTCAAAATGAACAGTTGTTGCGTAGATGGATATTAAGAATAGATAACCCTCTCTTGCAGTCTGGAACATGCTCTAGTGTTAGGATTCAAATAAGTGAATCGGTCGACTTCAGAAGTGCCAGAGGCCAGAACACTCAACATGGACAAGGCAGACACAGTTAAGACTTATTTATGAACAACTAATGGTTAAAAACATGGAAGACATAGTAACAGATGAAAAATATTTAAGGATGCTTGAACTAAAAATATGGTGTGGATCTGGGAGCGCATACGAGAGGACAAAGTTGACATTTACAACCAGTGTGTCAATGGACTGACTACATTTGCTGTGGGAGAGTTTGAATGGAATGGATTGCTGAATCAACCAATCAATCAGGCTATGCATTTAACAATCTCCAGTAAGTACAAATTTCTCTGCTTTACCAGGGATTAAACCGGGGTCATTGGATGTTAGAGACTCAGTGGCATAGTGTTTATTACCTTTGCCTGCCAAGTCAATGATATGGGTTAAATCCCCAGCAGTTGCAGGAATGTTTTCCCCCCAACCAGTACGACTTTCTAGTTACACTATCTCCAGGTTTTCTCATAATGTGGGTTATACCCAGCGCCAGCACATTTTCCAACCCCCTCACATATATTTGTTGAGTCCTCTCCATGAGCTCCACACTGGTGACCCTGTCATACTTTCACAGCTCTGTGAATCCATCTGCTTGTCCCCTGGGCACTGAGCTGGAGTCTGATGACACTGAAATACCTCAAGCCTGTGGAGAAAACATCACTAACCCAGGCCTGATCCCAGCCTGTCCACACATGCTGTGCTGAATTATCATCTTGTTCATCCTACATCCGGATCTGTGGCGAAGGGGTTATGGACACAATTCTTAATCCCCCACACTGCGCTCGAAACACAGTTGCAGGCAATTTGGCAGCAGACAGTCCAGCATTGGTTTTTACAAAATGGTATTAAGAAAGCAATGGCAAAACTACTTAACATAAACTTGCATAGAAATGACAAACAGGTAAAAAATGCTGAGGTTGACTGCAACGTACTGGTAAGGATATGGAACTAACTTTTAACGTCCTGCTAGGCTTCTCTGCAGATGTGAAGTTCAGTACCAACCTTGCACAACCAACAGGTTCCTGGGCATGGAGAGGGGACAATCTACAACTGTCCTTGTTAGGATGGTTCTGTGGTACCACGTAAGGAGAAGTCTCTACACCAACCTTATTCTGATTGATGCAAGCCTCTTTCTGGGCCTAGACAACCAGAAGGCCAATGAATGAGACTTAAGAGTTAAAAGTAACAGTTTTTTTAGAAGGTTCACAACCAACTAATCCACCCTCTTCTAGATCTGGTACTTTGGGTTTGCTCAGTATATTTGCTCAGTATATGAGTTCTTTGTCTCTCAGTATGCTTTCATCCTTTCAACAAGGATAAGCCTAATCTGTAGGTTTTCACATTTCACTATGCATGTTAACATTTTTGCATAATTCTGTGTTCTCAATCATGACTGGCAATGCATTCTTTCACTGATAAAAATACCAGGGCTAACATTTCATGGTTACAAAATTAATTTGTTTAAAAACAAATGACATCAGCACACTTTGCCGCCCACATTAATTTAAGGGTGGCAATACACATCTGCCTGGCTCCCAGGCCAACCCAAGCTACCCTGGGTACTAGGAAATGTCTTGGGAAGTGAAAGTGGCAGGCACACCCATCCCCCCAGTGCCAAGTGGTCTATAACAATATGGGGCTAGCACTAGATGTCAAGAGGGTCCCTTACGTAACTGTTCAAATACACACCTGCAATCTGGCAATCTCCTCTCCATAACTCTTGGACTGCTGGGCCACACAGCTCTGATAATATTCAGACATTGCATGGAAGGCTGCTTGCTTCATCACTACAATAGGCAGCCAGTCCTGAAAATATATACATTCAAGAGGTGAGCTCTGAAGTTACTGGCATCTTGTGTAACCGCAAAATATTTTACTGTCACTTCTCTTTTTCTTTCATTCGCTTGAAATTTATTGTGCATATTCGCAAAGTTGTCTCTTGTATAAACTTCCTTGTCTTCTTTAGTTCACTCAGTGTTCCATAGAGTTTATCTTCCACTGTTGTTTCTCTAGGCCAGAAAGTTTGCCTGGATATGTCGTATTCGGGGCAGTCATGATACTGACCACGACACTCACTGAGTGCCAACTGACCACGACACCCACTGAGTGCCAACTGACCACGACACCCACCGAGTGCTGACTGGTCTCTAAACACATGGATCTAACTAACACCATATGCCCAATGCACCTAAAGGTGTGAAACGGGTCTTTATTTACTTACTTACCAAACTTAGAATATTCAATTTGAGTGTTAAATCAATGCTACTGCATGAATTAGAAACACAGAGAATGGCTAAAACAATTCTTAATGAACTACAAACATCCATAATTGGTGCCTGCGCAAATTAGAAAGACTAAAATGGTATAACAGAATCAGAAATGAGGATCTCATGGAGAAAACTAGACAATTACTGGTGAACCAAGAGGTGAAGAAAAGATGCTGATGATGGATAGGATATACACAGAGAAAGCATGAGAATAGTTAAATAAACAGGCCTTTGGGATCCACAGGGCAAAAGAAACAGAGGAAGACCTAAAACACAAGAAGAGAAGTAGAGACACAATGTAAAATATGGGGAAGACAAGGTCAGAGCTGCATGGGATAGCATAGGGCAGCTTGGGGTGAGTTGGTTGAGGACATAAGCTTGAATGGGGGATACAGAGCAACAGCAGAAGAAGAAGCAATGGATCACCCAGCCTTACACTCTGGGGCCCCATCAAGTCACCCACACCCATACAACCTGTCTGCCTGCACAAAAATGCACTTGGTCATATAAAAAATAAAAATAAGCCGGAGTTGAAACATACTCAATAGAAAGCAATAACCAAGACTACGTGCTAAAGAACATGTGAACTAGCAACAAGGAACACTGATGTTTTACCCGTGGCCACAGTTCCCTGATGGACCCTAGCTGCATGAGCTTCATGGCATCTGAGTACAGTTCTGATGTCTGATATGCCAATTTGGCTATCATTGCTTCCTTCATTTTATCTAAGGAAAAACAAACCCACAAATGCATTAACTGGTTTGAAAATGATCTGTCTTTTGTGATCATACCTATTTTATGCAAGAGACCAACAGAACTCATCTCAAGTACTTTGTGTGTATACTATTAAAGGCACAGGTAAAGGTAGTCTCAGGTACTTCCGTTAGGATGTCAAGTATTAGTACTTTACATATTCTGTACAAAATGCAGTGACCGGTTCACTTTCTCACAAGTTTTCCTTTCCAGAACATTCTGAAAATGGTCTCGTACCCATTTTAAAAAGCTTGGTCGATTCTACAGTAGCAGTGAACAAAGTATGGGGGGAAAATACATTTGTATGTGTCACTGCATTTACATCATGATATTCTAATAGCTTAATTAGATTCAAAATGGAGAGCCACTTAATCAACACTTTGGGATGCGTTCATACCGCTGGAATCAATACTGTTATATATGCCATTGTTTGACTCTCTTCCATATATCTGTATCTAACCTTGCTTTCTCCGTTAGATTGTGCCAACATTTCTGGTTTTAAATTTTCTGATTTGGCACCAAAACACCTGAAAAGCTTTCTGTACACAGAAGTTGCTCAATTGCCTGCATTTCTCATTGATATTTTTCTGTATTTATAACTCTGTGTGATTTTATTTACTAATTTTACTTTTGTCTTTAGATGTGTGTGTGCTGTTCCTGAAAACAACTACTAGGATCAAAATGTTGTATCCATTGTGTGGGGTGAAGCTTATTTATTACATATTTGCTTAACACTGTTTTAGTATTATTATTATTTATGATTTTTTTTCTTCTGTTCACTTACCCACTATGATTTCTGTTCACCGGGACTGAATTTTGTGTGTGTGTTATCTCTCTCTCTCTTTTGCAGGAGCCACACTTACCTGTTTCATGTTATTTTTTTTCATACCCTGCTGCAGCCGTAAGTTCTCTTTAGTAAAGAAATTCTAAGCACCACCAACTCACCTTGAGTAGCCTTTCTGTATATAGATTCCTGTGCTTGTGCCAACATAAGAGCACTCAATGCACTCAGTGTGTCTGGGTTCAAGTCTGGAGTGGGATCCTGCTGGACGTGGGACAGCACGATGTCTTTGAGGTGACCATAGATTCCACATGCTTGCTGTAAAGTGCAAATGGTATTTAGAAAGTAAGACATTGAGCCAAACAAAGGGGATAAATAGATAGACAGACAGACAGACAGATCAATAGATAGGCAGACAGACACAGACAGATGGATGGATGGACGGATGGACAGACAGACAGATAGATAGAAAATTAAGGAGAAAGAGAAAGAGAGAGAGAGGGAGTCAGATTTTACTAAATGAATAATACAAACATGATTGTATATAGAAGCATTAGAGCTACAACGTTCACAGTCATCCACCCAGTGGCTGTTTGTTGTTGTTGTGTTCGCACGCTTTAAACTCCACCATAGTCCACACACGTTCTACTACTACTAGTGCATTGATCGTATTTTTGCGTGTGAATTAGCTTTTCCTATTACTAGTGTCCCTGACCATCAGATGAACCCACTCCGACTTCAGAGGTACCTGTAATTTACGCCCCCAAGTCAAGAACTAGAAGTCAACATTTTAATCTAACTGACCGGCATTGAGGTTGAACCCACTAGCTCAGCATCAGCACACCAGATGGTTTAAGAACAAGCATTCTGATCCATTCAGCCATGCTGACCTCACCTCATGGCCTGTCCCGTGCAGGAGTGTGCTGCCCTGACAGTCTATGGAAATGCCTCTCTGCCATAAGCCACGTGTCCTGCCCTGACAGTCTATGGAAATGTCTCTCTGCCATAAGCCACGTGTCCTGCCCTGACAGTCTATGGAAATGCCTCTCTAGTATAAGCCCCGTGTCCTGCCCTGACAGTCTATGGAAATGTCTCTCTAGCATAAGCCCCGTGTCCTGCCCTGACAGTCTATGGAAATGTCTCTCTAGCATAAGCCCTGTGTCCT
Organism: Cepaea hortensis; assembly: GCA_963921405.1. Lineage (NCBI taxonomy): Eukaryota > Metazoa > Mollusca > Gastropoda > Stylommatophora > Helicidae > Cepaea > Cepaea hortensis. The sequence continues at coordinate 46,473,319 of OY992897.1, forward strand.
GCCCTGACAGTCTATGGAAATGTCTCTCTAGCATAAGCCACGTGTCCTGCCCTGACAGTCTATGGAAATGTCTCTCTAGCATAAGCCACGTGTCCTGCCCTGACAGTCTATGGAAATGCCTCTCTAGCATAAGCCACGTGTCTAGCCTCTGCTGCTGTCCATTACATCTCAAATCCTTCTACACTGTGGTCTTCCACTTCTTCGCTTCCCCAGTACACCTCCCACAATAGTTATCTTTCCCAGACATCCATGTCTCTTCACATGTCCAAAATATTTCAGTTTCCTCAATTTTATTTGCCTGAATAACTGATCTTCTTCAATATTTCATTCTTGCTGGATAGATCTGTTTGTACTCTTTTTTAGTCCACTGCATTTTTAATACTATTCTGTAACATTTATAATCAAAGGTTTACATGCGCCTTTTCAGCTGATTTGTAATGTGTTCAAATTTCACATAGGCATGTTGCCACAGGAAATATGCATGCTCTCAGTATTCTGGTTTTTGTTATTCTTTTCAACACACATACGCTTTTTTAAAACTTTCTTTAGTTTTTTTGCAGAGAAGTGTGTGTTGTTTTAACTTCTGTCAGGCAACATTGAGAACATGACTGGGCAGCTTCTAAAGCAGTCCTACAGAAGGCAAACTTGTTCTTTAAACATGATCTGTTGGGATGCTGAGCTGCTGAAGTAGCAGGGTCAGGCACTGCACTGATCAAGATCTTTTCCACCTCCTCATGGGGCATCCTGGACACTCACTAGTCTGGTTTATGAAAAGAGGAACAATGCTCTCAGCTGCGATAAAGACTTTTTTTTTTTTTTTCACTCACTTTTTTAATTACTCGAGCATAATTCACAGTGGGCTGATTTTTGAATGTGGGCCTGCGTTCCCAATTACCAGTGTCCCTTGCTATCAGGTGAACCCACTCCGACCTCTGAAGTACTTGTATTTTACACACCCAAGTCAAAGACAAGAAGTCAATGTTTAAGTCCAACCGTCATCAGCACACTGGAAATTTGTACAACTGAGTACTATTAACCTCTCGGCCACACAACTTCCATGAAACCTGTTAAGCTACAAACTATGCATGATGCAAGATTGCAAGAGAGTCACAATAATTACAGAAGCCTGGCACACCCTATGTGAAGAGATTGCCAGTTTAAAATGGAATGAGTGCGTTGTCTGCCTACCAGTGGATGGAACCAAGACATCACCCACCTTCAATTCCATTACTATTTAAAAGAGTGACTGAGCAGCCAAGAGTAAACAACTCAACTGCATTGGGATCACCAGCAACAACCTGGCTTATACTGACATAACTTTCCTTCACTCCACACAGTCAACTTCACACAGGGAGTTAGGATATTCACATATGATTCCTGCTCAATGTTACCATGTCAACACGTTCACTCATTACTGTCCAATGATCGCAAAACCAATCTCTGGATTGGTTAGTTAATCGACAGATCATCCTTAATACACACTGAACCATTCAGTCTATAACTGCTTGGATACCTTCCTCAGTGTATAGCACCCGGTGACACTAATTCTGTTTTGGTTTACTATTCTTTTACGGACAGTTAGTGTAATCGCTAGGAGGTTATGCCAGTAATGTCATGAGCACAGTCAGACGAGGGTTCAGCGTTGGTGTTTGTCAACTGATGAGAGAGGGAGAGACTGACCTCCTATTCCTCCGTGCACTCAGGTCAAACGAACGAACGAACAAACAAAAAAACTTTATTTTTTAAAGGGTTAAGAATTGAGCACGCAGGCCCGTCTAACATTCTGCCCTTCGTCTAGAAACTGTGATGGTTCTGGCACATCACGGAGCAGCAGCAGGTTCCTGCTTCAAGACTTTAACAACAGAGTCTTTGGCCTCCTGCGTAGCACCCTTGTCTTCTTCTTTCTTCTGCATTTTTAGGGTTGAAGAGATTAGAACAAGAATCACTATGGCGAAGGTAGCCTTTTGCAAGATGGACCAATAAAATACTGACCAATAAAAAGATGTCAATTGCAACGAGAAAAAGAATGCTGAAATGCTAGACAGAATCTGTACTTTTGCATGGATGTGAAGCGTGGACGATGAGCAGACAAGCTGAACAACATCTGATGGCTGTGGAAATGTGGTTTCTGAGAAGAATGCAAAGAATACCATGGACAGACAGAAAAATCAGTGACCAAGTGCTACAAGAAATACATGAAAACCGTTAACTGATTAGAAAAATTAGACATAGATAGTCACAACTTTTTGGACACATTATGAGAATAAAAATATTGGAGAACTTGGTGACAACTGGCTAGATTGAGGGGAAAAGAACAAGGGGAAGGCAGAGAAGTAAATACCTGGATGACCTGACCACATGGTATTGTTGAGACAAAAATACACAGCTAATCCACGACGCAGGTGATCGTGTGAGATGGTGAAACATGACCGCTTACGCTTATCGGTATGGCACATGATGATGGTGAGTGGAGTCTACTCCCACAACCACACAAGCCGAGCCCTTTGTAGGCCAGTTCATGGTTGATTGGATGTAAGCTGATTGTTTTCCAATGTATGAAGTAGCCAGTCTCGCACCAACGCTCTTTAGTCACCTTTTATGACTGGCACAAGAGGTAGAGTTTTACTATTCTATACTTCCCCTTTAGAGCGCCAGTAACACTCTTGTCTAGCTTCACCAAATGATCTGATTTCTTCTTCAAACTCTAAGAGAGACTTAAGGTCAGATCAGCAACAAAAGTCACGCTTCACTTACTTGAAATAACTTTACTGTGAGCTTCAGCCCTTCATTATTCTCGTGATTCTGAACAGCAGCGATCTGAGACTGCAAGGCAGCAATGTTGAACAGCACACACACTTTCTCATATGCTGCTGATGCAATAGCTGGTAGTGGAAATGATGATTGTTGTTATTAACATGCAGAATAGTCTGTTTTAAAATAATACTTTATTTCTTCTTAGAATGACATACAGCAGACATGTGTCTTGAGTGTCACAGACTCACAGAACATGCCAAGAAGGGTGAAGACAGCCATGCTTCATGCACAGCAGCAGGCTTCCATTACAAAATCAAAGATTAGTAAACACCTGTTGGACCTTCTACCCAGACAGGTTGGCTGGGTCTGTATCATGGGATATATGACAAGGCTGATGTGACAGGTTGGCTGGGATATATGATAAGGCTGATGTGACAGGTTGGCTGGGATATATGATAAGGTTGATGTGACAGGTTGGCTGGGATATATGATAAGGCTGGTGTGACAGGTTGGTTGGGTCTGCACCACTGGGATATATGATAAGGCTGGTGTGACAGGTTGGCTGGGATATATGATAAGGCTGGTGTGACAGGTTGGCTGGGATATATGATAAGGCTGGTGTGACAGGTTGACTGGGTCTGCACCACTGGGATATATAAGGCTGATGTGACAGGTTGGTTGGGTCTGCACCATTGGGATATATAAGGCTGATGTGACAGGTTGGTTGGGTCTGCACCATTGGGATATATAAGGCTGATGTGACAAGTTGCACCATTGGGATATATAAGGCTGATGTGACAGGTTGGCTGGGATATATGATAAGGCTGATGTGACAGGTTGGTTGGGTCTGCACCACTGGGATATATAAGGCTGATGTGACAGGTTGGTTGGGTCTGCACCATTGGGATATATAAGGCTGATGTGACAGGTTGGTTGGGTCTGCACCATTGGGATATATAAGGCTGATGTGACAGGCTGGTTGGGTCTGCACCACTGGAATATATGATAAGGTTGATGTGGCAGGTTGCACCACTGGGATATATGATAAGGTTGATGTGGCAGGTTGCACCACTGGGATATATGATAAGGCTGATGTGACAGGTTGGCTGGGTCTGCACCACTGGAATATATGATAAGGTTGATGTGGCAGGTTGCACCACTGGGATATATGATAAGGCTGATGTGACAGGTTGGTTGAGTCTGTACCACTGGAATATATGATAAGGTTGATGTGGCAGGTTGCACCACTGGGATATATGATAAGGCTGATGTGACAGGTTGGTTGGGTCTGCACCACTGGGATATATGATAAGGTTGATGTGGCAGGTTGCACCACTGGGATATATGATAAGGCTGATGTGACAGGTTGGTTGGGTCTGTACCACTGGGATATATGATAAGGTTGATGTGGCAGGTTGCACCACTGGGATATATGATAAGGCTGATGTGACAGGTTGGTTGGGTCTGTACCACTGGGATATATGATAAGGTTGATGTGGCAGGTTGCACCACTGGGATATATGATAAGGTTGATGTGGCAGGTTGCACCACTGGGATATATGATAAGGTTGATGTGGCAGGTTGCACCACTGGGATATATGATAAGGTTGATGTGACAGGTTGGCTGGGTCTGCACCACTGGGATATATGATAAGGCTGATGTGACAGGTTGGCTGGGATATATGATAAGGCTGATGTGACAGGTTGGCTGGGATATATGATAAGGCTGGTGTGACAGGTTGGCTGGGTCTGCACCACTGGGATATATAAGGCTGATGTGACAGGTTGGCTGGGTCTGCACCACTGGGATATATAAGGCTGATGTGACAGGTTGGTTGGGTCTGCACCACTGGGATATATAAGGCTGATGTGACAGGTTGGTTGGGTTTGCACCACTGGGATATATAAGGCTGATGTGACAGGTTGGTTGGGTCTGCACCACTGGGATATATAAGGCTGATGTGACAGGTTGGTTGGGTTTGCACCACTGGGATATATAAGGCTGATGTGACAGGTTGGCTGGGATATATGATAAGTCTGATGTGACAGGTTGGTTGGGTCTGCACCACTGGGATATATAAGGCTGATGTGACAGGTTGGCTGGGTCTGCACCACTGGGATATATAAGGCTGATGTGACAGGTTGGCTGGGATATATGATAAGGCTGATGTGACAGGTTGGTTGGGTCTGCACCACTGGGATATATAAGGCTGATGTGACAGGTTGGCTGGGATATATGATAAGGCTGGTGTGACAGGTTGACTGGGTCTGCACCACTGGGATATATAAGGCTGATGTGACAGGTTGGTTGGGTCTGCACCATTGGGATATATAAGGCTGATGTGACAGGTTGGTTGGGTCTGCACCACTGGGATATATAAGGCTGATGTGACAGGTTGGTTGGGTTTGCACCATTGGGATATATAAGGCTGATGTGACAGGTTGGTTGGGTCTGCACCATTGGGATATATAAGGCTGATGTGACAGGTTGGTTGGGTCTGCACCACTGGGATATATGATAAGGCTGATGTGACAGGTTGGCTGGGTCTGTACCACTGGGATATATGATAAGGCTGGTGTGACAGGTTGGTTGGGTCTGTACCACTGGGATATATGATAAGGCTGATGTGACAGGTTGGCTGGGTCTGCACAACTGGGATATATGATAAGGCTGATGTGACAGGTTGCACCACTGGGATATATGATAAGGCTGATGTGACAGGTTGGCTGGGTTTGTACCACTGGGATATATAAGGCTGATGTGACAGGTTGCACCACTGGGATATATGATAAGGCTGATGTGACAGGTTGGTTGGGTCTGCACCACTGGGATATATAAGGCTGATGTGACAGGTTGCACCACTGGGATATATGATAAGGCTGATGTGACAGGTTGCACTAGTGGGATATATGATAAGGCTGATGTGACAGGTTGCACCACTGGGATATATGATAAGGCTGATGTGACAGGTTGCACCAGTGGGATATATGATAAGGCTGATGTGACAGGTTGGCTGGGTCTATACCACTGGGATATATGATAAGGCTGGTGTGACAGGTTGGCTGGGTCTGTACCACTGGGATATATGATAAGGCTGATGTGACAGGTTGGCTGGGTCTGCACCACTGGGATATATGATAAGGCTGATGTGACAGGTTGCACCACTGGGATATATGATAAGGCTGATGTGACAGGTTGGCTGGGTCTGCACCACTGGGATATATAAGGCTGATGTGACAGGTTGCACCAGTGGGATATATGATAAGGCTGATGTGACAGGTTGCACCAGTGGGATATATGATAAGGCTGATGTGACAGGTTGCACCAGTGGGATATATGATAAGGCTGATGTGACAGGTTGCACCACTGGGATATATGACAAGGCTGATGTGACAGGTGGGCTGGGTCTGCACCACTGGGATATATAAGGCTGGTGTGACAGGTTGGCTGGGTCCGCACCATTGGCATATATAAGGCTGATGTGACAGGTTGGTTGGGTCTGCACCATTGGGATATATAAGGCTGATGTGACAGGTTGGCTGGGTCCGCACCATTGGCATATATAAGGCTGATGTGACAGGTTGGTTGGGTCTGCACCATTGGGATATATAAGGCTGATGTGACAGGTTGGTTGGGTCTGCACCATTGGGATATATAAGGCTGATGTGACAGGTTGGTTGGGTCCGCACCATTGGCATATATAAGGCTGATGTGACAGGTTGCACCACTGGGATATATGATAAGGCTGATGTGACAGGTTGGTTGGGTCTGTACCACTGGGATATATAAGGCTGATGTGACAGGTTGCACCACTGGGATATATGATAAGGCTGATGTGACAGGTTGCACTAGTGGGATATATGATAAGGCTGATGTGACAGGTTGCACCACTGGGATATATGATAAGGCTGATGTGACAGGTTGCACCAGTGGGATATATGATAAGGCTGATGTGACAGGTTGGCTGGGTCTATACCACTGGGATATATGATAAGGCTGGTGTGACAGGTTGGCTGGGTCTGTACCACTGGGATATATGATAAGGCTGATGTGACAGGTTGGCTGGGTCTGCACCACTGGGATATATGATAAGGCTGATGTGACAGGTTGCACCACTGGGATATATGATAAGGCTGATGTGACAGGTTGGCTGGGTTTGTACCACTGGGATATATATGGCTGATGTGACAGGTTGCACCACTGGGATATATGATAAGGCTGATGTGACAGGTTGGTTGGGTCTGCACCACTGGGATATATAAGGCTGATGTGACAGGTTGCACTAGTGGGATATATGATAAGGCTGATGTGACAGGTTGCAACAGTGGGATATATGATAAGGCTGATGTGACAGGTTGCACCACTGGGATATATGATAAGGCTGATGTGACAGGTTGCACCACTGGGATATATGACAAGGCTGATGTGACAGGTGGGCTGGGTCTGCACCACTGGGATATATAAGGCTGATGTGACAGGTTGGCTGGGTCTGTACCACTGGGATATATGATAAGGCTGATGTGACAGGTTGCACCACTGGGATATATGATAAGGCTGATGTGACAGGTTGGCTGGGTCTGCACCACTGGGATATATGATAAGGCTGATGTGACAGGTTGGCTGGGTCTGTACCACTGGGATATATAAGGCTGATGTGACAGGTTGGCTGGGTCTGCACCACTGGGATATATAAGACTGATGTGACAAGTTGCACCACTGGGATATATAAGGCTGATGTGACAGGTTGGCTGGGTCTGTACCACTGGGATATATGATAAGGTTGATGTGACAGGTTGGCTGCGTCTGCACCACTGGGATATATGATAAGGCTGGTGTGACAGGTGGGCTGGGTCTGTACCACTGGGATATATGATAAGGCTGATGTGACAGGTGGGCTACCACACATCATCCCAACACTCTTCCTCTTTCCTTGGAAACAATGACAAACCTTTAGCACCAAACCACCATCATAATCAACTGCCTCATGAGAGAGCTAAATATCATTACAAATATACACACCACACTGAAGGATCTGCAATTATAGCAACAAAAGTGCAGGAGTTTACGTGGTCTACCCAGATGAAACAAATGAATATACCCATTAGCTAACTGGAATATTCTGCTTACACTCTGCTGAAGAATAAGCCCTAAGAATTGCTGCAGAAATTAAATGATAAATAACAAGCCACTACCAAAAGGTTGTATTTCTTACTGAAACAAGCTTCCAAGAGAAGCAATAGCCAGAGCTCAAATTAACCCTAAGTGAGTAATGGGAACCTAGGCAGTGTAGTGACTAAACACTAGTCTGCCAGTCCAGGGGTCTGGGATTCAAATCCACACTGAGGCACATTTTTAAACACTACCTGGGCTCCCAGGTCGACCCAGCCTAAAATGGGAACCAGGGAATGTCTGGAGAAGTGAAGGTCACCGGCATGATACTGACCAAATCACCCGGATCAGTGTATACAAATATGGCTCCAGCATCATATGTCAATTATGCTTTAAGGCCTGTAAACAGGTCCTATACCTATTAATTGAAATAGATATAAAAAGGTAGCACTACAGTGGATGCCATCCTACCAAGGCATACCCAGGAATGACAGTGCAGATATGTTAGCTGAAGAAAGAGCACAACAAGATCAAACAGGACAATCAATCATCTTCCTGTATTTCGCCCCGTATCTGAGGAGGCTAGGTCTTATTACCAAAAAGATCATGGGGACATGCTATATCATTAATTATCAATGGTTCTTGGAAGAATTCCCAACCTTACGCAATGATCAAACACGGTATCCCCCGTGGACTGGTAGAACTGACAATTGAACATATTTTTCAAGACTGCCACCTGTTTTGTCAACTGTGGGCTGAACATTAGTAAACAGAGACAAAAATTCACATAAAGCTATTTGAAAGTGTCAGGAACTCTCATCCACAGCAACATCACTATTATGTGCCCTGCAAACTGGCTTAGGTGTTCATGTCTCGCCACAGATCTCGATCCTTGGTGTTCTGGATCAACTGCTGATGATATTCCTCCATGCCACCATATTAATCTATCCAGCATAATTTCTCTTGATGTGCCTATGCCTCTTTTACCACTGATCTCTTCAGTTGTCTTGATGTGTTCCAACACCTCTTTTCTGATTACATGACAAAAGAACTCCGTTTTCTCATAGTTGTATATAATGGTCTCCTTTCAATGGCCTCTTCCAGCCAATCATTGTGAGTTACTCTGGCAGTACAAGGTATTCACACCATTCGTCGATGTGACAGCGATATACATAAACAAAACTGGACTTACTGCCAAAGAACAGCTAATCCTATGACAGACAATGCCAAGAGGTGTGAAGTGTTAAACCTTCTCATAAACTAGGTCATGACACAATGATGTAGGGTGACCTGTTCCCTTTCTAGACACGTTTCCTTGCCAGATAACTTCACGACAATTCTGGACATTATTTTATGCAGCTGGGCTGATTCCAGAGCCAACCCGGACCAAAAATACCTACAAGTGCTGGAGATTGAACCCAGTTCATCATCATCATCTTGTCATGTCCAGAACATTTGCCCCATAATGGGTCTTTCGAAATTCCTGTCTGTCACAAGCAAGATGTCTTGTTTCTGTTGCTGTCATGTGTAAATATCTTGAAACCATCACCAACATGGTCTTCCTCTTCTTTGCTCCCCTGGTATTCCCCCACTCCACAATTATGTTTTGCAGACATTCCTGTTTCTTTCAATTATAAACACAGTAAAACAAAACATTGTTGATAAAACAACTGATCTTACCCAAGGTCCTCCTTCCTGAAAGAAATGATCCTTCATCAAAGGCATCCTGCCACTTGAACTGCACACGAATCTAAGGATACAACAACATACCACAAGTGAATTTCTATAACTAATTCATAAAAATAATAAAGAATATATACTGGAACCAAGTAGCAGCAATTAAAATGGGAAATAAAGAGGGTAGTTATGAACAGATAAAACTAGAAGTACGACAGGGGTGTGTCTTGTCACCCTATCTCATCTCCCTATATAGCGAAGTAATAATGAGAGAGATCAAAGAGAAGCCAGGAATACTAATCGGAAGATATAATATAAACAATATACGCTATGCAGATGACACTGTATTGGTGGCGGATAATGCAACAGACCTACAACAATTATTGGACATTGTAGTATCAGAGAGTGCACAGAAAGGACTCTCCTTGAATATCAAGAAAACAGTACCAATGGTGATATCAAAGAAAATGGGGACACCAAAATGTGACATAGAAATAGAAGGGGAAATTCTCAACCAAGTGGATAATATTAAATACCTAGGGGCACTTATAACATCGGATGGAAGATGTACAACAGAGATTAAGAGCAGAATAGGGCAAGCAAAAGCCGCATTTCAGAAAATGAAGAGTATCTTATGCAATAAGTCGCTATCAATGAATGTAAGAGAGTGCTTCTTCTTCTTTCGTTCGCTGAAGAGAGTGCTAAAATGCTATATAGAACCAGTTTTGCTGTATGGCAGCGAATCTTGGAATGTAAATGAACAAATTAGGAAGAACTTAGAAGCAACAGAGATGTGGTTTTTAAAACGAATGTTGCGAATTCCTTGGAGTGTCAGAGTAACTAACGATTGCCTGAAAGAGGCTAATGAAACTAGAACACTATATACAACAATAAGAAAGAGACAAACAGCTTTCTTTGGTCATTTCTTCTTCTTCTTCTTCTTTCATCCGGAGTTTTTTTTTTGGATGTGATTGCGCTGTTCCTGTTTACAGCAGAGCTGCGTTCTTGCGCCGTTAGGCCGACACATCCGACTTCTGCGGGCATTTGTTGACCGGGTTAACCTTCCCGGGGTCTTTGGTCATTTGATGAGAAGAGAGGCATTGGAGAACATCGTGACAACTGGAAAGATCGAGGGGAAGAGAAGCAGAGGCAGACCAAGAGAAATGATGCTGGACGGATTGAGACGGTGGCATGGAGGAATATCATCAGCAGAGTTGATCCAGAACACCAAAGACCGAGATCTGTGGAGAGCCATGAACGCCTACGCTAGCCGACACTTGATGATGATGATGATGAATTCATTTTATATTCAGCAAACTGATGACATTATGACATGTTTGATAGGTTACAGTGTTACTATTCTTCCCTTAAGGGTCCTGGTATCACATGGACAGCTTGGCTTCTAGAGGATCTTTACTGGGCAATGTTCAAATGGACAAATCTTCTCTAGTGCAAGCAATTAGGGAAGGATTTCTGTGTAATGATACAGCATGAAATGTGACAATAATGTACAGATTGAAGGTAAATACAATACAAATTGGAACTAGTGTGACATGTTGACCGTGTGGACACATCAGATGTGTACCCAAATAGAGTATGACAGGGGTAGTTAGCATGCGTACACTTTGACATCTGCTGAGGAAGACTGAGCATGCATGGCCATGCCTAAGTACACTGATGTCACTTTCTGTTAACCAATAACCACATGGAGTCCATAAGAGGTGTCTTGTTGAACACAGAGTGTGTGATCAACATGTGATAACTTTGCACAGAAATGTCAACTGGCAGGGAGTCCCTGAAATAACATGAGCATTGGATTCACTAGTATTGATTAGCACTCATAGAATAGCCAAAAGGATGGCATTGGGACGTAGTCCGTGTCGATAGTCGAGGCACACAAACAAATGTGGCCGATATTGTGGATGTGTCCAGTAAACTGGACGAAGTAAGAAAACAGGCTTTTGTGCATTTCATACATTTTATTTTGCCAGATGGATAATAAAATAAAGAAGAAAACAATGAGACTTGTATACTAATTATATAAAAATACACGAAAAATAAAACGCATGCATTTTATTATTACTGTTTAGAGAAACAATTTGAAAAACAAATAAAATAACATGATCAAAATTACCCACAATTGTGAATTATCAATTAATTAATTTAATTATGGCTTACTACTACACTCGCTCCATTTGAGGACAGACTTTATTGGAGATGCTGTCTTTAAATATATACTCCTTCAGTGAGAAGCTGTCGTCATTTGGAAGCGTGTTGTCACTTTAGCGTTCAATTTTTGTTCTCTGGCTTGTCCTCTAATCTCTACAGTGCTACTTACTTCCTCTGCTTATTTGCGTTTTAAAAATAAGATAGTTGCATATCCTTTACAGGACATCGCAGTCAATCCCAGCATTTTTTGATGTTTTTGATCACTTGGCAAGTTTACTTTCAGTAGTTTGCCATGGTTTTCTGAACTTTTTGTAAAAAATCAATGCAAGGTGGTCTGCTGCCAAATCGCCGAACTGTATTTTGAACATGGTATGCGGGAATACAAACTGCACCCATACCATCTTCGCCACGCAGCTGTATTTTGAACGTGGTATGCGGGAATACAAACTGCACCCATACCATCTTCGCCACGCAGCTGTATTTTGAACGAGGTATGCGGGAATACAAACTGCACCCATACCATCTTCGCCACGCAGCGGGCACTTATATGAATGCCAGTCAATAATGAACTTGATACACTTGTCTTATTTCTCATCGTACTTCTTATGATACTTCAATGGCCTCAGGAAGTCCTCAGCTTTTGATCTCCAGGTAGGCTAACACACATAACAAATACCCATGAATAAGTTGGGGGAATTGACTGAAAGATGTAAATTTGTTTGTTCTGCTGTAAACAGGCACAGTGTGAATACCATACAATTAAATCAGATGAGCATAGAAGAAAAATATGTTTGATAAATTTATTAATGTGCTAAGCAAAAATTAATTACCAAGTATTATGGGGCTGTTATTTCATAAATACATGCAATTTGACAAATCCCTAGTGTAGAAACAAAACGTCAGGTCACATGTCTTGATTTTTTTACCCTGTACCAACAGGCTTTTTATATTGGTTTGTGTCTAAGATTTCTTATGTTCACTATTCTGATTGTATGCGACACATTTCTGCAGATGATTGGTGATCTGGTATTAACTGATTCAGATCGCCTAATATGAACTCCCATTTGGACAGAAGGGCGGTATATCACCGTACTAGGGTCACTGTTATTTGTTTTGTTTTGTGGTCTCTGGGAGTCTCTGTGGCGAAGTGGTCAAGCCGTTTGACTCGTGTTACGAAGGTTGTGGGTTCGATTCCAGGCCGCACCCTTCAGTTTACCAGTTAAATGTTTCGGAGACTCCTGTGGGTCGTCGCTAAAAGCTACAAAGTTTGTGCTTTGTGCGACGCTTTCCGCGCTGCGGAAAGAGACCAAGCCATATGGGATAAAACCCGGTGCGATGAAGTCGACCCTGTCGACTTTTGTTTTTGTTTTGTGGTATCTCCCTCAATACGTCAATGCTCAGTGAATGGAAATGTCCATTATAATACTTGTTTATTTGATTGTGTACCATGTTTGGTCCAATCCTACTGTTTGTTTGACACTGAATCAGTTAACCCTTTACAGGGCATAGCGGCCATTACCGGCCGATCGCTTAAACGAGCGTAGCGGCCGATTGCGTCCGATACTATTATGCATTGTAATAACGCAATCTCTTGGCTTTCCGACACTTCCGACGGCTACTTTCACTTTCGCCGATAGCTTGACGTGGCCACCATTTGTAAACGTGCTATCATGAATTTGAACGGACTTTTTTTGATAGTTTTCGGGATTTTTACGCTGTTTTTCAAAATGGATTTCGGCGATTCTTCAAGTGATAACAGAGATTTCGCTAGGTTCAATTTAAATGACATTAAAGGGCACGAAGTTGACTATTAATCGGAGCTAGATATCAGTGCAAAGCATTACTTTGCATCAGCAGTCTGAGTCGGACTTTAAAGAAAGTGATTATGATTCTGAAAATGTGTTTGTAAATTGCCGTATAGATGACGGAAAATCACAAACAATATGCCGTATTTCGTAAATATTTGTGTTCATATATGGATTACCGACAACAATCACGTGAGTAACATATTCTGCATGCTTTTCCCTTCATTGTGTTGTTTATTTAACTAAAATAGGTTGACTAACACCTTATTTGTGATGTTTTTACTAACGCGACCCGAAATTTTACCGAACCTGAAAAAATCTTGCCTGTTCAGGGCTACAAAACGGACAAGCGTCTGCCCTGTAAAGGGTTAAGTGACACTTAGGAGGCATATAATGTTGGTTATTCTCAAACAGATACATTTGTTTTATGGAAGCATTCCCTAGTTTCATACTTTACATTAATTAAATGCATTCAATATTAAAGATTTGGCAAAGAAAGTTAAATAATTGAAAATCAAGTGTCTATTCTGATAAGGTTTACCTACAATATTACACAGCATATGTCTAAAACTTTGAATGAGCATACCCTCAATAAGTCTTTAAAGTCGAGAGGATCGATTTTATTGCACCAGGTTTTATCCCATATGGCTTGGTCTCTTTCCGCAGGGTGACCTGCCAGAAGCATCGCAAAAAGCATGAACTCCATAGCTCCAGCGATGACCCACAGGAGTTTCCGAGAAAAATGCACTCGTGAACCAAAGACGTAGCCTGGAATCGAACCCACAACCTTCGGAGCGCAACCACTTCGCCATGAAAATTCTCAACCTTAATAAGTCATGCAGATCAAACAGTAAATACACATTAAGAAGAAACAATGTCCTCAATTATTGGGTCATCGTTTAGATTTCATAAGTGTTATATATATATATATATATATATATATATATATATATATATATATATATATATATATATATATATATATATATATATATATATATATATCCCCTCTGCTGTGCGTCCACCGTGACGAGGTAGAGGGGCTTGCGCGTTCCAATGACCCCAAGAGCTATGCCGACGGTAGCACAGCTACTGGTAGGGTCACCCATGTCGGACAGGTCAAGGGAGAGGGACCTGACGAAGAGACACACAAACCTGCTGCCTTGTAGGTAGACTGGGGACAGTCAAAGGCTAGGGAAAGCATCCCAAAAACTGCTTGTCGAAATCGGATGTACTGAGCCACAGGCTTGACAAAGCAGTGCAACGTAACTTAATTCTTGATGTCACAAATTAAAATTAATTGTTATGGTGCTAATCACGCGAAGTCCCATCAGGCGGTGATAGTGCCGGTTCCCCTGCCTCAATGGGGTCCATCCATGACTACTGGTGGTCACCTTCCCCTGTGCTGTGGAGTCAAGGCACAGGGGAGTAGGTTAAGAGCTATTGACCAAACACCCCGGACACTCATGCTTGCTTGCTTGTGTTCGCTGGCTGTGATCTCCAGCGTGAAGTTCTGTATGTCGGATGAAGACATCAGTGTGATGTCATACAGGACCTGAGGTTTGCGTGAGTATCCGTTGTTCCATGTCTGGCTTATTGGTGTGCAGACTGGTGGTTCCTCGCCGTACAGGCAGACACTCTCCGACTTCGGAGGAATCAACGATCCTACTGACTTTAGCCAGGACCCCGAAGGGACCTGTTACCCAGGACGCTCGGCGAGGACTTGTCAGTAGGTCTTGGCCAGTATAGAACCCAGCCCTGGTGCCTTGGAAACACTTGTACAGGTATTTATTTGTCTGGGGTTTGGTGGTTACCCCAGACCAGCTGGTTCCCCCTCCCATCCCGCCTCCCCCTTTATTTTGTGTGGACCCTTAGTCTCACTGTGAGCTATTGCCCAGTGGTCCACCAGGCCCACATTTAAGGTGAAGCTATGTGATGAGTTTTTATTTGATTATCCCAGTCCTGACCAGACCAGGAGCACTACTGGGGGGGGGGGGGGGGGGGGGGGGGAGAAAGCAGACCAGGCGCACTATGGGGGGGGGGGGGAAGCAGCAAATGCATCTGATCCTAGCCAGAGGACCTAGAAGGCCCAGACCAAGTGTACTTATCTTAGCCAACAGGTGGAGTCTGAGCAGGTATTTTGGCAAAAGATTTGTATGTGAAGAGAAACCAGAGTAAACAACAGGCTGCCGGCGGAGTCATCGTAAAAGCGCACTTATTATATTCAAAAACAGTCTTTTTACATTGCGAATACAGCGTATACATTCATGCACATGTGACATTATATTCTTGACATGGTGTAGTAATCATTTGCTCCCATGCATACCAAACCAATTAATTGAAACTTTCACACTGCAAGCAGGTCATGCAAGCTTAGTTTCATGTAAGCAAGTTCCATAGTATTGCTGAATCACGGTATTCCACTTAATCACAAGTGGGAAGGATTTGTTTGTGGCAGAAAAGCGGTCAACAAAGAGGGAGACCCTACTTCCAACGCAGGTATTTTTTTTTTTTTTTTAAACGTTTATTTCATACAAAGCAATGTATATTTACAAGGTGCAATGCGTGTTTCTTTGTTTGTGTATATTACAGAGCGTTGCCGTTTGTTAGTGTTATGTCATATGCGTTAATGAAACAAAAACATACATATACAGTTATGATAATGACGTACGCTTTCAGTCATCCCATTCTAACGTGATTGATGGTAATGGTGATGATAATGACGACGGAGACAACAACGACTATGATGTGGTGATGATTCCTTCCCCTCGTTCATTCTAAACCCATCATTCTCACACGCTTATAAACCTTCAACACACCACGCGTTCTCTTCCACAGCCACAATATATACATTAAATGAAATGTTTGTGTCAAGGTCGAAACGGCAAAAGCCGCCCCACGCTTTACACTGCAGGCAGCCTCATGTAAGCTTAGTTTCCTGTAAGTGAATTCAATATTATTGCTGAATGACAGCCCTCGACTGTCAACAAGGAGGGAGGGAGAGAGAGGGAGCTGGGGAGGGGGAGAGGAGGGGGAGGGATAAAGAGAGAGCAGTAAACAGATTGCAATTGTATACCCTCCTCCCCTCTGCCGTGCGTCCACCTTGACGAGGTAGAGGGGCTTGAGCGTTCCAATGACCCCAAGAGCTATGCCGACGGTAGCACAGCTACTGGTAGGGTCACCCATGTCGGACAGGTCAAGGGAGAGGGACTAGACGAAGTGACGCACAAACCTGCTGCCTTGTAGGTAGACTGGGGACAGTCAAAGGCTAGGGAAAGCATCCCGAACAAATGCTTGTCGAAATCGGATGTACTGAGCCACAGGCTTGACAAAGAAGTGCAACGTAACTTTATCATTTCATGATGCCACAGATGAAAGTTAATCGATATGGTGCTAATCCCGTGAAGTCCCATCAGGCGGTGATAGTGCCGGGCCCCCTGCCTCGAGGGGGTCCACCCATGACTACTGGTGGTCACCTTCCCCTGTGCTGTGGAGTCAAGGCACAGAGGAGTAGGTTAAGAGCTATTGACCAAACACCCCGGACACTCAACATACTACAATGGAATGCAGAAGGAGTTTATAACAAGAAAGCCTCCCTAACACAGCGTCTTCATAAAGATAGAATAGATGTGGCATGCATTCAAGAGACACACCTCAACGCCAATCGCACATTTTCAGTCGAGGGATATCAGGCCACACGTTTCGACCGCGAAGGACATAAAGGAGGAGTTGTAATACTTACACGAAATACAATACCTTGCAGCGAAGTATCTGTGATCTCTGACAACCAAACGGAAATTATAGGTGTTGATATAATGATAAAGGACGTGAAAATAAGAATTTACAATCTATATAGCCCGGCAGATAAGGATCTTACACTCTCAAACATGGAAATAACTGACACAAATTGCATTGTTGTCGGAGACTTTAATAGCCGTTCAGAAAGATGGGGATACCCAGATACTGACAAAAGAGGAGATGAAGTGGAGGACTGGGAAATAGACTCAAATCTCCATCTACTTAACAAAGCGGATGACACACCGAGCTTCTACTCCAGAAGATGGATTACCACTTCTACTCCAGACTTAGCTTTCTGCACAGGAGACATCCTCCACAAAATCGATCGCCATGTGCTGGACCAATTAGCAGGTAGTGACCACAGACCAATCAAGCTTGTAATAAATATGGAGTATGTTCCACAGGAGCAAAAGCCTTTGCCCCGTTGGAATTACAAACGAGCAGATTGGGACAGATTTGCCATACTAACAGACAAATATTGTGAAAACGTAAATACACGATATGGCAACATGAAGCAAATGGTGGAAAGTCTAAACAGAGCAATAATACAGGCAGCCACTGAGTCTATTCCAAGAGGAGCAAGGAAAAATTACAAACCATACTGGACTGAAGAACTACAATTTTTGGAGGACAAAGTTGAAGATGCTAGGAAGACCGCAGAGAGAGAACAAACAACTGAAGCAAACATCTCTCTCAAAGCCATCTCAGCAAAATATAAAAGAACAGTAAATCAAACAACAAGAGATTGTTGGAGGAAAAAAACAGAAAACCTGAATTTTGACAGGGATGGAAACAAACTATGGAAACTAGTGAAAGCCATGAACAATGAAGGACCTAGAAACAAACAAATAACAATTAAACAAGGAAATTCCTTGCTTACAGGAAAAAAGGCTGCAAATGCACTAATGGAACACTATGCCAGTGCAAACCACATTGATATTACAGCCGAACAGAAGAAAGCAATCAAAGATAAACAGATGCATCATACATATACAGAGACAGCAGCAGAATATATGATGGCAAAACTAACAATGGAAGAAATGGAACAGGCAATGAATACCCTTAAAAAGAAGACATCACCAGGAAAGGATGGAATCACAAATGAAATGCTAATAGGACTAGGCACTAAGGCAAAAAAGAAACTACTAGCAGTCCTAAATTACAGCTGGAAGAGGGGAATAGTCCCACAGGCATGGAAGGAAGCTATACTAATACCAGTCCCAAAGAAAGGAAAAGACCTGGAAGAACCAAATGGCTATCGACCTATCAGTCTTCTTAGCTGTGTAGGAAAATTAATGGAACGCATTATCAATGGCAGGCTAACATGGCATCTGGAAGAAAACCAACTCTTAACACCTCACCAAGCAGGATTCAGAAAGTACAGATCTACTGAAGATCAAATAACCTATATAGCTCAGGAAATAGAGGATGCCTTCCAAGAGAAAAAGCACACACTAGCAGTCTGGATAGATTTAGAAAAAGCATTTGATAAAGTATGGAAGGAAGGACTGAAAGTAAAACTGCAAAAAATGCATGTTTGCGGGAAAATGTACAAATGGATCAGCCACTACCTTGAGAACAGAACTGCCAGGACAAAAGTACAAGGACAAACCAGCAAAATGATGCTGTTGGAGCAAGGTGTCCCCCAAGGAGGAGTTCTTTCACCAACATTATTCCTAGCATATATAAACGACATCACGGAAAATTTTCCAGCCAGAGTACACACATCATCCTTTGCAGATGACCTAGCCATATGGACATCTGAAGAATATATTAGTACAGCTAACAGCAGAATACAGCAAGCCCTATTAGCGCTAGAGGACTGGTCAAAATCATGGCTAGTGAAGATAAGTGAGGAGAAAACAACATGCACAGTGTTCTCCCTCTCAACTAAAACTCAGCAACCTAAGCTGGTATTGAATGGAAAAATATTGCGCCATGAAGAAAATCCAAACTATCTAGGAGTCACCTTTGATCGTCGCCTGACATGGAAGACACAGGTTGAGAAAAATCGAACAAGAGCAAGGCAAAGAATGGCAATCATGAAAAAGCTTGCTGGTACAACATGGGGAGCAGATGAGAAAGTTCTCAAGAAGTTATATACTGGGCGGGTGAGGCCAGTACTGGAATATGGCATTGCAGCTTGGGCAACAGCAGCTAAGTCAAACTTTAACAAAATAAGTAGAGTCCAAAATCAAGGAATGCGAATCATAACTGGAAGCCTGAAGACAACGCCTATTAATGAATTAGAAAAGATCACTTGTTTACAACCAATGCAGGATAGAAGAGATAGCAGAGCCCAGCAACAAGCAGAAAAATTTAGAAGATTGACAGACCACCCTATGTACAACAGATTTAATGGTTTTGGAAAGGGAAGACTGAAGCGTAGCAACTTTGTAGAAACTGCAAAACGAAGGATTAGGTCAGATCCTATTCTTAACATATCAACAGTCAAGCCCATACACAAAGCACACAAGTTCCCAGCTTGGAGACAGCAGCAACTGCCTGAGATGATAGAAAACATTCCTGGTATTGAGAAAAAGAACACTCAGCATGAAACCGAAAGAAGAGAAATAACCCTAAACTACATAAAAGAACATTACCCAAGCAGGAATTGGACCCATGCATATACAGATGGATCAGCCAAAAATTCAATAGAGAATGGAGGAGGAGGAATTCTCCTAAATTTAAAAAATGGAGCGAAAAAAAGACATTCAATGGCAACTGGAAAATTTTCAAGTAACTTCAAAGCGGAGGTAGAGGCTCTGAAAACTGCAGCAGAAATGCTCCTGATGGAGGAAAATAAAGAGAAGCAAATAGCTATCTTCACAGATGCAAAGTCAGCTGTCTCAATACTGAAGAGCAATAACAGCACAGAACTAACTGACCTAAGAGCAGCACTCCATGGTCTATGCCAGAAATCCAAAAAAGTTGTAATACAGTGGATCCCATCACATTGCAGTATACCTGGAAACGAAGAGGCTGACAGACTGGCAAAAGAGGGCGGACGACTACCACAGCCTGACATAGACATAACCTATAATGAGGCAAAGAGGTTGATAAAAAGCACTTATAGAACCAAATGGGAATCAGAGCATTTAGGCCATCAGAAGGATGATGCATATTACAAACTCGACAGAAGAGAACAAGTAGCAATCTTCAGACTCCGCACAGGACACAACAGGCTGAAATACCACTTGTTCAATAAACTAAAGATAGGAGATACCGATGAATGTAATTGTAGAACTGGAAAAATGACAGCAAAACATTTGCTGCAGGATTGCCCAACGTATGCAGAACAGAGAAAGATATTTTGGCCCACACCTGCTTCATTTGAGGACAAGCTCTATGGAGATATCAACAAGCTAAAGTTGACCGCAGATTACTTTAACTATATACAGGTTGACATTTAAAGGTGCATGAAGACCCAGAGGCATGAAATGGAATATTGCTTGGATAGCAAATCCATTACGTGGAAAGTCCAAATCAAAAGCCCATTGTGTGGGCTTCATAAAAGGTGGAAAAGTGTCCTAGTGGCACGAAATGGAATATTGCTTGGATAGCAAATCCATTACGTGGAAAGTCCGAATCAAAAGCCCACTGTGTGGGCTTCATAAAAGGTGGAAAAGTGTCCTAGTGGCACGAAATGGAATATTGCTTGGATAGCAAATCCATTACGTGGAAAGTCTGAATCAAAAGCCCACTGTGTGGGCTTCATAAAAGGTGGAAAAGTGTCCTAGTGGCACGAAATGGAATATTGCTTGGCTAGCAAATCCATTACATGGAAAGTCCGAATCGAAAGCTCACTGTGTGGATGTCATCTGCAGACTGCATACTTCTGGTTTCCGGAAGAACAGCCTATGGTGAACGGAAGGCCCAATATACGGAAGTGAGGCTAAGCAGCCATGTGCAGGACGTGACGATTCCTTGGGTGAGCCCAGTACCAGAGCGCTATGTATCGGCTCTGCAAGTATGGAAGCCTCCTTGGATGGCGGGGAATGCCCATGGTCTGCCCCTGCCTTCCCTTGAGGGCTGACCAGGATCTTTGGCTGTTCTATATGGACCAGCTGGGATGGGGGATAACACCACAACAGTGAGAGTCAAACGTCCTAAGAAACCCCCGGGAAGGTTAACCCGGTCAACAAATGCCCGCAGAAGTCGGATGTGTCGGCCTAACGGCGCAAGAACGCAGCTCTGCTGTAAACAGGAACAACGCAATCACATCCGAAAAAAAACTCCGGATGAACGAAGAAGAAGTATACCCTCCTGAATTCGCAAATGGACAACTTAACAACGTTGTGAAGAGAAACCAGAGTGTCACTTTCCATTGTGTGTAGACAGAAAGAAGAGTCCACAGATACAGAAATAGGTAATTTACTAAACAATATTTATTATATCAAAACTTGGTGCCTGAAATTTTAAATAAAATTCAAATATTTGTTGCAGATGTTACAATTATTACATTACAATTATACTGTCCACAATATAAATACAAATATTACTGGAATGAACATTTAAGTCACATGTAAATTGGCAGTCAGTATAAATATAATTAAAATGTATAGTTGTTCCCCTTGATAGTTTATATGATTTCAACCTATATTAAATTATTTCCCTTGTAAAATAACACCACCTGACTGGTAAGCCATACAACACATAAACTATAACCCATCTCATCTCGTTGCTCTACATAATATCTTTAAAAATATGTCAAGTTTGTTTTATGAAGTCAACATTTCTCTACAGAATATTTTCCCATTCTGACTTAAGAAACATGTTAACAAATTCAGCTGATGAATTAGTGAACTTGTATTTATATATATATAGTATAGTGTCTTACATCATTATAGAGGCCCCTCTTGAATTCGACCCTTCCTTCCGCCTATCTAACAACCCTTCCAAACATACATCAATTATCATTAAGTGTCTTGCCAACAGGCATGGGCGATCATGCTTCTCCATATCTTGTAATGATCTCTAACTGCATAGTCTACATACTATATTTGTGTGTGCTTTGTTTCAGGGTCTGCCTGTAATCAATCTTCATCTGGGAGAACTGGGCTTTACGTCTGAAGACTTTTTACTGGATGAAGTAGATAGTAAGTAGTGCAGTTATACGTGTAAGGTTATACTTCACCTCGACAACCCAAGGTACTAGAGGGATGAGATGAGTACAGAGTCAACATCATAGGGCTCAGGTAAACCCATAGAAACTCCACCCCTCTGTAAATACCTCTGAACATTAATGTAAACTGGCTGATAAATAGGATTGTGTCTCAGAAACTAAAATATGTTGACCACATTAAACATCAGAGGGACTTGGAAAGAACAGTTACTGAGGGTGTGGTTCCTGAAAGAATAAGCAGGGGTCGACTGGCAGGAAGACTGGCACAGGACATTGGGCATGGGAATGCATGAGGTAGGAGAAATGGCAAATAAAGATGCCCTGAACAAATAAAGATGGCCTAAACAATTAAATAAAGATGGTCTGAACAACAAATAAAGATGGTTTAAGCAAGAAATAAAGTTTGAGAGACTTTTTGGCACATTGATGATAAAGATGTTCTGCAAAAGTTCTGCTACATATTAATCATAGTAAATGTTGCAAGGTACAGATACTGATTGTTCCAGTAACTCATTGGCCATAAACACATCAGCTTCATGCACTCGCAAGTTCCTTTTTTCCAGAACCACATTTAGATCCATACGCAAGCATCCTTAAAGAGGCTGGTTCATGTGTTATTATGTCTTCACTCAACAGTTGATCATAGACAGTCTTCAAATATCATTCATCATGGCAGATGTGGTTGCGGCCTTGTGGGAGCACGTGTACACCTCGGAGGAGCAAATGGATCACCATAGTCTGGTTAGAATCAGGCAGTGAGGAGTGACGAGGGAATCTGGCCGACGCTCGACGCTCAGAGAAAAGGCGAGACGGACATATAATCAGATTGCTACTGGAACTATTAGTGTTGGAACTCTTCGCTGGTTGCTGAGGATGGGAATTCTTATGGGAATGTCCCGAATGCTGTGATGTCGGTTCCTAGATCAATCAATCAATCAATCAATCAATCATCTCATTGTCTATCATGAGTGTTCTTCATTTATGCCCATAATCTGATAAATGATTTTGTCTCTATCAAATCACCTGGGGGTCTTGCATTGTCATTTTGTTTGGCCATTGTGTCATGTAGTAAGAAGTTCTGACATATTTTTAACCTAATTTGTTTCCATTGCCTGTGATACCGAGGTCCATAAGGGGAGCAAAGGATAGTAACACTGTGATCCACCATGCATGTCGCAAGATACCACCAAGGCAGGTTGGCTTGAGACATGGCAACTTCATCCTATAGAGAACCTTAGCTGCAAAAGCTGCACAATTCAATCAATTACGAACAGGTCTACAAAGTGCTTGGCATGAGTTCGTTTAGGACCTATGTTCTATTGGGAAATGAAAAGCAGCAGAAGAAGAATTTGTTTCCATCCAGCGTGCTGCTGATGGAGGCAATGAGGGTGGCAACTGTTTCCTTAGGTTTGCTAGCAATGGAAACATGGTCAACACTGAAAAAAGCAGACGCCTCTTCTGTGGGCCTGTGCTGCATGCACTATGACCATCACATTTTATAGAATCTGAATTCACAGATGAATAGGTGGCCAGTATTTCCCCCATGTAACAAGCCATAATCTGACATCTTTAGAATTATCTGGCATATTTAGAACTACAACCTTTATGACTGTCTGAGATCTTATGCGCTAGGACCATCACATTTTATAGGCCTTCTTCTTCTTCTGCGTTCATCCGGAGTGTTTTTTCGGATGTGATTGTGTTGTGCCTGTTTACAGCAGAGCTGTGTTCTTGTTAGGCCGACACATCCGACTTCTGCGGGCATTTGTTGACCGGGTTAACCTTCCCGGGGATTTTATAGGTCTGAATTCACAGATGAATAGGTGGCCAGTCTTTCCCTCATGAAACGAGCCATAATCTGACATGTTTAGGATTATCTGGCATATTTAGAACTACAACCTTTGATGACTGTCTGAGATCTTATGCGCTAGGACCATAACATTTTATAGGTCTGAATTCACAGATGAATAGGTGGCCAGTCTTTCCCTCATGTAACGAGCCATAATCTGACATGTTTAGGATTATCTGGCATATTTAGAACTACGATTTTTATCATTGTCCGAGATCTTATGCGCTAGGACCATCACATTTTATAGGTCTGAATTCACAGATGAAATAGGTGGCCAGTCTTTCCCTAATGTAACGAGCCATAATCTGACATGTTTAGGATTATCTGGCATATTTAGAACTACAACCTTTGATGACTGTCTGAGATCTTATGCGCTAGGACCATAACATTTTATAGGTCTGAATTCACAGATGAATAGGTGGCCAGTCTTTCCCTCATGTAACGAGCCATAATCTGACATGTTTAGGATTATCTGGCATATTTAGAACTACGATTTTTATCATTGTCCGAGATCTTATGCGCTAGGACCATCACATTTTATAGGTCTGAATTCACAGATGAAATAGGTGGCCAGTCTTTCCCTAATGTAACGAGCCATAATCTGACATGTTTAGGATTATCTGGCATATTTAGAACTACAACCTTTGATGACTGTCTGAGATCTTATGCGCTAGGACCATAACATTTTATAGGTCTGAATTCACAGATGAATAGGTGGCCAGTCTTTCCCTCATGTAACGAGCCATAATCTGACATGTTTAGGATTATCTGGCATATTTAGAACTACGATTTTTATCATTGTCCGAGATCTTATGCGCTAGGACCATCACATTTTATAGGTCTGAATTCACAGATGAATAGGTGGCCAGTCTTTCCCTCATGAAATGAGCCATAATCTGACATGTTTAGGATTATCTGGCATATTTAGAACTACGACCTTTATGACTGTCTGAGATCTTATGCGCTAGGACCATCACATTTTATAGGTCTGAATTCACAGATGAATAGGTGGCCAGTCTTTCCCTCATGAAACGAGCCATAATCTGACATATTTAGGATTATCTGGCATATTTAGAACTACAACCTTTATGACTGTCTGAGATCTTTCTGGAACATTTAGGATGAGACCTTTGGAAGTGAGACTATTTGAGCCATCTGAGGCTTTTATGACTGTCTGAGACCTTTCTGGGACATTTAGGACTTAGATTTTTAGAACTGAGATGTTTAGGACTCATAGGAATATCTACCACATTTAGAAAAATGTGGGAAACATGTAGGATGATCTAACACCTTTAGGACTGGACTATCTGGGACATTTAGGGCTGAGACTTATAGAACCATCTGCTTTGTTTAGTATTGTCTGAGACCCTGCTGTGACATTTAGGTCTGAACCTTTAGAATTGAGACCCTTTGAACCATCCGAGACCTTTCGAACTGTCTGCTCTTTATTACTATCTGGCACATTTAGGACAATCTATGATCTTCAGAACTGTTTGAAACCTTGAGGCCTATCTGGGACACTTAAGAACATATGTTATCTTGACATGCATGTGTTTGAAAAGGATTATAGATCTTGTTCTTCTTCTTCTCTTCTTCTTTGCGTTCATCCGGAGTGTTTTTTTCAGATGTGATTGCGGTGTGCGTTAGGCACCTTTGGGTCGAAACCCTTAGGTCAACACATCCGGCTTTTGCGTGCATTTTTGACCAGGTTAGCATTCCTGGGAGACTCTCACTTTTGTGGTACCGTCCACCTCCCAGCTGGTCAAGTTGGAACAGTCGAAGACTTCGCGGTCATCCCTCAAAGGAAGGCAGGGACAGTCCATAGCATTTTCCGCCATCCTGGGTGGCTTCCACAATTGCAGAGCCGACACATAGCGCTCGTGCTGGGCTCACCGAGGGAATCGTCATGTCCTGCTCATGGCTGCTTTAATTCCTCATTTCAATATATTGGGCATTTCGTTTGCCCTGGGCCGTTCCCGCACAAACCAGACAGGTCTGCAGACGGTATCCACTCAGCGAGTTTTCGGTTTGGACATGTGCTTGTCATTGTGCCCGTCAGAGCTGTTCCAGGCAGGAGCTTTTTTCCACACAGTGAGCTTTTGATTCGGACTTTCCATGTAATGGATGTGCTATCCAAGCAATATTCCATTTTCATGCCTCTGGGACGCTTTTGTAACCGACATACCTGTGGTATGAAGTGTGGCAGTCTAAATACATCTTCATGCACCTTTAGATGTCAACCTGAATGTAGTTAAAGTAAGCTGTAGTCAACTTGAGCTTGTTGATATCTCCATAGAGCTTGTCCTCAAATGAAGCAGGCTTGGGCCAAAATATCTTTCTCTGTTCTGCATATATTGGGCACTCCTGCAGCAAATGTTTAGCTGTCATTTTACCAGTTCCACAATTACATTCATCGGTATCTCCTATCTTTAGTTTATTGAACAAGTGGTGTTTCAGCCTGTTATGTCCTGTGCGGAGTCTGAAGATTGCTACTTGTTCTCTTCGGTCGAGTTTGTAATATGCATCATCTTTCTGGTGGCCTGGATGCTCTGATTCCCATATAAGTGCTTTTTATAAACCTTTTAGCCTCATTATAGGTTATGTTTATGTCAGGCTGTGGTAATCGTCCACCCTCTTTTGCTAGTCTGTCAGCCTCTTCATTTCCAGGTATACTGCAATGTGATGGGATCCACTGTATTACAACTTTTTTGGATTTCTGGCATAGACCATGGAGTGCTGCTCTTAGGTCAGCTAGCCTCTACCTCCGCTTTGAAGTTACTTGAAAATTTTCCAGTTGCCACTGACTGTGTTTTTATCACTCCATTTTTTAAATTTAGGAGAATTCCTCCTCCTCCATTTTAATTGAATCTTTGGCTGATCCATCTGTATATGCATGTGTCCAATTGCTGCTTGGGTAATGTTCTTTTATGTAGTTGAGGGTTATTTTTCTTCTTTCGGTTTCATTCTGAGTGTTCTTTTTCTCAATACCAGGAATGTTTTCTATCATCTCAGGCAGTTGCTGCTGTCTCCAAGCTGGGAAGTTGTGTGCATTGTAAATGGGCTTGACTGTTGATATGTTAAGTATGGGATCTGCCCTAATCTTTCGTTTTGCAGTTTCTACAAAGTTGCTACGCTTCAGTCTTCCTTTTCCAAAACCATTAAACCTGTTATACATAGGGTGGTCTGTCAATCTTCTAAATTTTTCTGCTTGTTTCTGGGCTCTGCTATCTCTTCTGTCCTGCATTGGTTGTAAACAAGTGATCTTTTCTAGTTCATTAATAGGCGTTGTCTTCAGGCTTCCAGTTATGATTCGTATTCCTTGGTTTTGGACTCTACTTATTTTGTTAAAGTTTGACTTAGCTGCTGTTGCCCAAGCTGCAATGCCATATTCCAGTACTGGCCTCACCCGTCCAGTATATAACTTCTTGAGAACTTTCTCATCTGCTCCCCACGTTGTACCAGCAAGCTTTTTCATGATTGCCATTCTCTGCCTTGCTCTTGTTCGATTTTTCTCAACCTGTGTCTTCCATGTCAGGCGACGATCAAAGGTGACTCCTAGATAGTTTGGATTTTCTTCATGGCGCAATATTTTTCCATTCAATACCAGCTTAGGTTGCTGAGTTTTATTTGAGAGGGAGAACACTGTGCATGTCGTTTTCTCCTCACTTATCTTCACTAGCCATGATTTTGACCAGTCCTCTAGCGCTAATAAGGCTTGCTGTATTCTGCTGTTAGCTGTACTAATATATTCTTCAGATGTCCATATGGCTAGGTCATCTGCAAAGGATGATGTGTGTACTCTGGCTGGAAAATTTTCCGTGATGTCGTTTATATATGCTAGGAATAATGTTGGTGAAAGAACTCCTCCTTGGGGGACACCTTGCTCCAACAGCATCATTTTGCTGGTTTGTCCTTGTACTTTTGTCCTGGCAGTTCTGTTCTCAAGGTAGTGGCTGATCCATTTGTACATTTTCCCACAAACATGCATTTTTTGCAGTTTTACTTTCAGTCCTTCCTTCCATACTTTATCAAATGATTTTTCTAAATCTATCCAGACCGCTAGTGTGTGCTTTTTCTCTTGGAAGGCATCCTCTATTTCCTGAGCTATATACGTTATTTGATCTTCAGTGGATCTGTACTTTCTGAATCCTGCTTGGTGAGGTGTTAAGAGTTGGTTTTCTTCCAGATGCCATGTTAGCCTGCCATTGATAATGCGTTCCATTAATTTTCCTACACAGCTAAGAAGACTGATAGGTCGATAGCCATTTGGTTCTTCCAGGTCTTTTCCTTTCTTTGGGACTGGTATTAGTATAGCTTCCTTCCATGCCTGTGGGACTATTCCCCTCTTCCAGCTGTAATTTAGGACTGCTAGTAGTTTCTTTTTTGCCTTAGTGCCTAGTCCTATTAGCATTTCATTTGTGATTTCATCCTTTCCTGGTGATGTCTTCTTTTTTAGGGTATTCATTGCCTGTTCCATTTCTTCCATTGTTAGATTTGCCATCATATATTCTGCTGCTGTCTCTGTATATCTATGATGTATCTGTTTATCTTTGATTGCTTTCTTCTGTTCGGCTGTAATATCAATGTGGTTTGCACTGGCATAGTGTTCCATTAGTGCATTTGCAGCCTTTTTTCCTGTAAGCAAGGCATTTCCTTGTTTAATTGTTATTTGTTTGTTTCTAGGTCCTTCATTGTTCATGGCTTTCACTAGTTTCCATAGTTTGTTTCCATCCCTGTCAAAATTCAGGTTTTCTGTTTTTTTCCTCCAACAATCTCTTGTTGTTTGATTTACTGTTCTTTTATATTTTGCTGAGATGGCTTTGAGAGAGATGTTCGCTTCAGTTGTTTGTTCTTCTTCTTCTTCGTTCATCCGGTGTTTTTTTTTCCGGATGTGACTGCGTTGTGCCTGTTTACAGCAGAGCTGCGTTCTTGCGCCGTTAGGCCGACACATCCGACTTCTGCGGGCATTTGTTGACTGGGTTAACCTTCCCAGGGAGTTGTTTGTTCTCTCTCTGTGGTCTTCCTAGCATCTTCAACTTTGTCCTCCAAAATTTGTAATTCTTCAGTCCAGTATGGTTTGTAATTTTTTCTCGCTCCTCTTGGAATAGACTCAGTGGCCGCCTGTATTATTGCTCTGTTTAGACTTTCCACCATTTGCTTCATGTTGCCATATCGTGTATTTATGTTTTCACAATGTTTGTCTGTTAGTATGGCAAATCTGTCCCAATCTGCTCGTTTGTAATTCCAGCGGGGCAAGGGCTTTTGCTCCTGTGGAACATACTCCATATTCATTACAAGCTTGATTGGTCTGTGGTCACTACCTGCTAATTGGTCAAGCACATGGCGATCGATTTTGTGGAGGATGTCTCCTGTGCAGAAAGCTAAGTCTGGAATAGAAGTGGTAAGCCATCTTCTGGAGTAGAAGCTCGGTGTATCATCCGCTTTGTTGAGTGGATGGAGATTTGTGTCTATTTCCCAGTCCTCCAATTCATCTCCTCTTTTGTCAATATCTGGGTATCCCCATCTTTCTGAACGGCTATTAAAGTCTCCGACAATAATGCAGTTTGTGTCGGTTATTTTCATGTTTGAAAGTGTAAGGTCCTTATCTGCTGGGCTATACAGATTGTAGATTCTTATTTTCACATCCTTTATCATTATATCAACACCTATAATTTCCGTTTGGTTGTCAGAGATCACAGATACTTCGCTGCAAGGTATTGTATTTCGTGTAAGTATTAGAACTCCTCCTTTGTGTCCTTCGCGGTCGAAACGTGTGGCCTGATATCCTCTGACTTGCGGTCTCTGTCTGGCTGGTGTCTTTACATTTGTTGTCTATATCTATATCTATAAAAATCGATGTGTGTATGTATGTATGTATGTATGGGTGTCCGTCGTTTAAGCGTTCGCGAACGGTCCATCCGATTGAGATGAAATTTTCTACACGTCTTCCTTTCATTCCTGTGCAACCGACTATAATAGTTTCTTAGTGTAAAATCGGCTACTCACTTAATAACATTTAATTTTTCATTATATAATTTCTAAATAGCAGGGGGACTTCACTCTAGAAAAGTTATTTCAAGGGGCATAACTTTTAGTAACATTTTTATATACTTTATAGTCATATTGTTGGACTTACTTGCACTAATGTTAAACTCTTTGTCTATAGTTATTTTCAGGCATATCAGTTATAATAAATAATGATATAATCTTTAAGGCATTTTCAAAGTTTTCATAAAAATAATGCATAATGCATAACATTGTAACCCATCTTTTTCTACTTAAAGAAGCTATCAAGTGTCATGTCGGTGATTGAAAACAGTTTTCATTAAAAATAATGGATGGTGTGTGGAAGGACATTCTTTTAAGTTACTGTGCGCCAGGAGCTGGGCAAAACCACGCCTGGTCAGAGAGATAGACAGACAGACAGATAGTCGGGAACGGGAGCTTATTTGACTACTTATATGAATTAAATGACATGCTACCCACCAGGGACTGGGTGAAGCCAGGCCGGCTCAGACAACAGACAGACAGACAGACAGATAGTCGGGAACGGGAGCTTATATCACTACTATATGAATTAAATGAGATGCTCCCCACCAGGGACTGGGTGAAGCCGGGCCGGGTCAGACAGACAGACAGACAGTCGGGAACGGGAGCTTATATGACTACTTATATGAATTAAATTAGATGCTCCCCACCAGGAGCTGGGCGAAGCCGGGTCAGACAGACAGACAGACAGACAGACAAGCAGACAGACAGACAGACAGACAGACAGACAGATAGATAGATAGATAGATAGATAGATAGATAGATAGATAGATAGATAGATAGATAGATCCCCGCCAGGGCCTGGGCGAAGCCGGGCCGGGCAGCTAGTATGTTATAAACAAGAGTTCCCTTTGACCATCTTGCATTCAGGACCTGATTTCCACCCTTATCCTAGAAGTCTAAGTATCAAATCTCACTGCCCATGAGCTCAGGGGATGTATGAGATCATTAGACACCAATGTTCTTGGAACAACTCGAAGCCCTATGCTGAAATCAAAGCCGGTCTGTTCTAAGTCTGATACGAACACCATAACCCTTCTGCCACAGCTCTCCCCTCACATATAAAACATTATATGACATAACAGAGGCAAAGACCAGAGGCAACATGTTGATACCACAGAATCATCAATGTGGTACTCATGGATGAAGCTTAGCAAACTTGGATGACACAAGGAGAGAGCCAGGTGAAACAAGACAAACACGAGCCAGATGAAACAAGACAACAACAGCTAGGCAGAACAAGACAGTTCTCTGCCTCATCGCTATGTAATGCTTAACAACAATAAATAAAATTAACAAATAAAATAATGCACTGACCTGATTTTCTGTGATGGGCAATTTGTTCTCAATTGCAACCAGCTGGTCATAATATCTGCATGAAAATGTAGTTTTATTAACATTAAGATAGTTTGTAATACTGTTACCTTAATAAAATTGCCCTTTACAGGACACTGCAATTACCACCATCCCCCATTAGCTGTTTGTGATTTACCAAGCAGTTTTACGTTTAGCAGTTTGCCAGTGCTCTGACGCATGGAACAAAATCCCCTAACTATCAGCAGAAGAGAAATTTTAACTGCCGCCAGAAGAAAATGTTTATCTTGTTTAATCTTCAGCCATACAGACCTCCTGTAATATGTACTACTGGTGTTAAATTCTTATTCTGCAATTGTTAATAACAATAAAGGCATAATTAATAGTTTGATAAAGTATGCTAAGCTACTCATGGGCCATTTAGGTATAACTGATGTAAAATTGTCTTTCCAACAATAACACATACATGGCAAACAAACACAATACAAAATAAACATAACGCTTGACACCCCAATGGTGGACAGGGGTCAACTGTGACCTATTTTTAACTTACAGAAACAGAAGATCATGTATATTTCACTGGTAAAAACTAGCATCCAGCTGAAGCCCAGAAACCACGCTGGCAATCTATAGGGAATTAATATATTTTTCAAAAATCTTTCAGTCCCAAACAAAGCATGATGTGTTTGGCCCATCCCTGGGAATTCCAGCCATGAAGTAATGTGTTCTCTAACTGTTTACAATTGGCCAGAGGTAACTAATGAAACATGACGTTAACGGTGGCCACTTCCACTGTGTATGTAGCCTCTTTTAAATTCATCCACTCATTTTCCATAGCGGTGGTTATTTCTCCTGTGTTGTATCTCCATCTTGAAGTGTTAGAAGGGCCTGCGCAATCCAATAACCCCAGTGACAAAATTATGTTGGCAGCGCAGCTACTGGTAGGCTCTCCCATCTCGGACAGGTCAAGTGAAGGGGACAGGTGAAGTGAAGCAAAATTATGCTGCTTTGCAGGTAGACTGCGGACCAGAAGTAAAGTAGAAAGAAACTCAAAAGAAATTCAAGCTGCAGATAGACATTTCAAGGTGCCACGGTAACCAGGCATCTATATTTTTCTACCTCTGCTGGGGATAGTCAAAGGCTGGGGAAATCAAACCTGAAGAAATGCTTGTTGAAATCAGATGTACTGAGCTACAAGTGCTTGTTGAAACAGTGCAACATAGCTAGCTTTATGGTTACAGTATGGTGACAGTTTTCACTATTGTGCTTTTTGGGATTGAAATAATGTTGATAACGTCATCATGGGGGTAAGGGTGAGGGTGTACAGACAACCAGTGAAATAGAGGTAATAATCTTGACATGACTAATTTGTCATGAGATGAAGAGACCAAAGTTACTTCATACATGAGTACAGACAACCAGTGAAATAGAGGTAATAATCTTGACATGACTAATTTGTCATGAGATGAAGAGACCAAAGTTACTTAGCACATGAGTACAGACAACCAGTGAAATAGAGGTAATAATCTTGACATGACTAATTTGTCATGAGATGAAGAGACCAAAGTTACTTAGCACATGAGTACAGACAACCAGTGAAATAGAGGTAATAATCTTGACATGACTAATTTGTCATGAGATGAAGAGACCAAAGTTACTTAGCACATGAGTACAGACAACCAGTGAAATAGAGGTAATAATCTTGACATGACTAATCTGTCATGAGGTAAGGGTGGGGGTGTACAGACAACCAGTGAAATAGAGGTTATAATCTTGACATGACTAAACTGTCATGAGATGAAGAGACCAAAGTTACTTAGCACATGAGTACAGACAACCAGTGAAATAGAGGTAATAATCTTGACATGACTAATCTGTCATGAGGTAAGGGTGGGGGTGTACAGACAACCAGTGAAATAGAGGTAATAATCTTGACTTGACTAATCTGTCATGAGGTAAGGGTGGGGGTGTACAGACAACCAGTGAAATAGAGGTTATAATCTTGACATGACTAAACTGTCATGAGATGAAGAGACCAAAGTTACTTAATTTGTCATGAGATGAAGAGACCAAAGTTACTTCATACCTCAGTACAGAATCTTTGTTTTTGTTGCACTTGCTTGCTTTTAACTTGAGCTAAGTTTAGTTTAGTCGATGGATCAACATCACGGCACATGGGTGTAGCCCATAAGTGCTTCGTTCTCCTCCTAACTCAAACCTGAGTCTGGAGAAACTCAGCTCAGTTCACGAACTTCGTGCCACCAGCGAGGATCCTGAAATACTTTGGGTGGATTTTTAACTCAAAATTTTGTCCGGGCAGCGCCGTTAGGCTACTCTTTTTCGATTTCCAACTGCCATGGGATTTTTTATGTGCGCAACAATACAATACACACAGGCGTCCGATCTCACTACCCAGAGACCAGGGGAAATTTTATCACTAAAAGTCCACGAGAAAAAAATCCTGGTCATCACCGGGGCTTAAACCCAGAACCTCCAGCACTCAAGGCGGCCACTGTAGCTCAAACCACGCAGCCCGCCCCTACTTGAACTAAGTTCATGCACGTACTACTAACTACTAGCAGCTACTGCTACTAGTGAGTGCACTGGACTAATTTTTGGCATGAGGGTTAGCTTCCCTACTACCAGTGTCCCTCGCCATCATGCATGTAGGTTACAGTGTTACTATTCTCTGCTTCACATAAGGGCCCCAGAAACACATTGATGACTATCCTAGTTAACCCTAATATGTTATTTTTAAAATGTTGCATGTCCTTTGCAATCAACACCAATCCCAGCCTGTTTTACTAAGCAAATTTTATGTTCAATAGTTTGCCATTGTTTTCTGAAAGAGAAGTCAACATTTAAAGTCCAATTGACTCGTGTATGGGATAAACCGGCTACTTCTCTATGTTATCATTGAGATCAATAGTATACATTACAATTCTTGTGTACAATTTTTAAATAAGATACACATGATCAATGTATTGAATGTTACATGAAAATAAGTAACAAATGTGTTAGTTATTATTAAATTATAAACTAGGATATTGATAATCATACACAATTATATCTTATGTTAATCTCGGATGGGTATTGTTCAGCCAGTCTCCCTGGCCTAGGGGTTAACGTCTTTCTCCGTAACACAGTGTACTCTCATGAGTAACGTAACCTGCGCGAGAATCGGTAGCGGTTCTTGCCGCGTTGGTAACTTACAGGGTATGTGAGCATGTCGCTCAGAAAACAATGGCAAACTACTGAGCGTAATCTTGCCTAGTATATCAACAGCAGCTGAAAAATGCTGATGTTGACTGCATCGTTCTGTAAGGGATATGCAAAAAAAAAAAAAAAAGGTATTGTTCGTTTGTTCTCACATTGGTTAATAATTTGTAATGCTTATAAAGAGTGTTTACAATTGATCCCTTAAACGTTAGTTAAGTTTTGGGTACATCTGCCATTTAAAGAAACAATTGTTTGCTATTTAATTAAAACCAGCACAGCTGAAGGAGGGACTGAAGGAGGGACTGAAAACGGTACCTCATTCAATGATCAATCCTGTCTGAACTGTCTCAATAACAATTCTAATCCTGTCTGTCAATTCTAATCTAAGTCCTGATATCAAGGTTTTGTTTGGTGTCAAATTCTTTATTAAAAGGAATCGTGAGCACAAGTATTACAGAACGTAACCAGCAATAAGTAATATAAGACTTTTGACTTAACCGCTCAACCGTTAATAAAGTAAAGATTAAAGAAAGTTTCGTTTGATTTGATTTGAAATATTGAATTGAAACTTGCCGATACAAAACTTCCAGCGTCGACTCGTGTTTGTCCACTGACTTCTTGATCATTACATTTCTGAGCTTATTAAACTCAGTCAATGCCTGGCTATAGTCATCCGGATTCGCCTGACTAAAAGTGTTTCGAATAAATGTTTTCAACGGACTAATTAAATCGACATCAAAAGTCTTTTTCAGCGGTACTCCGATGAACGACACCATCTTGTCTTTTGGTGTTTTGGTCACGTGGGGTCAACTTGCTATTTAAAGCTTGGATGACGTCAATTATGACCAAAGAACATGTGTTCTTGTGTGTGCAAGAGGCATATTGTTCAACTCCTCATTCAGTAAATCACTAAATGTGCTTTCAATTTTCATCAAGGTGCATCCACTACTTATTTTCCTAATGTAAAATATATTAATAACACGACCTATAACAATTTGCATTCGTTAATTAGTAGCAAATTGCTTCAAACATATTTAATAATGTTCTAAAATTAGAAATGAGCTTAAATGTCTTTCACAATCACACATGACTCACCAACGGCTTTCGCGTTTAAACAAACATTCATACACTTGCACACTTTACTGGAATAGTGTGCGGATGTGAATATGTAAATATTATAGCAATTTAAATAAACGACTTGTCTGAGTTTGTATGTATTGTGACAGGGTGAGCTTGTCTTCTTTTCTAAGTAGGCTATTATTATCCCCCCCCCCCCCCAGCAGCTAGTCTTAATATGTACATCTTATACCGCAGTGTTTGAAGCCTCGCCTAGACCATTATTTACCTGTCGTTTGTACGGACGTGTATACTTTAATCCGATTATGCCTGAGTTTGAAATTAGAGATAATAACCTTAAGTCAAGTCAACACCGACATAAGGAAAGTACTAGACTGGATACCATCTCTCAGGGGCATACCAGGAAATGAAAAAGCAAACATGTTAGATAGCAAAAGAGCACCACGATATCAAACATGGCAGTTAGTTAGTCACATTTAGTGAAAAGAAGACCCTTTTCAAGATTATCATAAAATGAAGCAAACAACGGAACAATTATTATTGCAATCATGACCACCATCATCTTTCACTTTTGCCTTCAAGCGTCGCGGGGAGGATTAGTTAACGTTCCAGTGCCCGATGGGTGCCAGTGGATAGCGAGATTCCGTGATATTGTACAACGTCTTCGGTGTCTCAAATTCATTTTCTTTTCGGGCGCTCCCTTGCTCCCGTATCAGATCTTCTCTGGTGTAGCGCCAGTGCTGGTAACTGATGACGTTGCATTCTAACGAGACGGCAATATATGTGGCACAAGTTGTTTATCCCATCAATTCTTAATCAGTCTAGGATGATTAAGGATGATTAACTCAGACATAAAACCCCACAGGTGTTGGTGTTGCGTAAGGGATTTGGATAATGTCAAAGTTTGATAGTTGGTATAAAAAACTGTCATTTATTGCCAATATAGTACCTTGCGGTGTATGGCAGAGGGGTCTTTGAGCCTGAGGAATTAAGGCCGCCTGGCTAATGCAGTCGCCGCGAACTGTGCAGGTTAGGACTTTCTTTTTTCCTCCAACAGAAAAAAATCCCACACCTTACCGAGGGATCGAACCCGGGTCTCCCGAAGGAGAGTACGGCGTTTTAGCCACTCGGCCAGTTGGTATGTTGTTGTTTTGCGTATCCTTTTACAGGACTTAGCTGTCAACAGCAGCATCTTTCAGCTGTCTGTTGATCTCTTGGCAAGATTACGCTCAGTAGTTTGCCATTGCTTTCTGAGCGGCCGGCTCAGTATCCGCAAGTCACGAGCGGGGGTCGAACCCAGTTGGTATGAATTGGCTATTTATTACCTGTCGTTTTGCGGACATAGGCGTATTCGGATGTTTTAGTATGGTTGATAGTTGATATATATAAGAGCACTTACTTTTTGACATCTGATTTCGATTTCTCGGTCTGTTCTGTCATCCTCCTTGATATTATTATATTGATAGGGCAAAAACAGACGATCCCCTTCTATATCAGGTCAGGACACAGCAGACTGAACAATCACACATATTGATACTGACCCACACAGCACAACAGATAGGGAGAACAACCAAAGAGGATAGCAGCACGTTCAAGACAACTACACCAAGCATGACTGTGGAGATCACCGCCGCCTCAAGAGAACTCGCATGGGCAGCAGAACAGAATGGCACACACGTTACTATCATATTACTATTAGACTTCATGAAGATGCTGAGGAAAATGGCAACCGGCAGCCTGTTCTCCGAATAGATAGACGACATTCGGAAGTCGCGTCTGACATCACTCACCTGGATGTACACACCTGGATGTACACACCTGGATGTACACACCTGGATGTACACACCCGGACATGCCGGAGTGAGGGGTAACGAACGCCGCCTGACATCACTCACCTGGATGTACACACCCAGAGTGAGGGGTAACGAACGCCGCCTGACATCACTCACCTGGATGTACACACCCAGAGTGAGGGGTAACGAACGCCGCCTGACATCACTCACCTGGATGTACACACCCAGAGTGAGGGGTAACGAACGCCGCCTGACATCACTCACCTGGATGTACACACCCAGAGTGAGGGGTAACGAACGCCGCCTGACATCACTCACCTGGATGTACACACCCAGAGTGAGGGGTAACGAACGCCGCCTGACATCACTCACCTGGATGTACACACCCAGAGTGAGGGGTAACGAACGCCGCCTGACATCACTCACCTGGATGTACACACCCAGAGTGAGGGGTAACGAACGCCGCCTGACATCACTCACCTGGATGTACACACCCAGAGTGAGGGGTAACGAACGCCGCCTGACATCACTCACCTGGATGTAC
Organism: Cepaea hortensis; assembly: GCA_963921405.1. Taxonomy (NCBI): domain Eukaryota; kingdom Metazoa; phylum Mollusca; class Gastropoda; order Stylommatophora; family Helicidae; genus Cepaea; species Cepaea hortensis. The sequence continues at coordinate 46,511,601 of OY992897.1, forward strand.
ACACCCAGAGTGAGGGGTAACGAACGCCGCCTGACATCACTCACCTGGATGTACACACCCAGAGTGAGGGGTAACGAACGCTGGCAAATAATACACCAACGCAGTCGGGACAACCTATGGACAGGGCTGATATAATCAATGCAGTACGGACTCATTTGGTGGATGCTGACGAGACACGGACTCTTAGCTTGACTGCACGAACTGGGAGTAAACCTGATCAAGCATGTCAATGTTGCCTTCGTAGGAAGGGGGGGGGGGGAGAGAGAGAGAGAGAGAGAGAGAGAGAGAGAGAGAGAGAGAGAGAGAGAGAGTACTCTATAATCAACTTCTCATGGGAAACAATGAACAAAAATGCTTTGGGGTGGCTGCGGGATCGGAGGACTGAGCACGCATGGGAATGCTCAATATGTAGTGTCGTCGTTCGACATAGCATAACATAGCATAGCATTCACTGATATTGTCTAAATCACCCTGTGCAGGTGTGGACAGACAGAAGAGACCGCTGAAGATATCCTTAAATACTCCCACTTATGTGTTATCAAATGAGGACAGTGTCCTAAAAGATAAACATCCACGCAGAACTACTAGAGTCTCAAAGAGCTCTCAATAACTGCAGCCATCATCATCATCATCATCATCATCATCATCATCATCATCATCATCATCATCATCATCATCATCATCATGTGTTATGCCGACTGGCACGAGTTGCCATGGTTCGCCAACTCACACAATCACCAGTGCCATGGTTCGCCAACTCACACAATCACCAGTGTCTTGGTTCGCCAACTCACACAATCACCAGTGTCTTGGTTTGCCAACTCACACAATCACCAGTGTCTTGGTTCGCCAACTCACACAATCACCAGTGTCTTGGTTCGCCAACTCACACAATCACCAGTGTCTTGGTTCGCCAACTCACACAATCACCAGTGTCTTGGTTCGCCAACTCACACAATCACCAGTGTCTTGGTTAGCCAACTCACACAATCACCAGTGCCATGGTTCGCCAACTCACACAATCACCAGTGTCTTGGTTCGCCAACTCACATAATCACCAGTGCCATGGTTCGCCAACTCACACAATCACCAGTGTCTTGGTCACACAATCACCAGTGTCTTGGTTCGCCAACTCACACAATCACCAGTTTCTTGGTTCACCAACTCACACAATCACCAGTGTCTTGGTTCGCCAACTCACACAATCACCAGTTTCTTGGTTCGCCAACTCACACAATCACCAGTGTCTTGGTTCGCCAACTCACACAATCACCAGTGCCATGGTTCGCCAACTCACACAATCACCAGTGTCTTGGTCACACAATCACCAGTGTCTTGGTTCGCCAACTCACACAATCACCAGTGTCTTGGTTCGCCAACTCACACAATCACCAGTGTCTTGGTTCGCCAACTCACACAATCACCAGTGTCTTGGTTCGCCAACTCACACAATCATCAGTGTCTTGGTTCGCCAACTCACACAATCACCAGTGTCTTGGTTCGCCAACTCACACAATCACCAGTGTCTTGGTCACACAATCACCAGTGTCTTGGTTCGCCAACTCACGAAATCACAATCACACAATCACCAGTGTCTTGGTTCGCCAACTCACACAATCACACAATCACCAGTGTCTTGGTCACACAATCACCAGTGTCTTGGTCACACAATCACCAGTGTCTTGGTCACACAATCACCAGTGTCTTGGTCACACAATCACCAGTGTCTTGGTTCGCCAACTCACACAATCACCAGTGTCTTGGTCACACAATAACCAGTGTCTTGGTTCGCCAACTCAAACAATCACCAGTGTCTTGGTTCGCCAACTCACACAATCACCAGTGTCTTGGTTCACCAACTCACACAATCACCAGTGTCTTGGTCACACAATCGCCAGTGTCTTGGTTCGCCAACTCACACAATCACAAGTGTCGTGGTCACACAATCACCAGTGTCTTGGTCACACAATCACCATTGTCTTGGTCACAAAATCACCAGTGCCATGGTTCGCCAACTCACACAATCACCAGTGTCTTGGTCACACAATCACCAGTATCTCACACAATCACCACTGTCTTGGTTCAGGCCTGTGCCGATTATACCATGTGGCCAAGACATCCAGATATTTATCCCTTTGTCTTCTCCGTCCTCTTTACCTATCAGTTTTGCCAGTTGTCACTAAGTTTTCAAGTTTATTTCTTCACATAGGTTACTGAAACAATCTTGACTGCCTACACCTAATTTCTCTAATTAATTAACGTTTTTCATTTTTTTCTTGAAAGAATGACTAATTCGTTGTTTTCTTCTGTCCGTTCATGGTATTCTTCGCATTTTTCTCAGAAGATACATACATTTGATGTTTCTCAGATTATTGTCCATGTTTCACATGAATATACCAATATAGGCTGTGTACAGCACTTCCACAAACTTTGTCTCAGCTTATTGTCCATGTTTCACATGAATATAACAGTATAGACTGTATACAGCACTTCCACAAACTTTGTCTCAGATTATTGTCCGTGTTTCACTTGAAATATACCAATATAGGCTGTATACAGCACTTCAACAAACTTTGTCTCAGATTATTGTCCATGTTTCACATGAATATGCCAATAAATATAGGCTGTATATAGTACTTCAACAAATTTTGTCTCAGCTTATTGTCCATGTTTCACATGAATATACCAATATAGGCTGTATATAGCACTTCCACAAACTTTGTCTCCGATTATTGTCCATGTTTCACTTGAATATACCAATACAGGCTGTATAAAGCACTTCAACAAACTTTGTCTCAGATTATTGTCCATGTTTCACATGAATATACCAATATAGGCTGTATATAGCATTTCAACAAACTTTGTTTCACCATGTTTCGCATGAATATAGTAGCATAGACTGTAAATAGCACTTTAACAAACTTTTTCTCAGCTTATTGTCCATGTTTCACATGACTACAGCAGTATAGGTTCTATATAAACAATATAAAATAACACAAAGCAATGCAGCTTTACAGAACACAATTATTGAATTCACGCTTTAACTAGGTTCTATATGGCACTTTAACAAACGTTTTCTCACTGCCATTGACAGTTTTTTAGAGTATGTTTTCCATCTTGCAAAAGGGCGCTGTGCCATGGTTATTCTTGTACTTAGAGCAATTATAGCAGCACGTGTTAAAAAAAAGTGTCCGTTTTGTTTTTCGACACTCACCACAAAGAGGAAACAAGCAATCAGACGTTCAGTCAGGCTGTCACCTGTACCGCCAGGACGGGAACTCTTCGCTGGCTACTGAAGATGGATACTGGGTACGTGTGGGAGTGTCTCGAATTCATTGATGGTAATTCGTGATCTCATATTTCAAGCGGATGTCTGCTTACCTGCATGTCTATCTGTATGTCTGTCTTCCTGTGTATGTGTATCAGGCCATCTGTCTGCCTGTTTCTCCATCCGCCCGCACTCTGTCCGTCTATCTGTTTGTCCATCCTTCAGTTAATGAGTCAGTCTGTCTGCCTGTCCGTCTGGCTGAATGTCCGTCTGTCTGAATGTCTGTTTGCTTGAATGCCTGTCTGTATAATCGCATCTGTCGGTATCTTCGTACCTGCCTGTCTGTATAATCGCGTCTGTCTGTATCTTAGTGTCAGTCAGTCTGCATATCTGTCTGTTATCTTCGAATTTGTCTGTATCTTTGCGATTTAGTCTGTCTGCTTGCCCATGTGTCTCTTTCTATTTGCCCTAATGTCTGTCACAAGATGAATAACATCTAATGGCAGTGGAAATGTAGTTTCTGAGGAAAATGCAAAGTATACAATTGACATACAGAAAAAACACCAACTAGCAAGTTCTACAAGAGGCAAATAAAAACCTCAAACTGATTAGAGAAATTAGACGTTGACAGCAAATATTTTTGGGCACGCTCTAAGAAGAAATAAACCAGAGAACTTGGTGACAACTGGCAGAATTGAGGGGGAAAGAACAAGGGGAAGGCAGAGAAGTAAATATCTGGATGGCTTGATCACATGGCATGGTCGGTACATGAACACAGAACTGATCCACGACTCTGGTGATCGAGTGAGATGGTGAAACATGACCGCCCACGCTTACCGGCATGGTACATGATGATGATGCATGTCTGTCTATCTGTCTCTATCTGCTTATTGTCTATGACATTAAGGTTGTCTATATCTTTCATAATCGGTCTCCCTGGCCAAGGGTTTAATGACGTTCGTAATCCCGTATATCCACATGGGGAAAACAGCTGCGCGAGATTCGGTAGTGGATCGCTCCGCGATGATAACTTACGGGTGTATGTGAGCCGGTCGTTCAGAAATTATTGGTAACCTACTGAACGTAAAACTTGCCTAGTACATCAACAGCAGAAGAAAAATGCTGGTGTTGACTACAATGTCCTGTAAGGGATATGCAACATTTATTTCTTATATATCTAAATCTTCTTCTTCCCCGTGTTTCACTCAAACCTCTGCATTCATGTCTCTAAAACGTGTGTAACTACTTCCACCACAATGAGGTTGTTGTGCTGGTCGAGTCAAGCCTGAGCGCTGCTATCTGCCTATCGTCCCCCGTTCAACTATCATTTGTTCTGGATGACACTACATACTCTCAGGGTCTCCTCTTGGTTTCAAGCAAGGAAATACTCGGAAAAAAGCTTATCTGCGCTGTAATGTGATACGTTCACGATGTTGTAAAACATCAGTGGAGATTGCCTGGAGATAGCACATACATCCATGCTGTAATTTAATTGTGTAGCATGAGTGTTGACAAGAGTTACTAATGTATGTGAAGATTGTTAGTCGCCGAATGATTATATGTGTTGTGTTTAGATTGCTGTATGACTAACACGTATTTGGCCTTATTTGTCAGTGATTCTTAAATACTGTGGCAAGTGAGCCGGGAAATTTGTCAGTCTGGCTGTCTGTCTGTCTACCTCTCAGTCCGCCCGACCTTTTGTCCGTCCGTCCATCCATCAATTTGTCTGCTTGTCTCTCTGTCCGTCTATCTGGTTATCTGTCCGGTTATCTATGCGCACGTATATCCGCCAATAGGCTCGAAAGCCCGCCCACCCGCTTGACCGTCCGTCCGCTCGACCTGTCTGTCTGTCTGTCTGTCTAGCTGGCCTATCCGCCTATCGACTCGTCAGCCTTCTAGCCAACCCTACCGCCCGTCCCTTGTGTCTGTCTATCTGTGTGTCTGTCTGTGTTTCTATCTATTTGTCTGAATGTCTGTATATATAATCGCGTCTGTCTCTATCTTCGTGTCACTATGTCTGTCTGTTGTCTTCGTGTCTATATCATCGAGACTGTCTGCCTCTGCCTGTCTGCCCGCCCCAATGTCTGTCTGTATGTCTCTACCTGCTTGCTACCTATGACATTAAGGTTGCCTTTATCTGTCTGGAATAATGACCCCATGTTCCCATAACCACATGGTTATTCTAAGAGTCTTCTTCTTCTTCCCAGTGTCCATGTCCCCCATGTCCATGTCTCTAATACTTCTCTTCCCCCAGATTGAGATTGTTGTGTTGGTCGGGTTAAGTGTGAACGTTTTCAGTGCCATCGGTCGCGTCATCGGGATCTCTTATAGGAAATGCGAGACAAAACACTACAGGTTTATCTGCACTGAGCTTAAATGCACATATGATGATTTCAATATACATGGAGACAACTTGAAGATAGCACACACAGCAATATTGTAATTTCATTGTGTAGAATGCGTGAAAACAAGGATTACTAATGTTTGTAAAGATTATTTGTTGTTGAATGATTATGAGTGTTGTATTGAGATTGCTGTGTCGCTAACACGTGTCCTTGACCTTATTTGTCAGTGGTTCTAAAATGCTGTGCCAGGAGAACCTGGAGGTATGTCTGGATATCTGCTTGCCTGCTTGCTTGCTTGTGTTCGTTGGCTTGAGCTCCAACGCGAAGTCCTGTATGTGGGATGAAGGCATCCTGTTGTCCAACATCAGTGTGATGTCATACAGGACCTGAGGTTTGCGTGAGTATCCATTGTCCCATGTCTGGCTTATTGGTGTGCAGACTGGTGGTTCCTCGCCGTACAGGCAGACACTCTCCGACTTCGGAGGAATCGGCGATCCTACTGACTTTAGCCAGGACCCCGAAGGGACCTGTTGCCCAGGACGCTCGACGAGAACGCGTCAATAGGTCTTGGCCAGTATATAGCCCGGCCCTGGTGCCTAGGAAACACCTCTGCGTCCCTGTCTGGATATCTGTCTGACTATGTGTCTATCCGTCCATCGTCCCCGCCCACCTGTCCAACCGTCCATTCGTCAGATCTGTCTGTCTGACTCTCTGGCTGTCTGACTATCAGTCTGGTTATCTGTACGACGGTATATCCATACATAGGCTCATTAGCACGTCCATCCGACCGTTCGATCTTCTGTCGGTTTGTCTGTCTGTCTGCCTGTCTGTCTGTCTTGCAGCCTGTGTCCGCTTGCATGTTTCTCTTGTTACCTGCCTGCACCTATCTGTCGATCGGCAAGTCCGAATGTCCTCTCGCCTGCGTATTCATCCATCCATCCATCCATCCATCCATCCATCCATCCATCCATCCATCCATCCATCCATCCACCTACCCACACATCCATCTACTCATCCATCCATCTATCCATCCATCCATCCACCTACCCACCCATCCATCTACTCACCCATCCATCCATCCATCCATCTACTCACCCATCCACCCACTCACCCATCAATCCTTCCATCCATCCACCTACCAACTCATCCATCCATCCATCCATCCATCCACCTACCCACCCACCCACACATCTATTCATCCATTCATCCACCTACCCACTCATTCATCTACTCATATATCCATCCATCCATCCACCTATCCACCCATCCATCTACTCACCTACCCATCCATCCATCCATCCATCCATCCATCCATCCATCCATCCACCTACCCACTCATCCATCTACTCATACATCCATCCATCCATCCATCCACCCACCCATCCATCTACGCACCCATCAATCCATCCATCCATCCATCCATCCACCTACCCACCCACCCATCTACTCATCCATCGATCCATCCATCTATCCATCCATCCATCCACCTACCCACCCATCCATCTACACATCCATCCATCTATCCATCCATCCATCCACCTACCCACCCATCCATCTACACATCCATCCATCCATCCATCTACTCACCCATCCACTCACTCATCCATCAATCCTTCCATCCATCCACCCATCCATCTACTCACTCATCCACCCATCAATCCATCCATTTATCCACCTACCCACTCATCTATCTACTCATCTATCCATCCATGCATCCACCCATCCATCTACTCACCTACCCATCCATCCATCTATCCATCCATCCATCCACCTACCCACTCATCCATCTACTCATCCATCCATCCACCCACCCACCCATCTACTCACCCATCAATCCATCCATCCATCCATCCACCTACCCACTCATCCATCTACTCATCCATCCATCTATCCATCCACCTATCCACCATCCATCTACTCACCTACCCATTCATCCATCCATCTGCTTGCCAATCCGTCTGTCTATATTTTATATGCCCTGTCCGGGAACATCCTCCTTCCCCCCCCCCCCCTCTCCTGATATTTGGAATTCTTCGAGATCTCTACGACGACCACTACGCAGTAACTGTCAACACCACGACACTCATGTAGTTCGTGGCATGTGACAGGACACATCTGGACTTCGCCGATTATGTCCAAGGATTTCTTCTGCTTCTTCTTTGTCTTCCTTCGTTCGCTTGAAGTTTATCTATAACTGCAATGCGGTCTCTTGTGAGAATTTAACTGTCTTTTGTAGTTCACTCAGTGGTCCATAGAGTTTATCTTCCACCGTTGTTTCTCTAAGCCTGAAAGTTTGCCTCGATATGTCGTATTTCGGGCAGTCTTGGTGAATGTGATCTATTGTCTGTGCACATGGCTGATTCGCCCATCTAGAATTTTGCAAGTCCAAGAATATATCTCATCGCTATGATAGAGAAATATTGTAAGCAACTCAAACAATAAACACATATCACGCTGGACCTGTTTCAGTATAACACACTGTGGCAGGAAGTATTCAAATACCCAGGCTATGAACAGCTACTGAAGGGATTTAGTGGTGGAACATTAAGACGAGCAGTCTCTGTTCCAAGTGGCAGTCTCCGTGGCGAAGTAGTTAACGCGCCTGTCTCGCGCTCCGAAAGTTGTGGGTTCGATTCTGTACCATGTCGTTCGGTTCACGATTGCAGTTTTCTCGGAGACTACTGGAGGTCGTCGTGGAGCTACGGAGTTCGTGCTCTGTGCCACTCTTTCCACAGGACGACCTGCAGCAGGAGACCCTGCCATATGGGATAAAACCCGGCGCAATTTTTATTTGCTTTCGCCCGCTTTGAACTCAAGTGTAGTCCATACAGACTACTTCTTGTAGTGCTGGACTGAATGTTGCGAGTAGATTAAATTTCCATATTAACAGTGTCCCTTGCCATCAGGCGAACCCATTCCGACTTCAGAGGTACTTGTAATTTATGTCCCCAAGTCAAGGACGAGAGGTCAACATTTTAGTCCGGTGTAGGGGTTGAACCCCTTACCTCGGCACCAGCACACCGGATGTTTAAGAACTCGAGTTCTTATCCATTCGGCCATTATGACATCCCATCGGACATTTCAGAGCTAACGTCCTTATAGTTTCAACCACGTCAAACCAACTACACTAACACGTCCGGTCATGAAGACCTATGTAGCACGGAATCAAGCAATAGAAGAAAGCAGTCACCATTCACTCGAGATAATTAGAAACTTTCACAACGGTTGAACACTTGATCATGATAAATTCAAACGATATACATCACTATACAAAGGATTTACAAGGCTTCGACATGCCCAGGACCACATACCAGGAACATCCCTGCTGATACGTGCATGTCAGATACATCTCTGCTGATACGTGCATGTCAGAAACATCCCTGCTGACACGTGTGTGTCAGAAACATCCCAGCTGACACGTGTGTGTCAGAAACATCCCTGCAGACACGTGTGTGTCAGAAACATCCCAGCTGAGACAGTGGTAACCGTGAAGACACATGCAAATGATGGTGGGCATGTTCATCCTGCGAATGGACGGTGAGATTCCGTGTCTTAACAGATACTTTGTGAAAGACATGTGTATTCTCGTATGCACAATTAGGGCTCTATCCTTAACTCTGCCTCAAACACCTTCCCTTCTGATTCTATTCGACGACTAGTCTACTTACAGGGGCGTTTTGTACCATGACTAAGCATCACACATCTTGTGCGTTAGCGTGATTGATACGGAGCTACGCCGAAAATGTCATGAAACGATGGTTCGAGCGTTCGCCATCCGCTAAGTGAGGGAAATCACGGCCTTGCCTGCATTAGTTGCCTTAATTCGTCGGACTCAAGTCCACCCTCCCCCCACCACCACCACCACCACCACCACCACCACCACCACCACCACCACCACCACCACCACCACCACCACCACCACCACCACCACCACCACCACCACCACCACCACCACCACCACCACCACCACCACCACCACCACCACCACCACCACCACCACCACCACCACCACCACCACCACCACCACCACCACCACCACCACCACCACCACCACCACCACCACCACCACCACCACCACCACCACCACCACCACCACCACCACCACCACCACCACCACCACCACCACCACCACCACCACCACCACCACCACCACCACCACCACCACCACCACCACCACCACCACCACCACCACCACCACCACCACCACCACCACCACCACCACCACCACCACCACCACCACCACCACCACCACCACCACCACCACCACCACCACCACCACCACCACCACCACCACCACCACCACCACCACCACCACCACCACCACCACCACCACCACCACCACCACCACCACCACCACCACCACCACCACCACCACCACCACCACCACCACCACCACCACCACCACCACCACCACCACCACCACCACCACCACCACCACCACCACCACCACCACCACCACCACCACCACCACCACCACCACCACCACCACCACCACCACCACCACCACCACCACCACCACCACCACCACCACCACCACCACCACCACCACCACCACCACCACCACCACCACCACCACCACCACCACCACCACCACCACCACCACCACCACCACCACCACCACCACCACCACCACCACCACCACCACCACCACCACCACCACCACCACCACCACCACCACCACCACCACCACCACCACCACCACCACCACCACCACCACCACCACCACCACCACCACCACCACCACCACCACCACCACCACCACCACCACCACCACCACCACCACCACCACCACCACCACCACCACCACCACCACCACCACCACCACCACCACCACCACCACCACCACCACCACCACCACCACCACCACCACCACCACCACCACCACCACCACCACCACCACCACCACCACCACCACCACCACCACCACCACCACCACCACCACCACCACCACCACCACCACCACCACCACCACCACCACCACCACCACCACCACCACCACCACCACCACCACCACCACCACCACCACCACCACCACCACCACCACCACCACCACCACCACCACCACCACCACCACCACCACCACCACCACCACCACCACCACCACCACCACCACCACCACCACCACCACCACCACCACCACCACCACCACCACCACCACCACCACCACCACCACCACCACCACCACCACCACCACCACCACCACCACCACCACCACCACCACCACCACCACCACCACCACCACCACCACCACCACCACCACCACCACCACCACCACCACCACCACCACCACCACCACCACCACCACCACCACCACCACCACCACCACCACCACCACCACCACCACCACCACCACCACCACCACCACCACCACCACCACCACCACCACCACCACCACCACCACCACCACCACCACCACCACCACCACCACCACCACCACCACCACCACCACCACCACCACCACCACCACCACCACCACCACCACCACCACCACCACCACCACCACCACCACCACCACCACCACCACCACCACCACCACCACCACCACCACCACCACCACCACCACCACCACCACCACCACCACCACCACCACCACCACCACCACCACCACCACCACCACCACCACCACCACCACCACCACCACCACCACCACCACCACCACCACCACCACCACCACCACCACCACCACCACCACCACCACCACCACCACCACCACCACCACCACCACCACCACCACCACCACCACCACCACCACCACCACCACCACCACCACCACCACCACCACCACCACCACCACCACCACCACCACCACCACCACCACCACCACCACCACCACCACCACCACCACCACCACCACCACCACCACCACCACCACCACCACCACCACCACCACCACCACCACCACCACCACCACCACCACCACCACCACCACCACCACCACCACCACCACCACCACCACCACCACCACCACCACCACCACCACCACCACCACCACCACCACCACCACCACCACCACCACCACCACCACCACCACCACCACCACCACCACCACCACCACCACCACCACCACCACCACCACCACCACCACCACCACCACCACCACCACCACCACCACCACCACCACCACCACCACCACCACCACCACCACCACCACCACCACCACCACCACCACCACCACCACCACCACCACCACCACCACCACCACCACCACCACCACCACCACCACCACCACCACCACCACCACCACCACCACCACCACCACCACCACCACCACCACCACCACCACCACCACCACCACCACCACCACCACCACCACCACCACCACCACCACCACCACCACCACCACCACCACCACCACCACCACCACCACCACCACCACCACCACCACCACCACCACCACCACCACCACCACCACCACCACCACCACCACCACCACCACCACCACCACCACCACCACCACCACCACCACCACCACCACCACCACCACCACCACCACCACCACCACCACCACCACCACCACCACCACAGTCTTAACCTAAAGTTACTGTAGATAGTAATGACAGTTGTAAAGAGGGAAACACCATTTGCTCAATACGTCTCAATATCTATACAAAGTCATATTCCATGAAACATACACAGAAGCTAATAAAAGAAGATAGGAAGCGGATAAGAGAGGGTTTAAACAGTTGCATATCCTTTACATGACGTTGCATTCAACACCAGCATATTTTTACTGTTGTGATCTCTTGGCAAGTTTACGTTCAATAGTTTGGCATTGCTTTATAAGAGAAGGTAATAAACAATATTTGCAAGACCTAACTAGAGAGACAGAATTAGCAGCAGGAAATGCATGGAAACCTCAGAGATTTTAACAGCACCGCAAGGAGAATAGTAAGAAAACATTATCAGGCAAGTGGACATAAAAAACAATAATGGAAAAGTTATCAATACCTTTAAAAAAGTAAATGAATAAAGGGTCTGAATACTTTGGGGAACTTCTGAATAAACCAATATCAAAACGCCATCCAGATATCCAGTCAAGAAAAGTCGAGATGGATATCAACTGCAAATATCCATCTGGTAAAGACATTTTTAAAAAGCTGTCAAATTTCTGCAAGATGGGAATGCTGCTGGCCCATATGTTTTTCAAAAGAAACTATTAAAGTCAATTTAAATGCAGCTGAATTACTGCGCAAATGGTTTAGCAGAGACCGTGAGACTGAAACAAATACAAGCAGGGTGGACAGAAATATCGGGTGAAGTTACCAAAGAAAATGGACTGATACCGTGCGACTATTATAGAGGAATGATGTTATTTTCAGTTCCCAGGACAGCATTAAGCAGGATCATTCTGGAGACAAGAGATGTCATTGCCAAATAACTAAAGGATGAACAGGCAGGCTTTCGGTGAAACAGATCCTGCACTGAATAGACAGTCGATTTGGAAACGAGTTGAGCATAGTGGCGACGTTTATAAAATGTTTTATGTCTATTGTCCGTCTGTAGACAATGGCATGCCTAAATCCCGCACAGGATCGAGTCCAACCCAGGTCTAACCCAAGACCTGCATAAACGCAGCCCAGGTCTAACCCCAGCCAGGCTGTGTGGGCTGTGTTGAACCATGACCTGACTGCATCCTAGTATGGCTCACCGCGGATGTGAAGTTTTAGTGCCGGTCTTGCACACACAACTGATTAATCAGTTTGGAGAAGGGAACGAGAGCTCTGCAGCAGAGTCCGCTTGGAAAGGACACTTTGGTATTGGGCCGAGAGATGTCTCTAGTCCTACCTCCCTCCGACAATTCCCCCATTCAGTGTTCAAACGACCAGAAGGCCAATACGCCGGACTTGAGAGTCGGAACTCACATTTTCCAGAGGATTCTCAGCTAACCAACTAGCAACAGTAACTGATACATCTGTGCTGGATGACACCCCGGCCTGCTTGTGTAACTACAGCCCCAGCGGTGCACCCTTGCAGTACCGCCACTGTCCCAGATTTACTCTACGACGATGTCTACAACGAATGAAGTCATTTTGTATTCAGTCTCCGTGCCATTTTCATGTGTGTGTGTGTGTGTGTGTGTGTGTGTGTGTGTGCGCGCGGGTGTGTGTGTGTGTTTGTGAGTGTGTGCGCCCGCGTGTGTGTGCTATTTTAACATTACCATGCGCAACGTTACCCTGTCGTGTCATAATTCTACTGTGTCATGTTACCAATTCATGTTTGTATATTAATATTCTGCTTTTGAACTTTGCCATTCCTCGTTCAGATGATGCAGCGGCTAGCGTCCTTCGGCTTGATTGGCTTCGGACCTGGCGAGGCACACGAGCCAGCGATTTGCATGGTTTCCTCTGTAGCTTGCTGGTTGTTTGTGGGCTCCTTCTGGGGCATGGCCTAAATACATGGCTAGAGGTCAGCGTGACCGAGAGGTTTAAGACCCCCACGCCTAAGCGTCGGGTGAGCTGACGGGAGGTTGTGGGTTGGTTCCACACACCGATCAGTCGGACTTGAAATGCTGACTTCTCTCTTAACAAGCTGTGTTTAGAATGCCGACTTCTCTCTTTAAAAAAAACTGGGCTTAAAATGCTGACTTCTCTCTTAAAAAGCAATGGTAAAATTATTGAATGTAAAATTTGCCAAAACATCAATAAGGGGTTTGATTGCAAAGTCATGCACATATGACGCATCATAATTTACCTACCTAACAAAAATAGGAATGGCTACACAGAGGCACGCCAGCATACACACAAGGGCAGACTCACACAGACACTGACACACAAACTCAGAGACACAAACATAGAAGCCTATGTAATGCAGCATGTAGCATGCTCGCCTGGCGACCTGGTGGTCGCGTGCTCAGATCCCTGTCCAGGCGGCAGAAATATGTTGATTGTTGTGGGCTGGCAGGTCCACCCAACCTCACGTGGGCTCCTGAAATGTCACGGGACCTGAAGGAAGTACCAGAAATATGTTGATTGTTGTGGGCTGGCAGGTCCACCCAACCTCACGTGGGCTCCTGAAATGTCACGGGACCTGAAGGAAGTACCAGAAATATCACGGGACCTGAAGGAAGTACTAGAAATATCACGGGACCTGAAGGAAGTACCAGAAATATCACGGGACCTGAAGGAAGTACCAGAAATATCACGGGACCTGAAGGAAGTACTAGAAATATCATGGGACCTGAAGGAAGTATCATAAATGTCATGTGACCTGAAGGAAGTACCAGAAATGTCATGTGACCTGAAGGAAGTACCAGAAATGTTAGGACCTGAAGGAAGTACCAGAAATACCATGTGACATGAAGGAAGTACCAGAAATGTCATGGGACCTGAAGGAAGTATCATAAATGTCATGTGACCTGAAGGAAGTACCAGAAATGTCATGTGACCTGAAGGAAGTACCAGAAATGTCATGTGACCTGAAGGAAGTACCAGAAATGTCATGTGACCTGAAGGAGATACCAGAAATGTCACGCGACCTGAAGGAAGTACCAGAAATGTCATGTGACATGAAGGAAGTACCATAAATGTCATATGACCTGAAGGAAGTACCATAAATGTCATGTGACCTGAAGGAAGTACTAGAAATGTCATGTGGCATGAAGGAGGTACCAGAAATGTCATGTGACATGAAGGAAGTACCATAAATGTCATGTGACATGAAGGAAGTACCAGAAATGTCATGTGACCTGAAGGAAATACCAGAAATGTAATGTGACCTAAAGGAAGTACCAGAAATGTCATGTGACCTGAAGGAAGTACCAGAAATGTCATGGGACCTGAAAGAAGTACCAAAAATGTCATGTGACCTGAAGGAAGTACCAGAAATTTCAGGACATGAAGGAAGTACCAGAAATGTCATGGGACCTGAAGGAAGTACCAGAAATATCACGGGACCTGAAGGAAGTACCAGAAATATCACGGGACCTGAAGGAAGTACTAGAAATATCATGGGACCTGAAGGAAGTACCAGAAATACCATGTGACATGAAGGAAGTACCAGAAATGTCATGGGACCTGAAGGAAGTATCATAAATGTCATGTGACCTGAAGGAAGTACCAGAAATGTCATGTGACCTGAAGGAAGTACCAGAAATGTCATGTGACCTGAAGGAAGTACCAGAAATGTCATGTGACCTGAAGGAGATACCAGAAATGTCACGCGACCTGAAGGAAGTACCAGAAATGTCATGTGACATGAAGGAAGTACCATAAATGTCATATGACCTGAAGGAAGTACCATAAATGTCATGTAACCTGATGGAAGTACCAGAAATGTCATGTGACATGAAGGAGGTACCAGAAATGTCATGTGACATGAAGGAAGTACCATAAATGTCATGGGACCTGAAAGAAGTACCAAAAATGTCATGTGACCTGAAGGAAGTACCAGAAATGTCAGGACATGAAGGAAGTACCAGAAATGTCATGGGACCTGAAGGAAGTACCAGAAATATCACGGGACCTGAAGGAAGTACCAGAAATATCACGGGACTTGAAGGAAGTACTAGAAATATCATGGGACCTGAAGGAAGTACCAGAAATATCACGGGACCTGAAGGAAGTACCAGAAATACCATGTGACATGAAGGAAGTACCAGAAATGTCATGGGACCTGAAGGAAGTATCATAAATGTCATGTGACCTGAAGGAAGTACCAGAAATGTCATGTGACCTGAAGGAAGTACCAGAAATGTCATGTGACCTGAAGGAAGTACCAGAAATGTCATGTGACCTGAAGGAGATACCAGAAATGTCACGCGACCTGAAGGAAGTACCAAAAATGTCATGTGACATGAAGGAAGTACCATAAATGTCGTATGACATGAAGGAAGTACCATAAATGTCATGTAACCTGAAGGAAGTACCAGAAATGTCATGTGACATGAAGGAGGTACCAGAAATGTCATGTGACACGAAGGAAGTACCATAAATGTCATGTGACATGAAGGAAGTACCAGAAATGTCATGTGACCTGAAGGAAGTACCAGAAATGTAATGTGACCTAAAGGAAGTACCAGAAATGTCACGTGACCTGAAGGAAGTACCAGAAATGTCATGGGACCTGAAAGAAGTACCAAAAATGTCATGTGACCTGAAGGAAGTACCAGAAATGTCAGGACATGAAGGAAGTACAAGAAATGTCATGGGACCTGAAGGAAGTATCATAAATGTCATGTGACCTGAAGGAAGTACCAGAAATGTCATGTGACCTGAAGGAAGTACCAACAATGTCATGTGACCTGAAGGAAGTACCAGAAATGTCATGGGACCTGAAAGAAGTACCAGAAATGTCATGTGACCTGAGGGAAGTACCAGAAATGTCAGAACCTGAAGGAAGTACTAGAAATATCATGGGACCTGAAGGAAGTACCAGAAATGTCACGGGACCTGAAGGAAGTACCAGAAATGTCATGGGATCTGAAGGAAGTACCAGAAATGTCAAGACCTGAAGGAAGTACCAGAAATGTCAGGACATGAAGGAAGTACCAGAAATGTTATGGGACCTGAAGGAAGTACCAGAAATGTCAGGACCCGAAAGAAGTACCAGAAATGTCAGGACCTGAAGGAAGTACCAGAAATGACAGGACCTGAAGGAAGTACCAGAAATGTCAGGACCTGGACGGAGTACCATAATTGTCAGGACCTGAAGGAAGTACCAGAAATGTCATGTGACCTGAAGGGAGTACCAGAAATGTCAGGATCTGAAGGAAGTACCAGAAATGTCATGGGACCTGAAGGAAGTACCAGAAATGTCATGTGACGTGAAGGAAGTACCAGAAATGTCATGTGACCTGAAAGAAGTACCAGAAATGTCATGTGACCTGAAGGAAGTACCAGAAATGTCAGAACCTGAAGGAAGTACTAGACATGTCATGGGACCTGAAGGAAGTACCAGAAATGTCACGGGACCTGAAGGAAGTACCAGAAATGTCATGGGACCTGAAGGAAGTACCAGAAATGTCAAGACCTGAAGGAAGTACCAGAAATGTCACGACCTTAAGGAAGTTCCAGAAATGTCAGGACCTGAAGGAAGTACCAGAACTGTCCGGACCTGAAGGAAGTTCCAGAAATGTCATGGGACCTGAAGGAAGTACCAGAAATGTCAGGACATGAAGGAAGTACCAGAAATGTCATGGGACCTGAAGGAAGTACCAGAAATGTCAGGACCTGAAAGAAGTACCAGAAATGTCAGGACCTGAAGGAAGTACCAGAAATGACAGGACCTGAAGGAAGTACCAGAAATGTCAGGACCTGGAGGGAGTACCATAATTGTCAGGACCTGAAGGGAGTACCAGAAATGTCAGGACCTGAAGGAAGTACAAGAAACATGGTGTGATATAGCGTCGACCGGCACGGTGTAGACGTCATCACATCTCTAGTGCCGAGTGGTTGATACAATCACATGTCTGGCACCATATGTACAATACACTCCCAGTGTCAACGACTTCTTTCTTTTATTTGTTCTGGGAGTCAGCACACCGGATGTTTAAGAACGACTGCTCTTGGCCATGATGCTGAGGTAGGATGTTCAACCCCTACCGGACAGTTGGACTAAAATGTTGACTTCTCGTCCTTGACTTGGGGACGTAAATTACTAGTTCCTCTGAAGTCAGAGTAGGTTCGCCTGATGACGAGGGATGCTGGTAATAGGGAAAGCTACTCCACACCCAAAATTCAGTCCAGTGCTAGTAGAAGTAGGCTATGTGTGTATGAACTACACTGGAGCGAGCGCAAACATATACAATTTCTTAATTTTATTTAGTAAAATAATTTGTTGTCGGTATGTGAAAAAGTTAGTTGCATATCCTTTACAGGACGTCGCATTCAACACCGGCATGTTTTGCAGCTGTGATCTCTTGGCAAGTTTACGTTCAGTAGTTTGCCATTGCTTTCAGAACGACCGAAACCTATACCATTTCGCAAAAAAGCAACGCAAGGCTGTCTGCTGCCAAATCTCTCGCAGCTGTGTTTCGAACGCGGGTAATACGGAATTACGAACTGCATCAGTAACCTCTTCGCCATGGAGCCGGTATGTGGAAAGACAGTCTCTAAGTAGCACTTACAATGGGAGAAGCTGTGACCTGGAGACGGACATTTTCTTCTGTTTCTTCGTTCCTGTGTTGAGGGGAGTGCTTCACAACCAGTCATGCACCTCAAAGGCCGGTGTGTCGGACGTCAGCAAACATGTGTGCCACGTTTGCTTCATCTAGACCAGTGGTTCTCAATCACTGGGGAATTCCCCCCCCCCACCCCCTCCCAAGGGAGAATTTTAGGGTTTCCGGGAGGGGGGTGGGGGGGGGGGAGGCGAATTAAGACCACAGATTAGCAGACTCAAAATGGCTTCAGGCACAACATCCTGTTAAGTGACAATTCTTTGACGTTTTAACTGTCTGTTTATTGTAATATGATTAATTTAGTGTGTTAATAAAGTATTGTGAATATTAAACATGCACCATTTGAGGCTGACAGTTTTGGAAAGGGGGGAATTCTTCTTCTTTCGTTCGCTGAAAAGGTGGGGAATGACATTCTGACATGTGGAGAAAGGGTGCATGGACCAAAACAGGTTGGGAACCACTACTCTAGACAGACTGCATCCAAGGTAATGGGCTCTGTCTGCTCGTGGGTAGGTTTTCTTTCTGAACAAATTGTTCATGTGCAGGGACATAGGGGCATATTATTTGTGAGTTCCAACTGCAGAGGATGTTCACCGTGCACAAGTTGCACGCGGAACCTCTTTTTCTCGCCCTTATCGGAGAAATCTAGGTGTCCGATCAGACCAGCCAAGAGAACAGGGGAGCGTATGATATCGCTGGTGGCAATAGTTCTGGGAACAACGATTGGCTCTATGCTGAGATTATATTCTGTACCTTTTGAGCCACAGGCGAGATTTAAAAGCATTACTGACGGTATAATGTCTTTTGAGCTGTTTGTTTCGTGTTGTCATTGTTATCATTGTTTGTTTCGTGTTGTCATTGTTATCATTGTTTGTTTCGTGTTGTCATGGTTATCATTGTTTGTTTCGTGTTGTCATGATCATCATGATCATTATCATTATGTGCCCTGCAAGTTGGCGTGGGCGTTCATGTCTCTCCACAAATCTCAGTTCCAGGTATTCTTAGTCAACTCTGCCGATGTTATTCCCCCATGCCACCGTCTCAGTCCAACCACCGCCTCAGTCCATCCACCGTCTCACTCCACCCACCGTCTCAGTCCATCCACCGTCTCACTCCACCCACCGTCTCAGTCCATCCACCGTCTCACTCCACCCACCGTCTCAGTCCATCCACCGTCTCACTCCACCCACCGTCTCAGTCCATCCACCGTCTCACTCCACCCACCGTCTCAGTCCATCCATCGTCTCCGTCCATCCACCGTCTCACTCCATCCACCGTCTCCGTCCATCCACCGTCTCACTCCATCCACCGTCTCAGTCCATCCACCGTCTCACTCCACCCACCGTCTCAGTCCATCCACTGTGTCAGCCCATCCACCGTCTCTGTCCATCCACCGTCTCATTCCGTCCACCGTCGCAGTCCATCCACCGTCACAGTCCATCCACCGTCTCAGTCCATCCACCGTCTCAGTCCATCCATCGTCTCCGTCCATCCACCGTCTCACTCCATCCACCGTCTCACTCCACTCACCGTCTCAGTCCATCCACCGTCTCACTCCACCCACCGTCTCAGTCCATCCATCGTCTCCGTCCATCCACCGTCTCACTCCATCCACCGTCTCCGTCCATCCACCGTCTCACTCCATCCACCGTCTCAGTCCATCCACCGTCTCACTCCGTCCACCGTCGCAGTCCATCCACCGTCACAGTCCATCCACCGTCTCAGTCCATCCACCGTCTCAGTCCATCCATCGTCTCAGTCCATTCACCGTCTCCGCCCATTTCTCGGTCTTCCTCTGCCGATTCTCTTACTGAGCTTTCCAGTCGTTATGATGTTTTTCCACTGCATTCTTTTCATCACATAACCAAAAGTCTGTCTCTTTGTTATTATTATTCATAGTGTTCTACTTTCATTAGTCGTCTCATAGAATTGATTCCCCAGGAAGGTTAACCCGGTCAACAAATGCCCGCAGAAGTCGGATGTGTCGGCCTAACGGCGCAAGAACGCAGCTCTGCTGTAAACAGGCACAACGCAATCACATCCGGAAAAAAAAAACTCCGGATGAACGAAGAAGAAGAAGAAGAATTGATTCCGGACACCAAGGACTGAGATCGGATAAAAGACAAACGCCTGCGCCACTTTGCAAGTCACATTTTGATGACGATAATAACAGCATACTTTAAGAGAATATCTTGAGCTTACTCATGGTCCCTGGCCTCCCCCACTTCTCACACTCGCGCACTCACACACACATATCACCCATGCTAAAAACATCGCTGTCTGGAGCTAATTGACACTAGACACATTGGTCCTATGTACCGATCACTTCACATAAAGTTATTCAAGACATGTTGTCTGTAAACGGTGGGGACCAGGGGCGTAGACACGAAGTTGCCTCTCCATCTAGGCAGTTAGTTAGAGTCTGTTGAGACTTGAGACAGAAAATATAAGAGATGGGGAAATTAGTCTGAATAACAGACCTGCTCTGCTCCGTGGCTATAGGTTTGCGAACGCGGTCCGTGAGCCGGGTACCAGGCGTTCGAAGCTCAGCTGCGACCGATTTGTGCAGCAGACCGTGTCGCGTTGTGTTATAACGTGCTGGTATGGGAGCCGGTCATTCAGAATGCAATGGCAAACTACTGAACGTAACACTTGCCTAGTACATCAACAGCAGCTGAAAAATGCTGGTGTTGACTGCAACGTCCCGTTAGGGATACGCAACAAAATTAATTAACGAAGCAACAGATGTAATGATAATTACAAGAAACACCGTCTTCCTAATGCAACATAAAAATTCACGGGACGAGTCAAATTATTAAAACGTTTGGGTACTTTGATAACAGCAGACGGAAGATGTATTCATGGAGTTAAATGTAGGATAATCCACGCAAAAGCAGCATTTCACATGATGAAGTATGTTCTATGCAATATAACTGTCATAACATTTCACATGATGAAGTATGTTCTATGCAATATAACTGTCATAACATTTCACATGATGAAGTATGTTCTATGCAATATAACTGTCATAACATTTCACATGATGAAGTATGTTCTATGCAATATAACTGTCATAACATTTCACATGATGAAGTATGTTCTATGCAATATAACTGTCATAACATTTCACATGATGAAGTATGTTCTATGCAATATAACTGTCATAACATTTCACATGATGAAGTATGTTCTATGCAATATAACTGTCATAACATTTCACATGATGAAGTATGTTCTATGCAATATAACTGTCATAACATTTCACATGATGAAGTATGTTCTATGCAATATAACTGTCATAACATTTCACATGATGAAGTATGTTCTATGCAATATAACTGTCATAACATTTCACATGATGAAGTATGTTCTATGCAATATAACTGTCATAACATTTCACATGATGAAGTATGTTCTATGCAATATAACTGTCATAACATTTCACATGATGAAGTATGTTCTATGCAATATAACTGTCATAACATTTCACATGATGAAGTATGTTCTATGCAATATAACTGTCATAACATTTCACATGATGAAGCATGTTCTATGCAATATAACTGTCATAACATTTCACATGATGAAGCATGTTCTATGCAATATAACTGTCATAACATTTCACATGATGAAGTATGTTCTATGCAATATAACTGTCATAACATTTCACATGATGAAGTTTGTTCTATGCAATATAACTGTCATAACATTTCACACGATGAAGCATGTTCTATGCAATATAACTGTCATAACATTTCACACGATGAAGCATGTTCTATGCAATATAACTGTCATAACATTTCACATGATGAAGCATGTTCTATGCAATATAACTGTCATAACATTTCACATGATGAAGCATGTTCTATGCAATATAACTGTCATAACATTTCACATGATGAAGTATGTTCTATGCAATATAACTGTCATAACATTTCACATGATGAAGTATTTTCTATGCAATATAATTGTCATAACATTTCACATGATGAAGTATGTTCTATGCAATATAACTGTCATAATA
The DNA here is from genome assembly GCA_963921405.1 of Cepaea hortensis. Classification (NCBI taxonomy): domain Eukaryota; kingdom Metazoa; phylum Mollusca; class Gastropoda; order Stylommatophora; family Helicidae; genus Cepaea; species Cepaea hortensis. The sequence goes on from OY992897.1 coordinate 46,534,352, forward strand.
TTTCACATGATGAAGCATGTTCTATGCAATATAATTGTCATAACATTTCACATGATGAAGTATGTTCTATGCAATATAACTGTCATAACATTTCACATGATGAAGTATGTTCTATGCAATATAATTGTCATAACATTTCACATGATGAAGTATGTTCTATGCAATATAACTGTCATAACATTTCACATGATGAAGCATGTTCTATGCAATATAATTGTCATAACATTTCACATGATGAAGTATGTTCTATGCAATATAACTGTCATAACATTTCACATGATGAAGCATGTTCTATGCAATATAATTGTCATAACATTTCACATGATGAAGTATGTTCTATGCAATATAACTGTCATAACATTTCACATGATGAAGCATGTTCTATGCAATATAATTGTCATAACATTTCACATGATGAAGTATGTTCTATGCAATATAACTGTCAGCTGAAGTGAAGAAATGCGTTTTTGGGAGCTGGATCAAGCCAATCTAGATTTATAGAAGTGGATCATGAACAGTAAACAGATTAGTGACAACTTATATGGAAACTGTAGAGTTTGTGGTCTGATAAAAAATGACGAGGACTCCAGGGAGAGATAAACGGCGTAATGAAGATATCATGCCAAGAAGTGAAATCACAATGAGAACCGAATACTCGCATTAGAAGAAAGCAGTCCACATTCTTTGGGGACATTATGTAAAGGAGAAAGTTGGACAGTAAGCGATGCAGTGGCAAATCAGGAAAGACTTTACTAGACAGTTTGAGGTTGTGGCAAAGAGAAACGTCAGTATCATAAATGATTGGCAACACACGAGACAGAAGGCTGTGTAGACATGATGACCAAAGCCACAGGGCATGACTATAAGGATCTTCCAACAGTAAATTACGTATAAGAGAAACTTCATCCTACAACAAATCCCGAGGTTCTTTACGAGTTAACACTTCTCACTGGAGTTCCCTATTATTTATAAATCGAGGTTCACAGAGACAGTATATGCCGATTGCCCGCATGAAAGCCGAAAGCTACACACCTCTGCTCCTGCGGCCACTAACAACTCAGCCGTACTTTCTTTCTTTAACAAACACCCATCAAGAATGTCCCTCGTGTCGTTTGTTCTAGATACTTCCATATTTACAAAATAATCACCCAGCCTCGATAACGCGTCTAGTATTTCGCCCCAGGAGGGGGACACAATCAGACGTAGGGGTATACTTTTTCATAATTACCTCGCTTGCAAGCAAGCGGTCTCGCCTGGACCCAGGACGAACCCACGGTCACGGTTTTTAATTACTCGCCCCAGATTTACGGTTCCTAGATTGCAGAGCATATGCCAAGTCACGGATCAGAATGAAACATTCAGCAGTATCTCTTTCATTCTCACGTCCCGGCAGACTGTATCCAATCGCTTGGCTACGTTCACGCTATCTAAGAAGTTTATAACTGCTCTGACTTACGCCCCTTTCTCAGACGGTCCCATTGTTTCTGCTAAGCTTTCTGGTCGAACCCGGACTTAGCGCCTAGGTACTTCCAGTAACTGCATTTGCTAGGGGAGACTTGAGATACTTAAAGACGCTAAGTTCTTCGGTAAGCTAAGTGCAGGCGTGGTCTTAGACCAAGAAAGGAGTAGGTGAATATTTATTGCCGCATGTGAGAGAACTTTTAAATAACTTTTACTTCTTTAATAAGGACCTTTCACCTGGATGGATCGAGTTGATTAGTAATAGTAAACCCGAATTCATCTCTCGTAGGTTAACTTCTGGATAGTGTAGAGAAGGGAGGGAAGTTGGGCTAAAACCGAAGTTCAGAATGTTTTAGAAAATTAGTTACGAAGCGAGTAATTTTTGCAGCAGTTATTTGAACAACAAACATATGGTATAACTCTACGGCTCTAAATAAACTTGACAATATGATTAGCTGATTTAAAGTAAAATTCTTCTGAGGAACGAATGCTTACAGAATATATTACAAGAAAAATTAAGAGATTTACAGTTTTGGCCTGCTCTTGTAGCACTTGATTTCCTTGTCTGTTTGACTTGTTCTGGAAGCGTAATGGCCCATAAATGTTAGTGCAGCCTCCTATCAACTTTTTAATCCGGGTTTCAATGCCCTGTAGTAGATAGTAGACGGTTGAACGTTTGTATCCAGTGTAACTGCAGTTTCAACCCAGGTAGATACACGAGATTTCAGGCTGACAGAAAGACACGACGTCAAGCGGATTCCATTCGGTAAGTATTGAAACATTTACAGCTTTCGTTTGTTCTCATGTACTTGTTTTATACTAAACAATGGCGACAGATAGACTTGCATGCTTTTCAGATAAGGCGGGAAGCCACTATTTAACATTCCCACTATAACATTTATGTTGCATGTCAATCGCAGGACGCTGAGAGATCAAGCCCAACTCCAAGTACTACACTTTCTACAAGAAATAAATGCGCAGGTATTGATCGGCACTCATAGAAGTAGAGGACAGAAATAGCTATTAGAAGACACACAATACTTTCTATGTTCTAGTTTTGTTACCGATTTTCATGTGTCCTGGGTGCTCTGATTTCCAACGTTTTAAAGAAAAACCTCTAGGCTTCATCATAATTATAGGTTATGTCTTTATTAGACGAATGTAGTCTTCCATCTTCCTTTGCTGAGATGTCAGTCTCTTCATTTCCAGCTATGTTGCAATGTGACGGGATCCATAATTTGACATCTTTTAGATTTCTGACATAGTCCAGGAATTGCTACTCATAGGTCAGCTAGTTCTGCCTTGTTATAACCCTTCAGTATTAAAACCACTGACTTCTCTTATATGCATCGTATAAAAGTCAAGACGACCACTAAGGCAGTTGTCAGCTCATCTCATAAAGCTGTGACCTAATGTTTGTTCAGTGTGAAATATTTCACATCTTTAACACAAGAAATACATACATTGTTAAGTATCTATAACATAAGAAATACATAAATTGTTAAGTATCAAACATTTCTAATCTACAACACAAGAAATACATCATCATCATCAAGTGTCATGCCGACTGGCGTAGGCGTTCATGACTCTCCACAGATCTCGGTCTTTGGTTTTCTGGATCAACTCTGCTGTTGATATTCCTCCATGCCACCGTCGCAATACATCCAGCATCATTTCTCGTGGTCTGCCTCTGCCTCTCTTCCCCTCGATCTTTCCAGTTGTCACGATGTTCTCCAACGCTTCTCTTCTCATTCTTCTCTTCTCATTCTGAGAATATTATTCCTGACTTTTCTTTCATCTCTCTCATTATTACTTCGCTATAGAGGGAGAAGAGATCCGGTGACAAAACACATCCCTTTCTTACTCCCAACTCTATGTGTTCATAATTTCCTTCTTTATTTCCCATTTTAATTTCTGCTATTTGGTTCCAGTAAATATTTTTTTATTATTCTGAGATCTTTTCCATCAATGTTAATATCTTGCAACATTTTAATCAGTTCATCATGTTTTATTTTATCAAATGCCTTAGTTTAATCTATGAAGCACAAATGTATGTCTTTCTTTGTCTCTACTGATTTTTCTAATAGTGTTTGTAATGTATATATTGCATTGTTTGTACCTTTTCCTTCCACAAATCCATACTGTTCTTCACCAACTTCCATTTTTATTTTCTTCCTTGTTCTTCTCATTATAATTTTAAGTTGAAGCTTAGTGACATGATTTATGAGGTTAATCGTACGAAAATCTTCGCATTTAATTGCTCCAGGTCTTTTTGATATAGCTATAAATACAGATTTCAACATATCGCTTGGTATATATCCACTGCAGTAAATATCATTCAACATTTTGGTTTAATATATCTACTCCAAATTCTCCCATTACTTCTAATTCTTCTATTGTGATTCCATCTGGCTCAGCTGTTAAGAAATACATGCATTTTTAAAATATCTTTAACGTAAGAAATACTTCAATTGTTAAGTGTCTGTAACATAAGAAATACATAAATTGTTTATTCTTTAAGATAAGAAATAATGTAATTGTTACGTATCTATAAGATAAAAAATACATAAATTGTTAAGTATCTATAACATAAGAAATGCATAAGTTACTAAGTGTCAAAATTGTTAAATGAATAACATAAAACATTAATTAATAAGTGTTAAAAACATGCACATGCATTAACCGACACTCAAAGAAAGCAAAGGAAATAAGAAGAATCATAAGGCATACAAGTCAATACAACAAGTAAAATATATAGGAAAGAAGAAGAGAAGAAGAAGAAGAAGAAGAAGAAGAAGAAGAGGAATGTAATTAACATAAGCAGACATAAGAGAAGACACAAGACAATAACTAATGTGAAAGCTACAGAAACACCGAGATTTGAGCCTGCTATCGCCACCTGTCGACAGTGTCTCCTTGAAGGACCAGGTCTTCTCCCAGACCCCAGCTAAGGAAACAAGGAGGCGCCGTGGCTGAAAGGTTGCGGTGTTCGCCCCAGGCTCAGAAGGTACAGCACATGACTGGGAATGTTACCAGGGGAGATTGGTACTTTATGCATCCAATAGGTAGTGAGTGAGATCTAGAGCCTAGCCTTCTGGCATAAGGGCTACAAATGGGAGGTCCCGTATGCAAACTGTGGAAGTTGAAACTTTCACAGCGGTAAGGGAATGACAAAGAATAGGCCGTACGATCATTGCTATGACAAAATTGTTAGGAAATGAATCCCACACACACGTAGAGCCAGTTACCTTAGAGGGAATCTGACCAGAGGAAGCCAACCTCATACAACTGCCGAATTCGGACCCACTGACCTTTGAGGTGCTTAACTAGGAGTGACGTACTATTTTCGAAAGAGGGACGTAGAAGAAGAAGCAGAAGAAGAAACAGGATGAAAAGAAGAGAAAGAAGAAGAAGAAGAAGAAGAAGAAGAAGAAGTGGGAGGAGGAGGAGGAAGATAAGAGGAAGGAGCATGAGTAAAGAAGAAGAAGAAGAAGAAGAAGAAGAAGAAGAAGAAGAAGAAAAAGGAGAGGGAAGAGGAGGAGGAGTAGAGGAAGAGGAAGGAGCATGAGAAGAAGAAGAAGAAGAAGAAGAAGAAGAAGAAGAAGAAGAAGAAGGAGCGGGAGGAGAAGGAGGCGAAGAAGAGGAAGGAGCATGAGAAGAAGAAGAAGAAGAAGAAGAAGAAGAAGAAGAAGAAGAAGATGATGATGAAGAAGAAGAACAAGGAGCGGGAGGAGGAGGAGGAGGATGGGAGAAGCAGTAGTAGTAGAAGAAGAAGGGAGGGGAGGAGGAGGAGGGAGAGCAGAAGAAGAAGAAGAAGAAGAAGAAGAAGAAGAAGAAGAAGAAGAAGAAGAAGAAGTTTATGAAACTGTACCATCATTAGATTGGTCTATCGTTACATGAACCCACAATGAGTGCACATCAATGACTGTGAACGAATGCCTCTTGCTCTACGGCCGTGATGCTTGTCTATGGCGTTTGTATGTGCTTGTGTGTGTGCGTGCATGCATGTGCGTGTGTGCATGCATGTGCGTGCTTGCTTGCGTGGGTTGGTGTTAGTGCAAATGTGTCAGCTATCTTACTGAGTCAATCTAACCGAAAAACTATACAAGACCAACTGGTAATCCGGGCATTTAATAAAAAAAAATATGTTAGTTTCATTTCCTTTACAGGACGCCGTAACCAATCCCTGCATTTATGCCTTGTTTATGATGTACAAGGTAATGTTACGTTCAATAGTTCACCGTTGCTTTTTTATTTATTTAACGGCGGACGCTAATATCATCGAAATCAACGCAAATTAATCTGCTTCCAAATTTCCCGCCGTTAATTTCGAACCCCCAACTGAGCGGTGAATCTGTGTTCCACTGACTCCTAAGCCACATTCATCAGTCAAACCAGCAATTACATTTTGCTAATCGCTGAAAGGAAACACAACCCAACTAATTAAATGACTGCGCGATTAAGGTCAGCTAGCGACGCCACACCTGCGACAAGCTCCGCCTTCACGAACACCCTATAGCCGCCACAAAATGTGCAGGCGCTGGAATAATATTTGCATTCCTCTGAGGAATTCTTCTATTGTTAAATATTCGGGTAAAAGCAGGATCTCTGGCCCTGATAGGTTATATGTGTCCTGCATTGTTTAGCTAGGCCTTCAGTGACTGGTGGTTGTCTTACTGATGGGAGCAGCTAATTATAACACAAGGCAGAGAGACACTGGAATGTTCTGAGATTTGTTAGGCCAGAACAATACCCTGGGTTCTCTACTTCGTTCTTCTTTCCGGGGAAGTGATTCACACCAAGACGTGCAACTCAAAGGTCAACGTATCAGACTTCGGCATGCATTTGTGCCAGGTTTACCTTCCCTAGACAGATTCAATACAAGACAACGGGCTCAATCTACCTGTGGGTAGGCTTACAGTTCCTAACAGTTGTACCAGGGCAGTGGCTTTATGGCCTACCCCTTGTTATGATTTCCAACTGTCGTGAGATTTTTACCGCGTGCAACCGGCACGTGGAACCTACTGTTTTTCGTGCTCATACCAGGAAGGAAGGTATCCGATCTCACCAGCAAGCAGATCAGGGAAGAGGGATGGGGGGGGGGGGGGAGAGAGAGAGAGAGAGAGAGAGAGAGAGAGAGAGAGAGAGAGAGAGAGAGAGTGATATCACTAGATACCACGATTCTTGGAAAAATATTCAGCCCTATGCAGGAATCCAACCAAGTACTTTGCGTTAAGCGTACGGCTGCCGACTGGGTAACAGGGCTGTTTGCAGCGGTGCAGATTTTGAACAATCTGGAAATACTAGTCCAAGATGGGAAATCCCATGATCTATCTTTCCAGGCATACCATAAGAAATGACAAGCCCATCCAGTAAATAGGAGACTATATCAGTATACTGCCCAAGATACCCATATAAGCACCCGGTTGGGTTGGAGTCTGTCGACAATAACATATTCCAAGCTGGCGGGGGAAACACGACCAACCCAGGCCTCCTGCAGTCAGGGGTATGTACACGGTTGAACCATGACTAGGTTATATCCTCAAAGGCTTCACCGGAGTTCCAGTACTGGTCTTGCTGACCAAGTTGGCCTATGAGCTTGGAGAGGGAAAGGTGAGCTCTGTGACCCAATCCTCGCGGGAATGATACTGTGCTACCGGGTAGGAGGAACGTATTCTACACCAGTTTCACTGCAATAGATGCAAGCACTGTCCAGGACTCGGACAACCTGAACGCCAGAGCATCGGACTGCAGAGTTAAAACTCAGTCTCCCAGAAGATTCGATGTCAACCAGACAATGATCCACAGTGTTCAGAAGAAGATTGTTATTGTAATAACTTACACTTGGTAGTTGTGGGAACGTACAGGCAGATGAACATGTAGGTATCGTACTGGAAGTCACAGCTTCTCATGCCTCTCAGAGCTCTCAGAAAGTAAACTCACTTCCAATAGTTTATGAAACTGAAGTGGAGAAAGACAATTCAAGATTACAGATCAGCGCACAATAGCGTAAGCAAGGAAGCTAGACAGGAATGAACAGAATACAATTTTCACATACATAATGTTGTGGACTTAGAGCACACCGTCACAGGATGGGTCTCAGAGACTGTTCCACTTATCACTGTGGATCACACAAGCACACACCTCAGACTGTGCCACTTATCACTGTGGATCACACAAGCACACACCTCAGACTGTGCCACTTACCACTGTGAATCACACAGGGACAGACAAGAGAACACATTGCCATACTGTCCAGATTTTGATACACAGAAAACAAAAGTCTGGCTTACGTGTGCAACCCTTCATTAATTAATTACGCCAGTCAATTTTTTCCAACCCACTGAGAAAACCTGTCAATAGCATAACTAAATAGTTCTTTTCCTTGAACCTACATGGCAAACGAAACAGAGGGATACCTAAAAGACAATGTACAAAGAGACAAATAAGAAAAATATATGTAGATACGAGGCTACGCTGATGATGTCAAGAGCGCAGTAATATCATGTGCGGGATTTGTCATGAGCGCGGCCGGAGGAGTATTTGACGCCAGCGTTCGTCGTTCGCCAGCAGAGGAAAAGACTGGCAACTCTTCCTCTTTGCATTCTAACTTACAAACCGTAGTGACACTATCACATCACAAACCGTAGTGACACTATCACATCACAAACGGTAGTGACACTATCACATCACAAACTTAAAGCGGATTCTCCCCTGGGGAATGGAGGAATCTGCAGGAGATGGCAAAGGGTGAGGGTTCTTGGCGTGACCTGGTCGAGGACCTATGTATTACTGAGGAATAAAAGGCAAAAGAAGAAGAGGAAGGCATATTGACACAACATTGACTTTCCTGCTTCCAAACCAACTCTGACGGCGAAACTGCATTGGCGTGGCCTGCTTGCAGGACCGCTGCTTGGAAGATGAATCTTTGCCAGTTCTGGTTTCCTAACACTAACAGTCAAGCTACAAGTGATTGACTGCATCGGTCTCTTGTCATAAAATATGTTTGCATATCCTTTACAGGACATCACTGTCAACATCAGCATCTTTCTGCTGATTGTTGATTTCTTGGCAAGATTACGCTCAGTAGTTTGCCATTGATTTCTGAGCGACCGGCTCACATACCCCGTAAGTTACCGACGCGATTCGAACCTCTGCTGATTCTCACCGTCGTCACGTTACTTACGAGAGTATACGAGATTACGGAGAAAAGTCGCTAACCTCTAGGCCAGGAAGCAGGCGTCTCTTGTCATAGGCCATGTAAAATGCAAATTGACATAACAAAACTACAAACTATACATTATAAGTATGGTATGATTTAGTGTCTAGAATGTAGCACCTTCAGGCCATACTTAAGTACATATCATAAATGAGCTGGTAAAAACTATACTGAGCTGTTGTGACATAGGGTTGTCAGTTGCCGGGCTCACTTGTAACAACATTGCTGTCAGATGTCGTCTAGATACAGGCATCGGGCTATGCACACCGTGCCATCCAGGAAGATAACATTGCCGTGTAACGCAGAATGAACTGAAGCTATCAGACAGACAGATGCATGAAAGTTTATACCTCGAGGGATGAATGCAGGATTGTGTAAAAGCATTGGTTTGTTAACCGCTGTTCTTGTGCTTGCCGATTTGTATATGTGGCATAAACACAAACGCTTACACAAGCGCGCGCGCGCACTTGTAAAAAACACTCAACAGAGCGAGGTTGAAATGAAGACGCGCATTGGGCTAATTAAAAGTTGTTAGTTGCGTGTCCCTTTACATGGCGTTGCAATCACACCCCAGCATTTATGACTGTTGGTGATTTACTTAGTACATTTTACGTGTAATAGTTTGACATTGCTTTCTGAAGCACCGACTCTCATACCATCTAAAGAAGTCGGATAATCCGTATGCGATATACATTCACGATTCTGTATTGATTGCACGTTATAGAATAAAAGGAGACATAAACAGAAATAAGAGCCCCTCCCAAGTCACAACCACGCGGAAGTGAAAGGAGCTGGCGTGTCCCAGTGACCCCAATAGCCATGCCAGCTTAGCTACCCGCAGGTTTTCCCAAGCAGAATAGACCAACGGGTAGGGACCAGACTAAGGTAAGCACAAGAACACGCTGCCTTGCAGGCGGACTCGGTACTGTCCAAGACAGGGACAGTCAAACCACAAGTGAATGCCCATTGAAACAGGATGCACAGGGCTGTAGGTTTGATGAAATAGTGCACTGTGATTTGTTTCTAGGCGATAGCGATATCAGATGCCACACCTGATAACAGAAACACTACAAGCGAGACACACCTAGAATCAAACCTCACACAAGTGGCTGTTCATAAAACATGTGCAGAACATCACTCTCCTCCAGGCCGGCTATTTTTCAATAGTTCCCTGCCTCTGCAGTGTCATACCCAAGGTGTCTTCAATGTCCTAGGTCCACCTTCATGCTGGTGGACATCCGCCTCTTCTTCCTGGATCAATGCCATTCTGTTATTGTGACGATTAATACGGCTAAAGTATTCCAGTTCCAGATACGTTGTTGTTAATGGGTTAGTTTTCTTCGATATTAAGATCTTGTTGGTTCTTAGTTGTTTCCCCTTCTTCCCCACTGTATCTGAACATTTGTCTGTAGCATTTCAGATAAAAACCGGCTCCGTGGCCGGGGCGTTAGCAGCTTTCTCCGCTAACTCCGAATACTCTCGTCACGTGACGCGACGAGAATTAGCAGTGGTTCGAATCGCAAAAGTGACTTATGAGAGTATGGAGCCGGTCGCTCAGAAAGTCGTGGCGTGCTGATGAGCGTAATCTAGCCTAGGAATCAACATACAGCTGAAAGATGCTGGTGTTGACCGCAATATCCTGAAACAGGATGGAAACGCGGGAAAAAAAAAAAAATTTCAGATAAAAGTACCAGATTTTCTTCTTTAAAAGATAAGTTAATACATTGTCCCGGAGCGATTTCCTGCTGTAGATGTGGGGTCTTGTGTTAGCACCGTCACATGTTGTAGCCCTGAGTACAATGAGAAATAGGTGGCCTCACTTTGGCAGTTGACGTTCCCAGGCTGTAACCTGCGTTTGACCGTGCTCATGACAACATCAGCATAGTTTATTTCTTGTTTAGTGATTGGGAAATGATCCATGGCGCTCGTCTTGTTTATATATACACATGAATGTTCTCTCAAAATGTTGTCTTTAGTTTGTTTTTAAAATGATTACAGCAGTTATTTCAGCCTCTGTCACTTTACCACCGGCTCTAAATATATATGTTATGTTTACTGGCAGTTTGTGATTTTGTGGACAATTTTACGATCAGTAGTTTGCCATTGTTTTCTGAACAGCCGGCGATCATACTGTTGTGAAAATGAACGTCAAGCGATGTGCTTCCAAATGGCCCACGGCTGACCTCGAACACGGCACGTGGCGATTGTGAAACAACGGTTATCACCCCTAAGCCACAGACGACGACTAAAAAGTATAACAACAATTGTGTTGCGTATCCCTTACGGGACGTTGCAGTCAACACCAGCATTTTCAGCTGCTGTTGATGTACTAGGCAAGTGTTACGTTCAGTAGTTTGCCATTGCTTTCTGAACGACCGGCCTCTATACCTTTTTCGAAAAAACCAGCACCGCCGTGTTTCGAACCCGGGTATACGAGCTCACAAACCGCGTTCGCAAGCCCTTCAGCCACAGAGACCGGCTGACGACCGGAAAAGTATAACCAAGGGGAAAACGAAGTAGATATAAGATAGTTGATGGAAGTTACTATCTATGACTAAAACTAAATAAAGAATAACCAAAGAGAGCATGAAACAGACAGTTGATGGAAGATACCGTCTATGACTAAAAGGTATAACCAAGGAGGAAAACGAAACAGATAGGTGATGGAAGTTACTGTCTATGACTAAAAAGTATAACCAAGGGGAAAAACGAAACAGAAAGTTGATGGAAGTTACTATCTATGACTAAAACTAAAAAGTATAACTATGGGGAAAACGAAACAGTTGATTGAACTTACTGTCTATGACTAACAGGTATAACCAAAGGGAAAACGAAACAGATAGTTGATGGAAGCTACTGTCTATGACTAAAAAGTATAACCAAGGCGAAAAAGAAACAGATAGTTGATGGAAGTTACTGTCTATGACTAACATGTATAACCAAAGGGAACACGAAACAGATAGTTGATGGAAGATACCGTCTATGACTAAAAGGTATAAGTTAACCAAGGGGGAAAACGAAACAGATAGTTGATGGAAGTTATTGTCTATGACTACTGGTTTATGTAAGTTACTGTCTACGACAACTGGTTTCCCTTTAAAATTGTTGCATGCCCTTTTCCGGGCGTTGCGACCAACCCCAATTACAGGTTAATTTTATAGGCAAGCTTACATTCAGTAGTTTGCCATTGCTTTCTGAACGAAAATCAACGTTGAAGTGTAACTTACTGGTTTAGGGAACGATCCCCTCACCCTGACATCAGAGCACCGGAAGTTCAAGCGCAAAGGCTTTAAGCTCTGCGGCCACGCAGTCTGCAACTGGCTTCCCTTTCCGGGCACACATACTGCCTCTTGGGTCTTTAAGAGTTAACAGGAATCAACTTATGAAGAGACCTTATTAATCACATAAAAGTTATCAATCCACCACCTTTGGCCTAGTCATTAAGTCATGGGCAGGGAAATCTGGAGTTGTTGGGGCCATCTATTTCACCTGGGAATCACTGCTTCGGGGTACTGTATTCTACATTGACACTCTGGCTCTCTGACTTACCTCTACCGTATGCTTCTTAAAAGAGGCAATGCTGAACGTCAGGCAACACATGATCCGTTGAACAGAGACGCTGTCCTTCTCATGACTTACCTATAACCCGGGGAAAACGATACCTACCGTACACCCATCATCGAGTTACCTGTACAATGTGGCAAACGGATCTGGGCTAACACTAGATCTTCCCAATCGTCGCCACATACAGCTGTGGAAAAACCGCTTGCCGCCATTTTCTCAGGACAGTGGTTTACTTCTTCTTCTTCTTCAGCGTTCCGAGCCATTGAGGTTCTATGCTGCAAATACAATCCGTCTCCATTCGTCTCTCTGGTGGACCTTCTCTTGCCAGTCGTTGATTCCAAGTGCTTGTAGGTCTGTACATGTATTATCTCTCCACCGCCTTCTTGGTCTACCTCGGGGTCTACGGTCATTTATTTCCTGAGTGTAAGCGAGTTTTGTTTCCCTATTATCTTCCATTCTTTCTATATGCCCCAGCCATTGTAGTCTATTAGCCTTCATGATACCAGTGATTAGCGGGGACTTAACAGATCATAAATGTCTTTGTTACTTCTTCTTTTCCACTCTCCACTTTGTTTATCCCTAATGGGTCCAAAGATGCGTCTTAAAATTTTGTTCTCAAAGGTTTGTAACAAGGCTTCGTCTCCTTTCGTTGTACTCCAGGTTTCAGAGCCATACAGCACAACTGGTCTGATCAGTGTTTTGTATATTGTGATTTTGGTGTTACGAGATAGCGCCTTTGATTTTAGTAGATGTTGTAGTGCATAGTATATCTTATTTCCAGAGTTGATTCTAGTTTGTATTTCTTCCCTTATGATGTTGGAGCAGTTGAAGATCGTACCCAGGTATTTGTATGTTTCCGTTCTTTTAATGGTCATATTATCTATTTGTATGTGGCCAGAGTTTCTAGCCATTCCGTCTCTTGAAATTACCATATATTCTGTCTTATCTTGGTTGATAACCAGCCCCATCTGTTGGGCTTTTTCCTTTAAGTGAGTCAATATTTCCAATGTCTTTTGTTCACTTTGCCCTATAATATCTATATCATCTGCATAACCAAGCAGCTTGGATGTTCCTCCAATATCACATTCCTCCTTTACCTTCCTTACAACTTTCTCTAGAGCCAGATTGAAGAGTAGCGGCGATAGTGCATCACCCTGTTTCAAGCCAGATGTTATTTGGAAGGGGTCTGATTTCCTGCCTTTATATGTTACTATATTATAAGTATCTTCCATGCATAGTCTGGTCATGTTGATTAACTTCCTTGGTATTCCAAATTCCTGCATAGCATTCCATAGACTATTCCTATGGACACTATCATAAGCCTTTTTAAAATCCACAAAAATGTTATGGAGATCTCTTTTATATTCCCAATGTTTCTCGGCTATTTGTCGTAAGATAAATATCTGATCTATTGTTGATCTGTTTTGTCTAAAACCCGCCTGGTAGTCACCTAATATGTCTTCTGAATATGGTTTTAGTCTATTTAGTAATACTGCGGATAGTATCTTATAGCTTGTGGACAGTAGTGATATTCCTCTATAATTTCCACATTGGAACTTGTCTCCTTTCTTAAAGTTAGGTATCAATAATGACTCTTTCCAGTCATGGGGTAATTCTTCTGTCCTCCAGATTTTTATTATTAGTTCGTATAGCTTTAGATGTAATGCATGGCCACCTGCCTTTATAAATTCAGCAGCAATTCCATCAGTCCCAGTTGCCTTATTGTTTTTAAGTCGTGTGATTACATATAGGATTTCTTCAAATGTAGGTTCTTCAATTTGTGGTTCGCATGTTAGAACCTCTTCCTGTGAGAAAATGTTACTTGGAGCTTCACAATTTAGTAATTCAATAAAATATTCTTTCCATGTGTTGCACATTTCCTCATTGGTATTTATCATATTCCCATTTTTGTCTTTTAAACCATATGTGTTTTGTTGGTGCCCTCGTTTCATTGACTTCAGTTCTTTAAAAAATTTTCTGGATTCATTTTTCTGGTGATTAGTTTCCATATCTTTGATTATATTACTCATATATTCTCGCTTCTGCTGTCTGACTATTTTTGTAGCCTCTTTACATTCATTTCTATAATGCTCTTCCTTTTGGATGTTATTGATGTCATTTAACCATACATGTCTGGCATTCTTCTTCCTAATGACTGCTTCTTCACATTTTTGATTGAACCATCTGTTCTTTCTATGCGTGGTTAACACACCGAGACATTCTTCTGCGGTAGACTGAATTGTATTCTTGATGTTCAACCAAGTTTGGTCAATGCTTTCCTCCAAAGGGTTTTGCAGAGTTTCAAGTTTACATTTTATTTCATCTGTAAATTTCTCTTTGACTGTAATGTCTTGCAGTTTTTCTCTGTTATATGTTGGGTGTAATCTTTGTAATTTAGTATAGAAAGCTCTCTTAAGTTTTATTTTAAATTTTGCTCCAACGAGGAAGTGGTCACTGTGGCACTCAGCTCCTCTATAACTTCTGACTTGCTGTATGTTTGATGCATTTCTGTTGTTAATTAAAATGTGATCTATTTGATTATAGGTTCTCTTGTCACATGATTTCCAAGTTTGTTTGTGTATATCCTTTCTTTGTAGTCTGGTACTGCTAACCTGCAGTCCTTTGGCTTCTGCCAGGTTGATGACTCTCCATCCATTATCATTTGAAGTTGTATGTAGGCTTTCCATACCGGCCACTTTTTTATTAGTTTGCTCTCTACCTATTTTTGCATTGAAGTCTCCCAGCACAATCAGGATGTCCTGTTTGGGGGTTTCTTCTATGACATCTTCCAGATCATTATAAAAGTCTTCTTTAATATCATCTTCTTTCTCTTCAGTAGGTGCATGTACATTAATCATCGTTATATTTTTCCATTTACCTTTTATTAGTAATTTACTAATCCTGTCAATAAAAGCTTTAAAGTTTAAAACGTTCCCCCATAACTCTTTTTTGATGACAAATCCTGTTCCTAATTCATGTTTATTTTGGGTGTTTCCTCCATATATTATAATCATTCCATTTTGCTCTAAAGTACCCTCTCCTGGCCACCTTATTTCTTGAATTGCTGTTATATCCATTTGATATTCAATCAGCTCCCGGGTTAGTTCTTCGGCCGCTCCAGCTCGATATAGTGTCCGTACATTCCATGTTCCAAATCTCAAAAGTCCTTTAACGTTCCAAGGTCGTTGTCCAGATAAGTCAGTCCGATATCGAGGCTCATGTATTTGTTTCGTAACAAAGAAAGGTTTTTACAAAGGTGGGGATGTTAACCCCACGCTTCAACCCCCAACCTGGAGGACCAGGGTGTTTCTCTTTGTCTGTTCTCTACCCTTTGACCTGTCCGGCTTGGGAGGCCCTGCTGGTAGCTACGCTACCGCCGGCATAGCTCTCAGGGTCATTGAGAAACTCAAGCTCCCCCACCACGACAAGGTGGAAACACCATCGGGGGAGAGTGGTTTACTAGTAGAATAAATTTGTCCCAAAGGAGCTTGTTGCTTTGAGGTCGTGAAGTAATAGGGCCATCGCATTTTGCAGGTCTGGGTGCATGGAGGAATAGGTGGTGGGTCTTTCCCTCACTCAGCAAGCGACGAGCACATGTGTCTAGCGCCCACGCCTCACCGTACTCCAATGGTAAGTAACAATGGGGGAAAAACACTACACACGCGCACACAAGTTTCGTGCCAGGTCCCGGCTGTGGGAGTGTGAAGTGTTAGGTCCCGGCTGTGGGAATGTGAAGTGTTAGGTCCCGGCTGTGGGAATGTGAAGTGTTAGGTCCCGGCTGTGGGAGTGTGAAGTGTTAGGTCCCGGCTGTGGGAGTGTGAAGTGTTAGGTCCCGGCTGTGGGAATGTGAAGTGTTAGGTCCCGGCTGTGGGGGTGTGAAGTGTTAAGACCATCACATGTTGTAGGTCTGGGTGCACGGAGAAACATGTAGCCGGTTATTCCCTCCCATAGCGAACGTCGATAGCTCACATTGAATGCTCGTCCGACCGGGCTCATGCCATTAGCTTAACGTCATAACCATGACACTAAGGTAGCACGTACACATTCACTGCGTCTATAACAGGCACGTTATGTTTGGGGATGTTACCATGTACACATTCATTGTGTCTATAACAGGCATGTTATGTTTGGGGATGTCACCACGTACACATTTACTGTGTCTATAACAGGCATGTTATGTTTGGGTATGATAAGTAGAAAATTACAACAAAGAAGATCGAGAACATTGGAGACCAAGTAGACAGAGGAAGAACATGCTGGAAAAGCTGAAAGAGTGGCAACGAACAATCATTTGAGGAGTTATAAAGAACACAGAAAGACGTGGGGGAAACACCTATTAGTAAGAGCAAAAACAATGCAGAACTAGCAAACCGAAGAACAGTTCTTCTTTGACTTTGTCTTACATCCAAAAGGTTTGTATTAAAATGTTTCCCTACATATTGCAACCTACCTGGACATGAAGAGGCTGGCACACGGCACGGGAAGCATATGGACATAGTGATTAATTTGTCTCGAAGCAGTTTCCTGCCAGGGTCTGTAAATGTGATTTGGGGGAAAAGGGGGAGGGGGTGTAACATTTTATAGGCTTAAGAGGAAGTAGGAATAGTTGGCCAATCTATCCCTCACTTGACCAGGCGACGAGAACAGGCGTCCAACCCGCGTCCCAAGGTGCAGGTGACATCAGCGCAGTTACTGATCAACTAGATATAATATAGAAGCCCAAGTGAATTTTTAACTTGATACAGACATAACCCCAAGTGAATGTTAACCTGATACAGACATAAGTCCAAGTGAATGTTAACCTGAAACAGACATAAGCCCAAGTGAATGTTAACTTGAAGTAGACATAAGCCCAAGTGAATGTTAACCTGAAGTAGATATAAGCCCAAGTGAATATTAACAAATACACCTTCGTTGAGAATTCGAACGCATGCCGACCATGTCGACAAACCAGCATGTTTGCCACTGCGATACTGCGGCGTCCACACCGAGACATCATCATGATTGTCATCAAGTGCCATGCCGACAGGCGTGCGTGATCATGATGTGTCACATCTTGCCATATCCAACACCGCAGCAAACGATCTATCCAGAACGTCGGTCCTACCACGAGATATAGGTGACAGAACGCGCACCCTCTCCCCACAAAGTTTGTCCCACTCCAAGACACGGCTGTAACCTTTGACCTTGCCTGTTGTCCTACTTAAGTGTAGTCACACCAGGCACCCCTCGAGTGGGCCTTTGCCTACGAAAGTTGAATGTTTGACATTATGTGGTGTTGTAAAACCATAAACGAGCCTTCTCTTATATCATAATCATTCACTTGAGCAAACAGTCTTACACGACGATTGTTTACATAGTCTTAGACCCATTTACAGCAAGAGAAACGTGCTATCGGCACGACCGACAGCACACCTTCCTGAAGAATGGTACAATGAAGAACGTATATGAAAACAATCTATTGTGAGAGTTCAGCGCAGGAAGCCATGTGTTCATAGAACAATACAGCCGTGTCTTTTTGTTTTTTGGTTTTAATGTTTAGGTAATCAGCTTGTGTGTTTATAATCTGCGTGTTCCTTGGAGAACATACGGAGTTATTTTATCATTTAGGTAAGTTTATTTCGGGTTATTTTTATACATTTACATTTATAGTATTTAATTGTCACTGTCCTCGTCGTCATCATATTCATCTTCATCGCCATCATTCTTTTTATTCTTCTTTTGCCACGTTTTCTCCACACCTCTTCTTCCGACCTCTTTAACCGTCTCTTCTACCTCCTCCTCCTCCTCATCCACTCCTCCTCCTTCGCATCCTCCTCCTCCCTCCAGCACTCTCTTCTTCTCCTCCTCCTCTATTCTTCTTCTTCTTCTTCTTCTTCTTCTTCTTCTTCTTCTTCTTCTTCTTCTTCTTCTTCTTCTTCTTCCCCACCCCCTCTTCTTCTTCTTCTTCTTCTTCTTCTTCTTCTTCTTCTTCTTCTTCTTCTTCTTCTTCTTCTTCTTCTTCTTCGTCAGTGAAGGGAGGGGAATTTAAGGATCGCGTGTGCGCTCTTTGTAATGCGCTTTGTAGGTTGGTCTTCAAATGTCTAAGGTTGTTCTTGTTACCACCACTCCATCATTTACGTGGTCTTCACCTTGCTCTGTATCCATCATATTACACCAGCGTGTCACTTTGTGGTAGATGTGATCCTTCGCACTCCATGCGCCCAAATTAACACGTAAGATTTATTAATCACATATCGCACATGATGATCCCTGGGTCCCGCATTTAACACACGAAGATCGTCTGCAAGAAGTCAGCCGTTTCAGCCAATGTCCAGCACGATGAGCTGCTGAAGGCGGTCCAGATCAGACGTTAGAGACGGACACGATGAAGGGAGCATCCGTCGACAGTCGGAAAAACGGAACTGTCATGGAGTTGCTCTCTTTACCGTTAAGTCAAAATCATCCCAGCCAGAGCCTTATCTGCTTCCTGAACATGGAGAAGACGACTTGCCCAGGGGTACGAGAAGCTGCCTGTCTATTTGTTTCCACTCTGATGTATTTCCTTGGGGTACTTTTACTTAGGGTTAACATTTTCATTGACCATTTAAACTCTCTCTCTCTCTCTCTCTCTCTCTCTCTCTCTCTCTCTCTCTCTCTCTCTCTCTCTCTCTCTCTCTCTCCCTCCCCCCTCTCTCTCTCCCCCCTCTCTCTCTCTCACACATTCGCTATATCACTAAAACACACACACACACATCATTCGCTGTATCACTAAAACACACACACTAACAGATTAAAATATTTCGGCCAAGGATCCAAATAGAGATACAAATTAAACATCATCATTATCATCATCAAGTGCCTTGTAGCCTGACGTGCTCCATCATTCTGCTTCACATCCCCGAATCTTAAAAAAATATAAATTCCTGTGCTGACATTTCGTGTGTGTGTGTGTGTGTGTGTGTGTGTGTGTGTGTGTGTGTGTGTGTGTGTGTGTGTGTGAAAGTTGGTGTAATCAATAAGGGGGTTGTAGTGATAATGTCATGGTTGGACAAAAGTTCGACGCCTTGGTTCGTCGCCCGCTATGTGAGGAGAGGGGGGACAGAGAAACTGGCCCCCTATTCATGTGTACGTTCAGTTATACACACAATGTGTTGGCACCATCACTTGATATACTTATAGCATGCTCCTGCTTCGGGACTCTGTGTGTGTGTGTGTGTGTGTGTGTGTGCGTGTAGGTATGTGGGTAGTGATGGGGGGAGGGAGTGGATAAGCTTGTATGTATGTGTTTGTAAGTAGACGCGTAGGTTTGTCCTCTTGCTCGCCTGTCTGTGTGTGTGTATGTATGGATGGGTGGGTGGTTGGGTGGATATATGTCGGCCTGCGTGGATCTGTCTGTCGGATGAATGAAATGTGTGTATGTATGTTATGTGTTTATGTAATGTATGTGAGTGTCCGCGCGCGTGTGTGTGTGTGTGTGTGTGTGCTTGTCTGTCTGCTTGCCTGTATGTCTGTCAGAAACCAGAGGGTGAGCAAGTCTGGTATCACATCTGCAGAGACGCCCATTAGGATGTAACAATGCTATGATTCAGCACAGCACAATACAGCACAGAACAGCACGGCACAACACAGCACGGAACAGCACAATACTGCACACACGGACTGGCTGGCACCAGGCCAGGTTGGCAGTGCTTCCTCTACAAGATTCAGGCATTTCTGTGTCCACATACTCCAGCCCAGTGACAAGAGGTAACATTTCTGTGCCTAGACACCAAAGCCCAGTGACAAGAGGTAACATTTCTGTGTCTACATACTCCAGCCCTGTGACAAGAGGTAACATTTCTGTGTCTACATACTCCAGCCCAGTGACAAGAGGTAACATTTCTGTGTCTACATACTTCAGCCCTGTGACAAAAGGTAACATTTCTGTGTCTACATACTCCAGCCCTGTGACAAGAGGTAACATTTCTGTGTCTAGACACCAAAGCCCAGTGAAAAGATGTAACATTTCTGTGTCTACATACTCCAGCCCAATGACAAGAGGTAACATTTCTGTGTCTACATACTCCAGCCCTGTGACAAGAGGTAACATTTCTGTGTCTACATACTCCAGCCCAGTGACAAGAGGTAACATTTCTGTGTCTAGACACCAAAGCCCAGTGACAAGAGGTAATATTTATATGTCTAGACACCAAAGCCCAGTGACAAGAGGTAACATTTCTGTGTCTACATACTCCAGCCCAGTGACAAGAGGTAACATTTATGTGTCTACATACTCCAGCCCTGTGACAAGAGGTAACATTTCTGTGTCTAGACACCAAAGCCCAGTGAAAAGAGGTAACATTTCTGTGTCTACATACTCCAGCCCAATGACAAGAGGTAACATTTCTGTGTCTACATACTCCAGCCCAGTGACAAGAGGTAATATTTATATGTCTAGACACCAAAGCCCAGTGACAAGAGGTAACATGTATGTGTCTACATACTCCAGCCCAGTGACAAGAGGTAACATTTCTGTGTCTACATACTCCAGCCCAGTGACAAGAGGTAACATTTCTGTGTCTACATACTCCAGCCCAGTGACAAGAGGTAACATTTCTGTGTCTAGACACCAAAGCCCAGTGAAAAGAGGTAACATTTCTGTGTCTACATACTCCAGCCCAATGACAAGAGGTAACATTTCTGTGTCTACATACTCCAGCCCAGTGACAAGAGGTAATATTTATATGTCTAGACACCAAAGCCCAGTGACAAGAGGTAACATGTATGTGTCTACATACTCCAGCCCAGTGACAAGAGGTAACATTTCTGTGTCTACATACTCCAGCCCAGTGACAAGAGGTAACATTTCTGTGTCTACATACTCCAGCCCAGTGACAAGAGGTAACATTTCTGTGTCTACATACTCCAGCCCAGTGACAAGAGGTAACATTTCTGTGTCTACATACTCCAGCCCAGTGACAAGAGGTAACATTTCTGTGTCTACATACTCCAGCCCAGTGACCAGAGTTAATGTTCTACAGGTTGTAGACATTTCATTGTCGACCCACTCTAACCCTAAGCTCAGATTGGCAAACTCCAACCCTAAGTTCAGAGGTGACAAACTCCAACCCTAAGCTCAGAGGTGACAAACCTCCAACCCTAAGCTCAGAAGTGACAAACTTCAACCCTAAGCTCAGAGATGATGTTTCCGTGGCAGGATGTAAGCATTTCATCGTCTAAAGACTCGAACCCAGCACCCAGTGTACGTTTGCCCTGTCAAGAATTCTTGTACTGGGAGTCATGTTTCCTTTACATGTTTCCCGTAGTTCATTGACTTCAGACTGCAAGCCAATGTCCTTTGGTAATGTTTCCTATTGAGATTTTAGTTCTTGGCCAATCATGAGTGAGGAATAACAATCGTCATCCAATGAGATTCAATGATTATGAGCATGAAGGTGACTGATGAGGCCGTTATGGACTCGGAGAGTTTTTTTTGCAACGTAGACAGTAGTCGATGGTCACACTGTGGGGGGGGGGGGGGGGTGTGTGTCCTGCATTGAACTTTCTGAATTGTCTCCGTCAATTTGCTGCCTAACAAGTTGCTGCACCTTGATGAATAAGTGAACCCACCTGGATCGGTCTTGGGCAGAGCCTCCCAGGTGTTTGTGTTGATGTCAAGAGTCTTCAGAGCAGTCTTACGAGTGTCCTTGAAGCGTTTACTTTGTCTGGCCGCCACAAGATAATATACCCCATGCTGTAGTTCCCCATAAAACATCCTTTACGGAAGCCGATGTTCTGGATGCGATCAGGTGCCCATCAAACCGAATCTGGTATTTCCTCAGTATCTTGTGGGTGCTTGGCAGGCTTGCCATCTCAAGAACTGTTGTATTAAGAGTCAAGTCCTGCCGTGTGATATTCTGCAGCTGTCTGAGACAAGAGATGTCAACATTATTCAGCCTCTTGATATGGCTGCTAGACATTTCAAGTTTGCATAGAGCAGTGTTGGTATATTTTAGGTATTTCATTCGGGGGAGGGGGGAGGTGGTGTCTCCGTGGCGAGTGGTTAAGCCACGCAATCGAAGGTTGCGAGTTTAATTCTGGGCTACGCCATTTGGTTCTCGGGTGTAACTTTCTCGGAAACTCCAGGGAGTCGTCTCTGGAGCCACGGAGTTCGTGCACCGTGCGACGCTTTCGGCCTGCGGAAAGAGACCGAGCTATATGGGATAAAATTCGACGCAATGAATTCGATCCTCTTTTCTCTAAACCTCCTTTAGGTTGAGTTGATGAGTCAAGAACCGACATCAACGAACTAGGGGCATTCCCATAAACGCTCAGTCATCATCTTCAACAGTCAGCGAAGAGTTCCAATACTAATGGTGCCCGTTGCAATCAAATTGTATGTCTGTCTTGCTTTACCTCTGAGTGGCGACTGTCACTGTTGGTATCTTCTGCCTGAGGCATCCATGATCTTCCTCTTAGCAGCCTGTGACCCTTGACTGTATCCAGGGAATCATACAAGAGGTATTCCTCGTTCGCAGCTACCTTGAGGAATGACCTTGCCTGCAACACATCCTTTAAGGAATTTCTTTGTTCACATAATCCAACGTAATGCTCAGAGGAAAGGACAGAGAGATAAACTAGAGTTTAAACTTTTTTTCTTTCTCTAAAAGTAACATTTTCCTGAAAATATCGTCCATCAGCTGCATTGTTAATGTTTGTTTGTTGCAGGACCCGGTGAATTCTACTTGTTGTCTCTTGTATGACGTGACGAATTAGGGACTAGTAATAACCTGGTTCTTGGTAGGTAGGCGACAAAATCATTCCAAAGATGCTGGTGAACTTTGCAGCGATGGGTACAAGACCTGGGTGCTGAATGCCTACCATTGCTGTAGGGAATTATTGTGATTCTTGCAGCGTCGTAGCGCATACAATGTAACTTCAAACATGGCATATCATTGCGCCTTTTTCCCCTTGGCACAAATGCGTCTTCCACTCTTCCCCCACCCCCTAATTTACATTAAAACATGGCACATCATTGCGCCTGTTTTTTTTCTTTAGCTACATTCAGATCTGGCATATCATTGCGTCTGTTTCCCCTTAGCTGCATTCACACATGGCACAATCTGAGTTGCATAAGGTCTCTGCTTCTCCGAAATTAAATAACCTACCCACAGAGGAAATATTTACAGTAGATGTGGCATCTTGAACACAAATGTTGTAATCCTTGCCAGTGTCGCGAAGTTCGTGCACTGGGCAGAGATCCTGATTTCATTTGAAGAAAGTGTTAGCGACACTAACGAATAGTTTCATCATAAGCTGGAGATGCGACTGAAGTCAGTCAATGAACTTGTCTGTAAGCATAAACTCGTTGTAGACAGAGGTAGCGTATCCTCGTTGCGTGAGTCTTCGAAGATGAAACTGGACGTTCAGACGTGTCCACGTTGATAGAGGAAAGAAACGGACGGTGAAGAGAAGACGAAGGAGCGAAGAAGAGTAGACGAAGGAAAGAAGAAGAAGAGGGGCAGAAGAAGGAGCAGTGGAGGAAGAAGAATGGGGAGGAGAAGGGGGGAGGGGAGAAGGTGAAGATGCAGGTGTTGTAGGAGTCGGAAGTGGAGGAAGAGGAAGAGGAAAAGTGTAAGAAAACGAAGCATAAAGTGGAGGAGGAGCACGGAAAAGAAGAGCACGAAGAGAAAATGACAAATGGAGAAGAAAGGGGAACAGAAAGAGGAGAAAATGAAAGAGTAAAAAGAGCAGCAAAAGGAGAAGGAGAAGAAGAAGAAGAAGAAGAAGAAGAAGAAGAAGAAGAAGAAGAAGAAGAACAACAACAACAACAACAACAACAATAACAAAACAATGAGGTGAAAAACGAACGTAGTGCCCCAGTACAGAAATAGTAACAAACACGAATGTTATGTTAGTGTGGTTTTATTTGGTAGTCAGTGTTAAAACAGGAAGAAAAAAGAAATGTGTATTTCGCATTTTTTGTAACACTCGTTCTTGCAACGCTCCAGAGGTCATCAGATTTAGACTGAAATAAACATTCAGAAGAAATAATTACGCTTGCAATAATGATATTTACACAATAATGATACAATGTCTGTATACTGTGCTCGTGTCATCACTGTCTCATCATCATTATGTGCCATGCCATTAAGTGTCAACGGCCATGTTTTGCTATCTCACGCGATCACCAGAGTCGTGGATCAGCTTCGTGTTCTTGTCTCGACCATGCCACGTGGTCAAGCCATCCAGATATTTATTGTTTGCATTTTCTTCAGAAACCCCATTTGTACTGCCATTAGAAGTTTTTCAGCTTCATACCCATACAAAAATGCAGTTTTTTTTGTAGCACTTCAACACACTTTTCCTCTTTGCAATTGATATCTTTTTTATTGGTCGGAATGTTTTCAATCTTGCAAAAAGCTACCTTTGCCATAGCGATTTTAGTTCTGATCTCTTGAAGGCATCATTGTGTGTTCATGTCATAATCATCATGTGCCTGGTAGATAGACTTGGGCTGTCCCTGTAACGTGCGTAGGTCCATGCAAATTTGAGGAGAACGGACGAGTTAAGAATGTGATATTTACAACACGGGGTCATAGATGTGAAGAGGAGAGTAGAGCGGATGTGAGGTCAGAGAAGTCGATTAAGAAATTCCAAAACATGGGGGAGACCCAACACAGAGATTGTTAAAACACGTACGAGGTTAAGAGGGAATCACTAATGCTTGCTTGCTTGCTTGTGTTCATTGGCTTGAGCTCCAACGCGAAGTCCTGTATGTCGGATGAAGGCATCCTGTTGTCCAACATCAGTGTGATGTCATACAGGACCTGAGGTTTGCGTGAGTATCCGTTGTCCCATGTCTGGCTTATTGGTGTGCAGACTGGTGGTTCCTCGCCGTACAGCTGGGCATTGGGGGGATTCAGTGGGTCTTGGGCTGAGGTGTGGGACACCAGCCAAGCGAGGGAGATTGGGAGTTGAGACAAGTTGTGGCGGAGTTAGGAATTAATCCGCTTGGGGGTTTTTGTGAGTTAAGTCGCGGAGACTTAACTAGTTGAATTGATTTTGGAGCTGAGTCGAGAGAGAGAGAGAGAGAGAGAGAGAGAGAGAGAGAGAGAGAGAGAGAGAGAGACTCAGAGGAGGTGGTTCAAGGTACGGACGGAGAAGAGTCTGTAACAGTGTAGTGTGCGAGGCCAGGAAACGGCAATAATGTGATCGCAGGATCGTACTGTGCTAAAGTGTTCTCTGAGTGTGCTGTAACTGTGTAGATGCAATATATGTAGATATAGTTCTACGCTGAAGTGTTCCTGAGTAGTGTATCATCAATTGTGTTCCAATAAAAAGTTCATGTGTGCAGCCGGGTCTTCGATGTTGATTTATCGTTGTTGATCAGTCGTCCAACACAACATTCACACAGACATCCTCTAGACACAGCCACTTCTTTATGTCATAACTTTGTGACAGTCCTCATTCGCTATCTGACGCTATCACCAGCCTCATATCAGATCTGTGCTATTGTCCCGATAATGCCAAGCTATCTGGGGATTTTGTATCGTTGTCTTCCCCGCGCTTTGTTCCTCTGAAGTGTGCCAGTTTCCAGTAAGTTTCCAAGCCTATTTCTCCCTGTAATGACAATAATGAATACTGAAAACATGAAGTCCTTCCATACTGGCTTCGTATCATCGTTGTCTATCATCATGTGCCGTGTCGAGAGGGCGGTCATAGTACGCTAAACGTTCTCAGTATATTTTCAAAGTTTATGTTTAGCTATAACAAGCTTCCAAAAAGTTATGACTGTTACGATGATACCGTGTCTCTTCTGTAAAAGTTCGTTAACACACCAGGCCCAGCATTGCCACCCGGCGTGCTTGTGTGTTTATTATTTAATCCATAAAAAAGTCGCTTAAAAGTCCTCAGGGTCGACTTCATTGCACCAGGTTATTATCCCATATGACTCAGTCTCTTTTCGCAGCGCGGAAAGCGTCGCACAAAGCACGAACTCCATAGGTCTAGCGACGACCCTCATGAGCCTAAAAAAAATACACTTGTGAACCGAAGGACGCGGCCCGGTATCTAGCCACAACATTCGGAGCCCAGACGGCTTGACCACTTTGCCACGGAGACTCCCGTTTTTTCATCACCTTTTCCTGCTACGGCTAACCTGATATCAATCAAGCGCCTGTCGGTAGACGTACAATCTTGTTTAAATCAAAGCTAGCCTTTAAAATGACCAAGACAAAAGTTTATTCTGAAAACAGAGCCTTTCAAAGCCGCTGGGAGGCTGAATATATGTTTACTGATAATGGCGGTAAACCTGTGTGTCTAATTTGTGGAGATCAATTACATCATGTTGTGACCTACTACAGGTTGTGAACTATCAAAGAATATAATCTGAGACGGCGCTACAAGACTAAACATGAAAACAAGTTAAACAGCCTGAATGCAGAGCAGAGCTACAGAAGATAGAAGAATTGAAGAGGTATCTAGCATCACAGCAGATGTTTTTCACCAAAGCTAAATCACTAAGTGAAGCTGACGTGAAAGTAAGTTTTATTGTGGCGGAGGAGATCGCAAAATCAGGCCACCATTTACAGAAGGAGAGTTTCTGTGACGTCTTGTGTTCAGACAAAAAGCAGATGTTTGCAAAGGTAAGCCTTAGCAGAAACACGGATGTTGATCGGGTTTGTGAGATGGCCACTCATGTGAAAACACAGCTGATTGAAAAAGGCTTTCTTGCATTCTCCCTTGCTGTCGATAAAAGTAATGACACGACTGACACTGCACAGCTATTTTTTTTTTCTGTTTTAATTTATATTAATGTTTAACAAAGGTTTAATTTTCGGCTTATTGAATGTTTATCCTGTTCGGCCGGCAACCTTACATGTGATTTGAGTTTTGTCCCACTGCGCGATTGAGTTTGACACCCCTGCCTTAGTGCACAGAAGCCTCCAACAATGTGTTGTACGATTTATTGCCTGGGGATAACAAATGCTCTACACTCAAACAATACCCCTGACCACGTGTTTTAAGTGTGTCAGCAAAACTATTATTTATTTATTCAGTTTATTTAATATATAACTCTGCAGGATGCGCCTGACGAGATGCAGCGAACTAATATAAATCGTGCAACATATTGTTTGAGGCTTCTGTGTTAAAAATATTCAGTGATACAGAGAATGATACAGAGAGTGATGCTCGTCTTTGTCAGATTTAGACTAGACACACGACGAAGAAGAAGGAACAAGAAGAAGAAAGAAGAAGAAGAAGAAGAAGAAGAAGAAAGTTTAACCACAACTATCATGAAGTAAGGAGTCAACCAAGAACCACAACTCTCACGAAGAAAGAAGTCTGCCAAGAACCAGCATTCTTGTCAGTGGTGAAAACGAGGACAGTTTTCTTAGCAAGATCAGTTTCTTTTACCAGTTTGTTAGTGCTCGAGGATATAAAGGGAACCAACTCCTTATTAATGATCATCATTTTAAGGGAAACAACTCATCGTTAGACAGTATTTATAGGGAAACAGCTTACTGTTAAAGATCCGTATTTACAGGGAAACAAATATGATGGCTCTTCTAGCTTGACCAGTGCACCTGCCATGATTCTTAATAGACAACAATTATTTGGAGGCAGAGTGGGTTAGAGGATAAGGAATTAAGTTTGTTTAAATCACAGTGTTTGCAAGTACAGTGCAGTAAGCTTAAGGCGATCTCTCACATTTCTGTTGTCTAGACTTTAACAAAAAAAAAACAATCTTGGCAAGAAAAATTTGCGACATAAAAAAAAAACCAAAAAAAAACAAAAAGCAGTGGTATGACCGCCAGAGCCTGCCAAACCCTAAAAAAAAAAAAAAAAAAAAAAGAAATTTGCGACATCCGAGATCGCCTTAAGCTTCCTGTACTCATCTCGTCTCTCTTATCTTCATGTCCTTCTTGTACCCTGCGGTGTCAAGGTGAAGTATTATAAACAGCGGGAGAGTGCCCGATTATGGACTTCATGTATCGATATTCCCATGGACTCTGTTATTCCCTGCGTCCATTGTTTACGTGGTCGGCCTCTTCCTCTGCTTTCCTCTGGTCTGTACATCATTGCTTGTTGTGGTATACTGTTAGTTGGTAACCTACTTGCATGGCCAAACCATTTCACTTGCTGTCTTCTAATAAACTCTAGCTCAGCTATAACCTCAACTTTAGTCCTGATTTCTTCATTTCTGATCTGATCTCTTCTTGCTATATTGAGTATTCTCAGGAATCTCATTTCTGTTGTTGTGATTTTTCTTTTCTCTTTTTCTGTCATTGTCCAGGTTTGGCATTGGTAACATAGAGTTGGTAGGAAGATTGTGTTGTAAAGTGCTTTCTTAGTAGTTATTGATACATGTTTGTTCTTTAGCATTGGTGCCATTTGTCCAATGAGTTGGTTTGCCTTATTGCATCTATTTTCGATCTCGTCTTCTGATTTGCCATTTGATGATATTATACTTCCTAGGTACTTGAAACTCTTTACTTGTTTCAAGCAATGAATGAATCACTGAAAAACGAGAAGTAGATTGAGAGCTTTACCAAAGCACGACTACAAAACTTGTTACTTGTTTCAAGAGATGTTCCTTTAGGTGAATCGTCGTTGCATTTTCTTCTTTAGTTATAGTCATTACCTCTGTTTTACTTGTGCTAATGTTCATGTTATGTTCCCTACACATTTCGTTTAGACTATTCATGTGGTCTTGTAATTAAGCTTCTGATTTTGCTATTAGTGCTTGGTCGTCCGCAAACACGAATTCTCTAATGGTGTAATTTGCAGATTGTTCTTCTGTGTTTTCGTCACGCGGTGTTCTTGCGGTCTCTGTTTGGCTGGTTTCTGTTGTCTGTTGTCTATATATGTTATGAACAAGAGAGGGGACAGGACACAACTTTGTCGTACTCTGGATCTTATGGTGAAGGGTTCTGAGTGTCCTCCAGTTGCTTTCACTATGCATTCGCTTTGTTGTATAAGCTTCTACATAGGTTTGTTAGATGTGTACCACTCCATATTGTTTAAGGATTTCCCACAGCTTGTTTCTATTTACTCTATCGAATGCCTTTTCTTGGTAGACAAAGGCTAAGTAGAGGGTTTTATTGAATTCGATTGATTTTTCTTTAAGTTGTCTAAGAGCAAATATGGCATCTGTGCATCCATTGTTTTTCATAAATTCAAGTTGTGTTTCGCTTAGCTTAGTCTGTTGTTATACCCAAACATAGTTGAATAGTCTATGTAGCCAAGCTGTTCCAACTTCTCTTGCTGCTTTAATTAGTTCATTTGGTATTTCATGTTCTATCAACTTGTTATTTTCGTTATCCGTGTTTCTGTACTGTACTGGCAAAAATAAATAGTAGTAATAATAATATTGTATTTTACGTTGTAAATGCATTACTATATGCTAGAACTCTTATAAGAGGAATTTCTGTTAAGAAAAACTTTTCCTGGGTTCCAGGTGAGTTCACCTTATCAGGTCTACACTGTACTATTGTGTGACTGTTAAGTCATACGTGTTTTCTCTTGTTGTTATCAATTTTGATGACCAAACTTTGTATTAGCAGTCCTGGAAAGCAAGGTTATCGTTTCCTTGTGTCCTTTATTCCCCCCCCCCTAACTCAAGCCAAGCCTCCTTTCTTTTGGCAGAGGCGGTCATCCGACTGACACATAGGGACCTGGGAACTCATGGGGCGGCTCTGACCCCTGTCCAACATGAGCCCTCAAATATGTAGCTTCCTCCATGTTCTCCCAGTATAGTTCATCTCTGTTTTTAATTCTTTCTCCGTGTGTTTTTATGTCTCCCACTATTTGTTTCTGTTTGTGGGCTTCAGACATGGAACTGCCTAGTTATATTAGCCTCATGTTTCCTCAGTGTGTATCCTATTGCCTAGTTATATTATCCTCATGTTTTCTCAGTGTGTATCCTATTGCCTAGTTATATTGTCCTCATGTTTTCTCAGTGTGTATCCTATTGCCTAGTTATATTGTCCTCATGTTTTCTCAGTGTGTATCCTATTGCCTAGTTATATTATCCTCATGTTTTCTCAGTGTGTATCCTATTGCCTAGTTATATTGTCCTCATGTTTTCTCAGTGTGTATCCTATTGCCTAGTTATATTGTCCTCATGTTTTCTCAGTGTGTATCCTATTGCCTAGTTATATTATCCTCATGTTTTCTCAGTGTGTATCCTATTGCCTAGTTATATTGTCCTCATGTTTTCTCAGTGTGTATCCTATTGCCTAGTTATATTGTCCTCATGTTTTCTCAGTGTGTATCCTATTGCCTAGTTATATTATCCTCATGTTTTCTCAGTGTGTATCCTATTGCCTAGTTATATTAGCCTCATGTTTTCTCAGTGTGTATCCTATTGCCTAGTTATATTAGCCTCATGTTTTCTCAGTGTGTATCCTATTGCCTAGTTATATTATCCTCATGTTTTCTCAGTGTGTATCCTATTGCCTAGTTATATTATCCTCATGTTTTCTCAGTGTGTATCCTATTGCCTAGTTATATTATCCTCATGTTTTCTCAGTGTGTATCCTATTCAGCGCCAGTATCTTTTCCTCACCTCTTGATGTCTCCATGAGCTTCCCGTTGGCGATTCTCTGTTTTGTTTTCTTTTTATGTCCCACCCAGCACCGGCGTCTGGTCTTCACTCCTAGCTTCACTGATATTTGTCCAGTTCTCTTCGTGTGGGCAGACAACATACACATATATGCACCCGAAGAAGCCTTGTATGAGTGCTGCGTGGAGACACGGGGTAGAGGGTGCTGACGAGTCACTACAGCAGGCATTCAATATGAAGATGGAACTTGAATCAGTTTCAGAATCTTAGTAATGCTAAACATTGATCGTAAAGATCTGAGTATAATAAACAGCATATACTGGCAACAAAGAGCAGCCACAAGAATTGACAACCAACTAGGAACTTTTCAACACAGTAAACAAGGTGTTAGGCAGGGTTGTGAACTATCACCCGATATTTTCAATATTTACAGCGAAATAATAGTCATATTTATACAAGACATGCCAATAACATCTGCCAGGAACATCTGCTGATGGGTACAAAGTAAACATGCGTTATAATGACGACTTGGTTTTGGACGCTGAAAGTGAAACGTATCTACAAGTAATGAAATGTCTGATTGCCATAGGATATCAAAACAAAAGACTTAGTCTGAGTAAGAGAAAAAACAAAAGAATTATTACTGCTAAGAAACACCATCTACCCAAATACTTCATCAAAGGGAATGGAACCAATCTAATAATATTCAATGTATTTTAGCATTTGGGTACTTTAATAACAACAGATAAAAGATGTATTAAAGAAGTTATATGTAGAATAGCCAAAGCAAAGACAGCATTATACAAGATGAAGAATGTTCTCTACAATATATTTTTGTCAAGTTAGGTGAGGAAAAGTGTTCTTAAGAGCTATATTGAGATAATCCTGATGTACGGAAGCGAATAATGGACAATTAGCAGTCACGTCGGGAATTATTTGGAAGCTGCGGTGATGAGGTTATATAGAAGGATGAAGAAAACACCATGGAGGGATGGAAAAAGTAATGACAATGTCTTGAAAGAAGTTAACTCGCAAGGAAAACTGGTCAGTACAAGACAGTCCATTTTCTTTGGACAGGTTGTGAGAATTGTATGGATATTTTGCCCTGGCCATGCGGGGGTACGGGGGAATGAACAGGCTGATAGGCTAGCAGGGAATGAACCTCTTGGTGGTATCTTACCTATGGATAAGGGGGAGGTGGTCGTGCGCTTGTGGGACCAGGTGGAGAAGGCGGAGGAACAGATTGAGAACCCATATGTGGAAAGAATAAGATTGCGGGGGATCGGCAGGGGTTCTGGAAGAATCTCAAAACTGAGAGGGAAGACCAGGAGAACTTTTAATCAGATAGCGGTGGAAACGATTAGTAGTATGACTCTTCGCTGGCTGTTGAACGAGGGGACAGAGCACGTATGGGAATGTCATGAGTGCAGTGATGTCGGTTCTTAACTCAATTCAACTCAACTCAACTTTCTTTGGACATGTCATGAGAAGGGGAAAGCTGGGGTATGTCACCACAACAGGAAAGTTGGATGGGAGGACGGGCAGAGGGAGACCAAGATTTAGAAGATTCTGGACAGTCTAACATCATGGCATGGAGGAACATACGTATCAGAAATGAATGGCAGCACAAGAGACAGAAGGCTGTGCACAGACATGATCACCAACGCCACACGGCGTTGACTATACGGAAAAGAAGTATCAAATAACGCCACACGGGGTGGACTATAGAAAAAAGAAGTATCAATCTTAATATACGAGTATATAAATATATGGTCTTCTGTATGTTATTTTTTCTAAGAGCGTCGTCAAGAAACACATCACTCTCATAAAGAGTGATTAAAGACCCTACCTTCCTCGTTCACCGTGCTGTCGGCATCTTCCAAATAGGGCAGTATCATAGCACACGCCGTCCTGAGATCCTTCAGGGACACTTCGGAATTGATAGAGCCTCTAGAAGAAAGATGTAAATAGTTGTAAAAAACGGCATGAAACTAATACATACCACGTAACATAAAACTAACACATTACCACGTAGCATACAACTAACACATAACCACATAGCAAGAAACTAACACATTTAACATTTCCTCTGTCGCATAAACTAAGCCTGTTTCTATATATATATATATATATATATATATATATATATATATATATATATATATATATATATATATATATATATATATGTTTCTCTATATTCTATATAGCATCTAGTCTGAGAATGGAGATGGAGTCAGTCACTACGGCGTTCTGCTGGCTGGAGGACACACGTGACACACATGTCACACATGACACACATGACACACATGACACACATGACACACGTGACACACATGTCACACATGACACACATGACACACGTGACACACATGTCACACATGACACACATGACACACATGACACACATGACACACATGACACACGTGACACACATGTCACACATGACACACATGACACACATGACACACATGACACGTGACACACATGTCACACATGACACACATGACACACGTGACACACATGTCACACATGACACACATGACACACATGACACACATGACACACATGACACACATGACACACATGACACACGTGACACACATGACACACATGACACACATGACACACGTGACACACATGACACACGTGACACACATGTCACACATGACACACGTGACACACATGACACACGTGACACACATGTCACACATGACACACGTGACACACATGTCACACATGACACACATGTCACACATGACACACATGACACACATGACACACATGACACACATGACACACATGACACACGTGACACACATGACACACATGACACACGTGACACACATGACACACGTGACACACATGTCACACATGACACACGTGACACACATGACACACGTGACACACATGTCACACATGACACACGTGACACACATGACACACGTGACACACATGTCACACATGACACACATGACACACGTGACACACATGTCACACATGACACACATGACACACATGACACACATGACACACATGACACACGTGACACACATGTCACACATGTCACACATGACACACATGACACACATGACACACGTGACACACATGACACACATGACACACATGACACACGTGACACACATGACACACATGACACATGTCTTGATTGTAACGGACTCGCAGAGATTCATGAGAAGGGTTAAAACTGGCATGCTTCATGCAGCGTGGCATGCGTCAATTTAAAAACAAACAAACAAACA
Source organism: Cepaea hortensis (assembly GCA_963921405.1). Classification (NCBI taxonomy): domain Eukaryota; kingdom Metazoa; phylum Mollusca; class Gastropoda; order Stylommatophora; family Helicidae; genus Cepaea; species Cepaea hortensis. Next base: position 46,568,391 of record OY992897.1, read on the forward strand.
AACATCAGAGCTAGTGATCTGTTGAATCTTGTGCCCAGGACATGCTGGTGTGATGTGAAACGAACAGACGGACATATTGGCCGGGTCTGCACCGCTGGGTGGGGTATGGTGCACGGTAAGGCAGACGTAGACCGACCTTTTTAGGGGGGAAAAAATCATTATAGCGTAAAGAGAATGGTTCGGCAAGGAGTGACCAGAGGATCTGGTCAACATTCAATACTCCAAGGAAAAGCCAGATGGATACACAATCAGACTACAACAAAGAGTATTTGCACTATGCACTGGCTGTTGAAGACGGGGACGGAGAGCGTATGAGAATGCCCCGAGTGCCGTGATGTCGGTCCTTGACCCAACAACACTCAACCCAGCTATATATTGTATCAGTTACTGCAACTGGATCACACCACATCACGTTACTGGACCCTCATACGCTGATGAGATCCATCCATCCATCATGTGCCATTGCCGATAAACGTGGGCGGTCATGTTCTGCCATCTCACTCGATCACCACAGTTGTGGATCAGATCCGTGTTCCTGTCTCGACCATGCCACGTGGTCAGGCCACCCAGGTATTTACTTCTCAGTATTCCCCTTGGTCTCTTCCCCCCGATCTTGCCAGTTGTCATCAAGTTCTCCAAGTCATTTCTTCTCATAACATGCTCAAAAACATTTGACTGACTACGTCTAATGACTCTAATCAGTTTACGATCTTCATTTGTTTCTTGAAGGACTTGCTCATTGGTTTTTCTGTCTGTCCATGGTATTCTTTGCATTTTCCTCAGAAACCACATTTCCACAGATATCAGCTGTTTTTCAGCTCGACTGCTTATTGTCCACGCTTTACATCCATACAAAAGTATAGGTTCTATGTAGCATCTCAACACTCTTTTTCTTGTTTCAATTGACATATTTTTATTGGTCAGTATGTTTTTCATCTTGCAAAAGGCTACATTCGCAATGGCAATTCTTGTTCTAATCTCTTCAAGGCATCTCCCATCAGATGTTATGACTGTAACGAGATAACTGTATCGATTCACTTGCTTAAGAATATGCTCATTTACTCGTATATCACATTATAGTTTTTCCTTCTTCCCAGTGACGACCATAATCTGTGTCTTCTTAATATTCAGTTCTAACCCTAGTTGTTCACTGTGTGCAACAACCGCATCTACTAAATTTTGCAGGTCCTGTTCATTGTCTACATTCAAGACTGTATCATCTGCATATCTAATGTTATTGATGTATCGTCCCCCAATGTTGATTCCTTCCATATCTTCTAAATTTCTTTTAAAAATTTTTTCACTGTACAGGGAAAAAAATGATCTGGAGACATTACACATCACTGTCTCACACCTCTTTTAATAACCTGATATTGACATACAACGTTATCGATTCTGATGGCAGCTTGTTGTTTCCAATAGATGTGTTTTACAAGTCTATGGTCTTTTCCATCAATTTGTAGATCTTCAAGCATCCTTATCATGTCGACATGTTTCACTTTATCGAAAGCCTTTGTGTAGTCAATAAAGCAAGGATACTTCTATTTAATTTTTTAATTTTGTTGCGTATCCCTTACGGGACGTTGCAGTCAACACCAGCATTTTCAGCTGCTGTTGATGTACTAGGCAAGTGTTACGTTCAGTAGTTTGCCATTGCTTTCTGAACGACCGGCCTCTATACCTTTTTCGAAAAAACCAGCACCGCCGTGTTTCGAACCCGGGTATACGGGCTCACAAACCGCGTTCGCAAGCCCTTCAGCCACAGCGTTCAATTACTGTTCTCAGTATATACACATCATTTACTGTGCCCTTTCCTTCTACAAACCCACATTGCTGATGAGATGCAGTAAGTTTTATAGTTTTGCTTGTTTTATGCAATGAGCGTTGCTCCATTTTGGTCAGCAGTGGGATGGTCGCTTTCACATTCTTACTATCACGCAATTTTGGTTCGTCCCCACCTAACGTCCGCACCATGGTGCTACCCGCGTGGCACTCCTGACCGGCTCATCATTTTTGTGTGTGTTCGCATATCCTTTACAGGACATCGCTGTCAACATGAGCATCTTTCAGCTGATTGTTGATTTCTTGGCAAGATTACGCTCAGTAGTTTGCCATTGCTTTCTGAGCGACCGGTTCAATACCCCATAAGTTACCGACGCGGAGAGAACCGCTACCAATTCTCGCGCAACGTCACGTTACTTACGAGAGTATACGGGATTACGGAGAAAGTCGTGTAACCTCTAGACCAGAGAGACCGGCGGCTCAGCATTAGTGGAGCTAAATATCAACAATCATTAGTTTTGTTTGTAAAGGGTCATTTTCATTGTATACGGATATCTCAATGCATTCTCCAGTTTCTTCTCACAGATCACACAAGAGTCCTCTGCAGAGTACACGAACTCCGTAATCCACATGTATGTATATCAGAATCACACATTCTGTAAATGTTTTGCAGTTATCTTTTCTAATCTATAAGGTCTTGCCAAGGCGGCGACCTAATTGGTCTACTCTTCTATTTCCAACTTCCGAGCGATTTGTAATGTACGCAACCAAGTACAAGATAACGAAGTAGAAGATAACGAAGTACAAGATAACGAAGTAGAAGATAACGAAGTACAAGATAACGAAGTAGAAGGTAACGAAGTGATATTGTATTATCATCGTCATCATGTGCCACGCCGATTTAAAAAAAACGTTAGGTGCATATCCTTTACAGGACGTAGTAGTCAACCCCATAATTTTTTGGCTGTTCATGATTCCTGGGTTATGTTCAGTAGTTCACGCCGATAAGCGCAGGCGTTAATGGTTCACCTTCTGCTACCATCACCAAAGTGTTGCCGCGATTGTCCTTTCTGGGCAAGCCTTTCCATTAGTTATCACTGTGTCTTCCTCTTGATCATGTTCCCATCAATTGTGCCAGTTGTCTCTATGTTTCAAAATGTTCCACCTCTCTTAATGCGCCCCTAACATTATCTATATCTAATTCCTCTAATGAGTTTATGGTTTTGATGTGTTTCTTGAAGGATTGCTACGTTATTTTTTATTGTCCACCCACGGTAATATTTACATTTTCCCGAGAAACCACATTTCCACTACCATTATATGTTTTTCAGCGTGCCTCCTTTTTGTCAATGTTTTACATGTATGTAATAGTATAAGTTCTATGTAGCACTGTAACACTCACCGCAATTGGTGCACAAGTTTTCCATCTTGCAAAAGGCTAACTTTTGCATTGAGAGTCTTATTATAATCTTTACATGGCACCTTCCATCAGATGCTATGACTGCTCCAAGAATGTTGTACCGATTCACCTGCTGAAGTTATTATAATCTCTACATGGCACCTTCCATCAGATGCTATGATTGCTCCAAGAATGTTGTACCGATTCACCTGCTGAAGTTATTATAATCTCTACATGGCCCTTCCATCAGATGCTATGATTGCTCCAAGAATGTTGTACCGATTGACCTGCTGAAGTTATTGTAATCTCTACATGGCGCCTTCCATCAGATGCTATGAGTGCTCCAAGAATGTTGTACCGATTGACCTGCTGAAGTTATTGTAATCTCTACATGGCGCCTTCCATCAGATGCTATGACTGCTCCAAGAATGTTGTACCGATTCACCTGCTGAAGTTATAATCTCTACATGGCGCCTTCCATCAGATGCTATGACTGCTCCAAGAATGTTGTACCGATTCACCTGCTGAAGTTATTATAATCTCTACATGGCCCTTCCATCAGATGCTATGATTGCTCCAAGAATGTTGTACCGATTGACCTGCTGAAGTTATTGTAATCTCTACATGGCGCCTTCCATCAGATGCTATGAGTGCTCCAAGAATGTTGTACCGATTCACCTGCTGAAGTTATTGTAATCTCTACATGGCGCCTTCCATCAGATGCCATGATTGCTCCAAGAATGTTGTACCGATTCACCTGCTGAAGTTATTATAATCTCTACATGGCACCTTCCATCAGATGCTATGATTGCTCCAAGAATGTTGTACCGATTCACCTGCTGAAGTTATTATAATCTCTACATGGCGCCTTCCATCAGATGCTATGATTGCTCCAACAATGTTGTACCGATTCACCTGCTGAAGTTATTATAATCTCTACATGGCGCCTTCCATCAGATGCTATGACTGCTCCAAGAATGTTTTACCGATTCACCTGCTGAAGTTATTATAATCTCTACATGGCCCCTTCCATCAGATGCCATGATTGCTCCAAGAATGTTGTACCGATTCACCTGCTGAAGTTATTATAATCTCTACATGGCGCCTTCCATCAGATGCTATGATTGCTCCAAGAATGTTGTACCGATTCACCTGCTGAAGTTATTATAATCTCTACATGGCACCTTCCATCAGATGCTATGATTGCTCCAAGAATGTTGTACCGATTCACCTGCTGAAGTTATTATAATCTCTACATGGCGCCTTCCATCAGATGCTATGATTGCTCCAAGAATGTTGTACCGATTCACCTGCTGAAGTTATTATAATCTCTACATGGCACCTTCCATCAGATGCTATGATTGCTCCAAGAATGTTGTACCGATTCACCTGCTGAAGAATTGTCCCCTCTACTATGATTGTTATCGGCTCCGCGGCGAAGGTGTTACGGACACTCAGTTCGTAATCCCGCATACCCGCGTTCGAATCACTGCTATGTTGTTTTTTTACGAAGTTGTATGGGTGCCAATCATTCAGAAAGCAATGGCAAACTACTGAACATAAACTTGTCCAGGAATCACGAACAGCCAAAAATGCTGGGGTTGACTGCTACGTCCTGTAAAGGACATGCAGCTAACTTTAACTATGATGTCACACGATGATATTTCTGCATTCTTTTGTACATATAAGGCGGTTGAATTACGGGGTAATACGTGTGCGGTTTCAGCGTGTTTTGTTCGAACTGCCATTATTTATTACACTGAAAACTGCATAGTCAAGTGAAGGGTGGCTTGATGTCGGTCCTCTGGTGATTTGATCTTGTCGAAGCTACCGTTTTCTTCACGAATTCCCATTGAACAATTATGCGCATTTCTTTTTTTTTCTTTTTTTCGATGGCACAGGAAAGGGTTAATTATGGGCAACCCATTGCTATGAAGGTGAAACTGTAGGATTACGACTACCCCATATTTATCATTGAAGATTTGTTCATTGAACGTACTTACCTTTTGCCGAAAAATAAACTGTTCATGTTAGGGTTCAACCCTCTTCGGCCGAAGAGGAGTGGCTGTTGCCCTACGTAGTCTTTGATGTTCCTCTGCGCAGTCACGTGAGACTTAGTGATAAGTAACGCAGCGACGATGGAAATAACGACGAAAAGGAGGCTGCACTTCATTCTTGGACAAACAATTCAGGGAATCAGTGAGGACAACATGAATACTGACATTGAATTATGATTAATACATTTGAAAGATTGATGTTCACTAGCAGAGAGGAGAACACACTTAAGGAAATAAGTAGATAAAAGAAGACAAAACACAACATAATTACATGATGTAGGAGAGAACTAACTGGATTTCGCCGTCCACTAGCCGGTGGCCTAGTGGCCAGATGCTCGCCTGCCGATCCGGCCGTCTTGGGTTCGATGCGCTTCGGGGTGGATAAGAATTGGTAAAACTGGCTTGGATTCCCAGGTCGGCTCAGCCTTAGACGGGATCCAGGAAATGTCCTGGGAAGTCAAAGCGGCCGGGGTAACACTGACCACATCAGCCACCGAGTGCTGGTTGGCCTGTTATAATTGTGGATCTAGCACTAAATGCCCAGTCCGCCTTAAGGCTATTCTTAAACTTGTTCTGACCATCAGTTGGGTTCATACCTGTGTGTATGGCTTCACTGTTCGCCTGGTATAGCCAGAAGTGTGCGAGTGTGTGTGTGTGTGTGTGTGTGTGTGTGTGTGTGTGTGTGGCTGTGGCTGAGTGAGAGGCAGACATAGAGAGAATGAAGGAGGAGAGAGAGACACACACACACACACTGGTAGCCTGGTATAGCCAGAAGTGTGCGAGTGTGTGTGTATGTGTGTGTGTGTATGAGGCTGAATGAGAGGCAGAGTGAGAGGCAGAGAGAGAGAATGAAGGAGGAGACACACACATACACACACACACACACTGGTCGCCTGGTATAGCCAGAAGTGTGCGTGTGTGTGTGTGTGCGTGTGTGTGTGTGTGAGGCTGAGTGAGAGGCAGAGTGAGAGGCAGAGAGGGAGAATGAAGGAGGACACACACACACACTCGCACACTTCTGGCTATACCAGGCGACCTGTGTGTGTGTGTGTGAGGCTGAGTGAGAGGCAGAGAGAGAGAGAGAGAATGAAGGAGGACAGAGAGAGAGACACACACACACACACAGACAGACAGAGAGAGAGAGAGACGAGAGAGAGAGAGAGAGAGAGAGAGAGAGAGAGAGAGAGAGAGAGAGAGAGAGAGAGAGAGAGAGAGAGAGAGAGAGAGAGCCCACATGGTAATGTAACATTCGTCATGGCCAATTGGTGTAATTTTCAGAAAAGCGTAAGGTCCAGACTTTCGAGTTTACAGATACAGAACATGTCTAAACATTGCGGATACATAGAGCTTACAACAAATATATTGTTGGTGAAGGAATAAACACGTATGTTGGCTAACACGAACCACTCGTGCCAGGAATGTAGGAGACCATCCATGTTTGGTCGTGCTACTCGCAAAGATCCTTATTTGTTATTATTATTTCCTTGGCACCAAACTTAGAATGTTTAACTCCAATGTTAAATCGGTTCTACTGTGTGGGTTAGAAACATGGCGAACAACTAACAGAATGATGAATAGACTACAAACATTCAGCAATTAGTGCCGGCGCAGGATGGTGGGACTAACATGGTATCACGTGTAGAGCTCATGGAGAGAACTCAACAAATTCCACAGACCCAGGAGATGAGGAAATGATGCTATCGCTGGATGAGGCACACACTGAGAAAACCCGAGGGTAATATAACTGGACATTGTTTTGTCTGAAACACACAAGGCAAGTGAAATAGCGAGAGACATAAAAACACATAGAGAAGAGACTTACAGACAGAGAAGAGACTTACAGACAGAGAAGAGACTTACAGACAGAGAAGAGACTTACAGACAGAGAAGAGACTTACAGACAAAGAGACCTACAGATAGAGAAGAGACTTACAGACAGAGAAGAGACTTACAGACAAAGAGACTTACAGATAGAGAAGAGAGTTACAGACAGAGAAGAGACTTACAGACAAAGAGACTTACAGACAGAGAAGAGACTTACAGACAAAGAGACTTACAGATAGAGAACAGAGTTACAGCCAGAGAAGAGACTTACAGACAAAGAGACTTACAGATAGAGAAGAGACTTACAGACAAAGAAGTGACTTACAGACAGAGAAGAGACTTACAGACAGAGAAGAGACTTACAGACAGAGAAGAGACTTACAGACAGAGAAGAGACTTACAGACAGAGAAGAGACTTACAGACAGAGAAGAGACTTACAGACAGAGAAGAGATTTACAGACAGAGAAGAGATTTACAGACAGAGAAGAGACTTACAGACAGAGAAGAGACTTACAGACAAAGAGACTTACAGATAGAGAACAGAGTTACAGACAGAGAAGAGACTTACAGACAGAGAAGAGACTTACAGACAGAGAAGAGACTTACAGACAGAGAAGAGACAGACAGAGAAGAGACTTACAGACAGAGAAGAGACTTACAGACAGAGAAGATACTTACAGACAGAGAAGAGACTTACAGACAGAGAAGAGACTTACAGACAGAGAAGAGACTTACAGACAAAGAGACTTACAGATAGAGAACAGAGTTACAGACAGAGAAGAGACTTACAGACAAAGAGACTTACAGATAGAGAAGAGATTTACAGACAAAGAAGAGACTTACAGACAGAGAAGAGACTTACAGACAGAGAAGAGACTTACAGACAGAGAAGAGATTTACAGACAGAGAAGAGACTTACAGACAGAGAAGAGACTTACAGACAGAGAAGAGACTTAAAGACAGAGATAATTACTATTGTGAGGACATGGAGGGAGCTGCTGGGGATAGCAAGAGATAGGACAACTGGGGGAGGGTTGCTTGAGGGACTATGTCCCAATGGGGGGGGGGGGGATAAAGCACAGAAAAAACAAGAGATAAAGGTAGTTGGCGAAGTTACAGTTGAAGAAAATCATGTCGTCTTAATCATCTACCATGCCGATAAGCTTGGGCAGTCATGGTTCGCCAGTTCACAGGATCGTCAGTCTTGCCTCGGGCCTATAGTCTTGTCTCGATTATGCCACGCGGTAAAGCCATTCAGGTAGTTATTTCTCTGTCTTTCACTTGCTCTTTCCCCATTAGCTTTGTCAGTTGTCACTAAGTTTTCTAGTGTATTTCTCCTTATAACATTCCCCCTAAATCTTGAATGTTTACGTCTAATGTCTTTAATTAATTGTCGGTTTTCACGTGGTTCTCATTCGTAACTGTTTGTTAATGGTATTCTTTGTATTCTCCCCAGAAACCACATTTCCACTGCTATCAAATGTTTCTCAGCGTGTCTGCTTATTGTATACGTTTCACGTGCTTATAACAGTATAGGTTATACATAGCACGTGAACACTCGACAACAGTAAAGAACAAACATGTATCAATAACTACTATTACTAACTATATGTTACCAATGCCAAACCTGGACAATGACATAAAAAGAGAAAAGAAAAATCACAACAACAGAAATAAGATTCCTGAGAAGAATACTCAGTGTATCAAGAAGAGATAAGTTCAGAAATGAAGAAATCAGGACTAAAGTGGGGGTTATAGATGCGCTAGATTTTATTAGAAGGAAGCAAGTCAAATGGTTTGGCCATACAAGTAGGTAACGAACCGTATACCACAACAAGCAATGATGTACAGACCAGATGGAAGCAGAGGAACAGGCCGACCACGTAAACGATGGACACAGGGAATAACAGACCATGGGAATATCGATACATGAAGCCCATAAGCGGGCACTCTCCAACTGTTTATACTTCACCTCCACACCGCAAGGTACAAGAGGAACATGATGAGATGAGATGAAATGAGTCGACAACTTTTGTTGGCGAGTATGTTTTCCATCTAAATCGTGGACTGACAACCATGTTAAAAAAATAAAAATAAAAAAATAGGCTATGTTCTACAAGTTATCAATTTGTTTGGGTGCTAGTTGGTCGTCAGTCGAAGTACATTTATTCATGCAGCCAGACGCGGTCGCCATTGACAGATACGGGTTCGAAACCCGGTATGTTCATGCTAGAGAATTTAATTTTTGTATTGTCTAGAGCAGTGGTTCTCAACTGGTGAGGGATTTTAGGGTTTCCAGTTTTGGGGGGATTTGGGTGGGGGGAATTAAGATTATTTCAAGACCGCGTTAATACAAGAACCGATTACTTGATATTGTTTACCCTTCCATACTTTACAGTTCTGTACACGTCGCTCTTCTGAAATTGATTTTATAACGTAAGTAGACCCGCAAATCATTTTTATGTAGACATCTAGACTTTTTCTAGTATGTGTTAATAAATTTAGCTTCCATTTTTAAGTATACTGTGTAGGGGAAGGGGGGGGGGGAGGTTTATAGGGAGGAAATACGAAAGGGGGGGGGGGGAATGACGTTCTGAAAATATGGGGAAGGGGTACACGGGCCAAAAAAGGTTGAGAACCACTGGTCTAGAGTGTCTTCTAAGCTCTTCCTTCTTTCATCTACTGCTATGAGTGCCAACACAAATTTATTTCTCTTGCAATGTTCTACAAGGGCTGTTTAAAAACTACATCAAAAAGTAAATTGAATCTCCTGGCACATTTCTGAAAAATCACAGGGAGATTTGTAATACTGAATAATTCTCCTGAGGGAGAAAGAACTCCTCATGGTCTTTTAAGGGAGATATCCGGTGTTGTGCGCGTACATAATTTGGAAATGAATCAAGGGAATTAATGGCTTCACATTCTAAGGGAGATAATAGAAAGAAAGATAGCAACTACTTCTCGTACTTATTGTCAGAATTTTCAATCAAGTTAAAACCATTTTCTTAAACTGTATTACACGTTCGAGAGTAGTATGATACATATCTTCTTTTCGAATCAGACTCTTGGGAGTTAAACTTCATTTTTTTTAGGGTACATAACTGACACAGTTTGTCCCCCACGGATAGATAGGAGAAAGAGTTGTGTCCATCATTGTGTCATGTCAGTTGACTGGAGACTGCTAGATTGATCGATGACTGATAAAGTAGAGACAATAATGGTTCAACTAACACAGCACGGACAATTGCTCATCGCTCAAACACGACACATATTGTAGAATAAGATTTATAACGAGGTGCAGTGGCGCACTGGGTCCAAAACTAGCGGTGGAAGGAGACAAAGCTACTGACGGGACATTAACGCTATAAACACATTATCTAAAGCAGTGGTTCTCAACCTTGCTTGGCCTTTGCACCCCTTTACCATATTTTCAGAACGCCGCCCCCCCCCCCTTTCGTATTTCCTCCCTATAAATTCCCCTACCTCTAAACAGTATACGTAAAAATGGAAGCTAAATTTAATAACACATACTAGAACACATACTCTGAAACATGGAGTACAACGAAAGGAGACGAAGCCTTGTTACAAACCTTTGAGAACAAAATTTTAAGACGCATCTTTGGACCCATTACCCCTCTGCTGTGTGTCCACCGTGACGAGGTAGAGGGGCTTGTGCGTCCCAATGACCCCAAGAGCTATGCCGACGGTAGCACAGCTACTGGTAGGGGCACCCATGTCGGACAGGTCAAGGGAGAGGGACCAGACGAAGAGACACACAAACCTGCTGCCTTGTAGGTAGACTGGGGACAGTCAAAGGCTAGGGAAAGCACCCCAAATACATGCTTGTCGAAATCGGATGTACTGAGCCACAGGCTTGACAAAGCAGTGCAACGTAAAACCTGCTGCCTTGTAGGTAGACTGGGGACAGTCAAAGGCTAGGGAAAGCATCCCGAATAAATGCTTGTCGAAATCGGATGTACTGAGCCACAGGCTTGACAAAGCAGTGCAACGTAACTTAATTCATGATGTCACAAATCAAAATTAATCGATATGGTGCTAATCCCGTGAAGTCCCATCAGGCGGTGATAGTGCCGGGCCCCCTGCCTCGAGGGGGTCCACCCATGACTACTGGTGGTCACCTTCCCCTGTGCTGTGGAGTCAAGGCACAGAGGAGTAGGTTAAGAGCTATTGACCAAATACCCCGGACACTCAACATACTACAGTGGAATGCCGAAGGAGTTTACAAGAAGAAAGACTCCCTAACACAGCGTCTTCATAAAGATAGAATAGATGTGGCATGCATTCAAGAGACACACCTCAACGCCAATCACAAATTCTCAGTCAGAGGATATCAGGCCACACGTTTCGACCGCGAAGGACACAAAGGAGGAGTTCTAATACTTACACGAAATACAATACCTTGCAGCGAAGTATCTGTGATCTCTGACAACCAAACGGAAATTATAGGTGTTGATATAATGATAAAGGACGTGAAAATAAGAATCTACAATCTGTATAGCCCAGCAGATAAGGACCTTACACTCTCAATCATGAAAATAACTGACACAAACTGCATTATTGTCGGAGACTTTAATAGCCGTTCAGAAAGATGGGGATACCCAGATACTGACAAAAGAGGAGATGAATTGGAGGACTGGGAAATAGACTCAAATCTCCATCTACTCAACAAAGCGGATGACACACCGAGCTTCTACTCCAGAAGATGGCTTACCACTTCTACTCCAGACTTAGCTTTCTGCACAGGAGACATCCTCCACAAAATCGATCGCCATGTGCTGGACCAATTAGCAGGTAGTGACCACAGACCAATCAAGCTTGAAATGAATATGGAGTATGTTCCACAGGAGCAAAAGCCCTTGCCCCGCTGGAATTACAAACGGGCAGATTGGGACAGATTTGCCATACTAACAGACAAATATTGTGAAAACATAAATACACGATATGGCAACATAAAGCAAATGGTGGAAAGTCTAAACAGAGCGATAATACAGGCAGCCACTGAGTCCATTCCAAGAGGAGCGAGGAAAAATTACAAACCATACTGGACTGAAGAACTACAAAGTTTGGAGGACAAAGTTGAAGATGCCAGGAAGACAGCAGAGAGAGAACAAACAATTGAAGCAAACATCTCTCTCAAAGCCATCTCAGCAAAATATAAAAGAACAGTAAATCAAACAACAAGAGATTGTTGGAGGGAAAAAACAGAAAACCTGAATTTTGACAGGGATGGAAACAAACTATGGAAACTAGTGAAAGCCATGAACAATGAAGGACCTAGAAACAAACAAATAACAATTAAACAAGGAAATGCCTTGCTTACAGGAAAAAAGGCTGCAAATGCACTAATGGAACACTATGCAAATGCAAACCACATTGATATTACAACCGAACAGAAGAAAGCAATCAAAGACAAACAGATACATCATAGAAATACAGAGACAGCAGCAGAATATATGATGGCAAATCTAACAATGGAAGAAATGGAACAGGCAATGAATACCCTAAAAAAGAAGAAATCACCAGGAAAGGATGGAATCACAAATGAAATGCTAATAGGACTAGGCACCAAGGCAAAGAAGAAACTACTAGCAGTCCTAAATAACAGCTGGAAGAGAGGAATAGTCCCACAGGCATGGAAGGAAGCTATACTAATACCAGTCCCAAAGAAAGGAAAAGACCTGGAAGAACCAAATGGCTATCGACCTATCAGTCTACTTAGCTGTGTAGGAAAATTAATGGAACGCATTATCAATGGCAGGCTAACATGGCATCTGGAAGAAAACAAACTCTTAACACCACACCAAGCAGGATTCAGAAAATACAGATCCACTGAAGATCAAATAACCTATATAGCTCAGGAAATAGAGGATGCCTTTCAAGAGAAAAAGCACACACTAGCAGTCTGGATAGATTTAGAAAAAGCATTTGATAAAGTATGGAAGGAAGGACTGAAAGTAAAACTGCAAAACATGCATGTTTGTGGAAAAATGTATAAATGGATCAGCCACTACCTTGAGAACAGAACTGCCAGGACAAAAGTACAAGGACAAACAAGCAAAATGATGCTGCTGGAGCAAGGTGTCCCCCAAGGAGGAGTTCTTTCACCAACATTATTCCTAGCATATATAAATGACATCACAGAAAATTTTCCAGCCAGAGTACACACATCCTCCTTTGCAGATGACCTAGCCATATGGACATCTGAAGAATATATTAGTACAGCTAACAGCAGAATACAGCAAGCCTTATTAGCGCTAGAGGACTGGTCAAAATCATGGCTAGTGAAGATAAGTGAGGAGAAAACAACATGCACAGTGTTCTCCCTCTCAAATAAAACTCAGCAACCTAAGCTGGTATTGAATGGAAAAATATTGCGCCATGAAGAAAATCCAAACTATCTAGGAGTCACCTTTGATCGTCGCCTGACATGGAAGACACAGGTTGAGAAAAATCGAACAAGAGCAAGGCAGAGAATGGCAATCATGAAAAAGCTTGCTGGTACAACGTGGGGAGCAGATGAGAAAGTTCTCAAGAAGTTATATACTGGACGGGTGAGGCCAGTACTGGAATATGGCATTGCAGCTTGGGCAACAGCAGCTAAGTCAAACTTTAACAAAATAAGTAGAGTCCAAAACCAAGGAATGCGAATCATAACTGGAAGCCTGAAGACAACGCCTATTAATGAACTAGAAAAGATCACTTGTTTACAACCAATGCAGGATAGAAGAGATAGCAGAGCCCAGCAACAAGAAGAAAAATTTAGAAGATTGACAGACCACCCTATGTACATCAGATTTAATGGTTTTGGAAAGGGAAGACTGAAGCGTAGCAACTTTGTAGAAACTGCAAAACGAAGGATTAGGGCAGATCCTATACTTAACATATCAACAGTCAAGCCCATACACAATGCACACAAGTTCCCAGCTTGGAGACAGCAGCAACTGCCTGAGATGATAGAAAACATTCCTGGTATTGAGAAAAAGAACACTCAGCATGAAACCGAAAGAAGAGAAATAACCCTAAACTACATAAAAGAACATTACCCAAGCAGGAATTGGACCCATGCATATACAGATGGATCAGCCAAAAATTCAATAGAGAATGGAGGAGGAGGAATTCTCCTAAATTTAAAAAATGGAGTGAAAAAAACACATTCAATGGCAACTGGAAAATTTTCAAGTAACTTCAAAGCGGAGGTAGAGGCTCTGAAAACTGCAGCAGAAATGCTCCTGATGGAGGAAAATAAAGAGAAGCAAATAGCTATCTTCACAGATGCACAGTCAGCTGTCTCAATACTGAAGAGCAATAACAGCACAGAACTAACTGACCTAAGAGCAGCACTCCATGGTCTATGCCAGAAATCCAAAAAAGTTGTAATACAGTGGATCCCATCACATTGCAGTATACCTGGAAACGAAGAGGCTGACAGACTGGCAAAAGAGGGCGGACGACTACCACAGCCTGACATAGACATAACCTATAATGAGGCAAAGAGGTTGATAAAAAGCACTTATAGAACCAAATGGGAATCGGAGCATCCAGGCCATCAGAAGGATGATGCATATTACAAACTCGACCGAAGAGAACAAGTAGCAATCTTCAGACTCCGCACAGGACATAACAGGCTGAAATACCACTTGTTCAATAAACTAAAGATAGGAGATACCGATGAATGTAATTGTAGAACTGGAAAAATGACAGCAAAACATTTGCTGCAGGATTGCCCAACGTATGCAGAAAAGAGAAAGATATTTTGGCCCACACCTGCTTCATTTGAGGACAAGCTCTATGGAGATATCAACAAGCTCAAGTTGACCGCAGCTTACTTTAACTACATACAGGTTGACATTTAAAGGTGCATGAAGACCCAGAGGCATGAAATGGAATATTGCTTGGATAGCAAATCCATTATGTGGAAAGTCCAAATCGAAAGCTCGCTGTGTGGGCTTCATAAAAGGTGGAAAAGTGTCCTAGTGGCACGAAATGGAATATTGCTTGGATAGCAAATCCATTACGTGGAAAGTCCGAATCTAAAGCCCACTGTGTGGACTTCATAAAAGGTGGAAAAGTGTCCTAGTGGCATGAAATGGAATATTGCTTGGATAGCAAATCCATTACATGGAAAGTCCGAATCGAAAGCTCACTGTGTGGATGTCATCTGCAGACTGCATACTTCTGGTTTCCGGAAGAACAGCCTATGGTGAACGGAAGGCCCAATATACGGAAGTGAGGCTAAGCAGCCATGTGCAGGACGTGACGATTCCTTGGGTGAGCCCAGTACCAGAGCGCTATGTATCGGCTCTGCAAGTATGGAAGCCTCCTTGGATGGCGGGGAATGCCCATGGTCTGCCCCTGCCTTCCCTTAAGGGCTGACCAGGATCTTTGGCTGTTCTATGTGGACCAGCTGGGATGGGGGATAACACCACAACAGTGAGAGTCAAACGTCCTAAGAAACCCCCGGGAAGGTTAACCCGGTCAACAAATGCCCGCAGAAGTCGGATGTGTCGGCCTAACGGCGCAAGAACGCAGCTCTGCTGTAAACAGGCACAACGCAATCACATCCGAAAAAAAACTCCGGATGAACGAAGAAGAAGAAGAAGAAGGACCCATTAGGGATACACAAAGTGGAGAGTGGAAAAGAAGAAGTAACAAAGACATTTATGATCTGTTTAAGTCCCCGCTAATCACTGGTATCATGAAGGCTAATAGACTACAATGGCTGGGGCATATAGAAAGAATGGAAGATAATAGGGAAACAAAACTCGCTTACACTCAGGAAATAAATGACCGTAGACCCCGAGGTAGACCAAGAAGGCGGTGGAGAGATAATACATGTACAGACCTACAAGCACTTGGAATCAACGACTGGCAAGAGAAGGTCCACCAGAGAGACGAATGGAGACGGATTGTATTTGCAGCAAAGAACCTCAATGGCTCGGAACGCTGAAGAAGAAGATACTAGAACAAGTCTAGACGTCTACATAAAACCTCATTTGCGGGTCTATTTGTGTTATAAAATGATTTTCAGAAGGGCGAGAAGTACATAACTGTAAAGGTATGCAGGGAAAAACAATATCAAGTAATCAGCTCTTGTATTAGCGCGATCTTGAAATAGTCTTAATTTCCCCGCCCCCTCCCCTCTCCTGGAAACCCTAAAATTCCCAAATTCCCAACCGGTTGAGAACCACTGGTCTGAAGTCTAAGCTCTATGGGGATATATTTCATGAACGGGAGCCGCGGCAGCGTGGCGGCTAGACATTCGCCTACCGACCAGAAGGTCATAGGTTCAATTCGCAATTGGGAGAAGTTACATGGTTTAAAATGACCTGGACTCCCATGTGGACCCGACCTACAGTGAGTACCAGGAAATGTCTGTGGAAGTAAAGGCGTTTGGCGTGATACCGACTCCACCACCCACCCACCCATTGCCGATTGGTCTGTACAAACATGGGTCTGGAACCATGCAGGCATTGCGCCGTCAAGCCTGTAAAGGGACCTGTGCTTGACCTGCTTAGAAGGAAAGTCAAGAATTGTCCCACTGTAACCAGTGGAGTAGTCGTGTCGGGGCGCACATGGCGCCGCAACTTGTTTATTCAACCAGAGTGTGCCCTAGCTCACAAAATACTTGCTTTTTAAATGTGCTTTGATTAACATTAGCAGCCCACGTGCTCATAAGGACAAGAGTGCTCGCTTTTACACTTCCGGTGACGGTGAGGTATGGACTTCAATCCTTACACAGGCATTCAGTTGGACTTCTTTCTCGTTCAGTAAGAAAGGGCAAACTACTGAGCATAAACTTGTCTGGAAAATCAATCCGCTGATTGCAACGTCCTGAAAAGGACATTGCCGTGATACAAAGACAGGTAGGACAAGAGTTAATGCATATATAGAAGGGGGATAAATAAAGCTACACATGATCACGTGATCTCCCTCCGTGATTTTCTGAATGCTCACGGCACACCTCCGTGGTCACAGCTTGTACCGAGCTGTACTCGATTCACGGCACACTTCCGTGGTCACAGCTTGTACTGAGCTGTACTCGATTCTACTGAATGACCCTGAGTTCTAATTCTGTCTCTCTGTGTCGCTTTATTTATCTCCCTTCTATATATGCATTAACTCTTGTCATACCTGTCTTTGTATCATGGCAGACATCTCCCATTGTATTTAACATTAATTTATTATGTGTCTATTGTAAATAAAATCTAGCCTAGCACAATTACCCCTTTGTTGCATAATAATAATAATAATAATAATAATAATAATAATAATAATAATAATAATAATCGTTTAAACAAATATGACACTGCGCTGTGCAGCTCGACAATTAGTATTGTATGTTGCTAAGATGCAGTGTATGAAGTGCCCAAGCATTATTTATTTTACGACTACACCACTGACTGCAAACTACCAGTATGTCGTAAGCGGCGACCAAGGAGGGATGGTGTGGGACTGTCTGCCCCATTCGATAGACAACCTTAGCTGCAGACAAGTGCACTAACCACTATACGACAGCGGCTCCAAGAGATACCTACTACCTTATGAACATCATACAGGAAAGCTCAGGAATGAAACAGCTCAGGAATAAAACAGCTCAAAAATAAAACATTGAAGGCTAATAGACTGCAATGGCTGGGGCATATAGAAAGAATGGAAGAAAATAGGGAAACAAAACTCGCTTACACT
This sequence comes from Cepaea hortensis, assembly GCA_963921405.1. Taxonomy (NCBI): domain Eukaryota; kingdom Metazoa; phylum Mollusca; class Gastropoda; order Stylommatophora; family Helicidae; genus Cepaea; species Cepaea hortensis. Next base: position 46,586,161 of record OY992897.1, read on the forward strand.
CAGGAAATAAATGACCGTAGACCCCGAGGTAGACCAAGAAGACGGTGGAGAGATAATACATATATACAGACCTACAAGCACTTCAAATCAATGACTGGCAAGAGAAGGTCGACAAGAGAGACGAATGGAGACGGCTTGTATCTGCAGCAAAGAACCTCAATGGCTCGGAATGCTGAAGAATAAGAAGGAATAAAACAGCTCGGCAATCAAACAGCTAAGGAATAAAACAGCTCATGAATAAAGCAGCTAGGGAATTTTATATGAGCTGAGTTGATAGGGAGCTCCGTTGGTAATGTCATGAGAACGCTCGAACGCGAGATCGACGCCTGGGATGGTCGCTGACACAGTGAGGGACAGACTGGCCGCCTCTTCCTCCTGGTTCTAGGCCTACAACATGTCACTGGTCACAGTGAGGGACAGACTGACCATCTCCTCCTGGTTCTAGACCTACAACATGTCACTGGTCACAGTGAGGGACAGACTGACCATCTCCTCCTGGTTCTAGACCTACAACATGTCACTGGTCACAGTGAGGGACAGACTGACCATCTCCTCCTGGTTCTAGGCCTACAACATGTCACTGGTCACAGTGAGGGACAGACTGACCATCTCCTCCTGGTTCTAGGCCTACAACATGTCACTGGTCACAGTGAGGGACAGACTGACCATCTCCTCCTGGTTCTAGGCCTACAACATGTCACTGGTCACAGTGAGGGACAGACTGACCATCTCCTCCTGGTTCTAGGCCTACAACATGTCACTGGTCACAGTGAGGGACAGACTGACCATCTCCTCCTGGTTCTAGGCCTACAACATGTCACTGGTCACAGTGAGGGACAGACTGACCATCTCCTCCTGGTTCTAGACCTACAACATGTCACTGGTCACAGTGAGGGACAGACTGACCATCTCCTCCTGGTTCTAGGCCTACAACATGTCACTGGTCACAGTGAGGGACAGACTGACCATCTCCTCCTGGTTCTAGGCCTACAACATGTCACTGGTCACAGTGAGGGACAGACTGACCATCTCCTCCTGGTTCTAGGCCTACAACATGTCACTGGTCACAGTGAGGGACAGACTGACCATCTCCTCCTGGTTCTAGGCCTACAACATGTCACTGGTCACAGTGAGGGACAGACTGACCATCTCCTCCTGGTTCTAGGCCTACAACATGTCACTGGTCACAGTGAGGGACAGACTGACCATCTCCTCCTGGTTCTAGGCCTACAACATGTCACTGGTCACAGTGAGGGACAGACTGACCATCTTCTCCTGGTTCTAGGCCTACAACATGACACTGGTCACAGTGAGGGACAGACTGACCATCTCCTCCTGGTTCTAGACCTACAACATGTCGCTGGTCACAGTGAGGGACAGACTGACCATCTCCTCCTGGTTCTAGACCTACAACATGTCACTGGTCACAGTGAGGGACAGACTGACCATCTCCTCCTGGTTCTAGACCTACATAATGTGATGGCGCTGTCACATCACAGACACATGGCAGGAAACTGCACGGGGCAAGTGTTTGTTAAGAGCCTCTGATAAGTGCCAGGTTAGTGGACCAAGTGAGGGTGAGAGACCATTGGTGCAGGTTGAAAGCAAATGGAAGGAACCATGCACAGTTCTGGGGAAAGGGGAACGAACAAATAAATCATGGATAGCGCCCAAACCCCGTAAAAATAGAAGGAAATAAATAAATAAATAAAAGAGCCGATTTAAACAGCAGCAAAGCCAGAGCGATTAAAATCAACTCATGAAACATACACGGAAACTACTAAAAAAGTTTAAAAGCGGGCAATGTAGATATAGAGGAACCCTGCCAGGTATGAACCACCACCATTATAAACAACGCCACTGAGGCTGGTTGAAAAGGTGGAACAAAAAAATGGACGACGGACGGAAGCGCAGATCCCTGTGACAACACAGGTGTAATAGTACAGAGGTCAGAAGTCCAGAAACCCATCCGCAGTGCAATTTTACGCTCATAAAGGACTACCGCAACCCATCTGACAATCCAAGGGCAAACCTCAATGTCCAACAGAGTGTATATATCAACCGATCATACCTGACTCTGTTGTAAGCATCCTCCAGGTCTAGTGCCACTGCCACTGTTTCTTGTTTATCCTGGAAACCCTCATAGACACCAAATGTTGCCGCATTGGCACAGATGTCCTTCCCAAGCTGGTTAACTCCCAAGACCTTTGTGAAGCAGGTTACGACTTTCCAAGTGGATGCTTCTGGTAGGGGAGGTAACCTTCTTATTTATAAATACTCTGCTCAGCTAAAGGAGGCGACTTTATTGTCAAAGTAACTGCCAATGAGGAAGTACAATATTATTTCACAATGCAACTCAAGTAACTGGATCAGGAAATATTGAAGGCATGAATAAAGGTGCACGAAACGGTGCAAGTCTGTCTGCAGGGTACTGGACAAGCGAAAGCAGTTTTTCATTAATAGCTTTGCAGAAGACACATTTGATACAAGGTTTATTTAATGCGCTTTCTTCGACTTTATCTTGGAAGGGACGTAGTCAGCGCTTGGCCGCTGCTATAACCCTTATTATTCTCAATAAATTGTGTGTGTGTGGATGTCCAAGAAAGAAGACGTTACAGAAAGTCGCCCTATGGTCAACACAGTATGGCACTGGTGATCAGATCTGTCCACAGCCTCTTGTCTCTTGTACTACCAAACACTTCTAATACTGATGTCCCCAGCCTCCTGTCTCTTGTACTGCCAAACATTTCTAATTCTGATGTTCCTCACGCCATGGTGTCAGACTGTCCAGCATATTCTCCTTTAGTTGACTCCCACCTCCCGCCCGCCTCTCTTTTCCCCCAACTTGCCGTGTCATGACGTACTCCAGTTCTCGCCAGTCCATGAACTGCCCAAACAATGTGAAATGACCCAATCCTCTTCCTGAGTTAATTTCTGTCTAGATATCTTCATTACTTTATTTTTGTTACTCATCCATTGAGTTCTCATCGTTCTTCTTTGCAAGCACATCTCCGTTGCTTCCACATTTTGCCTCATTTATCCTTTAACTGTCCATGACTGGTTTCCAAAGATCAGAATTGGCTGGACATAGCTCTGAAGAACGCTGTCTCTCACCTAGAATGACACAGCTACTATACCTAGAATGACACAACTACTATACCTAGAATGACACAGCTACTATACCTAGAATGACACAGCTACTATACCTAGAATGACACAGCTACTATACCTAGAATGACACAGCTACTATACCTAGAATGACACAGCTACTATACCTAGAATGACACAGCTACTATACCTAGAATGACACAACTACTATACGTAGAATGACACAACTACTATACCTAGAATGACACAGCTACTATACGTAGAATGACACAGCTACTATACCTAGAATGACACAGCTACTATACCTAGAATGACACAGCTACTATACGTAGAATGACACAGCTACTATACATAGATTGACACAGCTACTATACCTAGAATGGCACAGCTACTATACATAGAATGACACAGCTACTATACCTAGAATGACACAGCTACTATACCTAGAATGACACAGCTACTATACGTAGAATGACACAGCTACTATACCTAGAATTACACAGCTACTATACCTAGAATGACACAGCTACTATACCTAGAATTACACAGCTACTATACCTAGAATGACACAGCTACTATACATAGAATGACACAGCTACTATACCTAGAATGACACAGCTACTATACCTAGAGTGACACAGCTACTATACCTAGAGTGACACAGCTACTATACCTAGAGTGACACAGCTACTATACCTAGAATGACACAGCTACTATACCTAGAGTGACATAGTTACTATACGTAGAATGACACAACTACTATACCTAGAATGACACAGCTACTATACGTAGAATGACACAGCTACTATACCTAGAATGACACAGCTACTATACCTAGAATGACACAGCTACTATACCTAGAATGACACAACTACTATACGTAGAATGACACAGCTACTATACCTAGAATGACACAGCTACTATACGTAGAATGACACAGCTACTATACCTAGAATGACACAGCTACTATACGTAGAATGACACAGCTACTATACCTAAAATGACACAGCTACTATACGTAGAATGACACAGCTACTATACATAGAATGACACAGCTACTATACCTAGAGTGACACAGCTACTATACCTAGAGTGACACAGCTACTATACCTAGAAAGACACAGCTACTATACCTAGAGTGACACAGCTACTATACCTAGAGTGACACAGCTACTATACCTAGAGTGACACAGCTACTATACCTAGAGTGACACAGCTACTATACCTAGATCGACACAGCTACCATACCTAGAGTGACACAGCTACTATACCTAGAGTGACACAGCTACTATACCTAGAGCGACACAGCTACTATACCTAGAATGACACAGCTACTATACCTAGAGTGACACAGCTACTATACCTAGAGTGACACAGCTACTATACCTAGAGTGACACAGCTACTATACATAGAATGACACAGCTACTATACCTAGAGTGACACAGCTACTATACCTAGAGTGACACAGCTACTATACCTAGAGTGACACAGCTACTTTACCTAGAGTGACACAGCTACTATACCTAGAATGACACAGCTACTATACCTAGAATGACACAGCTACTATACCTAGAATGACACAGCTACTATACCTAGAATGACACAGATACTATACCTAGAATGACACAGCTACTATACCTAGAATGACACAGCTACTATACCTAGAATGACACAGCTACTATACCTAGAATGACACAGCTACTATACCTAGAATGACACAGCTACTATACCTAGAATGACACAGCTACTTTACCTAGAATGACACAGCTACTATACCTAGAATGACACAGCTACTATACCTAGAATGACACAGCTACTATACCTAGAATGACACAGATACTATACCTAGAATGACACAGCTACTATACCTAGAATGACACAGCTACTATACCTAGAATGACACAGCTACTATACCTAGAATAACACAGCTACTATACCTAGAATGACACAGCAACTATACCTAGAATGACACAGCTACTATACCTAGAATGACACATATACTATACCTAGAATGACACAGCTACTATACCTAGAATGACACAGCTACTATACCTAGAATGACACAACTACTATTCCTAGAATGACACAGCTACTATACCTAGAATGACACAGCTACTATACCTAGAATGACACAGCTACTATACCTAGAATGACACAGCTACTATACCTAGAATGACACAGCTACTATACCTAGAATGACACAGCTACTATACCTAGAATGACACAGCTACTATACCTAGAATGACACAGCTACTATACCTAGAATGACACAGCTACTATACCTAGAATGACACAGCTACTATACCTAGAATGACACAGCTACTATACCTAGAATGACACAGCTACTATACCTAGAATGACACAGCTACTATACCTAGAATGACACAGCTACTATACCTAGAATGACACAGATACTATACCTAGAATGACACAGCTACTATACCTAGAATGACACAGCTACTATACCTAGAATGACACAGCTACTATACCTAGAATAACACAGCTACTATACCTAGAATGACACAGCTACTATACCTAGAATGACACAGCTACTATACCTAGAATGACACATATACTATACCTAGAATGACACAGCTACTATACCTAGAATGACACAGCTACTATACCCAGAATGACACAACTACTATTCCTAGAATGACACAGCTACTATACCTAGAATGACACAGCTACTATACCTAGAATGACACAGCTACTATACCTAGAATGACACAGCTACTATACCTAGAATGACACAACTACTATACATAGAATGGCACTGCTACTATACCTAGAATGACAACTACTTTACCTAGAATGACACAGCTACTATACCTAGAATGACACAGCTACTATACCTAGAATGACACAGCTACTATACCTAGAATGAAAAAGCTACTATACCTAGAATGAAACAGCTAATATACCTAGAATGACACAGCTACTATACATAGAATGACACAGCTACTATACCTAGAATGACACAGCTACTATACCTAGAACGACACAGCTACTATACCTAGAATGACACAGCTACTATACATAGAATGACACAGCTACTATACCTAGAATGACACAGCTACTATACCTAGAATGACACAGCTACTATACCTAGAATGACACAGCTACTATACCTAGAGTGACACAGCTACTATACCTAGAATGACACAGCTACTATAATTTGTTTTAGCGCTCACTCGCCTTGAACTCGAGCGTAGACCATACACTCTATTTCTAGTAGTTAAACAAGTTAGTTGTGTGGTGGGAATTGCTGGCCGAGTGGCTCCATCGGGAGACCCGCGTTCGAACCTTAGTAAGGTGTGCGAGTTTGCTTTCTGTCGGGGGCAAAAAGAAAACTCTAACCTGCACAGTTCGCGGCGACTGCACTAGCTAGGTGGGAGAAATTCCCCCAGGCTCAAGACCTCCCTGTCCTACACTGGAAGGTACTATAGGCAGTAGATGACAGTATTTTATAGTTGCATATCCTTTACCGGACGTTGCAGTCAACATCAGCATTTTTGCTGTTGTGATCTCTTGGCAAGTTTACATTCAGTAGTTTGTCATTGCTTTCTGAACGACCGACACCCATACCATTTCGTAAAAAAAAAAACCAAGACAACGCGGTCTGCTGCCAAATCGCGCAAGCTGTGTTTCGAACATGGGTATGCGGGATCACGAACTGCGCCCGTAACACCTTCGCCATGGAGCCGGCACTTCTAGTAGTACTGGACTGAATTTTGTGTGTGCTTTCCCTATTACCAGTCTCCCTTTCCATCAGGCGAACCCACTCCGACTTCAGTGGAGCTTGTGATTTACGACCTTAAGTCAAATCCCAACTGCACCTTCCAGTGGCAGAGGATGGAAACACACCACGGTGTGGCAAACACAGCCCAGGGGACCGAGTATCTGAGTATCTACCGGGATAAGTGGACAACTTTGCAGCTGAGCAGAGCAGGGCACTCACTTGTCCTGACAGTCGGAAATGGCTGTCAAAGGCAGAGGTACAAGACACTCCCCCCCCCCCCCCCCCCAATGTGGTTGTGAAAGGCAAGGGGAAACCACTACATTATCTTCCCAAGATTTCATGAATAGTAACATATAAGAGGCAGTAAACGATGTTAATAGCTGTCTTGGGGTATCCTCGTCCGGTAGGGACAGTCATGAGACACATTTGACATCAGACCGTCATCTAGCTTGAGATGGACCATGAGATGGAAGGGATCGGTAAAATTGTAATCGACAAAACACAATAATTTTTTTTTTTTTTGGGGGGGGGGGGGGGATGGACACTACTGCTTGATAAAAAAAAACAAAAAACAATCAAGTCATTATATAGTTACTGGTGTACTTCAAATAGTCATTACGGTCAAAAGGAAAGCAAACCAATAGATATAAATATTATACAAGTATAGGCAGCGACAACAAGCAGTAGTGATGAAGTAATACAACACTTTCACGATGACGTGGATAGGGCAATGTCTCAAATTAAATTACAAGAAATAAACATAATTCTAGGAGATTTTAATGCAATAGTGGGAAATGGAAAAATTGAGGATTTAGTGGGGGATTTTGGTTTATGTACAAGAAATGAAAGAGGAGAGAAGCTACTAGAATGGGCAAATATTAATGATATGATAATTGGAAACACCTGGTTTAAACACCATGAAGACGACTTTACACATGGAAAAGCGCTGATAGGAAAATATTCAACCAAATTGACTACATACTTATTAATAAAAGATTTAGAAATGCATTAATTAATGTAAAAACAATGCCTAGTGCTGACTGTAATGGTGATCATGTACCACTATGTGGACAAATGAAAATAAGATTGAAAAGAGGATACCTCAACTTCCCCGCTTCACTTGATGTGTATTAACTTCTTCTATCCCACCCAGTTGCTGCGATATCTGACATTTTAATTGTCCTTTTTTTAGTGCAATGGTTCTCAACCTTTTTTTTCCCTTGCCCCCTTCACCATATTTTAAAAACGTCATTCTCCCCTTCCTATCAAAAATTTGGCCCGTGCCCCCCCCCCCCCCCTTTCACCATATTTTCAGAACATCATTCTCCCCTTTCATATTTCCTACCTAAAAATCCCCCACCCCTACACAGTATACGTAAAATTTGAAGGTAAATATGTTAAAACAGGTCTAGACATCCACATAAAATGTGATTTGTGGGTCTACTTACTTTATAAAATGAATTTTAGAAGGATGAGACGTGCATAACTGTAAAGTATGAAGGGAAAAGCAATATCAAGTAATCGGTTCTTGTATTAACGAGATCTTGAAATGATCTTCAACCCCCCCCCCCCCTGGAAACCCTAAAATTCCCCCCTGGTGGGGGGGGGGGAATTCCTCACCGGTTGAGAACCACTGTTTTAGTGAGCCCGTTAGCCCCACAATGGGCCTTTCCGCCAAAGCCCACGGCCAGTGTTAGTGGACAGTGATTTGGTGATTCGAGTTTGCAGTTTGGTCGACCATCTCTGCATCCTGGCCAGTTCAAGGGCAGATAAATCTACACGTTGATATTAGCCTGATTTCGTGGCAAACAAAAAGTAGGTATGCCCCCCCCCCCCAAAAAAAAAAATGGATGACGGAAAATGGGAAGTTTGGGCGTGTCACAGTTTTGGCTTTAAAGTTGTTAATATGGTAGCAGATGTGTTGTAAAATATATCAAACTAAAGGGGGTTGCTTATGGAAAACTACTCCATAAGCCAATGAGAGATGCCCGAAGTCGCTTAGACGATGAATCATCCCATATCACTTAATCACTTAAACCTGTTGTTCCATCGATCTCTAACTTGAGGCCCCGCAGACCCAAATATGTATTATTTAAAGTGACCACTGCTTAGGGTAAGTCAGTAACACAAGGACCCTTGTCCACGTCATGGGGATATGGCCCCGGACCTACACTTTGTAAAATAAGACCAGTCGACACTCGGTCGTTGGTTGGTGTCGTCATCATCAGGTCGGACGTCTTTGACTTCAAAGACAGTTCCCCGGGACTCTATTTCTGCTGGGACGACAAGGCGACCTAGTCGAACTGAAGCGAGCTAGCCATTGCTCTACCGCGGCTTCACAGCCAAGGTTAGAACAGGTGAAAGTAACAACTACCGGGGACTGCGAAAGCTAAAGTCGAGTGCCTTGCGAAAGCTAAAGTCGAGTGCCTTAGCTATTTCAGCCAGATGGGTTTAGCGTCGGTAGTCTCGGATTTCAATGATTTGTTCCCAAAGAGAGCTTTCAATATGTAGTTTCTCTTATGTGTTCACTTATCACGTCAATGATTATTTCGCGTGATCTCTGATATTATTTCCGTGTCACATATCCTGTAATATCATGTCAACGAGGGGAAGAGAGGCATGAGGGAGATACAGTGAAACGATGCTAGGCAGTTTGACATTACATGGAGGGACATCCGCATCAGAAATTATTGACAGTACACGAAACAGACGGCTGAGGACAGACACGATCCTTACACCACACGACATAGGATATAAGAAGATTGGCAGTACACGAAACAAAAGGCTGTATGCAGACATGCTCACTAACACCACACGGCATGGACTGATGTTCACCAACAACACACGGCATGGACAGACATGAACACCAACAACACATGGCATGGACAGACATGAACACCAACACCACACGGCATGGACTGATGTTCACCAACAACACATGGCATGGACAGACATGAACACCAACACCACACGGCATGGACTGATGTTCACCAACAACACATGGCATGGACAGACATGAACACCAACACCACACGGCATGGACAGACATGAACACCAACAACACACGGCATGGGCTGATGTTCACCAACAACACACGGCATGGACAGACATGAACACCAACACCACACGGCATGGGCTGATGTTCACCAACAACACACGGCATGGACAGACATGAACACCAACAACACACGGCATGGGCTGATGTTCACCAACAACACACGGCATGGACAGACATGAACACCAACAACACACGGCATGGGCTGATGTTCACCAACAACACACGGCATGGACAGACATGAACACCAACAACACACGACATGGGCTGATGTTCACCAACAACACACGGCATGGGCTGATGTTCACCAACAACACACGGCATGGACAGACATGAACACCAACAACACACGGCATGGGCTGATGTTCACCAACAACACACGGCATGGACAGACATGAACACCAACAACACACGGCATGGGCTGATGTTCACCAACAACACACGGCATGGACAGACATGAACACCAACTACACACGGCATGGGCTGATGTTCACCAACAACACACGGCATGGACAGACATGAACACCAACAACACACGGCATGGGCTGATGTTCACCAACAACACACGGCATGGACAGACATGAACACCAACAACACACGACATGGGCTGATGTTCACCAACAACACACGGCATGGACAGTGTGGTATACAAAAACGTCTCTACTAACATCCGTTTATGGACGCCCTTAAAAATAGCAATCCCTAATAATTACTGTTTAAGTATCTTACTTAATGTAGGAGAAAGGAAAAGTAGCACAGCCAAATTTAATTGACATTAATTAAATTTTGGCCTTATTTTGGTACACGCCTGACCAAGACCGGCTAGTTTTAAAACAAAGGCACTAAAGCGGCCATTTCTATTCAAGAGAGCACAAAAGAAAGTCGACCTTTCCCTTCGGGGATAGGTCATTTTTGCCCTAAAAATATGTCATTCTCTGCAACCATGGTACGTTAAATCTACATTATTAATACGTATTTATGTATTACATATACCATTGTGTTTAATTAAGAATTAATTAGAATGATAAATCAGAAATTCTTGTAAACCAGAGTCTTGAATGATTTTTACCACTAAGCGCCATGCGGTACCCCGCTGTAATTTTTCCTATGCCCTACAATTTCAAATCCCTATGTTAAAAACCTTTTATAGGCATTATGAACTTATATCTAACTAAGAGTGCTTATAACCTATAAATATTATTATACTGTAGAGTATTAACTCTCATGTCAGAAACACATTCAGAAACTCTTCTCAATTTGGGAGCAGACCTCTGATTCATACTTCATAGTATATAACTCGTTTCTGCCAATTTCATAGTCCTATGAAAAATAACTTCTATGCATGGTGAACTATATCTCACTATCTATGCTTAGAAATCTGCAAATAATCTATGTACTAGACAGTATTGAACTCTAAAGAACATTTTCAAAGGGACTTTCTCTCCATGCGGACGCAAAATATGGATAACGCATATTACCTGATAGACATGGTTTCGGGTTGGAGAAATGGTTTTCCTAATTTCTAATCTGTAACTTGGAACTATAGTGCTAAATTTTAGTACAATCCTTTTGTTAACAGATTAGTAACCACTCCATATGAGTGAGGGACATGTAATCATTTCATAAAATAGTACTAGGGAATTGCCATGTTTGAGAATATAAATTCAAGAACAAAGACAGTAAACGCTTGATATAACTGAATGTTCGGATAGGATGTGCCTTCAATCCGCATCACCTCACTGTAGTAGGAACAGAAGCGAAGATTGATGTGAATAAATTGATTGCAATATTCAGAAGACTGGACCATGCGACATAAGTTATTCTAATAAATACACTCCGAATAATAGCAGTGATTGGCAAAATATATCACAGCGGTCACTATCCTTATACTGCTGTCAGCAGTGGGGGAACACAATGTATGTTCTAGTTTATGGATTAACCCCAGAGGAAATCCAAAAACCTAGGCTCCTTGCATCATCATTATGATTAATTATTATGTATGATTATCATGTACGTAATATCAGAGAAATGTATGTTTGTTTTCTCTGTTATGAGAATATTTCTCTGCCCTGATTGTTACTCTTTACTGTGGAAATACACATTATAATGTGACTCCTGTGGAAACATGAGATGATGTAGGAAACCTGTGTATGTCCGTACTTAAGAAGACAATGGTGAATAGCTTTGGCCTAATGCTGATTATAGTGCCGGAAGGAAGACGCGGCATTAGAAACCACAGAGATTATGTATAGGCTATTCTCTTCAAGTAGAGAGAGAGAGAGAGGCAATATCAACATGTTCGGATGGACAGAATGGCTTCGCTCATCAAATAGTTCCCAGTAACGATCTCAACAAAAAATAGAGTGAAAAGATACCTCACTCACTATTAGAGTCAGAATGGCTCTACACTAAGCAACAAGGGACAGTGGAACGTGGACACCCACTCCTTTCCCCTTCTCCTCTTGTTGTTTGTACTTTTGTTTGTAATTGTGTTACAACCATGTTAACATAAAACAGTAGGTTAATGCTCGTGTTGTATTCTTGTCATCCCATTTCTATAGAAGAAAAGCAAGTGGTGGTTGAATTTGGTGGGACTGCGTTGCCTCCCATATCCACTGGAAACTGGGTCAACAGCCAGTAAAGGAAATGACAACCTGTCCTAAAACAGTCTGGGCCAACACAACCATGTTTACTGCTGCAATCATAAGCTGCAAACGCCAGCAAAAGACCAATTCGAAGAAAACTGACAACGTTGCGGATGAAGTCCTACTTCAGTAGGAATATCCAGGATGGACTTCTTCTTCTTCTTCTTCTTCTTCTTCTTCTTCTTCTTCTTCTTCTTCTTCTTCTTCTTCTTCTTCTTCTTCTTCTTCTTCTTCTTCTTCTTCTTCTTCTTCTTCTTCTTCTTCTTCTTCTTCTTCTTCTTCTTCTTCTTCTTCTTCTTCTTCAGCTTTCCGAGCCATTGAGGTTCTTTGCTGCAAATACAATCCGTCTCCATTCGTCTCTCTGGTGGACCTTCTCTTGCCAGTCGTTGACTTCAGTATCTAATAATCTACAAAGATGAAGATCAACAGAGTAACTGACAACAGTGTATCGTCTACTTTACTTCTGAGAAGTACCACCTATGGCCTCATCATTCAACCGAATCAGTGAAACTATGGGACAATCCTACCACAAGTTACTAAAACTAGCAACAGTGAAAATCCTTCAACTGTTGGTTGGATTACCAAGTTGATATCCAACAATAGATAAGCCTTCGAAAGAAAAGTCACAGAGCAGCAAGTCAACATAAGGTTAGAGGCACCCAATACCACGTTCTAGAATACTAACACCAACTCAAACAAATGGGAAGAGACACTGAAACCACAGAAGCCAGTACAAACAAGGTACCAACTACAGATCCTCTGAACCACAACTGCACCAGTTTACCTCAAGGATCCAAAACCTAAACACCATAAAAAAGACCACATGAAAGCAGCTAGCGGAGTAAATGGCTTTACGCCTGCAACGAAAGGAAGCATCTGATTGCTCACAACCCTGGTTATGTGTTGAAAGTAATGTTCTTCAGTTCCATGCAGCAGAATCCTGGAAATATTTCCAGATGAACAAATGAATAACAAGCAGCATTGTATGTTCTACACTGAAATGGAATGAATCAGAACTCTATGCTGGTTCCATGTCGGCCTAATTGCCCCATCACCAAGTGTGGGATGGCCTATCAACATGAACGGGGTGTGTGACAAAGCCTTTTGAACTAAATTGGGAAACGGTTAACATAAACCGAGTTGTTGGACAGTCGTCATCTTTTCATCGATAAGATGATATAGGGAAGAACCTTCTGCACGAGCTTAAGTTGCATCTCCTGAAAGTATGACAGACCTAGGCACCAATTTCAATTGGAACACAGAGCCCAATGGCAACAGAGTATTCTTGAATTCAGTCCCATGGAGGGAATATATGCTTGTGCACAATTCTATTCTTGGATTATGGAGTATAAATATTCACCAGCCAACTTCAGTGGACATACTGTAAGTAGAAAATGACCGTGAGTACATTTATTTCTGCCCGGATAAATATGGACATTAGCTGCTTCGCACTGGAGAAGAATAACCAACAGCAACACCTACGGGAAAAGACTGTAATTAAATCATTAGTTTAATTATTAGTACAAAATGCTTTTTATATGTGTTTTTTCTATGACAGGTATAAGGTAAATAGTGTTATATTTGTTAATGAAGTATAATCAAAGGGTGGTTATGTTATGGTATATATATATATATATATATATATATATATATATATATATATATATATATATATATATATATATATATATATATATATATATATATATAGTATTTTGACACCAACTCATTATTTTTAAAATATGAGAATTGTAAAGGGTGTCAGAAACAACTGTTTTATAAGTTAGGTTTTCTGCACGTAGACCAATGTTGTACTTTTATCTAGGTAAAATAAGTCAACTTAGCAGAACCAATTAGTGGTTGTTGTGTTGTTTGTAATAACATTGTTGTTTTCTTGGGGCACAAAGGGTGTAAATGTGTTTTGATAATGCAAATCATTCCCATGCCTGTTTATGAAATTCAATAATACTATTACACTTTCATGTATGTTACTTCAGATCTTGATTTAATACTTGAACTGTTTGTCCAAAATTTGTGATGTGTACATCAATTAAATGTGGTGTTCACCAGTGGTTGTGTATATGTTGTGAACAATCAATGTCTTCTAGCACTAGATAAACTTTAGAGGGTGATAAGTGGGCATGGAGAATTACTCATAAATACAGCTATGAACAGGAGTGAAGATTTTCATTCTTGTGTTTATGGTAGAATTCCATGATCACCTCAAGTGGCTAAAATAATAGAGAATCAAATTAAATCCCCTAGACAAATTAACATAATATTCTCATAAATTAAAATCCACATCCCACAGACAGACATGAACACCAACAACACACGACATGGACTGATGTTCACCAACAACACACGGCATGGGCTGATGTTCACCAACAACACACGGCATGGGCTGATGTTCACCAACAACACACGGCATGGGCTGATGTTCACCAACAACACACGGCATGGACTGATGTTCACGAACAACACACGGCATGGACTGATGTTCACCAACAACACACGACATGGACTGATGTTCACCAACAACACACGGCATGGACTGATGTTCACCAACAACACACGGCATGGACTGATGTTCACGAACAACACACGACATGGACTGATGTTCACCAACAACACACGACATGGACTGATGTTCACCAACAACACACGGCATGGACTGATGTTCACGAACAACACACGGCATGGACTGATGTTCACCAACAACACACGGCATGGACTGATGTTCACCAACAACACACGGCATGGACTGATGTTCACCAACAACACACGGCATGGACTGATGTTCACCAACAACACACGGCATGGACTGATGTTCACCAACAACACACGGCATGGACTGATGTTCACCAACAACACACGGCATGGACTGATGTTCACCAACAACACACGGCATGGACTGATGTTCACCAACAACACACGGCATGGGCTGATGTTCACCAACAACACACGGCATGGGCTGATGTTCACCAACACCACACGACATGGGCTGATGTTCACCAACAACACACGGCATGGACTGATGTTCACGAACAACACACGGCATGGACTGATGTTCACGAACAACACACGGCATGGACTATAAGAAGAAGATTCGATTCTAATTAGAAGGAGCAGTAGTAGGACAATGACCAGCACTGTTGTATACTGGCTCGCTGGTCCTGTGTTCGAATCTCCTTCGAGGCGGGGATTATTTTCCAGTGACCCGGGCTCCCAGGTCGACCCGCCCTAAAATAGACACCTGGAAAACAATTATGGACAATAAGGATGGCCGGTGTGATACTGACCATATCAACCATTACGTGCGGACTGGTCTATAGATGTGGGGTCAGCCCCACACACCCAAATTGAGCCCGTGGTCTGAAGTGGGGTCATTGACTTGATTTTACTTTACTTTACTTTACTTTACTTTACTTTACTTTACTTTACTTTACTTTACTTTATTCTAAGTAGGTTTATTGAAAGTTTGTTTTAATTTCTCATCTCTTCTCATCTCATCATGTTCCTCTTGTACCTTGCGGTGTCGAGGTAAAGTATAAACAGTGGGAGACTGCCCGCTTATGGGCTTCATGTATTGATATTCCAATGGACTCTGTTATTCCATGCGTCCATCGTTTACGTGGTCGGCCTCTTCCTCTGCTTCCCTCTGGTCTGTACATCATTGCCAACGGGGCTATGGCTTGCCATAGGGGATGGACTCCCTATGGTCAGATGTTTGTCCTAAACCTGCGACTGACCAAGCAAGCCAGCAGGGGATCTTCATACTGCTCGTAGAAACACTAAGAAGTATTTTAATTTCATTTGCATTGATTTATATTTCTGTTTATATTGTTCTTGACAAAGGTATTGACTGCCGGAACATCGGCCAACTATGTTGTATTTTATACACACATGTTTCATGGATATTTGTCTGAGTTATTATTATATTATTACATTATTGTCATTTATTTCTCCTTGCCTTGATTATTCTGTTGACGTGGACTGAGGCTCTAGTCAGTTATGTAGATATGTTTTATTTTAAATGTGAATGCCTTCGCTCGCTTTGAACTCAAGCGTAGTCGGTACACTTGCTACGACTTCTGGTAGCACCAGACTGATTTATTTTTGCATGTGGATTAGCTTTCCCTACTACCAGTGTCCGCCGCCAACAGGCCAACCCACTCCGACTTCAGAGGTACTTGTAATTTACGTCCCCAAGTCAAGGACGAGAAGTCAACATTCTAGCCCAATTGACCGGTGTAGAGGTTGACTCGCTACCTTGCATCAGCACACCGGAAGAACAAGCGCTCTTATCCATTCAGCCTTACTGACCTCCATATATGTTTGAGTTGTTTCTCCACAGAGCTAAAATACTTGTTTATTTCATGATATACAATAACAGAAAAGAGCACAAATAAACACGACAACTTGAAACTAACCTGATATATGTTGTGAAAGATGTCGGTCTATCGGAAAGAAAAACAAGAATGTGTATGATGCTGGGCTCTTCTCTTTAAGGCCTTCGTACTTCTAGCTGGTCTCTTGTCTTCGTGTAAAGCACCTCTGTAAATGAAAGCGAGCTGTCAGAAACGTGATACATTCGGGCTATGCAAACTGTCTGAAAGACATGATGATATAATCTACAGAATATGCAATGCTTACTAAACTAGCGAGCGCAAAATCAAAACAACAGAAGATAATATGAATTTGTAGAACTGAGGGTGTAAATGTAAGAGATAGCATTAAGGACAAGGAAATCAGAAGAAGGCTAGGTCTGAAACCAGTCATACACTTTATTCAAGAACAAGAGGTTAAATGGTTTGACCACCTCACAAGAATGTCCTGGTGCAATATACCACAAAAACCCACAACGAAGAAATATGATGAATATAGCAAGGGGAAGACGGCGTAAAGAATTGATAGATGGTTTCAAGAATAACCTTTGAAATATGAAGACGGTTTTACAAAGCGCATTAGAAAGAGGCCCTTACATCTTCCCCCCCCCCCTCCCCTCTCCCAACACTTCACTCAGGTAAATAGAGGAAGAGAAGAATCAGGGGAAGAAGACACAGCACGCAACAGCAAATGTCTCAAACAACACACCACAAACATGTCCCCTAGCAGGAACTTGTTGTGGGCATACCATGTGTTGGGGCATCATCTTTCTGTAGGCCTGAGAGCAAGGAGCAATAGCTGACCGGTCTTTCCCTCCCGTAGCGAACGACAAGAGCAGACATCGAACCCTTGTGCGATGGCGCTCATGCCATTCTCAGCGTAACGTCCTAACCGATACCTGGGGGACCGCTATGATACTAGATATACACCCATCATCTGAATTAACCGCGCATAATACATGTCCCATTTATAACCCACATAGAGTCACGGGAAATCATTGGTATCAGTACAATACACTGCAACTTACAGCTAGCTGCAAGCATAATAATGAGTAAAGTAAAGTAAAGTAAAGTAAAGTAAAGTAAAGTAAAGTAAAGTAAAGTAAAGTAAAGTAAAGTGGATGTTCGTCCATCAAGAATGATGATGACCATTCATTACATCCAAGTTTGTCCATCAGGAATGATGAAGACAATAGGATGAAGAATGACTTGCGCGATGAATTTGTTTATAGTGAGGAAGAGCTGCGCAACTTCATCGGCCTCACTCTCTCGCCTGCATCCATCTGATTCCAGTGGCAAGAAATGTCAGGACGACTGGAGACGAACGCTGGTGCTGTGAACGTTAGGCTGCCACAGGCCAGTTATCCCTGTATGTATTGACTCTCAGAAACAGATGGTAGCCTAGAGCCTCGTGCTAACGGCCCTTCCGTCAATTCCTTTAATTTTCAGCTTTGAGACAAGCGTAGAGACAAGCGAATGACTACTGATAGGATCAACCACAATATATATAATAATAATATGCCCTCCAATAGATAAAGTAAAGTATAGTAACACAAAGGACCCATTTAAACGCCTTAGGCGCACAAGGCATATGGTGCTAGACCCATGTTTATAGACCTATCTGAGTGTGTGAGGGTGTGTGTGTGTGTGTGTGAGGGGGTGTGGTCAGTATCATGCCGTTACATCCCCAGACATGTCGGGGTGCCCATTGTTAGGCCGGCTACACCTGGGATCCCGGGTCAGTGTGAAATATTGGACCCCCACTCCCAAGGATACATGAACCCAGGACCAGCCAACCGACAGATGTGACCTGTGGGGTCAACCAATATCAAACAAAGGGAAACCCGAACCAGTAACCGTATTCCAGAGGACCTCGGTGGACCACATCTGCCGAAAGGCGAAAGGTCACATGTGGCACTAAACAAATTGCTTGTCCTTTCGGGACGTTGCAATCACCACCACCCCTCCCCCCGCACCTATTGGCTGTGATTTACTAGGCAGTAGTTTGCCATTGCTTTCTGAACGAGAAGTCAACTGTCAAGTCAATTGGCCGGTGTGTGGAGGGAACCCACTACCTCGCCGTCAGAAGAGACAGTGTCAGTGTGTTAAAACTGTTTGACGCTTCCACTTCCTGTGTGGGATTAAGAAGCTAAACACTTTTTTTCTGTCCTTATACCGATATTGAAAGTGCATATAATTAACAAACATAAGTATAATTAACTAAAATAACTAAAACAAAACTAATAAGAATTATTTTTTGGCCGGCATTATGTTACAATGTCAAACATGGACGCGTACTGCAATTTTTTTTAAATGTTGCATATCCCTTGCAGGATGTTGTAGTCAACACCAGCATTTTTAAGCTGCTGTTGATGTACTAGGCAAGATTACGCATTTATTTCTGAGCGACCGGCTCACATACCCCGTAAGTTACGACTTTCCAAGTGGATGCTTCTGGTAAGGGAGGTAACCTTCTTATTTATAAATACTCTGCTCTGCTAATGGAGACGATTTTATTGTAACAGTAACTGTCTATGAGGAAGTACAATAATCTTTCACAGTACAACTCAAGTAATCGGGAAATATTGAAGTCTGGAACAAAGGTGCAAGAAACGGTGCAAGTCTGCAGGGTACTGGACTGGCGAAAGCAGTTTTTCATCGGTTTCCTTCGATTCACGGAGGGAAGCCATAGCCTCCAGAACAGAATCCACTGTAATACGGTTTGCATTCTCTAGAGCGTGCTGATAACACTCAGACGCCGTAGCTACCGGTAAGTCGCAAGGACTCGCTTCTATAACCCTATTGTCCTCAATAAATTGTGTATGTGCGGATGTCCAAGTAAGAAGACGTTTCAGAAAATCTTCTTATGGTCAACACAGTATGGCACTGATGATCAGAGGTGTCCACAGCCTCCTGTCTCTTGTACTGCCACACATTTCTAATTCTCATGTTCCTCAACGTCATTATGTCAGACTGTCCAGCATCTTCTCTGTTAGTACACTCCCACCTCCCGCCCGCGTCTCTTTGCCTCCAACTTGCCGTATTATGACGTACTCAAGTTCTCGCCAGTCCATAAACTGCTCAAACAATGTGAAATGAACCAATTCTCTTCCTGAGTTAATGTCTTTCTAGATATCTTCATTACTTTATTTGTGTTACTCATCCACTGTGTTCTCATCGTTCTTCTTTACAAGCACATCTCCGTTGCTTCCACATTTTGCCTCACTTGTCCTCTAACTGTCCATGACTGGCTTCCATACATCAGAATTGGCTGGACATAGCTCTGAAGAACACTGTCTCTCACCTAGAATGACGCAGCTAATAAACTACTGAGAATATTCTTCATCCTATTGTTTTAGCGCTCGCTCGCCTTGAACTCGATCGTAATCCACACACGCTATTTCTAGTAGTTAAAAAAGTTAGTTGCGTGGTGGGAGTTGCTGGCCGAGTGGCTCCTTCGGGAGACCCGCGTTCGAACCCTCTGTAATGTATGGGATTTTGCTTTCTGTCGGGGGCAAAAGGAAAGCTCTAACCTGTGCAGTTCGAGGCGACTGCACAAGCCAGGCGGCCTTAGGCCTTAATTCCTCTGTCTCAAGACTTCCCCCGCCCGCCCCCTGTCCTACACTGAAAGGTACTATAGGCAGCAGATGACAGTATTTTACAGCTTCACATCCTTTACCGGACGTTGCTTTCAACATCAGCATATTTGCTGTTGTGATCTCTTGACAAGTTTACGTTCAGTAGTTTGCCATTGCTTTCTGAACGACCGGCTCCCATACCAACACGTTATAACGCAACGCGACACGGTCTGCTGCACAAATCGGTAGCGGCTGCGTTTCGAACGCCTAGTAAGCGGCTCACGAACCGCGTTCGGACCTTACTGCAACTAATGAGCGCTAAATCACAACAGCAGAGATGAGATGTCTTTGAAGAAGTGCAGGAGTAACCGTGAAAGATAGAATTGGGAATGAGGAAATTAGAAGACGACTAGGTCTGAAACCAGTCATACACTTCATTAAAGAACTATCTGCCACATAAAGACACACTGAAGAAATAAAATGGACATAGAGCAAGGGCAAGACCACGTAACAAGATGAAGTGATGGTATCAAGAACAACCTTAGAGAAATGATTACCAACCTACAAAGAGCATTAGAAAGAGCGCATAAAGTATCCTTACATCTTCCTCCAGCACTTCACTGAAGTAAATGGAGGAAGATCATAATAATAATAATAATAATAATAATAATAACAATACTACTATAACAATAATAATAACACTACTACTACTACTATTACTACTACTATTACTACTACTACTACTACTACTACTACTACTACTACTACTACTACTACTACTACTACTACTACTACTACTACTACTACTACTACTACTACTACTACTACTACTACTACTACGACTACTACTACTACTACTACTACTACTAATAATAATAATAATAATAATAAAAGAAGAAGAAAAGAAGAAGATGGAGAAGAATATATTATTAATTACAAACCACAATAATTTAGTTTCCAAATTTACTAATAACTGCAGCCACAGTTTAACGACTTCTATTTCTGAATACATATATTATATCTGGATGTGAAAACAATACAATTCAATATCGCAGTGGTCAAAAATTTGTCTCAGGTTCATATCTGACATATGGCTCATTCGGTCACATGACTGTTTAATCTGAGGCTTGGGCGGTCCCTAATTATAACTTCTTTGTTGAAGCTGTACAGGGAAGAGGTCATGGAAACAAGTAGTTAGTCCCGAAGCAGTTTTCTGCCAAGGGGCTGTGATATGATAACGCCGTTACGTTTAGCAAGCCTGAGAGTAAGGAAGAGTAGGTGGCCAATCTTTCACTCACTTTGGCCAGTGACGAGCCCAGACGTCAATCCCTCGCCTGACCGTGCTCATGACATTACCACCGCAGTTCGCTATCAACTCCGTTAGTGTACCCGCATATTACGAAAGTATCTAGTAAAACTAATTGTCTGTATTTAATTCAACACATAACTGTTTTGTGTAAGATGTAAGTATGCCATTTTTTTTATTTAAAGCCTAAGTAAATCTATTTTTACAACAACAACAAAATTTAAATATGTCTAATTTTACTTCTGTGGCTTAGGCGCAGTGAGCGCAGTTTCATAATCGCCGCAGGCCATATGGGAACAGACCGGTTTGCTTTGATTTTCACAACAATATGAGTGTCGGTCGTTCAGAAAGCAATGGCAAACTACTGAGCGTAATCTTGCCTTGTACACCAACAGCAGCTGAGAGATGCTGGTGGTGACTGGAAAGTCCTGTGAGGGATATGCAACATTTAAAACAAAAATACATGATGTTGCAATCAAACTTATCATTTATTACCTGTTTGCGATTTACTATGAAATTTTGGTTCAGTAATTTGCCATTAAGAGGTCAGCGTGGCCGCGGGGTATAATGCACTTAATCTACCGTTGGTAAACGGCGGAGTAACGGTCATTTGGACCTAAACACGGACCTCTCGTTCAGAAAGCAATGGCAAACTACTGAACATTGTTATAAAGGTTTTCCTTGTCTTTCAGGACGGTCGACGTCTCATCCAAATGGCCCGCGGATGATTTCGAGGCCTCGACCACAGAGTGTTTCATTGACTAGACAATCATAGACATAAACAAACACTGGGGTTGATGGTGTCGTCCTGTAAAGGACATGCAGGTAGCTTGTTATGTTCCACAAATAACAACAAACACTGTCAACCCTTCACAAGTCTGACATGAAACTGTCTGCTGAATGTTAGTAACTAAACCCCGCCAGTTGAAATAACAGCAGGCACCTGGAACTTCTACACAGATGTTACCAGCACATAGGATACACTAGAGATCTTCGTGGCTGAGAGGATTAACTTCTACACAGATGTTACCAGCACATAGGATACACTAGAGATCTTCGTGGCCGAGAGGATTAACTTCTACACAGATGTTACCAGCACATAGGATACACTAGAGATCTTCGTGGCGGAGAGGATTAACTTCTACACAGATGTTACCAGCATATAGGATACACTAGAGATCTTCGTGGCCGAGAGGATTAACTTCTACACAGAAGTTACCAGCACATAGGATACACTAGAGATCTTCGTGGCCGAGAGGATTAACTTCTACACAGACGTTACCAGCACATAGGATACACTAGAGATCTTCGTGGCCGAGAGGATTAACTTCTACACAGATGTTACCAGCACACAGGATTCACTAGAGATCTTCGTGGCCCAGAGGATTAACAGAGGTTACAAGCACACAGGATACACTAGAGATCAGCGTGGCCGAGAAGATTAAAAGATTAACTTATTGGCGCTTACACTTCCTGAACACGGTCGACGAGGTAGTGGGTTCATTCCACACACCGGTCAGCTGGACTTGAACCTTGACTTCTCGTTCAGAAAGCTGTGGCAAACTACTGAACGTAAAATTGCCTGGTCATTCACAGACGGGCCAATGAGAGCTGGCGGTGATTGCACGAGCCATTATTTCATTATAAAACACTAAACTCGAAGGGGTTGTGAACGCAATTCGTAATCCCGTATACCGCGTTCGAAACACAGCTGAGGGCGATTTGGAAGCAGACTGCATTGCGTTGTTTTTCAAACAATGGTATGAGTGCCGGTCGTTCAGAAAGCAATAGCAAACTACTGAACGTAAACGTTGCCAAGAGATCACAAACAGCCAACACATGTTGGGGTTGCCTGCGATGTCCTGTACAGGATACGCAACTAACTTTAACACTGAGGGTCAATATGGCTGAATGGATAAGAGCGATCGCTCTTAAACTTCCGGTGTGCTGAACCCCTAACACCGATCAGTTGGACTAAAATATTGACGTCTCGTCCTTGACTTGCGGACGTAAATTACAAGTAGCTCAGAAGTCGGGGTGGGTTCGCTTGATGGCGAGGGAAACTGGTAATAGGGAAAGCTAATTCACACGCAAAATTAGTCAAGTGCACTAGAAGTAGTAGCACGTGTATAGACTTCGCTTGGTTCAAAACGAGCCAACGCAATTAAATAATTTTAACAATAAGTAACAGGTAACATACAGCAAATATTAAATAATGTTAACAATAAGTAACAGGTAACATGCAGCAAATATTAAATAAACTAATAACTTTAACAATAAGTAACAGGTAACATACAGCAATTATTAAGTAAACTGATAACTGACTGCGCGAGACTTACTCCCAAATCACAAACGGGACACAAGCTAACCTAACGCCCTTTCCTGCTCACGCTTCCTTTAAAGAGACGCGTGCCCGGGAGCCCAGAGTTTAAATACCGCCTATCAGGGCTGGTGATTTGATGGCGCCCAACTGGGCGAATTTATTATTCTCATTTACTAGGCCTCCCACTGTCTTGTGCTGACGTCAGGGATCGCAAGTGGTAGCAAGATGTCTCTGACCCAAGCCACATCGTTCCGGGGAATTAAGACGGAACCGTTGCAAGTTTGAAATCTTGGAAATTGCCACTCCTGGTATACCATACATTGATTGGGGCTGAGTCTTTATTTATTTTAAATGAACACTGATTTGTCATAGGTTTCTTTCTTTCGTTCTCTCTCTCTCTCCCCCCCCCCCCTTACACCCTTTCATTTTGTTTGTTTATTTGTTTCTTTCTTTCTTATTTTCCTCAAAATCTCATTCATCTTGCTTTTCTTTTTATTAAGTAAAAGTATCATCATCATCATCATCATCATCATCATCATCATCATCATCATCATCATCATCATCATCATCATCCACTTCTGCCGTCAAGCGTCGTGGGGAGGAATAATTTGCGTTCCAGCGCCCGGTGGGCGGCACTGGATAGTGAGTAAAAGTATGACAGCAATGAAAACAATTACCATCACTACCTACACTGATATTATTGCTATTCGTCCCCTGCTCTTCTCACGCCGCATCCTCCTCCTCCTCCTCCTCCTCCTTCTACTACTACTACTACTACTACTACTACTACTACTACTACTACTACTACTACTACTACTCCTGCTACTGCTACTACTACTACTACTACTACTACTACTACTACTATTACTACTACTACTACTACTACTACTACTACTACTACTACTACTACTACTACTACTACTACTACTACTACTGCTGCTACTACTACTACTAGTATTACTATCACTATTACTACTGCACACATCCTTAAATAATATGGAGTGAGTACACATCTAACAAACCTATGTAGAAGTTTATACGACAACAGTGAATGCATAGTGAGAGCAACTGGAGGACACTCAGAACCCTTCACCATAAGATCTGGAGTACGACAAGGTTGTGTCCTGTCCCCTCTCTTGTTCATAACATATATAGACAACATATGTAAAGAAACCAGCCAAGCAGAGACAGCAAGAATACCGCATGACGAGAACACAGAAGAAGAACCATCTGCAAATCTAACCATTAGAGAACTCCTGTTTGCGGACGACCAAGCACTAATAGCAAAATCAGAAGCTGAATTACAAGACCACATGAATAGTCTAAACGAAATGTGTAGGGAACATAACATGAAAATTAGCACAAGCAAAACAGAGGTAATGACTATAACTAAAGAAGAACAAACAGCAACAATTCACCTAAACGAACATCCCTTGAAACAAGTAAAGAGCTTCAAGTACCTAGGAAGTATAATATCATCAAATGGCAGATCAGAAGACGAGATCGAAAATAGGTGCAATAAGGCAAATCAACTCATTGGACAAATGGCACCAATACTAAAGAACAAACATGTATCAATAACTACTAAGAAAGCACTTTACAACACAATCTTCCTACCAACTCTGTGCTACCAATGCCAAACCTGGACAATGACAGAAAAAGAGAAAAGAAAAATCACAACAACAGAAATGAGGTTCCTGAGAAGAATACTCAACGTATCAAGAAGAGATAAGATCAGAAATGAAGAAATCAGGACTAAAGTGGGGGTTAAAGCTGCTCTAGATTTTATTAGAAAGCAGCAAGTCAAATGGTTTGGCCATGCAAGTAGGCTACCAGTCAACAGCATGCCACAACAGGCAATGACGTACAGACCAGATGGAAACAGAGGAAGAGGCCGACCACGTAAACGCTGGACGGAGGGAATAACAGAATCCATGGGAATGTCGATATACGAAGCCCATAACCGGGCACTCTCACGAAGTTTATACTTCACCTCGACACCGCAAGGTACAAGAGGAACATGATGAGATGAGATGAGAGATTACTACTGCTGCTAGAGCTTTTCGAGTGTGGTAATCAAGTATGGAGTTTTTGTAGTGAGACATCAAGGGTGGGGTTGTTGTAGTAAGAAATCAAGTATGGAGTGTTTGTAGTGAGCAATCAAGTTTGGGGCTGTTATATAGAGAAAACAAACATGGGGCAGTCGTAGTGAGAAATGAAGTATGAAGATTTTGTAGTGAGATAATTAAGTATAGGCCTGTTGTAGTGGGAAGTAAAGTATGGAGGATTTGTAGTGAGAAATCAAGTGTGGGGCTGTTGTAGTGAGAATTCAAGCTGTTTTGGAGAGGGGAATATAGCAGGCAGCTGATGGAGAGGGGAATATAGTAGGTACCTGTTGGAGAGGGGAATATAGTAGGTACCTGTTGGAGAGGGGGATATAGTAGGTACCTGTTGGAGAGGGGAATATAGTAGGTACCTGTTGGAGAGGGGAATATAGTAGGTACCTGTAGGAGAGGGGAATGTAGTAGGCAGCTGTTGGAGAGGGGAATTTAGTAGGCAGCTGTTGGAGAGGGGAATGTAGTAGGCAGCTGTTGGAGAGGGGAATGTAGTAGGCAGCTGTTGGAGAGGGGAATGTAGTAGGCAGCTGTTGGAGAGGGGAATACAACAGGCAGCTGTTGGAGAGGGGAATGTAGTAGGTACCTGTTGGAGAGGGGAATATAGTAGGTACCTGTTGGAGAGGGGAATATAGTAGGTACCTGTAGGAGAGGGGAATGTAGTAGGCAGCTGTTGGAGAGGGGAATTTAGAAGGCAGCTGTTGGAGAGGGGAATGTAGTAGGCAGCTGTTGGAGAGGGGAATGTAGTAGGCAGCTGTTGGAGAGGGGAATGTAGTAGGCAGCTGTTGGAGAGGGGAATACAACAGGCAGCTGTTGGAGAGGGGAATATAGTAGGTACCTGTTGGAGAGGGGAATATAGTAGGCAGCTGTTGGAGAGGGGAATATAGTAGGCAGCTGTTGGAGAGGGGAATATAGTAGGCAGCTGTTGGAGAGGAGAATATAGTAGGTAGCTGTTGGAGAGGGGAATACAACAGGCAGCTGCTGCAGAGGGGAATATAGAAGCTACCTGTTGGAGAGGGGAATGTAGTAGGCAGCTGTTGGAGAGGGGAATGTAGGAGGCAGCTGTTGGAGAGGGGAATATAGTAGGCAGCTGTTGGAGAGGGGAATATAGTAGGCAGCTGTTGGAGACGGGAATAAAGTAGGCAGCTGTTGGAGAGGGGAATATAGTAGGCAGCTGTTGGGGAGGGGAATACAACAGGCAGCTGTTGGAGGGGGGAATATAGTAGGCAGCTGTTGGAGAGGGGAATATAGTAGGCAGCTGTTGGAGAGGGGAATATAGTAGGCAGCTGTTGGAGAGGGGAATATAGTAGGCAGCTGTTGGAGAGGGGAATACAACAGGCAGCTGCTGCAGAGGGGAATATAGTAGGCACCTGTTGGAGAGGGGAATATAGTAGGTACCTGTTGGAGATGGGAATATAGTAGGCAGCTGTTGAAGAGAGGAATATAGTAGGTAGCTGTTGGAGAGGGGAATATAGTAGGTACCTGTTGGAGAGAGGAATATAGTAGGTATCTGTTGGAGAGGGGATTATAGTAGGTACCTGTTGGAGAGGGGAATATAGTAGGTATCTGTTGGAGAGGGGAATGTTGTAGGCAGCTGTTGGAGAGGGAATGTAGCAGGCAGCTGTTGGAGAGGGGAATACAACAGGCAGCTGTTGGAGAGGGGAATATAGTAGGCAGCTGTTGGAGAGGGGAATACAACAGGCAGCTGCTGCAGAGGGGAATATAGTAGGTACCCGTTGGAGAGGGGAATATAGTAGGTACCTGTTGGAGAGGGGAATATAGTAGGTACCTGTTGGAGAGGGAAATATAGTAGGTAGCTGTTGGAGAGGGGAATATAGTAGGTAGCTGTTGGAGAGGGGAATATAGTAGGTAGCTGTTGGGGAGGGGAATATAGTAGGTACCTGTTGGAGAGGGGAATATAGTAGGCAGCTGTTGGAGAGGGGAATATAGTAGGCAGCTGTTGGAGAGGGGAATATAGTAGGTACCTGTTGGAGAGGGAAATATAGTAGGTACCTGTTGGAGAGGGGAATATAGTAGGTACCTGTTGGAGACGGGAATATAGTAGGTACCTGTTGGAGACGGGAATATAGTAGGTATCTGTTGGAGAGGGAAATATAGTAGGTATCTGTTGAAGAGGAGAATATAGTAGGCAGCTGTTGGAGAGGGGAATATAGTAGGTACCTGTTGGAGAGGGGAATATAGTAGGCAGCTGTTGGAGAGGGGAATATAGTAGGCAGCTGTTGGAGAGGGGAATATAGTAGGTACCTGTTGGAGAGGGAAATATAGTAGGTACCTGTTGGAGAGGGGAATATAGTAGGTACCTGTTGGAGACGGGAATATAGTAGGTACCTGTTGGAGACGGGAATATAGTAGGTATCTGTTGGAGAGGGAAATATAGTAGGTATCTGTTGAAGAGGAGAATATAGTAGGCAGCTGTTGGAGAGGGGAATATAGTAGGTGGCTGCTGGAGAGAGGAATATAGTAGGCAGCTGTTGGAGAGGGGAATATAGTAGGCAGCTGTTGGAAAGGGGAATATAGTATGTGGCTGCTGTAGAGAGGAATATAGTAGGCAGCTGTTGGAGAGGGGAATATAGTAGGCAGCTGTTGGAAAGGGGAATATAGTAGGCAGCTGTTGGATAGGGGAATATAGTAGGTGGCTGCTGGAGAGAGGAATATAGTAGGTGGCTGTTGGAGAGAGGAATATAGAAGGCAGCTATTGGAGAGGCGAATACAGTAGGCAGCTGTTGGAGAGGGGAATATAGTAGGCAGCTGTTGAAGAGGGGAATATAGTAGGCAGCTGTTGGAGAGGGGAATATAGTAGGCAGCTGTTGGAGAGGCTAATATAGTAGGCAGCTGTTGAAGAGGGGAATATAGTAGGCATCTGTTGGAGAGGGCAATATAGTAGGCAGCTGTTGGAGAGGGGAATATAGTAGGCAGCTGTTGGAGAGGGGAATATAGTAGGCAGCTGTTGGAGAGGGGAATACAACAGACAGCTGCTGCAGAGGGGAATATAGTAGGTACCTGTTGGAGAGGGGAATATAGTAGGTATCTGTTGGAGACGGGAATGTTGTAGGCAGCTGTTGGAGAGGGGAATATAGTAGGCAGCTGTTGGAGACGGGAATACAACAGGCAGCTGCTGCAGAGGGGAATATAGTAGGTACCCGTTGGAGAGGGGAATATAGTAGGTACCTGTTGGAGAGGGGAATATAGTAGGTATCTGTTGGAGAGGGGAATATAGTAGGTAGCTGTTGGGGAGGGGAATATAGTAGGTACCTGTTGGAGAGGGGAATATAGTAGGCAGCTGTTGGAGAGGGGAATATAGTAGGCAGCTGTTGGAGAGGGGAATATAGTAGGTTCCTGTTGGAGAGGGAAATATAGTAGGTACCTGTTGGAGAGGGGAATATAGTAGGTACCCGTTGGAGAGGGGAATATAGTAGGTACCTGTTGGAGAGGGGAATATAGTAGGTACCTGTTGGAGAGGGAAATATAGTAGGTAGCTGTTGGAGAGGGGAATATAGTAGGTATCTGTTGGAGAGGGGAATATAGAAGGCAGCTGTTGGAAAGGGGAATATAGTATGTGGCTGCTGTAGAGAGGAATATAGTAGGCAGCTGTTGGAGAGGGGAATATAGTAGGCAGCTGTTGGAGAGGGGAATATAGTAGGCAGCTGTTGGAGAGGGGAATATAGTAGGTGGCTACTGGAGAGAGGAATATAGTAGGTGGCTGTTGGAGAGAGGAATATAGAAGGCAGCTGTTGGAGAGGCGAATATAGTAGGCAGCTGTTGGAGAGGGGAATATAGTAGGCAATTGTTGGAGAGGGGAATATAGTAGGCAGCTATTGGAGAGGGGAATATAGTAGGCAGCTGTTGGAGAGGGGAATATAGTAGGCAGCTGTTGGAGAGGGGAATATAGTAGGTATCTGTTGGAGAGGGGAATGTAGTAGGCAGCTGTTGGAGAGGGGAATATAGTAGGTATCTGTTGGAGAGGGGAATATAGTAGGCAGCTGTTGGAGAGGGGAATATAGTAGGTACCTGTTGGAGAGAGGAATATAGTAGGTATCTGTTGGAGAGGGGATTATAGTAGGTACCTATTGGAGAGGGGAATATAGTAGGTATCTGTTGGAGACGGGAATGTTGTAGGCAGCTGTTGGAGAGGGAATGTAGTAGGCAGCTGTTGGAGAGGGGAATACAACAGGCAGCTGTTGGAGAGGGGAATATAGTAGGCAGCTGTTGGAGAGGGGAATACAACAGGCAGCTGCTGCAGAGGGGAATATAGTAGGTACCCGTTGGAGAGGGGAATATAGTAGGTACCTGTTGGAGAGGGGAATATAGTAGGTACCTGTTGGAGAGGGAAATATAGTAGGTAGCTGTTGGAGAGGGGAATATAGTAGGTAGCTGTTGGAGAGGGGAATATAGTAGGTAGCTGTTGGGGAGGGGAATATAGTAGGTACCTGTTGGAGAGGGGAATATAGTAGGCAGCTGTTGGAGAGGGGAATATAGTAGGCAGCTGTTGGAGAGGGGAATATAGTAGGTACCTGTTGGAGAGGGAAATATAGTAGGTACCTGTTGGAGAGGGGAATATAGTAGGTACCTGTTGGAGACGGGAATATAGTAGGTACCTGTTGGAGACGGGAATATAGTAGGTATCTGTTGGAGAGGGAAATATAGTAGGTATCTGTTGAAGAGGAGAATATAGTAGGCAGCTGTTGGAGAGGGGAATATAGTAGGTGGCTGCTGGAGAGAGGAATATAGTAGGCAGCTGTTGGAGAGGGGAATATAGTAGGCAGCTGTTGGAAAGGGGAATATAGTATGTGGCTGCTGTAGAGAGGAATATAGTAGGCAGCTGTTGGAAAGGGGAATATAGTATGTGGCTGCTGTAGAGAGGAATATAGTAGGCAGCTGTTGGAGAGGGGAATATAGTAGGCAGCTGTTGGAAAGGGGAATATAGTAGGCAGCTGTTGGATAGGGGAATATAGTAGGTGGCTGCTGGAGAGAGGAATATAGTAGGTGGCTGTTGGAGAGAGGAATATAGAAGGCAGCTGTTGGAGAGGCGAATATAGTAGGCAGCTGTTGGAGAGGGGAATATAGTAGGCAGCTGTTGAAGAGGGGAATATAGTAGGCAGCTGTTGGAGAGGGGAATATAGTAGGCAGCTGTTGGAGAGGCTAATATAGTAGGCAGCTGTTGAAGAGGGGAATATAGTAGGCAGCTGTTGGAGAGGGGAATATAGTAGGCAGCTGTTGGAGAGGGGAATATAGTAGGCAGCTGTTGGAGAGGGGAATATAGTAGGCATCTGTTGGAGAGGGGAATACAACAAACAGCTGCTGCAGAGGGGAATATAGTAGGTACCTGTTGGAGAGGGGAATATAGTAGGTATCTGTTGGAGAGGGGAATGTTGTAGGCAGCTGTTGGAGAGGGGAATATAGTAGGCAGCTGTTGGAGAGGGGAATACAACAGGCAGCTGCTGCAGAGGGGAATATAGTAGGTACCCGTTGGAGAGGGGAATATAGTAGGTACCTGTTGGAGAGGGGAATATAGTAGGTACCTGTTGGAGAGGGAAATATAGTAGGTAGCTGTTGGAGAGGGGAATATAGTAGGTATCTGTTGGAGAGGGGAATATAGTAGGTAGCTGTTGGGGAGGGGAATATAGTAGGTACCTGTTGGAGAGGGGAATATAGTAGGCAGCTGTTGGAGAGGGGAATATAGTAGGCAGCTGTTGGAGAGGGGAATATAGTAGGTACCTATTGGAGAGGGAAATATAGTAGGTACCTGTTGGAGAGGGGAATATAGTAGGTACCCGTTGGAGAGGGGA
Source organism: Cepaea hortensis (assembly GCA_963921405.1). Classification (NCBI taxonomy): domain Eukaryota; kingdom Metazoa; phylum Mollusca; class Gastropoda; order Stylommatophora; family Helicidae; genus Cepaea; species Cepaea hortensis. The sequence continues at coordinate 46,618,228 of OY992897.1, forward strand.
ATATAGTAGGTACCTGTTGGAGAGGGGAATATAGTAGGTACCTGTTGGAGAGGGAAATATAGTAGGTAGCTGTTGGAGAGGGGAATATAGTAGGTATCTGTTGGAGAGGGGAATATAGAAGGCAGCTGTTGGAAAGGGGAATATAGTATGTGGCTGCTGTAGAGAGGAATATAGTAGGCAGCTGTTGGAGAGGGGAATATAGTAGGCAGCTGTTGGAGAGGGGAATATAGTAGGCAGCTGTTGGAGAGGGGAATATAGTAGGTGGCTACTGGAGAGAGGAATATAGTAGGTGGCTGTTGGAGAGAGGAATATAGAAGGCAGCTGTTGGAGAGGCGAATATAGTAGGCAGCTGTTGGAGAGGGGAATATAGTAGGCAGCTGTTGGAGAGTGGAATATAGTAGGCAATTGTTGGAGAGGGGAATATAGTAGGCAGCTATTGGAGAGGGGAATATAGTAGGCAGCTGTTGGAGAGGGGAATATAGTAGGCAGCTGTTGGAGAGGGGAATATAGTAGGTATCTGTTGGAGAGGGGAATGTAGTAGGCAGCTGTTGGAGAGGGGAATATAGTAGGTATCTGTTGGAGAGGGGAATATAGTAGGCAGCTGTTGGAGAGGGGAATATAGTAGGTATCTGTTGGAGAAGGAAATATAGTAGGTACCTGTTGGAGAGGGGAATATAGTAGGTACCTGTTGGAGACGGGAATATAGTAGGTACCTGTTGGAGACGGGAATATAGTAGGTATCTGTTGGAGAGGGAAATATAGTAGGTATCTGTTGGAGAGGGGAATATAGTAGGCAGCTGTTGGAGAGGGGAATATAGTAGGTGGCTGCTGGAGAGAGGAATATAGTAGGAAGCTGTTGGAGAGGGGAATATAGTAGGCAGCTGTTGGAAAGGGGAATATAGTATGTGGCTGCTGTAGAGAGGAATATAGTAGGCAGCTGTTGGAGAGGGGAATATAGTAGGCAGCTGTTGGAGAGGGGAATATAGTAGGCAGCTGTTGGAGAGGGGAATATAGTAGGTGGCTGCTGGAGAGAGGAATATAGTAGGTGGCTGTTGGAGAGAGGAATATAGAAGGCAGCTGTTCGAGAGGCGAATATAGTAGGCAGCTGTTGGAGAGGGGAATATAGTAGGCAGCTGTTGGAGAGGGGAATATAGTAGGCAGTTGTTGGAGAGGGGAATATAGTAGGCAGCTGTTGGAGTGGGGAATATAGTAGGCAGCTGTTGGAGAGGGGAATATAGTAGGCAGCAGTTGGAGAGGGGAATATAGTAGGCAGCTGTTGGAGAGGGGAATATAGTAGGCAGCTGTTGGAGAGGGGAATACAACAGACAGCTGCTGCAGAGGGGAATATAGTAGGTACCTGTTGGAGAGGGGAATGTAGTAGGCAGCTGTTGGAGAGGGGAATATAGTAGGTACCTGTTGGAGAGGGGAATATAGTAGGTACCTGTTGGAGAGGGGGATATAGTAGGTACCTGTTGGAGAGGGGAATATAGTAGGTACCTGTTGGAGAGGGGAATATAGTAGGTACCTGTAGGAGAGGGGAATGTAGTAGGCAGCTGTTGGAGAGGGGAATTTAGTAAGCAGCTGTTGGAGAGGGGAATGTAGTAGGCAGCTGTTGGAGAGGGGAATACAACAGGCAGCTGCTGCAGAGGGGAATATAGTAGGTGGCTGCTGGAGAGAGGAATATAGTAGGTGGCTGCTGGAGAGAGGAATATAGTAGGTGGCTTTTGGAGAGAGGAATATAGAAGGCAGCTGTTGGAGAGGCGAATATACTTGGCGGCTGTTGGAGAGGGGAATATAGTAGGCGGCTGTTGGAGAGGGGAATATAGAAGGCAGCTGTTGGAGAGGGGAATATAGTAGGCAGCTGTTGGAGAGGGGAATATAGTAGGTGGCTGCTGGAGAGAGGAATATAGTAGGTGGCTGTTGGAGAGAGGAATATAGAAGGCAGCTGTTGGAGAGGCGAATATAGTAGGCGGCTGTTGGAGAGGGGAATATAGTAGGCAGCTGTTGGAGAGGGGAATATAGTAGGCAGCTGTTGGAAAGGGGAATATAGTATGTGGCTGCTGTAGAGAGGAATATAGTAGGCAGTTGTTGGAGAGGGGAATATAGTAGGCAGCTGTTGGAGAGGGGAATATAGTAGGCAGCTGTTGGAGAGGGGAATATAGTAGGTGGCTGCTGGAGAGAGGAATATAGTATGTGGCTGTTGGAGAGAGGAATATAGAAGGCAGCTGTTGGAGATGCGAATATAGTAGGCAGCTGTTGGAGAGGGGAATATAGTAGGCAGCTGTTGGAGAGGGGAATATAGTAGGCAGTTGTTGGAGAGGGGAATATAGTAGGCAGCTGTTGGAGAGGGGAATATAGTAGGCAGCTGTTGGAGAGGGGAATATAGTAGGCAGCAGTTGGAGAGGGGAATATAGTAGGCAGCTGTTGGAGAGGGGAATATAGTAGGCAGCTGTTGGAGAGGGGAATACAACAGACAGCTGCTGCAGAGGGGAATATAGTAGGTACCTGTTGGAGAGGGGAATGTAGTAGGCAGCTGTTGGAGAGGGGAATATAGTAGGTACCTGTTGGAGAGGGGAATATAGTAGGCATCTGTTGGAGAGGGGAATATGGTAGGTAGCTGTTGGAGAGGGGAATATAGTAGGTACCTGTTGGAGAGGGGGATATAGTAGGTACCTGTTGGAGAGGGGAATATAGTAGGTACCTGTTGGAGAGGGGAATATAGTAGGTACCTGTAGGAGAGGGGAATGTAGTAGGCAGCTGTTGGAGAGGGGAATTTAGTAAGCAGCTGTTGGAGAGGGGAATGTAGTAGGCAGCTGTTGGAGAGGGGAATACAACAGGCAGCTGCTGCAGAGGGGAATATAGTAGGTACCCGTTGGAGAGGGGAATATAGTAGGTATCTGTTGGAGAGGGAAATATAGTAGGTATCTGTTGAAGCGGGGAATATAGTAGGCAGCTGTTGGAGAGGGGAATATAGTAGGTGGCTGCTGGAGAGAGGAATATAGTAGGCAGCTGTTGGAGAGGGGAATATAGTAGGCAGCTGTTGGAAAGGGGAATATAGTATGTGGCTGCTGTAGAGCGGAATATAGTAGGCAGCTGTTGGAGAGGGGAATATAGTAGGCAGCTGTTGGAAAGGGGAATATAGTAGGCAGCTGTTGGAGAGGGGAATATAGTAGGTGGCTGCTGGAGATAGGAATATAGTAGGTGGCTGTTGGAGAGATATATAAAAGGCAGCTGTTGGAGAGGCGAATATAGTAGGCAGCTGTTGGAGAGGGGAATATAGTAGGCAGCTGTTGAAGAGGGGAATATAGTAGGCAGCTGTTGGAGAGGGGAATATAGTAGGCAGCTGTTGGAGAGGCTAATATAGTAGGCAGCTGTTGAAGAGGGGAATATAGTAGGCAGCTGTTGGAGAGGGGAATATAGTAGGCAGCTGTTGGAGAGGGGAATATAGTAGGCAGCTGTTGGAGAGGGGAATATAGTAGGCAGCTGTTGGAGAGGGGAATACAACAGACAGCTGCTGCAGAGGGGAATATAGTAGGTACCTGTTGGAGAGGGGAATATAGTAGGTATCTGTTGGAGAGGGGAATGTTGTAGGCAGCTGTTGGAGAGGGGAATATAGTAGGCAGCTGTTGGAGAGGGGAATACAACAGGCAGCTGCTGCAGAGGGGAATATAGTAGGTACCCGTTGGAGAGGGGAATATAGTAGGTACCTGTTGGAGAGGGGAATATAGTAGGTACCTGTTGGAGAGGGAAATATAGTAGGTAGCTGTTGGAGAGGGGAATATAGTAGGTATCTGTTGGAGAGGGGAATATAGTAGGTAGCTGTTGGGGAGGTGAATATAGTAGGTACCTGATGGAGAGGGGAATATAGTAGGCAGCTGTTGGAGAGGGGAATATAGTAGGCAGCTGTTGGAGAGGGGAATATAGTAGGTACCTGTTGGAGAGGGAAATATAGTAGGTACCTGTTGGAGAGGGGAATATAGTAGGTACCCGTTGGAGAGGGGAATATAGTAGGTACCTGTTGGAGAGGGGAATATAGTAGGTACCTGTTGGAGATGGAAATATAGTAGGTAGCTGTTGGAGAGGGGAATATAGTAGGTATCTGTTGGAGAGGGGAATATAGAAGGCAGCTGTTGGAAAGGGGAATATAGTATGTGGCTGCTGTAGAGAGGAATATAGTAGGCAGCTGTTGGAGAGGGGAATATAGTAGGCAGCTGTTGGAGAGGGGAATATAGTAGGCAGCTGTTGGAGAGGGGAATATAGTAGGTGGCTACTGGAGAGAGGAATATAATAGGTGGCTGTTGGAGAGAGGAATATAGAAGGCATCTGTTGGAGAGGCGAATATAGTAGGCAGCTGTTGGAGAGGGGAATATAGTAGGCAGCTGTTGGAGAGGGGAATATAGTAGGCAATTGTTGGAGAGGGGAATATAGTAGGCAGCTATTGGAGAGGGGAATATAGTAGGCAGCTGTTGGAGAGGGGAATATAGTAGGCAGCTGTTGGAGAGGGGAATATAGTAGGTATCTGTTGGAGAGGGGAATGTAGTAGGCAGCTGTTGGAGAGGGGAATATAGTAGGTATCTGTTGGAGAGGGGAATATAGTAGGCAGCTGTTGGAGAGGGGAATATAGTAGGTACTTGTTGGAGAGGGAAATATAGTAGGTACCTGTTGGAGAGGGGAATATAGTAGGTACCTGTTGGAGACGGGAATATAGTAGGTACCTGTTGGAGACGGGAATATAGTAGGTATCTGTTGGAGAGGGAAATATAGTAGGTATCTGTTGGAGAGGGGAATATAGTAGGCAGCTGTTGGAGAGGGGAATATAGTAGGTGGCTGCTGGAGAGAGGAATATAGTAGGAAGCTGTTGGAGAGGGGAATATAGTAGGCAGCTGTTGGAAAGGGGAATATAGTATGTGGCTGCTGTAGAGAGGAATATAGTAGGCAGCTGTTGGAGAGGGGAATATAGTAGGCAGCTGTTGGAGAGGGGAATATAGTAGGCAGCTGTTGGAGAGGGGAATATAGTAGGTGGCTGCTGGAGAGAGGAATATAGTAGGTGGCTGTTGGAGAGAGGAATATAGAAGGCAGCTGTTCGAGAGGCGAATATAGTAGGCAGCTGTTGGAGAGGGGAATATAGTAGGCAGCTGTTGGAGAGGGGAATATAGTAGGCAGTTGTTGGAGAGGGGAATATAGTAGGCAGCTGTTGGAGTGGGGAATATAGTAGGCAGCTGTTGGAGAGGGGAATATAGTAGGCAGCAGTTGGAGAGGGGAATATAGTAGGCAGCTGTTGGAGAGGGGAATATAGTAGGCAGCTGTTGGAGAGGGGAATACAACAGACAGCTGCTGCAGAGGGGAATATAGTAGGTACCTATTGGAGAGGGGAATGTAGTAGGCAGCTGTTGGAGAGGGGAATATAGTAGGTACCTGTTGGAGAGGGGAATATAGTAGGTACCTGTTGGAGAGGGGGATATAGTAGGTACCTGTTGGAGAGGGGAATATAGTAGGTACCTGTTGGAGAGGGGAATATAGTAGGTACCTGTAGGAGAGGGGAATGTAGTAGGCAGCTGTTGGAGAGGGGAATTTAGTAAGCAGCTGTTGGAGAGGGGAATGTAGTAGGCAGCTGTTGGAGAGGGGAATACAACAGGCAGCTGCTGCAGAGGGGAATATAGTAGGTGGCTGCTGGAGAGAGGAATATAGTAGGTGGCTGCTGGAGAGAGGAATATAGTAGGTGGCTGTTGGAGAGAGGAATATAGAAGGCAGCTGTTGGAGAGGCGAATATACTTGGCGGCTGTTGGAGAGGGGAATATAGTAGGCGGCTGTTGGAGAGGGGAATATAGAAGGCAGCTGTTGGAGAGGGGAATATAGTAGGCAGCTGTTGGAGAGGGGAATATAGTAGGTGGCTGCTGGAGAGAGGAATATAGTAGGTGGCTGTTGGAGAGAGGAATATAGAAGGCAGCTGTTGGAGAGGCGAATATAGTAGGCGGCTGTTGGAGAGGGGAATATAGTAGGCAGCTGTTGGAGAGGGGAATATAGTAGGCAGCTGTTGGAAAGGGGAATATAGTATGTGGCTGCTGTAGAGAGGAATATAGTAGGCAGTTGTTGGAGAGGGGAATATAGTAGGCAGCTGTTGGAGAGGGGAATATAGTAGGTGGCTGCTGGAGAGAGGAATATAGTATGTGGCTGTTGGAGAGAGGAATATAGAAGGCAGCTGTTGGAGATGCGAATATAGTAGGCAGCTGTTGGAGAGGGGAATATAGTAGGCAGCTGTTGGAGAGGGGAATATAGTAGGCAGTTGTTGGAGAGGGGAATATAGTAGGCAGCTGTTGGAGAGGGGAATATAGTAGGCAGCTGTTGGAGAGGGGAATATAGTAGGCAGCAGTTGGAGAGGGGAATATAGTAGGCAGCTGTTGGAGAGGGGAATATAGTAGGCAGCTGTTGGAGAGGGGAATACAACAGACAGCTGCTGCAGAGGGGAATATAGTAGGTACCTGTTGGAGAGGGGAATGTAGTAGGCAGCTGTTGGAGAGGGGAATATAGTAGGTACCTGTTGGAGAGGGGAATATAGTAGGCATCTGTTGGAGAGGGGAATATGGTAGGTAGCTGTTGGAGAGGGGAATATAGTAGGTACCTGTTGGAGAGGGGGATATAGTAGGTACCTGTTGGAGAGGGGAATATAGTAGGTACCTGTTGGAGAGGGGAATATAGTAGGTACCTGTAGGAGAGGGGAATGTAGTAGGCAGCTGTTGGAGAGGGGAATTTAGTAAGCAGCTGTTGGAGAGGGGAATGTAGTAGGCAGCTGTTGGAGAGGGGAATACAACAGGCAGCTGCTGCAGAGGGGAATATAGTAGGTACCCGTTGGAGAGGGGAATATAGTAGGTATCTGTTGGAGAGGGAAATATAGTAGGTATCTGTTGAAGCGGGGAATATAGTAGGCAGCTGTTGGAGAGGGGAATATAGTAGGTGGCTGCTGGAGAGAGGAATATAGTAGGCAGCTGTTGGAGAGGGGAATATAGTAGGCAGCTGTTGGAAAGGGGAATATAGTATGTGGCTGCTGTAGAGCGGAATATAGTAGGCAGCTGTTGGAGAGGGGAATATAGTAGGCAGCTGTTGGAAAGGGGAATATAGTAGGCAGCTGTTGGAGAGGGGAATATAGTATGTGGCTGCTGGAGAGAGGAATATAGTAGGTGGCTGTTGGAGAGATATATAAAAGGCAGCTGTTGGAGAGGCGAATATAGTAGGCAGCTGTTGGAGAGGGGAATATAGTAGGCAGCTGTTGAAGAGGGGAATATAGTAGGCAGCTGTTGGAGAGGGGAATATAGTAGGCAGCTGTTGGAGAGGCTAATATAGTAGGCAGCTGTTGAAGAGGGGAATATAGTAGGCAGCTGTTGGAGAGGGGAATATAGTAGGCAGCTGTTGGAGAGGGGAATATAGTAGGCAGCTGTTGGAGAGGGGAATATAGTAGGCAGCTGTTGGAGAGGGGAATACAACAGACAGCTGCTGCAGAGGGGAATATAGTAGGTACCTGTTGGAGAGGGGAATATAGTATGTATCTGTTGGAGAGGGGAATGTTGTAGGCAGCTGTTGGAGAGGGGAATATAGTAGGCAGCTGTTGGAGAGGGGAATACAACAGGCAGCTGCTGCAGAGGGGAATATAGTAGGTACCCGTTGGAGAGGGGAATATAGTAGGTACCTGTTGGAGAGGGGAATATAGTAGGTACCTGTTGGAGAGGGAAATATAGTAGGTAGCTGTTGGAGAGGGGAATATAGTAGGTATCTGTTGGAGAGGGGAATATAGTAGGTAGCTGTTGGGGAGGTGAATATAGTAGGTACCTGTTGGAGAGGGGAATATAGTAGGCAGCTGTTGGAGAGGGGAATATAGTAGGCAGCTGTTGGAGAGGGGAATATAGTAGGTACCTGTTGGAGAGGGAAATATAGTAGGTACCTGTTGGAGAGGGGAATATAGTAGGTACCCGTTGGAGAGGGGAATATAGTAGGTACCTGTTGGAGAGGGGAATATAGTAGGTACCTGTTGGAGATGGAAATATAGTAGGTAGCTGTTGGAGAGGGGAATATAGTAGGTATCTGTTGGAGAGGGGAATATAGAAGGCAGCTGTTGGAAAGGGGAATATAGTATGTGGCTGCTGTAGAGAGGAATATAGTAGGCAGCTGTTGGAGAGGGGAATATAGTAGGCAGCTGTTGGAGAGGGGAATATAGTAGGCAGCTGTTGGAGAGGGAAATATAGTAGGTATCTGTTGGAGAGGGGAATATAGTAGGCAGCTGTTGGAGAGGGGAATATAGTAGGTGGCTGCTGGAGAGAGGAATATAGTAGGCAGCTGTTGGAGAGGGGAATATAGTAGGCAGCTGTTGGAAAGGGGAATATAGTATGTGGCTGCTGTAGAGAGGAATATAGTAGGCAGCTGTTGGAGAGGGGAATATAGTAGGCAGCTGTTCGAGAGGGGAATATAGTAGGCAGATGTTGGAGAGGGGAATATAGTAGGTGGCTGCTGGAGAGAGGAATATAGTAGGTGGCTGTTGGAGAGAGGAATATAGAAGGCAGCTGTTCGAGAGGCGAATATAGTAGGCAGCTGTTCGAGAGGCGAATATAGTAGGCAGCTGTTGGAGAGGGGAATATAGTAGGCAGTTGTTGGAGAGGGGAATATAGTAGGCAGCTGTTGGAGAGGGGAATATAGTAGGCAGCTGTTGGAGAGGGGAATATAGTAGGCAGCAGTTGGAGAGGGGAATATAGTAGGCAGCTGTTGGAGAGGGGAATACAACAGGCAGCTGTTGGAGAGGGGAATGTAGTAGGTACCTGTTGGAGAGGGGAATATAGTAGGTACCTGTTGGAGAGGGGAATGTAGTAGGCAGCTGTTGGAGAGGGGAATATAGTAGGTACCTGTTGGAGAGGGGAATATAGTAGGTACCTGTTGGAGAGGGGGATATAGTAGGTACCTGTTGGAGAGGGGAATATAGTAGGTACCTGTTGGAGAGGGGAATATAGTAGGTACCTGTAGGAGAGGGGAATGTAGTAGGCAGCTGTTGGAGAGGGGAATTTAGTAAGCAGCTGTTGGAGAGGGGAATGTAGTAGGCAGCTGTTGGAGAGGGGAATACAACAGGCAGCTGCTGCAGAGGGGAATATAGTAGGTGGCTGCTGGAGAGAGGAATATAGTAGGTGGCTGCTGGAGAGAGGAATATAGTAGGTGGCTGTTGGAGAGAGGCATATAGAAGGCAGCTGTTGGAGAGGCGAATATAGTAGGCGGCTGTTGGAGAGGGGAATATAGTAGGCGGCTGTTGGAGAGGGGAATATAGAAGGCAGCTGTTGGAGAGGGGAATATAGTAGGCAGCGGTTGGAGAGGGGAATATAGTAGGTGGCTGCTGGAGAGAGGAATATAGTAGGTGGCTGTTGGAGAGAGGAATATAGAAGGCAGCTGTTGGAGAGGCGAATATAGTAGGCGGCTGTTGGAGAGGGGAATATAGTAGGCAGCTGTTGGAGAGGGGAATATAGTAGGCAGCTGTTGGAAAGGGGAATATAGTATGTGGCTGCCGTAGAAAGGAATATAGTAGGCAGCTGTTGGAGAGGGGAATATAGTAGGCAGCTGTTGGAGAGGGGAATATAGGAGGCAGCTGTTGGAAAGGGGAATATAGTAGGTGGCTGCTGGAGAGAGGAATATAGTAGGTGGCTGTTGGAGAGAGGAATATAGAAGGCAGCTGTTGGAGATGCGAATATAGTAGGCAGCTGTTGGAGAGGGGAATATAGTACGCAGCTGTTGGAGAGGGGAATATAGTAGGCAGTTGTTGGAGAGGGGAATATAGTAGGCAGCTGTTGGAGAGGGGAATATAGTAGGCAGTTGTTGGAGAGGGGAATATAGTAGGCAGCTGTTGGAGTGGGGAATATAGTAGGCAGCTGTTGGAGAGGGGAATATAGTAGGCAGCAGTTGGAGAGGGGAATATAGTAGGCAGCTGTTGGAGAGGGGAATATAGTAGGCAGCTGTTGGAGAGGGGAATACAACAGACAGCTGCTGCAGAGGGGAATATAGTAGGTACCTATTGGAGAGGGGAATGTAGTAGGCAGCTGTTGGAGAGGGGAATATAGTAGGTACCTGTTGGAGAGGGGAATATAGTAGGTACCTGTTGGAGAGGGGGATATAGTAGGTACCTGTTGGAGAGGGGAATATAGTAGGTACCTGTTGGAGAGGGGAATATAGTAGGTACCTGTAGGAGAGGGGAATGTAGTAGGCAGCTGTTGGAGAGGGGAATTTAGTAAGCAGCTGTTGGAGAGGGGAATGTAGTAGGCAGCTGTTGGAGAGGGGAATACAACAGGCAGCTGCTGCAGAGGGGAATATAGTAGGTGGCTGCTGGAGAGAGGAATATAGTAGGTGGCTGCTGGAGAGAGGAATATAGTAGGTGGCTGTTGGAGAGAGGAATATAGAAGGCAGCTGTTGGAGAGGCGAATATACTTGGCGGCTGTTGGAGAGGGGAATATAGTAGGCGGCTGTTGGAGAGGGGAATATAGAAGGCAGCTGTTGGAGAGGGGAATATAGTAGGCAGCTGTTGGAGAGGGGAATATAGTAGGTGGCTGCTGGAGAGAGGAATATAGTAGGTGGCTGTTGGAGAGAGGAATATAGAAGGCAGCTGTTGGAGAGGCGAATATAGTAGGCGGCTGTTGGAGAGGGGAATATAGTAGGCAGCTGTTGGAGAGGGGAATATAGTAGGCAGCTGTTGGAAAGGGGAATATAGTATGTGGCTGCTGTAGAGAGGAATATAGTAGGCAGTTGTTGGAGAGGGGAATATAGTAGGCAGCTGTTGGAGAGGGGAATATAGTAGGCAGCTGTTGGAGAGGGGAATATAGTAGGTGGCTGCTGGAGAGAGGAATATAGTATGTGGCTGTTGGAGAGAGGAATATAGAAGGCAGCTGTTGGAGATGCGAATATAGTAGGCAGCTGTTGGAGAGGGGAATATAGTAGGCAGCTGTTGGAGAGGGGAATATAGTAGGCAGTTGTTGGAGAGGGGAATATAGTAGGCAGCTGTTGGAGAGGGGAATATAGTAGGCAGCTGTTGGAGAGGGGAATATAGTAGGCAGCAGTTGGAGAGGGGAATATAGTAGGCAGCTGTTGGAGAGGGGAATATAGTAGGCAGCTGTTGGAGAGGGGAATACAACAGACAGCTGCTGCAGAGGGGAATATAGTAGGTACCTGTTGGAGAGGGGAATGTAGTAGGCAGCTGTTGGAGAGGGGAATATAGTAGGTACCTGTTGGAGAGGGGAATATAGTAGGCATCTGTTGGAGAGGGGAATATGGTAGGTAGCTGTTGGAGAGGGGAATATAGTAGGTACCTGTTGGAGAGGGGGATATAGTAGGTACCTGTTGGAGAGGGGAATATAGTAGGTACCTGTTGGAGAGGGGAATATAGTAGGTACCTGTAGGAGAGGGGAATGTAGTAGGCAGCTGTTGGAGAGGGGAATTTAGTAAGCAGCTGTTGGAGAGGGGAATGTAGTAGGCAGCTGTTGGAGAGGGGAATACAACAGGCAGCTGCTGCAGAGGGGAATATAGTAGGTACCCGTTGGAGAGGGGAATATAGTAGGTATCTGTTGGAGAGGGAAATATAGTAGGTATCTGTTGAAGCGGGGAATATAGTAGGCAGCTGTTGGAGAGGGGAATATAGTAGGTGGCTGCTGGAGAGAGGAATATAGTAGGCAGCTGTTGGAGAGGGGAATATAGTAGGCAGCTGTTGGAAAGGGGAATATAGTATGTGGCTGCTGTAGAGCGGAATATAGTAGGCAGCTGTTGGAGAGGGGAATATAGTAGGCAGCTGTTGGAAAGGGGAATATAGTAGGCAGCTGTTGGAGAGGGGAATATAGTATGTGGCTGCTGGAGAGAGGAATATAGTAGGTGGCTGTTGGAGAGATATATAAAAGGCAGCTGTTGGAGAGGCGAATATAGTAGGCAGCTGTTGGAGAGGGGAATATAGTAGGCAGCTGTTGAAGAGGGGAATATAGTAGGCAGCTGTTGGAGAGGGGAATATAGTAGGCAGCTGTTGGAGAGGCTAATATAGTAGGCAGCTGTTGAAGAGGGGAATATAGTAGGCAGCTGTTGGAGAGGGGAATATAGTAGGCAGCTGTTGGAGAGGGGAATATAGTAGGCAGCTGTTGGAGAGGGGAATATAGTAGGCAGCTGTTGGAGAGGGGAATACAACAGACAGCTGCTGCAGAGGGGAATATAGTAGGTACCTGTTGGAGAGGGGAATATAGTATGTATCTGTTGGAGAGGGGAATGTTGTAGGCAGCTGTTGGAGAGGGGAATATAGTAGGCAGCTGTTGGAGAGGGGAATACAACAGGCAGCTGCTGCAGAGGGGAATATAGTAGGTACCCGTTGGAGAGGGGAATATAGTAGGTACCTGTTGGAGAGGGGAATATAGTAGGTACCTGTTGGAGAGGGAAATATAGTAGGTAGCTGTTGGAGAGGGGAATATAGTAGGTATCTGTTGGAGAGGGGAATATAGTAGGTAGCTGTTGGGGAGGTGAATATAGTAGGTACCTGTTGGAGAGGGGAATATAGTAGGCAGCTGTTGGAGAGGGGAATATAGTAGGCAGCTGTTGGAGAGGGGAATATAGTAGGTACCTGTTGGAGAGGGAAATATAGTAGGTACCTGTTGGAGAGGGGAATATAGTAGGTACCCGTTGGAGAGGGGAATATAGTAGGTACCTGTTGGAGAGGGGAATATAGTAGGTACCTGTTGGAGATGGAAATATAGTAGGTAGCTGTTGGAGAGGGGAATATAGTAGGTATCTGTTGGAGAGGGGAATATAGAAGGCAGCTGTTGGAAAGGGGAATATAGTATGTGGCTGCTGTAGAGAGGAATATAGTAGGCAGCTGTTGGAGAGGGGAATATAGTAGGCAGCTGTTGGAGAGGGGAATATAGTAGGCAGCTGTTGGAGAGGGGAATATAGTAGGTGGCTACTGGAGAGAGGAATATAGTAGGTGGCTGTTGGAGAGAGGAATATAGAAGGCATCTGTTGGAGAGGCGAATATAGTAGGCAGCTGTTGGAGAGGTGAATATAGTAGGCAGCTGTTGGAGAGGGGAATATAGTAGGCAATTGTTGGAGAGGGGAATATAGTAGGCAGCTATTGGAGAGGGGAATATAGTAGGCAGCTGTTGGAGAGGGGAATATAGTAGGCAGCTGTTGGAGAGGGGAATATAGTAGGTATCTGTTGGAGAGGGGAATGTAGTAGGCAGCTGTTGGAGAGGGGAATATAGTAGGTATCTGTTGGAGAGGGGAATATAGTAGGCAGCTGTTGGAGAGGGGAATATAGTAGGTACTTGTTGGAGAGGGAAATATAGTAGGTACCTGTTGGAGAGGGGAATATAGTAGGTACCTGTTGGAGACGGGAATATAGTAGGTACCTGTTGGAGACGGGAATATAGTAGGTATCTGTTGGAGAGGGAAATATAGTAGGTATCTGTTGGAGAGGGGAATATAGTAGGCAGCTGTTGGAGAGGGGAATATAGTAGGTGGCTGCTGGAGAGAGGAATATAGTAGGCAGCTGTTGGAGAGGGGAATATAGTAGGCAGCTGTTGGAAAGGGGAATATAGTATGTGGCTGCTGTAGAGAGGAATATAGTAGGCAGCTGTTGGAGAGGGGAATATAGTAGGCAGCTGTTCGAGAGGGGAATATAGTAGGCAGATGTTGGAGAGGGGAATATAGTAGGTGGCTGCTGGAGAGAGGAATATAGTAGGTGGCTGTTGGAGAGAGGAATATAGAAGGCAGCTGTTCGAGAGGCGAATATAGTAGGCAGCTGTTCGAGAGGCGAATATAGTAGGCAGCTGTTGGAGAGGGGAATATAGTAGGCAGTTGTTGGAGAGGGGAATATAGTAGGCAGCTGTTGGAGAGGGGAATATAGTAGGCAGCTGTTGGAGAGGGGAATATAGTAGGCAGCAGTTGGAGAGGGGAATATAGTAGGCAGCTGTTGGAGAGGGGAATACAACAGGCAGCTGTTGGAGAGGGGAATGTAGTAGGTACCTGTTGGAGAGGGGAATATAGTAGGTACCTGTTGGAGAGGGGAATGTAGTAGGCAGCTGTTGGAGAGGGGAATATAGTAGGTACCTGTTGGAGAGGGGAATATAGTAGGTACCTGTTGGAGAGGGGGATATAGTAGGTACCTGTTGGAGAGGGGAATATAGTAGGTACCTGTTGGAGAGGGGAATATAGTAGGTACCTGTAGGAGAGGGGAATGTAGTAGGCAGCTGTTGGAGAGGGGAATTTAGTAAGCAGCTGTTGGAGAGGGGAATGTAGTAGGCAGCTGTTGGAGAGGGGAATACAACAGGCAGCTGCTGCAGAGGGGAATATAGTAGGTGGCTGCTGGAGAGAGGAATATAGTAGGTGGCTGCTGGAGAGAGGAATATAGTAGGTGGCTGTTGGAGAGAGGCATATAGAAGGCAGCTGTTGGAGAGGCGAATATAGTAGGCGGCTGTTGGAGAGGGGAATATAGTAGGCGGCTGTTGGAGAGGGGAATATAGAAGGCAGCTGTTGGAGAGGGGAATATAGTAGGCAGCGGTTGGAGAGGGGAATATAGTAGGTGGCTGCTGGAGAGAGGAATATAGTAGGTGGCTGTTGGAGAGAGGAATATAGAAGGCAGCTGTTGGAGAGGCGAATATAGTAGGCGGCTGTTGGAGAGGGGAATATAGTAGGCAGCTGTTGGAGAGGGGAATATAGTAGGCAGCTGTTGGAAAGGGGAATATAGTATGTGGCTGCCGTAGAAAGGAATATAGTAGGCAGCTGTTGGAGAGGGGAATATAGTAGGCAGCTGTTGGAGAGGGGAATATAGGAGGCAGCTGTTGGAGAGGGGAATATAGTAGGTGGCTGCTGGAGAGAGGAATATAGTAGGTGGCTGTTGGAGAGAGGAATATAGAAGGCAGCTGTTGGAGATGCGAATATAGTAGGCAGCTGTTGGAGAGGGGAATATAGTAGGCAGCTGTTGGAGAGGGGAATATAGTAGGCAGTTGTTGGAGAGGGGAATATAGTAGGCAGCTGTTGGAAAGGGGAATATAGTAGGCAGCTGTTGGAGAGGGGAATATAGTAGGCAGCAGTTTGAGAGGGGAATATAGTAGGTACCTGTTGGAGAGGGGAATATAGTAGGCAGCTGTTGGAGAGGGGAATACAACAGACAGCTGCTGCAGAGGGGAATATAGTAGGTACCCGTTGGAGAGGGGAATATAGTAGGTACCTGTTGGAGAGGGGAATATAGTGGGTACCTGTTGGAGAGGGAAATATAGTAGGTAGCTGTTGGAGAGGGGAATATAGTAGGTATCTGTTGGAGAGGGGAATATAGTAGGTAGCTGTTGGGGAGGGGAATATAGTACGTACCTGTTGGAGAGGGGAATATAGTAGGCAGCTGTTGGAGAGGGGAATATAGTAGGCAGCTGTTGGAGAGGGGAATATAGTAGGTACCTGTTGGAGAGGGAAATATAGTAGGTACCTGTTGGAGAGGGGAATATAGTAGGTACCCGTTGGAGAGGGGAATATAGTAGGTACCTGTTGGAGAGGGGAATATAGTAGGTACCTGTTGGAGAGGGGAATATAGTAGGCAGCTGTTGGAGAGGGGAATATAGTAGGTATCTGTTGGAGAGGTTAATATATTAAGCAGCTGTTGGAGAGGGGAATATAGTAGGTATCTGTTGGAGAGGGGAATATATTAGGTAGCTGTTGGAGAGGGGAATATAGTAGGCAGCTTTTGGAGAGGGGAATATAGTAGGTGGCTGTTGGAGAGAGGAATATAGAAGGCAGCTGTTGGAGAGGGGAATACAACAGGCAGCTGTTGGAGAGGGGAATGTAGTAGGTGGCTATTGTAGAGGGAAATATAGTAGGCAGCTTTTGGAGAGGGGAATATAGTAGGCAGCTGTTGGAGAGGGGAATACAACAGGCAGCTGTTGGAGAAGGGAATGTAGTAGGTGGCTGTTAAGGAGGGGAATATAGTAGGTAGCTGTTGGAGAGGGAAATATAGTAGGCAGCTGTTGGAGAGTGGAATATAGTAGGCAGCTGTTGGAGAGGGGAATACAACAGGCTGCTGTTGGAGAGGGGAATGTAGTATGTGGCTATTGGAGAGGGAAATATAGTACGCAGCTATTGGAGAGGGGAATATAGTAAGTAGCTGTTAGAGAGGGGAATATAACATGAGCTGTTGTATAACAGAGCGCCAGGACTCAAAAGCAACTGCATGCAACTGAAGTGAGGAAGTCAAGCCAACGATGATTAGAAATGACTCAGTTTATTGTGAGAGTCTGCAAATCATATCAAAATGAATACAGCGACTATAAATGTAGATACATCTTACTGGCTTGGCTGCTGTTTAGTAACTGCCCCCTATTTACTCCTACGTCAGCACGTGAGCGTCCTTAACTACCTAGCTACGGTGCTCACGCGTGCAACAGCTATTTGTCTCTTTCCCCTTGCACACCGTGCCACCTAACCAAACCCTGTATAACAGCCTACTCTGTTATATTACCTTCCTACCCCAACAAGACTTTTCCCCGAAAAGTCTAATTCCACAACTCATTGTCCCCAATCTATGACCCCACAAGACACTTATCCAAATAATCCCACACAATTACTTCCTCTTCGTTTCTGTAAAATCATAAGCAATCCGCTTACATATCTTGCAGCAAACAATCTGAACATATCTCAACTCCCAACTACAACATTCATATACCTCTAACTCTAACCTGGAACCCTCATTCATTACAGGTCTCTCTATCTCAACAATTTATCTTATAGGCAGCCGCTACGACCCATACTCTATACTATACTTCTGCTATACTTCTTCTTCGCTATAATATCCACATATATTATTTACATACCGTAAGTCTATATCACAAAAGCTCATCTTATAACACTCTTTGCAAAGCAACCCACTTCATTTCATTGATAAAATGTCGATCAAAATTATGGTTAACAAAAATTGAAGATTCTTATGTATTTCCACAACTTATCATACTCTCACTAACATCAACAACACAGGATAGACAGGAAAGTGGTTGGTGCGCACCGAAGAATATAACGTAGTAAGAAGTAGTCACATTTATCACATTTATCCTCCCATGCACTCTCAAAACTTTATAAAATAAAGTTTTCAAAAACCCAAACCATATAATCTGCTAATCATCATTTTTGTTAATAATAAATTTTCTTGTCAAAAGTTACGTCGATCTAAAACTCCACCCTTCTACACTCAGTATAAAAAAAATATTATTCTACTCTTCAACCTGTATTATTTGCGTTGCTAACAACAGCCAGCAATATATGATTGCACTTTCCCGCTTGTATATTAGTATCTATCTGTAACACACTTTCCCAACCTCTATGGCTTTAGTGTTTCTATATTCTGATTTCCACTTCTTCTTTCATACTGTAACCACAGCGTCCCCCAATTTCTATTGCCTATGTTCGTTTACTCTGAACATATTTATTCCCAATATGTTTATTTTTGCTGATAAGCACGGCCACTCCCTTTTTGAGTTAAACCACTCTCCTCCCATAATCCAACATGGCATTCAATCCATGTATTTCTATTAACGCTGTTTAACACAGCTCCTATTTCAACCACCCCCACATCCATGTATTTCTATTAACGCTGTCTAATGCAGCTCCTATTTCAACCCCCACATCCATGTGGTTCTATTAACGCTGTCTTTACTCAGAGCGACCAACTGGTAACTATTTTTCCAACAAGTTCTAACAACTTAAAAATTTCTATACTTAATATTTAACAATGCAAAACGATTGAACATGATAAACAATCGTAAATTATAACAAAACACTTTCTCTCCCCCCCCCTTTTTAAATTAACATCCTTTTATCCCCACATCATATGCATAATAACAAAATAATAATCATGTTCACGCAAAATTACTTATTATAATCAAACATCATTAGTCGCTTGTACGGACTAATGAGTAATATATATCTATTCACTACAAAAAACACAAGTCATGCCTATTCCAGTACTCCACAACAAGTTTAACATTTATCTGCACTGTGAACTACAGGTATTGTTTTATACCACTTACGATAGTATAAAAATCTTAATACAATCAGCTATATGCCAAACCATCATTAAATTAACAACAATTTTATCTCCTGCTATCTGCAGAGTATTTCTTATCAATCTATTTGCCATATCTCCACTTCTTCAATAATGCTAGATTTTTCTCTATAAGTGCCATCTCTACATCAATGTCCTCATTTTCCCGAAGAGAGCCTAAAATATCTTCCTTCATACTACTATTTCCATCAGTCTCTGATTTGTCATCCATTTCTTTTTCTTCTGTATTTACATTGCTGGCGGCCTCTAATTTTTTTCTTTCTATATCCAAAATAATCTGTCTATCTTGGTTTCTTAATGACCTTTCTAACAGTGGCATATCCTCGTCACTTGATGAACTTTCTCTAATTCTCTTTTGTCTTTTAACTTCTCTTTCTTTTTGTCTATCTGTCCTCCTTTTCACTGCTTGTCTGGTATTCTTAAATGGAGCGGTTACTTCCTCCTCCATAGATTCAACACTATTATATCTATCATACGTATTATTTTCTTCTCTCATAAGAGTTTTCGGTATTGTTTCCTCTTGTTCACAAGTTTCGTCGTAAAATGGTGTTGTTATTATTTGTTTTTGTACCAGTTCTTTTCCAAAATCCGAGGGTATCGCATATTTAACTCGTCTGACGAGTTGTCCATCTGAGTATAACCCTTCCGAATAATTATTATTATTATCATCTCCCTTATCCTCATTATCACGTCTTAAATGCTCCACTTTTGCACGTGCCACATGTCCTGTAATTTGGTTCTTGATACTATATGATACTGGACCTAGCTTTTCTAAAATGTAATATCCTGGAATCCATTGAGCATCAAATTTGGAGTTTCTTCTATGTTTCTTATAGTAAACCCTATCACCTACTTTAAAATCTTGTAGTTGTGTATTTTTATCTGCGTACTTTTTCTGTCTTTCTCTGGCTTTAATTATATTGCTTTTCAACCTTACATGTGCTTTGTGCATTTCTTGTAAAATCATTTCCTGAAAATCCTCTCCCATATATTTTCGTCTAGGTTTTAACAGATTGTCAATTGGGAGTACTGGTTCTCTTCCGCGTAGCAAGTAAAATGGTGAAAATCATGTCCCTTCATTTTGGTTTGTTCGTATCGCCCCTAGTGCAGGTCCCAAGTAAAGATCCCAATCACTATCATGTTCTTCTACATTTTTAGCTAGTATATTGTATAATGTCCGATGTTGTCTCTCATTTTTCGCATATGAGGAAGGTCTATAATAAGAAGTTTTTATGTGGGCGATATTCAAATCTTGTAATAATTTCTCAAACTTCTTGTTTACGAACTCCTTTCCATTATCTGTGAGTACTGTCTGTGGGCAACTAAATCTTGGTATATATTCTTGTAGAAAAATATTAATAATAGAATCAGCGCTCTTATCTGGAATTGGATATACTTCTGGCCATAGATTATAGCAATCCACGATATGGAGTAGATATACATTCCCTGATAACGTTTTAGGATGAGGACCTGAAATATCTAAACTCACTTTCTGCATTGGAAACTGAGGAATATCAGTTTCTTGTAAGGGACATTTAATTGTTTTCATATTTCTTAACCTATATTTCTCACATGCGTCAACATATTTGTAAATGCTCTTAAATAAGTTCGGCCAGTAATATTTATTCTTGAGAGCTTTAAATAACTTGTCGCGACCAAGATGACCATTCTCATCATGATATGCCTTCAAAATCTCAATTTCCAAATGTTTCGGAATGTATTTTCTCAATTCCTCACCTTTTTCACTCACATAATATAACTGATTGTCTTCCTGCAACTCTATTTTTTTTTTCTTAAAACTGTTTTCACCTGTTTCTTTTAACTTCCGTTTTATTTCTATTACTTTCGGATCCAATTCCTGTTCTTCCTTCATATTAAAATGTAGTAATTGTGGATCTTCCGTTAATGGTTCAGATTCTTGTTCTGTCTGTGAGCTTCCAAAATTATCTCTATTCAATATGGCCGAATCTAGTATATTTACTTGCCAGTTTCGGTCGTCTATCTCTGGTTCACCCTCATCTTCAGTATTTTCAGACATCTCTGGATACGGGATTCTGGATAATAAATCGGCACAGGTGTTTTGTTTTCCTGATATGTACTCTACTTTTGCGTTATAACCTTGCAAATTCAACGCCCATGTTTGTATTTTCCTGTTTTGTACTGGAGCCTCTAGTAAAGACTTTAATGGCATGTGATCAGTTTTAATAATGAAATTGGCGTTATGTAAGTAATAATTTAGTTTCTGTAGGGCATAGTGTATAGCGTATTCCTCTTTTTCCACTGTCGCCCACTGTTTTTTGAGACTTACTAAGTTTGTGTGACAGAAAGTAGATTGGTCTTTCGTTCTTAACTCCTGGTATTCCTGAGTTTTCTCCTTCATATGGTTGCGTTAAACATGCTCCTATGGCATTATCTGAAGCATCTGTATATAAAATCAATTGTTTGTTTAGATCCGGATGTGCCAATAATGGAACTACTGTTAAACTATTTTTCAAAAAATCAAATGCTTTCTGACAATCTTCATTCCATTTAAATCTTGCGTATTTGCAAGTCAGGTTTGTGATGGGTTCTGCTATTTGTGCGAAATTTGGAACGAACTATAACAGTAAGGGATTCAGGTTAGTAGTTAGAGAGTTAATGAATGCTGCGCATTCATTAACTAATGGGGAAATAAAGTTAGTGAACGCGTGAGCACGATTGGGTTTAGGTATCCAGGGTTGCTCACGCGTCACAAGAACAACAAGGGAGGAGTTCGGCCATTAGAACAAGAAGAAAGATGTCTGTATTTACATCGGCAGCAAGAAAATGCATTTGAGGATTCAATAAACCTTTTACATATTTCAACGCGGAGTTTGTCAACTATATTGATGTCAGCCATTAACTATACACTGCTAGGCCATGTTCACCCTGTGATATGACCTGATTTGGCGCCGAAGATACCAGGATTTCTGAATCGTGCTGTCGCGGCCACTACCGATCACAGAGGTCATCGTAAAGTAAACCAAATGGAAGTATAGAAGTCAACAGAAGTCATGAAAGGTTGTGTTGAAGTCCTACACTCTTGAGGAACAACTTGTGTCGTATCTTCAAGTCTTTATGATGGGGCTGATAGTTGTTAAAATCGCCACACAACACATAATAGCCTGAGTGGTGGAACAGAGCAGCCATCGTCATTGTTGAATCCTGTGTTGACCTGGCCGTTCTTTTTGAAACATATTGATGTTCCAGATATGCTGCCGAGAAATCTGGTCTTGCTGGAGCTGTCGATTTGACCGTTAGCGTCTGAAGTTCATTGAAGGTGACCTTAGTTGTCTGAAGATAAAGTCCGGAGTTGTTGGTCAACGTTTATATTGAGCCGACTTGATTGATCATTGTTCTCGATCGTTGTCTCTGATTGAGGAAAGTCTAATAATTATGAAAATTTACTCCATTCGAGATTGGTCATAACTACAATCCCTGAATTCTGGCGTATCAAAAGATCACTCAAGCGGGGCGATATCGCTTTTGAACTTTGCCATTTCAAATCCAGACGGGCCCAATTAGGGTGAAGATGACTAGAAGGGCCATTTTTCGCTGAAAAGAAGTCAGAAGTCTGATATAACCGACTACGGGTGAAGCGAGGAATCTAGCAAATACGCTCGTTTTTCCGTTTTTCTACAATCAGCGGCACGAAGAATACCGATTGAAGTGAGGAATCCAGAGGCTCTTCCTTTCCCTTTCCTGCGATAGAAGAAGACAACCGTCAAATAATTGTCGATTGGGCGTCATACTCCTTCATTCTTTTTTCGATTGGACAACAACCGTCAAATAATTGTCGATTGGGCGTCATACTCCTTCATTCCTTTTTCGATTGGACAACAACCGTCAAATAATTGTCGATTGGGCGTCATACTCCTTCATTTTTTTCGATTGGACAACAACCATACTCTGTGAGACGCTGGAATTGTTCTAAAATTTTTTACAACGGCAGTTCATCAGTTTTGAAGAAGAAAAACGATTGGACAACGACAAGACTATAAGTATAGCAGGTATTGTTAAATTTTAGGTTAAGATTTCCAACTGCTTGATTTAGGACATATTAATATATTAGATTGTCTGGTACTGCTGTATTTTCCATTTCAGATTTTTTTTAGAATGGAAGCCCAAGATCTTTCACAGGTACTTGGTGGAGTTGGTAGGGCAATATCAAAGTTGGACTCGGTATTAAGACAGCAAAGTGTAGTCAGTGATGTCAAGAGGTTTAATGGACAGGCGAGTCATTTTAAGAAATGGATTGTATCCATTGAGAAACATGCTTATTTAGTGAACGCTACGGATGAGGATAAAAAGAATTTGGCTTATAGAACTAGTGCAAGTCCTGTTTCTGATCATATAAGAAGAAAGCTAGAAGCTGGAGGAGGTGAAACGTGGGAACAATTCAAAGACGACCTAGCTCATAAATATGCAGAGATTACTGACCCTCAACACGCATTCTCAGTGTTGCGACAGACGAGACAAAATACTACAGAAAGTGTGCAATTATACAGTGATAGGCTGATTAATTTAGCCGAAGAGTCATTTTTGGGTCAGAATGTCCGATCTGAGGAAGTTGAACGGATGTTGGTGGGGATTTTTGTTGATGGGATTAGGTCAGATGGACTGAAATTTAAATTAATGAGGGAAAATCCTGCAAGGTTGATACAGGCTGTAGATATAGCTATACAGGAGGGTAGGATTGAGGGTAGGACGAGAGTTAGGTAGTAGTTCAGAAGATAGAATTGAAGAACCTATGGAAATAGGACAGTATAGATATGGATGGAGAAGAAGAAAAGGAGATATACAGATGTTACAAGGAAACAGTAACGTATATAATCAAGGTAGAGAAGGACAAGTGAGAAATACTGTAAGAGAGATGGTAGGTAACACAAATAACACAAATGTGGTTTGCTGGGGGTTTGGCAGACGTGGACACATTTTCGCTTCTGTGGTAACAGACGTGTCCAGTCGAATATACAAAATAATAGAGGTGCTCAGACTAGTACACAGAATAGAACTGTAAATGGTAGATCATCAAATGGGAATTATGAAGAGGTGCAGAGAAATTTTATAAGGTCAGGAGATCAGGGAAATTGGCATCCCGCTTACTGAACAGGATCGGCAGTAGGGGGGGGGGGGAATAGTAAGGTCCAAAAGATGAATAAATATATTAAAAATCCAAATGATGAGTATAGTAGGACATTTAGAAATAAAAAACACAAGAAGTGGCCTCAACTTGGGGAGATAAAACAGTTGTCACTAAATATGATTGATCCTAGTTCATGTATTATAGAAATAGGGAAAGATAAAATTAGAACATTAGTTGACTCGGGAGCGCAAGTTAGTGTGATTAAAGAAACATTTTTATATCGAATATTAAAAAATTTCAAAATATTTAGATATCAGGATAATCTTCATTCGGTAACTGGACAAAATTTAGAAGTGCTTGGTCAAACGATGATAAATTTTAAATTAGGAGGGATAAATGTTAGGCATATGTTCCATGTGGTCAAGGATTTAAATAGAAATATGATATTGGGTAGAGATTTTTTATTGAAAAATGGTGTGAGACTTTATTTTGATTTACATAAATTAAAATTACAAGATGTTTACGTGGATTTAGAAGAGGATATGCATGTGTCGACACTAATTAGAGTTAAAACGACCATGAATTTGAAACCACAAACGGTTAATTTAATACAGGCAAAAATAAATAAAAAATCCGTACTTTTCGGTTGGACAAACAGTTAAAATAACGGAATTAGAGAGTGAAATAATAGATGAACCTGGCTTGGAAGTCACCGATGGGTTAATAATACTAGATAAACATCTCAGCTTTCCAGTGATGCTCCTAAACAATACAGGAAAAAATATTAAATTATATAGAGGCTGTGTAATCGCTAAAGTAGCGTATAATAATGATAACATATTAACTACAGGAAAAGAAAATATGTTGAGTAATGATTATTCAGAAATTTCCATGGTCAGAAATAATGTCAGAAATAATTATAAAAGAAGCTGGAAAAGACGGAATGATGAATTGATCCATACATTCAAAAAATATCCATCTCAAATATATACAGTAGACAAAAGAACAAGAGAACAAGAATTGTTATCACAGTTAAAAGCCCCACCGGAGAATAAAGAAATATTGGAACAATTGGTGAAAGAAAACCAAGACGTTTTTGCAATTAATGACTTAGAATTGGGAAAAACTAAAACAGTTACAATGGAAATAGACACTGGAAATCATCCACCAATTAGTTTAAAACCATATAGAACTCCTTTAAGAAACAGAGAGATTGTAGAGAAGGCAATTGAAGATATGTTGAAAGCGGGAATAATAACAAGATCGAAGTCTGAGTGGTCATCTCCGATCGTGATTGTGACCAAGGTCGATGGTTCACATCGATTCTGTTGCGATTACCGGGCATTGAACAAAATCACTAAGAATGTAGCGTACCCATTGCCGGTGATTGATGATATTTTGGGCTTACTTAATGACTCTACATTCTTCACTACACTAGACGCAAGATCAGGATTCTGGTGTATCCCGATGTCGGAGGATACTCAAAAGAAAAGTGCTTTCTGTACTCATATGGGTTCTTACGAATTTTTACGAATGCCATTCGGAGTTCGCACAGCTCCTTCTCACTACATGTTATTAATAAATGAAGTATTACATGGGTTTCAAAAGTTCGCGTTGGCATATATAGATGATATTTTAATATATACATCAGGAGACGTACAAGATCATCTAAAACATGTAAAATTGGTATTTGATAGGCTAAGAATACACGATGTTAAGTTGAAATTGAGTAAGTGTGAATTCTTAAAAACAGAAACCAAATATTTAGGGTACATCATTAATAGAGAGGGAATTTAGCCTGATCAAAATAAAATTAAAGTTATTAGAGATTTACCTTCTCCGACCAACGTGAGAGAAGTTCGAGCTTTTATAGGTATGACCGTGTATTATAGACGATTCGTTCCAAATTTTGCACAGATAGCAGAACCTATTATAAAATTGACCTGTAAATATGCAAGGTTTAAGTGGACTGAAGATTGTCAGAAGGCGTTCGATTTTTTAAAAAATAGCTTAACAACAGTTCCACTATTGGCACATCCAGATTTAAATAAAGAATTGGTTTTGTATACAGATGCTTCAGATAATGCCATAGGAGCATGTTTAACACAACCATATGAAGGAGAAGACTCAGGAATACCAGGAGTTAAGAATGAAAGACCAATCTATTTCTTGTCACATAGACTTAGCAAATCTCAGCGAAAATGGGCGACTATTGAGAAGGAGGCCTACGCTATTCACTATGCTCTCCAAAAACTTAATTATTGTCTACATAACGCCAATTTCATTATTAAAACTGATCACATGCCATTAAAGTCTATATTAGAAGCACCAATACAAAATAGGAAAATACAAACATGGGCACTAAATTTACAGGGATACAACGCTAAAGTAGAGTATATTTCTGGAAAAGAAAATACATGCGCTGATTTATTGTCTAGAATTCCACATACAACAATATCTGAAACCACTACTCAAGACGAGGGAGAACCAGAAATTGACGACAGGAATTGGCAAGTAAATATATTAGATTCTGCTAAAATAAATTGTAAAAGCTCACAGACAGAACAAGATTCTGAATCAATAGAGGAAGATCCACAGTTGATGCATTTTAATATGAAAAATGAACAGGAATTAGATCCAAAAATAATACAGATTAAACAAAAATTGAAAGAAACAGGGGAAAACAGTTTTAAAAGAAAATTCTTAGAGCTGCAAGAAGACAATCAATTATATTATGTCGGTGAAAAGGGTGAGGGATTGAGAAAATATATTCCGAAACATTTAGAACAGGAAGTTTTAAAGGCATATCATGATAATAATGGTCATTTTGGACGAGATAAGTTAGTTAAGGCTATTAGCAGTAAATATTACTGGCCGAATTTATTTAAAAGCGTATATGAATATGTTGATGCATGTGAAAAGTGTAGGTTAAGAAACATGAAGATAATTAAATGTCCTTTACAAGATACAGATATTCCTCAATTTCCAATGCAGAAAGTGAGTTTGGATATTTCAGGTCCTCATCCAAAAACATTATCGGGAAATGAATATTTACTACATATCGTAGATTCCTATAGTCTCTGACCAGAAGTCTATTCAATTCCAGACAAGAGTTCTGATTCTGTTATAAATATGTTTTTACAAGAATTTATACCAAGGTTTGGGTGTCCACAGACAGTACTTACAGACAATGGGAAAGAATTTGTCAATAGAAAGTTTGAAAAATTGTTAAAAGATTTGAATATAAAGCACATAAAAACTTCGTATTACAGACCATCTTCGAATGCTAAAAATGAGAGACAACATAGGACATTGTACAATATACTGGCGAAAAATGTAGAAGAACACGATATGGATTGGGATCTTTATTTGGGAACAGCACTGGGGGCTATCCGTACACACCAAAATGAAGGAACAGGTTTCTCACCATTTTATTTACTACATGGAAGAGAACCAATATTACCGATTGACAATTTATTGAAACCTAGAAGAAAATATATGGGGGAGGATTTTCAGGAAATGATTTTACAAGAAATGCACAAAGCACATATATGTTTAAGAAATAATATAATTAAGGCTCGAGAAAGACAGAAGAAATACACAGATAAAAATGAACACTAACAGGAGTTTAACATAGGTGATAGAGTTTATTACAGAAAAAAAAAACATAGGAGAAACTCTAAGTTTGATGCTCATTGGGTTCCGCGATATTATATTTTAGAAAAAAAGGGTCCAGTATCATATACTATAAAAAATCAAATTACAGGGCATGATGCACGTTCACATGTAGAACATTTAAGACGGGATAATGAGGAAAGAGATGCTGAGGATAATAATAACAATAATTATTCAGAAGAATTATTTTCAGATGGACAGGTTGTCAGACGAACTGAATATCCGATAACTATAGATAATGGGAGAGAATTAGTACAAAAACAAATAATAACAGCATCTACTGCTGGTGAACAAGAAGAAACAATACCAAAAACGATTGTGACAGAGGAAAATAACACGTATGACGGTTATAATAGTGAAGAATCGATCAAAGAAAAAACAGACGCTCCATTTATGAATACTAGACAGGCAGTAAAAAGAAAGTTAGATAGACAGAAAGAAAGAGAAATTAAGAGGCAAAGAAAATTTAGAGAAAGTTCCTCAAGTGATGAAGATATGCCACTATTTGAAAGATCATTAAGACATCAAGGTAGAAAGATTAGATTAGATATAGAAAGGAAAAGATTAGCAGTTGCTAGTAATGGGTATACAGACGCGGAACAAGAGATGGATGAAGAGTCAGAAACTGACGAAGATGGTGTTATGAAAGAAGATATTTCTCCTCGGGAAGATGAGGACATTGATGTAGATATTGCACTTATAGAAAAAAATTTGGAGTTATTAAGAAAATGGAGAAGTGATAAATAGCTTGGTAGAATATGCTGCAGATTGCAGATAGAAGAAGAACTTGGACACGGTAATTGTGAATTTCAAATGAAGAAGGTTAGCAAATAACTTAATTAAGAGTTGTTGAGAGTTGTCGTGATGAGTAGACATGATATTGTATTACGTTAGGAGTAATTGACATATGCTTTATTATCATTTTGATTTTTAAGTTTGAAGTGTTGAGTTTTTCTTAGACGGAAGATAATTGATTAGTAGTCCAATAATGATATATTATGGTGTATGTATATATATGATTTTTCATTTTATCACATATGTTTATTTTGAATAATGTGTGGGGATAAAAATGTTGTCAAAGAATGAGGGGGGTGATATTGTTTGCTCTATTGCATTTAATGGGAATAGATGGGGGGAATGCCAGGTTGAATTTTGGCATAAGTGGACTCTGGAAGAAGGAGACTGTGCTTAACAGTATATTAATAATTTGGAGGTTTTGAAAGAATGGTTGAACTTGACGATACAAAAGGTTGTAGTTTTGGATTAAACATAACTTTTTGATAACAAAAATTATTATTGACGGGAATGAAGATAAATTTTGAAAACTTTATTTTATAAAGTTTTGAGAATGCATGGGAAGAGAAATGTGATTACTTCTTACTATTTTCTTACTTTCTAATTTTCTTCGGTGCACACCAAACCAATCTAAACTAAACTTTTTTCTGTCTATCCTGGAGTAGCGAGAATGTAATTAAGTGAGAAAGGATAAGGGAAATATCTTCAATTTTTGTCAATCATAATTTAGATGGACATGTTAAAAGCGGCTCGCTTATAGAGAGTTTTGTAGAGAATTTTGTAGAGAGTTTTGTAGAGAGTTTATAGTAGGGTTTTGTATTACTGACATTGTATAAAGTATGTCTCTGGATAGTGTTTGGCTATGATGAGATAGAAGGTTGAGATTTGAATTATGAAATATATGTTGAGGGATTGTTGGGCAGATTTGGTATAGAAGAAGAAATATTTCAGTATTGAGTTAAGTGTTTAAGGGTTGGAGTTGAGACTTTTCCAGAGAAAAAGTCTTCTTGAAGAAGGGGAGGTATATAACAGTAAGGGATTCAGGTTAGTAGTTAGAGAGTTAATGAATGCTGCGCATTCATTAACTAATGGGGAAATAAAGTTAGTGAACGCGTGAGCACGATTGGGTTTAGGTATCCAGGGTTGCTCACGCGTCACAAGAACAACAAGGGAGGAGTTCGGCCATTAGAACAAGAAGAAAGATGTCTGTATTTACATCGGCAGCAAGAAAATGCATTTGAGGATTCAATAAACCTTTTACATATTTCAACGCGGAATTTGTCAACTATACTGATGTCAGCCATTAACTATACACTGCTAGGCCATGTTCACCCTGTGATAGAACCGACGATAGTACCCACACATACCGATAAAAGCTCTTACTTCCCTCACGTTGGTCGGAGCAGGTAATTCTCTAATGACTTTCACGTTGTCCTGATCTGGTTTAATTCCTTCTCTATCAATGATGTACCCCAAATACTTAGTTTCTGTTTTTAGAAATTCACATTTACTGAGTTTCAATTTACCATCGTGTAATCTTAGCCTATCAAATACTAATTTTACATGTTTCAGGTGGTCTTGTACGTCTCCTGCTGTGTAGATCAAAATGTCATCTATATATGCTAATGCGAACTTTTGCAAGCCTTCTAATACTTGATTAATTAATAACATATAATGAGAAGGCGCAGTCCGTACCCCAAATGGCATTCGTAAAAATTCGTACGACCCTGCATGAGTAAAGAAGGCACTTTTCTTCTGAGCATCTGGTGACATGGGGATGCACTAAAATCCTGACCTTGCGTCTAGCATAGTAAAGAAGGTAGACCCATTAAGCAGCCCTAAAATATCATCAATCACCGGCAATGGATAAGCTACATTCTTGGTGATTTTGTTCAGGGCCCTGTAGAACCTGTGACTACCGTCCTTCTTGTTCACGATGACGATCGGAGATGACCATTCTGACTTTGATCTTGTTATGATTCCTGCTTTTAGCATATCTTCTATTGCTTTTTCTACAATTTCTCTATTCCTTAGAGGAGTTCTATATGGTTCCAAACTGATTGGTGGATGATTTCCTGTGTCTATTTCCATAGTAACTGTCTTGGTCTTACCCAACTCCAAGTCATTAATAGCAAAAACATCCTGGTTTTATCTCACTAACTCTTCTAATACTTCCTTATATTCTTGCGGAGCTTTCAATTGTGATAATAACTCTTTTTCCCTCTTCAAGAATGACGCTGTTTTGTCTACTGAATTTAGCTGATATGGATGTTTTCTGAATGCATGGATCAATTCATCATTCTGTCTTTTCCAACCTCCTCTACTTCTATTTCTGGTATTATTTCTTTTAATGGGGATTTCTGGATACTCATTTATTGTCAAGTCCTCTTTATCTGTTGTTAATATGCTGTTAGGATCATGTGCTATTTTAGCAATCACACACCCTCTATACAATTTAATCTCCTTCCATGTGTTGTTAAAAATCATTACTGGAAAACTGAAGTGTCTGTCTAGCGTCATTATTCCATCTGTAACCTCTAAGCCTGGTTCATCTATTATCTCTCTCTCTCTAACTCTGTTACTGTAACTGTTTGTCCTATCGAAAAATAAGGATTTTGTTTTTATTTTTGCTTGTATCAGATTGACCGTCTGTGGTTTTAAAGTCATGGATGTTTTTACCCTGACTAGCGCCGATACGTGCATGTCTTCCTCTAAATCAACATAGACATCTTGAAATCTCAACTTATGTAAGTCAAAATAAAGTCTTACCCCATTTTTCAGTAAGAAATCTCTACCTAGGATCATGTTCCTGCTTAAATCTTTGACTACATGGAAAAGGTGTCTCACATTTATCCCTCCTAATTTAAAGTTTATCATCGTTTGACCGACCACTTCTAAATTGTGTCCGGTAACAGAGTGAAGGTTGCCCTGATTCCTAAATATTCTGAAATTCTTTAATATACGACATAAGAATTTTTTCTTAATCACGCTGACTTGAGCTCCCGAATCAATCAATGTTCTAATTCTAAATTTTCCTATATCTATAATGCATGAACTGGGATCAGTCATATTCACTGAGAACTGTTTTATCTCTCCAAGTTGAGACCACTTTTTATATTCTCTATTTCTACTTGTCCTCCTATACTTGTTATTCGGATAATCGACATATTCCTTAATTCTTAGGACCTTTTTATTTTCCCTCCTATCGCAGGTCCTACTCAGTAAGTGGGATGCCAGTTTCCCTGACTTCCTGTCCTTGCAAAATTCCTCTGCATTTCTCAAAAATTCCTATTTGTTCTACTATTTACACTTCCATTCTGTGCACTAACATGAGCACGTCTGTTGCCACAAAATCTAAAAGTGTGTCCCCTCTGTCCACAATTCCAACAGACCATATTTGTACTAGCTACTGTCTCTCTTATATGATTTCTCATTTGTCTTCATCTGTCTTGATTACTTTCGTAATTATTTCCCTGCAGTGTCTGTATTTCTCCCCGTCTTCTCCATCCGTACCTTGCTTGTCCTATCTCCATAGGTTCCTCAATTCTATCTTCTCTATTGCTTCCTATTTCTCTTCCTACTCTTAATCTGAATCTCCTTCTCAAACCTTCTTGTATGGCTATATCCACAGCCTGTGACAACCTAACAGGATTTTCCCTCATAAGCTTGAATTTAAGTCCATCCGACTTTATTCCATCAACGAATATTCCAACTAGCATCCTTTCTACCTCTTCACCCTGTACGTTCTGTCCTAGAAACGCCTCCTCAGCTAGATTAATTAACCTATCACTATATAGTTGCACACTTTCTCCATTGTTCTGCCTAGACTGTCTCAGCACTGAAAATGCATGTTGAGGATCTGTGATCTCCGCGTATTTATGAGCTAGGTCATCTTTAAAATGTTCCCAAGTCTCTTCCGTTCTTGTTTCTAATTTCCTCCTAATATGGTCCGATACTGGTGTTACTGTGGCCTGGTAAGCAATTTTTTCTTTTCTTCGTCCGTGGCTCCTACCAAGAAGGCATGTTTTTCTATCGCTGTCATCCATTTCTTAAAATCTCTTGCTTTACCACTAAATTTTTCAATGTCTGTACCTACCCCTTGCTGTTTTATTGCTGTATTAAGTCTGCATATTGCTCTACCTACTCCACCTAAAACTTGTATCAACGAAGCCTCATCCTGTGCCATTTTAATATCTTTGTTAAATACCCTGATTACATCAATCAATAATGATATCGAGCAATTACAATGTTATAATTACATATAATCAATATAATTTTTACGCTCAATTATACGTTAAGGATACAAGGTGTGGCGTATACAGTCTATACTTTCCAACCGACAAGTGTTCTTCAAAATTCTCCTAAACGCTCCCGGAAAACCTCTGGGTTCAGGTCTCTGGCTTCACCTGTGTAATGGGCAACTTCCGACTTCACCCGTGGATGGGCAACGTCTGACTTCTGATTTCAGACTTCACCCGTGGATGGGCAACTTCTGACTTCTGATTTCTGACTTCACCCGTGGATGGGCACAAAATGTATCGTTTTAGCTTGAAAACGTTTCGAGCTCAAATTTGGTCAGGTAAACAAGACGAGTGAAATAGGCTATCCTCTTTAGCAGAGTCGGCAACCATTATGCCCAACCGCCTCAGAGGAGCCCAATGCGGCTGGATCGCATACTATGAGAAAAATCTTCATGCCTTGAGCGTTATTAAAACAAGTTGACGTTTTTTCAAGCTTGAGTAAGATTCAGCGAGCGTTGTAGTGGCTGAATTGGAGCGGCCTTTAACAGTAACAATGTCTGACCTGAATTGCAGTCAGTTTGACTTAGAGTTTTCCACAATGGCTTACTTGAATTAAAGCTTGACTTTGAGCCTTCAACAATGGGCTACTTGAATTAGATTTTTACGCCATCTCTTCAGCTTGAGCGTGTATTTGACAACAACTTTGCTGACGTCTGTTCTGTACTAGTTCTCAGATGTGCATCCATAAAATCCAAATATTTCGACGTGTAGTTTGGAAAATACTTCATTTGGCCGCGATAACCCAAGCAAGAATCCTACGTCGACGGCACCAATTTAAGTCCTGTAACAGCGCCAGGACTCAAAAGCAACTGCATGCAACTGAAGTGAGGAAGTCAAGCCAACGATGATTAGAAATGACTCAGTTTATTGTGAGAGTCTGCAAATCATATCAAAATGAATACAGCGACTATAAATGTAGATACATCTTACTGGCTTGGCTGCTGGGTAGTAACTGCCCCCTATTTACTCCTACGTCAGCACGTGAGCGTCCTTAACTACCTAGCTACGGTGCTCACGCGTGCATCAGCTATTTGTCTCTTTCCCCTTGCACACCGTGCCACCTAACCAAACCCCGTATAACAGTCTACTCTGTTATAGTTGGAGAGGGAAATATAGTAGGCAGCTGTTGGAGAGGGGAATATAACAGGCATCTGTTGGAGAGGGGAATATAGTAGGCAGCTGTTGGAGAGGGGAATATAGTAGGCAGCTGTTGGAGAGGGGAATACAACAGGCAGCTGCTGCAGAGGGGAATATAGTAGGTACCTGTTGGAGAGGGGAATGTAGTAGGCAGATGTTGAAGAGGGGAATGTAGTAGGCAGCTGTTGGAGAGGGGAATACAACAGGCAGCTGTTGGAGAGGGGAATACAACAGGCAGCTGCTGCAGAGAGGGACATAGTAGGTACCTGTTGGAGAGGGGAATCACGCATGAAACTGTTGGAGTGAGGAAAATGAAATACAGAGCTGTTGGAATGAGCAAAACAAGTATGGAACTATTAGGTGCTTAACTTACAGCAACTTCTACCACAGGTTTACTTTGACCTCTCTATCCTTGATGCAGTCCATGCTTTGATTGATGTCTATACTTGGGACTAGAAATGACCGACAAACCCAGCCCGGCGACTTGTCCCCCGGCATCTCATCTATATCTATATTTCTGCAGCTGACATCTTCTCTGATTGGCAGGTCAGCATTGCTGTTATGATAAGATTATCTTAATCACGTGCTCTCACGCATGCGCTGCTGTGCACACAAAAAGACTAAGATATAATGTTTGTCAGCATGACAACAGCAGCATCGTCTTTTTGTTATAAAACGTATATTCCTGCGGAGCATAGAGTTATATTACGAGGTATACGAGGACAGGCATCAATCGTCACTCATAGAAATGAGCATTAGAGAAACAGACAGTTAGTTAGTTAGTTAGTTAGTTAGTTAGTTAGTTAGTTAGGTAGTTAGGTAGTTAGTTAGTTAGTTAGTTAGTTAGTTAGGTAGTTAGTTAGTTAGTTAGTTAGTTAGTTAGTTAGTTAGTTAGTTAGTTAGTTAGTTAGTTAGTTAGTTAGTCAACTCTTCTATCCATCGTGGAATCGTTGCACACAGGCACGAAGGGTATACTCAAGTTTGATTGTGCAACTTCAGAAGAGTTTGAAATCAAAAGTGGAATTACCCTAGTTTGTGTACTTTTCCCACCCCCTTTGGAATATACATTTCACTTCTATTGAAATTATAATGGTGGTATGTACAGTCACTCACGCTCAGAAGGCGACCTCTACAAGAGATTGAAGGCCAAGACCTAAATTAGAAGGGTACTAGGTGACTAGGTTTTATTGTTTGTTTTTTTGTGGATTGCAGATGATGCTGAAATTACGATCCACTCTGATGAAGAATTACAATGCCTGCTAACTACATTCTCCAATGTTTGTTCTGAATGTCGTTTAACAATTAGCAAAAAGAAGGCAGAATATGACGCGAGGCGCAAATGGAGTACCATCAATCTTTATTGATGCTGCAGAGCTGGAGATAGAACATTTCCCATATCTAGGATCAAAGGTGAGAAATAAATGATCCCTAGATCAGGAAATAACCCCAGGATTGGTAAGACTGCAACAACAATCAACAGATTAACAATCTGGAAGAACAGGGAGCTTACTGTCAAAATAAAACACTGGTATATCAAGCCTGTGTCCATGGTACTCTTCGCACCCGGAAGATTAAACCCGTCAATAAATGCCCGCAGTAGTCGATGTGTCGGCCGATTGGCGCAAGGATAGCAGCTTTGCTGTAAACAGGCACAACACAATTACGTCCGAAAAAACACTCCGGATGAATGCAGAAGAAGAAGAAGAAGAAGAAGAAGAAGAAGAAGAAGAAGAAGAAGAAGAAGAAGAAGAAGAAGAAGAAGAAGAAGAAGAAGAAGAAGTACTCTTTTTCATGGCACTGAAGCCGGATCAGCTTACTCACACAAAGAGAAACGTTTAAATAGCTTTTATCTTCTGCGAAGAATACTTGGTATTAAGTGGCAAGATAAGATCACCAATACCGAAGTATTTGAAAGATCGTGTGCTGTAACGGTTTGTTTGATGATCAGTCTTCGTTGACTTTGATGGATATGATACATTAGAATTATAACGGCAATCATTTTTGGTGAATTATGGAAGGCTAAAAGATCTCGGGTGGCTGGCCTCTACCACGGTACAAAGATATGTGTACGCGGGACAAGAATTATATAGGCATTGATATTGCACCCGGGGAACATCTCGCCACTGATCGTGTTGCAAGGAGGGAAACGATCAGAAATTAAATACAGACAAAGGCGAAAATAATTGCTGACATGTCAGACACTAAGCGTATGAGACGTCAGATGGTACTTGATGGTGGAAATGACCATGTAAAGCACATGCATCCCTATGGACGAACATTTACTGCTCGAATTGGTCAGTTCAGTCACATTCGTATGCAGCTATTATACCTTTTCTCAAGCTAGTGTAGCGGTTAGTATCTCCGACTTTCACGCGGGAGACTGGGGTTCGACTCCACGCCGGCCTTTTTAAGCACAATGCAACAAACTATTGTCTTTCAAGACGGCAAGGTGCCAGTAGTAGGGTGAGTTACTTAGCCAACCGATAACCCCTCCCTACACATCGAACTATTAGTCCATAAGTGCTCAGTTCCTCTCCTCAATATCACCATGGACGTGTAACAACTGTCGACACCAGTTCTGTGTTGGTTGACTAATCTACTTTGCCTCTCCGCACGGCGTTCTTGTGTGACTTCAACCCGTCCTTGCAAACTTGGCAACGTTTCAGAATTACATCCATCTATTGAGTCATTCACTCGTCCTGCCTTCCTGAGAGCGTACAGGATGTCTTGCTGGTCAAG
This sequence comes from Cepaea hortensis, assembly GCA_963921405.1. Lineage (NCBI taxonomy): Eukaryota > Metazoa > Mollusca > Gastropoda > Stylommatophora > Helicidae > Cepaea > Cepaea hortensis. The sequence goes on from OY992897.1 coordinate 46,654,064, forward strand.
TGCCCGCCCCCCCCCCCCCCCCCGAGAGCGTACAGGATATCATGCTGGTCAAATGCTCGTCCTCCATGAGAGCGTACAGGATGTCATGCTGGTCAAATGCTCGTCCTCCGTGAGAGCGTACAGGATGTCATGCTGGTCAAGTGCTCGTCCTCCACGAGAGCGTACAGGATGTCATGCTGGTCAAATGCTCGTCCTCCACGAGAGCGTACAGGATGTCATGCTGGTCAAATGCTCGTCCTCCACGAGAGCGTACAGGATGTCATGCTGGTCAAATGCTCGTCCTCCACGAGAGCGTACAGGATGTCATGCTGGGCAATTGCTCGTCCTCCACGAGAGCGTACAGGATGTCATGCTGGTCAAATGCTCGTCCTCCACGAGAGCGTACAGGATGTCATGCTGGTCAAATGCTCGTCCTCCGTGAGAGCGTACAGGATGTCATGCTGGTCAATTGCTCGTCCTCCGTGAGAGCGTACAGGATGTCTTGCTGGTCAAATGCTCGTCCTCCGTGAGAGCGTACAGGATGTCATGCTGGTCAAATGCTCGTCCTCCGTGAGAGCGTACAGGATGTCATGCTGGTCAAATGCTCGTCCTCCGTGAGAGCGCACAGGATGTCATGCTGGTCAAATGCTCGTCCTCCGTGAGAGCGCACAGGATGTCATGCTGGTCAAATGCTCGTCCTCCGTGAGAGCGCACAGGATGTCATGCTGGTCAAATGCTCGTCCTCCATGAGAGCGCACAGGATGTCATGCTGGTCAAATGCTCGTCCTCCATGAGAGCGTACAGGATGTCATGCTGGTCAAATGCTCGTCCTCCATGAGAGCGTACAGGATGTCATGCTGGTCAAATGCTCGTCCTCCATGAGAGCGTACAGGATGTCATGCTGGTCAAATGCTCGTCCTCCATGAGAGCGTACAGGATGTCATGCTGGTCAAATGCTCGTCCTCCATGAGAGCGTACAGGATGTCATGCTGGTCAAATGCTCGTCCTCCATGAGAGCGTACAGGATGTCATGCTGGTCAAGTGCTCGTCCTCCACGAGAGCGTACAGGATGTCATGCTGGTCAAATGCTCGTCATCCACGAGAGCGTACAGGATGTCATGCTGGTCAAATGCTCGTCCTCCACGAGAGCGTACAGGATGTCATGCTGGTCAAATGCTCGTCCTCCACGAGAGCGTACAGGATGTCATGCTGGTCAAATGCTCGTCCTCCACGAGAGCGTACAGGATGTCATGCTGGTCAAATGCTCGTCCTCCGTGAGAGCGTACAGGATGTCATGCTGGTCAAATGCTCGTCCTCCACGAGGGCGTACAGGATGTCATGCTGGTCAAATGCTCGTCCTCCGTGAGAGCGTACAGGATGTCATGCTGGTCAAATGCTCGTCCTCCGTGAGGGCGTACAGGATGTCATGCTGGTCAAATGCTCGTCCTCCTTGAGAGCGTACAGGATGTCATGCTGGTCAAATGCTCGTCCTCCATGAGAGCGTACAGGATGTCATGCTGGTCAAATGCTCGTCCTCCATGAGAGCGTACAGGATGTCATGCTGGTCAAATGCTCGTCCTCCATGAGAGCGTACAGGATGTCATGCTGGTCAAATGCTCGTCCTCCATGAGAGCGTACAGGATGTCATGCTGGTCAAATGCTCGTCCTCCATGAGAGCGTACAGGATGTCATGCTGGTCAAATGCTCGTCCTCCACGAGAGCGTACAGGATGTCATGCTGGTCAAATGCTCGTCCTCCACGAGAGCGTACAGGATGTCATGCTGGTCAAATGCTCGTCCTCCACGAGAGCGTACAGGATGTCATGCTGGCCAAATGCTCGTCCTCCACGAGAGCGTACAGGATGTCATGCTGGTCAAATGCTCGTCCTCCGTGAGAGCGTACAGGATGTCTTGCTGGTCAAATGCTCGTCCTCCGTGAGAGCGTACAGGATGTCATGCTGGTCAAATGCTCGTCCTCCGTGAGAGCGTACAGGATGTCATGCTGGTCAAATGCTCGTCCTCCGTGAGAGCGTACAGGATGTCATGCTGGTCAAATGCTCGTCCTCCATGAGAGCGTACAGGATGTCATGCTGGTCAAATGCTCGTCCTCCATGAGAGCGTACAGGATGTCATGCTGGTCAAATGCTCGTCCTCCATGAGAGCGTACAGGATGTCATGCTGGTCAAATGCTCGTCCTCCATGAGAGCGTACAGGATGTCATGCTGGTCAAATGCTCGTCCTCCATGAGAGCGTACAGGATGTCATGCTGGTCAAATGCTCGTCCTCCATGAAAGCGTACAGGATGTCATGCTGGTCAAATGCTCGTCCTCCATGAGAGCGTACAGGATGTCATGCTGGTCAAATGCTCGTCCTCCATGAGAGCGTACAGGATGTCATGCTGGTCAAATGCTCGTCCTCCATGAGAGCGTACAGGATGTCATGCTGGTCAAGTGCTCGTCCTCCATGAGAGCGTACAGGATGTCATGCTGGTCAAATGCTCGTCCTCCACGAGAGCGTACAGGATGTCATGCTGGTCAAATGCTCGTCCTCCACGAGAGCGTACAGGATGTCATGCTGGTCAAATGCTCGTCCTCCACGAGAGCGTACAGGATGTCATGCTGGTCAAATGCTCGTCATCCACGAGAGCGTACAGGATGTCATGCTGGTCAAATGCTCGTCCTCCGCGAGAGCGTACAGGATGTCATGCTGGTCAAATGCTCGTCCTCCGCGAGAGCGTACAGGATGTCATGCTGGTCAAATGCTCGTCCTCCGCGAGGGCGTACAGGATGTCATGCTGGTCAAATGCTCGTCCTCCGCGAGGGCGTACAGGATGTCATGCTGGTCAAATGCTCGTCCTCCTTGAGAGCGTACAGGATGTCATGCTGGTCAAATGCTCGTCCTCCATGAGAGCGTACAGGATGTCATGCTGGTCAAATGCTCGTCCTCCATGAGAGCGTACAGGATGTCATGCTGGTCAAATGCTCGTCCTCCATGAGAGCGTACAGGATGTCATGCTGGTCAAATGCTCGTCCTCCATGAGAGCGTACAGGATGTCATGCTGGTCAAATGCTCGTCCTCCATGAGAGCGTACAGGATGTCATGCTGGTCAAATGCTCGTCCTCCATGAGAGCGTACAGGATGTCATGCTGGTCAAATGCTCGTCCTCCATGAGAGCGTACAGGATGTCATGCTGGTCAAATGCTCGTCCTCCATGAGAGCGTACAGGATGTCATGCTGGTCAAATGCTCGTCCTCCATGAGAGCGTACAGGATGTCATGCTGGTCAAGTGCTCGTCCTCCATGAGAGCGTACAGGATGTCATGCTGGTCAAGTGCTCGTCCTCCATGAGAGCGTACAGGATGTCATGCTGGTCAAGTGCTCGTCCTCCACGAGAGCGTACAGGATGTCATGCTGGTCTAATGCTCGTCCTCCACGAGAGCGTACAGGATGTCATGCTGGTCAAATGCTCGTCCTCCACGAGAGCGTACAGGATGTCATGCTGGTCAAATGCTCGTCCTCCACGAGGGCGTACAGGATGTCATGCTGGTCAAATGCTCGTCCTCCACGAGGGCGTACAGGATGTCATGCTGGTCAAATGCTCGTCCTCCACGAGGGCGTACAGGATGTCATGCTGGTCAAATGCTCGTCCTCCACGAGGGCGTACAGGATGTCATGCTGGTCAAATGCTCGTCCTCCTTGAGGGCGTACAGGATGTCATGCTGGTCAAATGCTCGTCCTCCATGAGAGCGTACAGGATGTCATGCTGGTCAAATGCTCGTCCTCCATGAGAGCGTACAGGATGTCATGCTGGTCAAATGCTCGTCCTCCGTGAGAGCGTACAGGATGTCATGCTGGTCAAATGCTCGTCCTCCGTGAGAGCGTACAGGATGTCATGCTGGTCAAATGCTCGTCCTCCGTGAGAGCGTACAGGATGTCATGCTGGTCAAATGCTCGTCCTCCGTGAGAGCGTACAGGATGTCATGCTGGTCAAATGCTCGTCCTCCATGAGAGCGTACAGGATGTCATGCTGGTCAAATGCTCGTCCTCCATGAGAGCGTACAGGATGTCATGCTGGTCAAATGCTCGTCCTCCATGAGAGCGTACAGGATGTCATGCTGGTCAAATGCTCGTCCTCCATGAGAGCGTACAGGATGTCATGCTGGTCAAATGCTCGTCCTCCGTGAGAGCGTACAGGATGTCATGCTGGTCAAATGCTCGTCCTCCGTGAGAGCGTACAGGATGTCATGCTGGTCAAATGCTCGTCCTCCGTGAGAGCGTACAGGATGTCATGCTGGTCAAATGCTCGTCCTCCGTGAGAGCGTACAGGATGTCATGCTGGTCAAATGCTCGTCCTCCGTGAGAGCGTACAGGATGTCATGCTGGTCAAATGCTCGTCCTCCATGAGAGCGTACAGGATGTCATGCTGGTCAAATGCTCGTCCTCCATGAGAGCGTACAGGATGTCATGCTGGTCAAATGCTCGTCCTCCATGAGAGCGTACAGGATGTCATGCTGGTCAAATGCTCGTCCTCCATGAGAGCGTACAGGATGTCATGCTGGTCAAATGCTCGTCCTCCGTGAGGGCGTACAGGATGTCATGCTGGTCAAATGCTCGTCCTCCTTGAGAGCGTACAGGATGTCATGCTGGTCAAATGCTCGTCCTCCATGAGAGCGTACAGGATGTCATGCTGGTCAAATGCTCGTCCTCCATGAGAGCGTACAGGATGTCATGCTGGTCAAATGCTCGTCCTCCATGAGAGCGTACAGGATGTCATGCTGGTCAAATGCTCGTCCTCCATGAGAGCGTACAGGATGTCATGCTGGTCAAATGCTCGTCCTCCATGAGAGCGTACAGGATGTCATGCTGGTCAAATGCTCGTCCTCCATGAGAGCGTACAGGATGTCATGCTGGTCAAATGCTCGTCCTCCATGAGAGCGTACAGGATGTCATGCTGGTCAAATGCTCGTCCTCCATGAGAGCGTACAGGATGTCATGCTGGTCAAATGCTCGTCCTCCATGAGAGCGTACAGGATGTCATGCTGGTCAAATGCTCGTCCTCCATGAGAGCGTACAGGATGTCATGCTGGTCAAATGCTCGTCCTCCATGAGAGCGTACAGGATGTCATGCTGGTCAAATGCTCGTCCTCCATGAGAGCGTACAGGATGTCATGCTGGTCAAATGCTCGTCCTCCATGAGAGCGTACAGGATGTCATGCTGGTCAAGTGCTCGTCCTCCATGAGAGCGTACAGGATGTCATGCTGGTCAAGTGCTCGTCCTCCATGAGAGCGTACAGGATGTCATGCTGGTCAAGTGCTCGTCCTCCATGAGAGCGTACAGGATGTCATGCTGGTCAAGTGCTCGTCCTCCACGAGAGCGTACAGGATGTCATGCTGGTCAAATGCTCGTCCTCCACGAGAGCGTACAGGATGTCATGCTGGTCAAATGCTCGTCCTCCACGAGGGCGTACAGGATGTCATGCTGGTCAAATGCTCGTCCTCCACGAGGGCGTACAGGATGTCATGCTGGTCAAATGCTCGTCCTCCACGAGGGCGTACAGGATGTCATGCTGGTCAAATGCTCGTCCTCCACGAGGGCGTACAGGATGTCATGCTGGTCAAATGCTCGTCCTCCTTGAGGGCGTACAGGATGTCATGCTGGTCAAATGCTCGTCCTCCATGAGAGCGTACAGGATGTCATGCTGGTCAAATGCTCGTCCTCCGTGAGAGCGTACAGGATGTCATGCTGGTCAAATGCTCGTCCTCCGTGAGAGCGTACAGGATGTCATGCTGGTCAAATGCTCGTCCTCCGTGAGAGCGTACAGGATGTCATGCTGGTCAAATGCTCGTCCTCCGTGAGAGCGTACAGGATGTCATGCTGGTCAAATGCTCGTCCTCCGTGAGAGCGTACAGGATGTCATGCTGGTCAAATGCTCGTCCTCCGTGAGAGCGTACAGGATGTCATGCTGGTCAAATGCTCGTCCTCCATGAGAGCGTACAGGATGTCATGCTGGTCAAATGCTCGTCCTCCATGAGAGCGTACAGGATGTCATGCTGGTCAAATGCTCGTCCTCCGTGAGAGCGTACAGGATGTCATGCTGGTCAAATGCTCGTCCTCCGTGAGAGCGTACAGGATGTCATGCTGGTCAAATGCTCGTCCTCCGTGAGAGCGTACAGGATGTCATGCTGGTCAAATGCTCGTCCTCCGTGAGAGCGTACAGGATGTCATGCTGGTCAAATGCTCGTCCTCCGTGAGAGCGTACAGGATGTCATGCTGGTCAAATGCTCGTCCTCCGTGAGAGCGTACAGGATGTCATGCTGGTCAAATGCTCGTCCTCCGTGAGAGCGTACAGGATGTCATGCTGGTCAAATGCTCGTCCTCCATGAGAGCGTACAGGATGTCATGCTGGTCAAATGCTCGTCCTCCATGAGAGCGTACAGGATGTCATGCTGGTCAAATGCTCGTCCTCCGTGAGGGCGTACAGGATGTCATGCTGGTCAAATGCTCGTCCTCCTTGAGAGCGTACAGGATGTCATGCTGGTCAAATGCTCGTCCTCCATGAGAGCGTACAGGATGTCATGCTGGTCAAATGCTCGTCCTCCATGAGAGCGTACAGGATGTCATGCTGGTCAAATGCTCGTCCTCCATGAGAGCGTACAGGATGTCATGCTGGTCAAATGCTCGTCCTCCATGAGAGCGTACAGGATGTCATGCTGGTCAAATGCTCGTCCTCCATGAGAGCGTACAGGATGTCATGCTGGTCAAATGCTCGTCCTCCATGAGAGCGTACAGGATGTCATGCTGGTCAAATGCTCGTCCTCCATGAGAGCGTACAGGATGTCATGCTGGTCAAATGCTCGTCCTCCATGAGAGCGTACAGGATGTCATGCTGGTCAAGTGCTCGTCCTCCATGAGAGCGTACAGGATGTCATGCTGGTCAAGTGCTCGTCCTCCATGAGAGCGTACAGGATGTCATGCTGGTCAAGTGCTCGTCCTCCATGAGAGCGTACAGGATGTCATGCTGGTCAAGTGCTCGTCCTCCACGAGAGCGTACAGGATGTCATGCTGGTCTAATGCTCGTCCTCCACGAGAGCGTACAGGATGTCATGCTGGTCAAATGCTCGTCCTCCACGAGAGCGTACAGGATGTCATGCTGGTCAAATGCTCGTCCTCCACGAGAGCGTACAGGATGTCATGCTGGTCAAATGCTCGTCCTCCACGAGAGCGTACAGGATGTCATGCTGGTCAAATGCTCGTCCTCCGTGAGGGCGTACAGGATGTCATGCTGGTCAAATGCTCGTCCTCCGTGATGGCGTACAGGATGTCATGCTGGACAAATGCTCGTCCTCCATGAGAGCGTACAGGATGTCATGCTGGTCAAATGCTCGTCCTCCATGAGAGCGTACAGGATGTCATGCTGGTCAAATGCTCGTCCTCCATGAGAGCGTACAGGATGTCATGCTGGTCAAATGCTCGTCCTCCATGAGAGCGTACAGGATGTCATGCTGGTCAAATGCTCGTCCTCCATGAGAGCGTACAGGATGTCATGCTGGTCAAATGCTCGTCCTCCATGAGAGCGTACAGGATGTCATGCTGGTCAAATGCTCGTCCTCCGTGAGAGCGTACAGGATGTCATGCTGGTCAAATGCTCGTCCTCCGTGAGAGCGTACAGGATGTCATGCTGGTCAAATGCTCGTCCTCCGTGAGAGCGTACAGGATGTCATGCTGGTCAAATGCTCGTCCTCCGTGAGAGCGTACAGGATGTCATGCTGGTCAAATGCTCGTCCTCCATGAGAGCGTACAGGATGTCATGCTGGTCAAATGCTCGTCCTCCATGAGAGCGTACAGGATGTCATGCTGGTCAAATGCTCGTCCTCCATGAGAGCGTACAGGATGTCATGCTGGTCAAATGCTCGTCCTCCATGAGAGCGTACAGGATGTCATGCTGGTCAAATGCTCGTCCTCCATGAGAGCGTACAGGATGTCATGCTGGTCAAATGCTCGTCCTCCATGAGAGCGTACAGGATGTCATGCTGGTCAAATGCTCGTCCTCCGTGAGAGCGTACAGGATGTCATGCTGGTCAAATGCTCGTCCTCCGTGAGAGCGTACAGGATGTCATGCTGGTCAAATGCTCGTCCTCCGTGAGAGCGTACAGGATGTCATGCTGGTCAAATGCTCGTCCTCCGTGAGAGCGTACAGGATGTCATGCTGGTCAAATGCTCGTCCTCCATGAGAGCGTACAGGATGTCATGCTGGTCAAATGCTCGTCCTCCATGAGAGCGTACAGGATGTCATGCTGGTCAAATGCTCGTCCTCCATGAGAGCGTACAGGATGTCATGCTGGTCAAATGCTCGTCCTCCATGAGAGCGTACAGGATGTCATGCTGGTCAAATGCTCGTCCTCCATGAGAGCGTACAGGATGTCATGCTGGTCAAATGCTCGTCCTCCATGAGAGCGTACAGGATGTCATGCTGGTCAAATGCTCGTCCTCCATGAGAGCGTACAGGATGGTCACGAGGTGGCAGATCTGTGAGTGGTAGGAGTTGGCGCTTGTTTGACAGTTGTCTGTAGGGTTACACACTAAGTAACCAGCCAACAGGAAGCTGAGGTCACGTGTTCAATCCGCACCGGTGGGAATCGGATAGTTACACTTGACCTGGACTCCCAGGCCGAGCCAGCTTAAAATGGGCACCAGGAAGTGTCTTGGGAAGTCAAGGCGGTCAGCACGACACTGAGCCCACCAGACACCGATTGGTCTACACCAGTACGGGTCTAGCACGGCGTGTCAATGCGCCTTGAGGTGTGTAAGTTAACCATCTACTGTTACTGCCAACAGACCTCCCTGGGTCAAATTAGGGGAAGGCGATCGGCGTCAGAGAGTCTGCATTAGATTTGCGGTATCAAAGTGAGCATTTCAAGACAAAATGAACATCCCAACAAGAAAGAATATACAACTTGATCCACGGGCAAGAATACACCCAGTATTTAATCTGGCCAGTCACTTTGCAGTTAAAGGTTTCTATTGACATACTTTGAGGCGAATTGGGCATATGGCGCCCCTCTTATTCTTCCAGTACATGCCTTGTGGCATTGGTGATCATGTCTATCCACAACCCTCTGTCTTCTCTCTTGGTCTCCCCTCCAACTTTCGCGCGACGACAAACTCCAGTCTCCCCTCCCCCCGACACACCCGAAGAATGTCTTCTTTATATGCGAGTATATGGTGCTATTCCCATATATGTATAGATCAATTATGACTCGAGAGGTGATTTGTTCAACATCATCCCGTCACATTACAACAAGCTCCGTAGCTGGAACTTACTGCTGACACGCCACACCTTACGACCATCACATTTTTAAAGGCTTGAATGCACGGAGGAATAAATCGCCAGTCTTTCCTATCGTAGCGAGCGACGACATCTGACATGGAAACCGTATCCAACTGCGCTCATGCCAATGATAACATAACATCCTAACCGTTACACCAACGCGCCCCGTCAGTCACCACAAGTGGTTCTTGATTATGGATTGACAAAACACGTGACCGACATACCTGTCCCGAACCTGCTGTGAGCATGTCAAGTGCAAGGACCTTCACATTTGTTAGGTCTGAGTGCACAGAGGAGTAGGTGATCAGTGTTTCCCTCTCGTAGCAAAGGGCAAATGCCTATCCGTCAGCGTAATTCTCACGGGCACTCGTCGCCAGCTTTCATGTGTTTATCAAGCCCGCTTAAACGCAAGAGTAGTGCTAAAATTATGTGCACCCGACCATAAATGTATGCAGGGGAACCATATGTTTGTGTGAGCGTGTGTTACGACTAGTTATTAATCTGTAGTGACGAAGAGGCGGACTGTGCATTTGTATCATCGTGATTCATAGTGCCTATATTCACTGGAGGATCTTCCCTGTGATTATATGTTGTGCTGTGTGTATGTATTTGTTTGAAGATGAAGGCTAGTAGCCGCAACGTCCTGTATGTTCCGTAATTCTCTTCTGTAAAGCTGTATTACTTTGTGTTATTTTATACTGTTGTACAAGACACAGTTATTGATGTGACCAGCATTATCCAGAGCCGACCCATGGCTAATGTCGACGTGTACCAACTGACTGAAACAGACAAGCGGAGGAGAACAAACATCCATCAGAGGCATGCATTGTGTGCTGTGGTTCTTTGTGTAGCCAGGCCCAATAGCGGTCATAGCGCGGCTGCTGGAAGGGATCTTGTATTCTACAACTGGCTAGCTGAGAGGCTTTACGGGTGTGGTCCTGGCGGAGAGTGTTATGGGGGTTCAGGGGGGGGGGATATCAAGGAGAAGTAGGTCTCTAATGCTATAAACAACATATGTCACATCCAGGTTCCTGCCCGGCGTTTTGTTATCACTATCAACATTGGCTTGCACGGGCGCCTGACGTGTAGCATTCACCAGTTTCTTTGGACCCTGAGCTAGAGGTACACGATACACCTCTGCTTACACACCTGCCTACTTACACACCTGCATACTTACACACCTGTCTACTTATACACCTGCATACTTACACACCTGCATACTTACACACCTGCCTACTTACACACCTGTCTACTTACACACCTGCCTACTTACACACTTTCCTACTTACACACCTGCCTACTTACACACCTGCCTACTTATACACCTGTCTACTTACACACCTGCCTACTTACACACCTGCCTACTTACACACCTGCCTACTTACACGCCTGCTTACTTACACACCTGCCTACTTACACACTTGACTACTTACACACCTGTCTACTTACACATCTGCATACTTACACACCTGCCTACTTACACACCTGCATACTTACACACCTGTCTACTTACACACCTGCCATCTTGCACATTTGCCTACTTACACACCTGCCTACTTACATGCCTGCTTACTTACACACCTGCCTACTTACACGCCTGCTTACTTACACACCTGTCTACTTACACGCCTGTCTACTTACACACCTGTCTACTTACACGCCTGCATACTTACACACCTGCCTATTTACACGCCTGCTTACTTACACACCTGCCTACTTACACGCCTGCTTACTTACACACCTGTCTACTTACCCACCTGTCTACTTACACACCTGCCAACTTGCACATTTGCCTACTTACACACCTGCCTATATGCACATTTGCCTACTTACACACTGCATAGTTACACACCAGGCTACTTACACACCTGCCTGCTTACACACCTACCTAGTTGCACATTTGCCTATTTACACACCTGCATACTTACACACCTGCCAACTTGCACATTTGTCTACTTACACACCTGCCTACTTACACACCTGCCAACTTACACACCTGCTAACTTACACACCTGCCTACTTACACACCTGTCTACTTACACACCTGCCTACTTACACATCACATCTGCTTACAAACCTTCTTACACACTTACACACAGCTACTGACATGCCTACTTACACACCAGCTCACACAGCTACCTATTTACTCAACTATATACTCATGCACCTACTTAAACACCTATCTACTCACTCACCTGTGTACACGACTAACTAAACAAACCTATCTAGTTGTTATTTCTGTTGGTGGGTCCTTCTGTATGTCTTTACGAGTGTATATTCTTTCATCCTTCCATCTACGCACCCACAGTCCTATCTATCAATTTACCCATCCGTCCTTAGTTTATTTATCCATCAACCCACAATGACTGACCCATTCATTCATTAGCGAGTCCATCTACTCTAGCGTTGCCAGGCGTCCTGGTTCTCCAACACAGTCCCGGTTTTTAATGAAATAATTCAATGATCAGAAAAATGCTTTCGGGACGCTGCAATTGTCCCGGTTTTGTCTCCTGTCAAATAAAATATTTTAATAAATCCAAATCTTTCAGGATGATCAAGTTGTTAGAATTGTTTAATTTAGTGACCAATGATGACATCCATATGTCATGCTCCGATCTGCTCCTTGACACCCCCTCCAGGATACAGAGGCGTAAATGTTTCATTTTAACACTTCAATTGTCGCTCAGCAGCAAGATCTCTCCAGGGCTGTAAAGTCAGACATAATACAGATGTGACACGTACAGGGGTGAGTGAGACACATATCAGATGATGCCCATACAGCAGTGAGTGAGACACAAATCAGATGATGCACATACAGCAGTGAGTGAGACATATAACATATGTGGCCCATATAGCAGTGAGTGATGCACATATCAGATGTGGCCCATACAGCAGTGAGTGAGACACATATCAGATGTGGCCCATACAGGAGTCTGGGAGACACATTTTTAATCACATCTTAGAATGAAGTGTAATTATTCTCAAAATGTTATTGTTATTTTTTATTAAATGTCAGTAGTGAACGTAATCATCGGTGTAACGTCTTTGATTCTTCTTATGCTTAAGGTCAAAGTTACATAATCTGGCAACCCTAATTGATTCAGTGATGAAACTATCCACACATCCACGCACTCGCTCTCTGGACAACATGATTGTGAGAGATGATGTCCCAAGCCTCACGATAGAGGGTAGAAGCGTCAACAGAGAGAACAAACTGAAGTATCTGGGAATCACATTTGATAGGAGTCTGTCCTTCAAGGACCATGTGGAGACGGTTGTGACAAGGTCTCAAAAGGGACTCAATGCACTTAAAACTATGGCTGCAATGGACACAGAACAGAGAATGCTCTTCACACTATACCAGCACTTGATCCTCTCGGTTATTGATTATGGACTAGGACTGCTCGCTGTCTCAGAGAGTCAGTTGGTGAAATTAGAGCGCAAACAGAACAAAGCTATGCGGGTCATTCTGGGATGCATCAGAGACACCCCAGTAGTATGTATGCGTTACATCCTTGGTCTGTCGACTGTTGCTGGTAGGCTCAAGGTGATGCATGCAAAGGCATACCTCAGAGTAGTTACTGACACAGATCACCCGTTGCACGAGGCGCTGGACGCAGTTAAGGGTCAGTGACTGATAAGAGGGAAATCATGGATGGCTCAGGCGGAGGATACGATCAGACAGGTGTGCATCTTGGAGAACATTAGGCGAGGAGAGGAGTGGGTCAGAGTGCCAGCGGAACAGTCAGACTTGTGCAGAGTTATAATCACATTGAGCAGGGAGTGGTCAGCAGGGACCACGGAAGTGGAAATCCAGCAACTAATTCAGGGTAATGCTCGCCCGGGTGCTGTGATTATCTACACAGATGGTTCGGTGTTGAGAGGTAGTAGAAGTGCCTGGGGTTTCTTGGCAAAAGCTAATGGTCGACGGTTGGTGCAGGAGAGCCTGTCGTATGATACCATAACAACTAGCTTAAGAATGGAGGTGGAGGTGGTCAGTGCAGCTTTCCGCTGGATGGAGAACACGATACATACACACATCGTGATTGTAACTGACTCAGAAAGCATGATGAGGAGGGTGAGGACAGGCAGGCTTCGTGCAGAGTGGCTTGCTTCGCTTCGGAGGTCACGGGAGGCAAGCATCACCTGGATCTTTTCTCCCGGGCATGCCGGTGTGCTGGGGAATGAACAGGCGGATAGATTGGCTGGCTCGGCAAAACTTGGTGGAGTATTGATGCATAATAAGGCAGACGTGGTTGCGGCCTTGTGGGAGCACGTGTACACCTCGGAGGAGCAAATGGATCACTATAGTCTGGCAAGAATGAGGCAGCGAGGAGTGACGAGGGGATCTGGCCGACGCTCGACGCTCAGAGGAAAGGCGAGACGGGAATATAATCAGGTTGCTACTGGAGCTATTGGTGTTGGAAATCTTCGCTGGCTGCTGAGGATGGGGATGGAGCGCTTATGGGAATGCCCCGAATGCTGTGATGTTGGTTCCTAAATCAATCAATCAATCAATCAATCAATCAACCACTCATAACTCATAACTGAGTGACCATCCATCCACTTGTCAATCAATCCATCCGTTTAGTCATCACTCTAGTCCGCCCATCCACCCACCTTTCAATAAATCCATCTGTCCAACCAAGCAATCCATCCATCCACCTTTCAATCAATCTATCTGTCCAACATCCACCTACCAAGCAATTAATCCATTCACCTTTCAATCAATCTATCTGTCCAACATCCACCAACCAAGCAATTAATCCATTCACCTTCCAATCAATCCAAGCTTCAGGGGTCACAGATTGTGAGAATTGTATGAATATTTTGCCCTGGCCATGCGGGTGTACGGGGGAATGAACAGGCTGATATACTAGCAGGGAATGCACCTCTTGGTGGTATTTTGCCTATGGACAAGGGGGAAGTGGTCGTGCGCTTGTGGGACCAGGTGGAGAAGGTGGGGGAACAGATTGAGAACCCATATGTGGAAAGAATGAGATTGCGGGGGATCGGCAGGGGTTCTGGAAGAATCTCAAAACTGAGAGGGAAGACCAGGGGAACTTTTAATCAGATAGCGGTGGGAACGATTAGTAGTATGACTCTTCGCTGGCTGTTGAACGAGTGGACGGAGCACGTATGGGAATGTCCTGAGTGCAGTGATGTCGGTTCTTAACTCAACTCAACTCAACTCAATCCATCTATCCAACATCCACCAACCAAGTAACCCATCCATCCACCTTTCAATCAATCCATCTGTCCACTATCCACTAACCAAGCAATCCATCCATACAGGCACGCCTATAAGCCTGAGCTACAGTCTAATAACAGCTCTTCCAACCACAATAGTTACTGTCCTTATAACGAACGCCAAGCACTCCCTTCATTTGCATTTTTCTTGAACTGCTCAGATCGCGCCAAATGACATGTCTGAACAACCATTACAACACAGTGACCTCAGAAGAGGGGTAGTCGAAATATAAACAGGATCGTAAGCAGCCGCCATCAACACCCCATCTTTATATAAAACCCGCCGGGAATTTCTGCCATTTTACCAGCCCACTTTTGGAAACCGTAGAACTAGCAGATACACGATAGAGATCACGTGACACCGTTAATAACCGTAAATTGCCGGAGATTTCAGCCCAATTTTCTTGTACAATGATTTTACTTTGACAAATCCTTATGGGCGTCTTGTACATGTAACCATCGTTTAGCTATCCGGTGCCCTTCCATTCTTCCTGTTACAGACATGATGAAGAACCCCATCAAGCTATTTGGAGGGAAATTGCGTGGACAAGAAAATGAATTGTTGCCTATAATTTGCTTTATAAATATCTTGTTACTACTTATTTATAGCTATAGAAAATTGTGCAGGCCAGCTCATTGGAACTGTGAGTGTTCTTTACCTCCAGCTTTGATAGCAGGCAAGTCGGCGCTGTTGCTGTGGTGGATATCGGAAAGTCGCGTGGTGGTCTGTCTGACAGACTAATGGGCTGAAGTAGAGACACACATTTGAATGGTTAGACAAAACATTCGTAAGAGTTTTCTAATTCGTTTGCAAATACATGTAACTCTTTCTGTCCTAGGAATTTGATACTTTAGATCTTAGTGCCTTCTCATTATTATTGTCGTTGTTGGCCTTTTTCTCCACGCCTCCTCTTCTTCCTCCTCCTCCCCTTTCTTAGTCGTCTTCTTCTTCTTTATTTTTTTCTTGTTCTTCTTCGTCGTCGTACTCCTCTTCCTCCTCCTCCATCTCCTCCTCCTCCTCCTCATTCTTCTTCTACAGAACCCACCTGTATTTGATGTCCTCAGAATTCGTCTACAGAACCAAGCCTTTACAAACCCAAACTAATTTCTGACGGATCTGTTGACTGTCCAAGATGTACCTGCATCCGTCATAACAGGGTCTACACAACACGCCAGAACTGTTATTGCCAACCTCAGCGGCGGCGACAACAACAGTACAAGTGGAAGTCTCTTTTACCCGCCCAGGCTGATGTGGTTCTGGAGCCATGTTACTATAGACCAAACGGCACTCGGTGGCTGATGTGGTCTGTGTGTCACACCGGCCGCCTTGACTTCCCCAGACATTTCCCGGGACCCATGTTGGGCTGGATCGACCTGGGAGCCCAGGTCCAGTTTTTAAACATTCGAAACCGCCCGGATGTTGATGGAACACGTGACCCCGCACGGCAGGCCAGTGTCTAGTGGCTACACTCCAGCGGCTTCCCACGGGCAGAGATATGTTGTATAAACTGTTCTCCGTCTTGTCGAATGTGTGACATCGGACTAGCTCAGTCACAAGTTCACTCCTTGAATACATTTCTGTATGTTGTAATCTAGATGTTTACACGCACACACAAGCGTGCACACACTCATATATACACGCACACATAGACATACACACATCTACAGAAAAATAGAGAGAGAGAGAGAGAGAGAGAGCGAGCGAGAGAGAGAGAGAGAGAGAGAGAAAGAGCGAGCGAGCGAGAGAGAGAGAGAGAGAGAGAGAGATGAAATTCAAACACACGTGCAGAGTGAGAGAGAGAGAGAGAGAAGCACACACACACACGCACAAATAAAACACAGAAACACACTCACGCACAGGGTTGAATCGATTAATAGATGAATGAATCGTATTTTGGCTTCAAATAAATAAACACACATAGTCACTGGTACAGCACGAATGTGGAACATTTGTTATCCTCACGGTAATCGCAAAGCCACTTTGTAGTTTTTCTGATTGCATAATTCAAGTTATGTTTCTTTTTCAATATTCTTTTTCTAATAATATTCTCCTTATCTAATAATATTCTAATGATATTAGTAATATCGAATGAAAGGAACGTATTGATAACACGCAACTAGATGGTATTTCCATAGCAGCCATCTTTTGACACGGAAAACAAAAGCCTCACTTAATCAACTAAAATGTGCCCCAATTAGACCATTGACGTACCATTTCGCCTAAACTTTCCTATTTACAGTAACAAGAAACACTCAACAGAGATTGCACTAGGTTATGAACAGGCATGTCCACACTATCTGGGAGATAACCATGCCGCAGTCTATATCCCCCAACCGTGCTTGTGAGTTTAAGCATGGCCGAGTTGTCACCCCAAACTCAGTACACAGTTAAGCTCCTACTTACTGGGCCAGCCAGCCTAGCCCACGCTATAACAAGCAACCAGTTACTCCAGATATAGAACATTTCTTTTAACTTCTCATGCCCCGGTAGTTCTCATTAACTCTTTATGTTTCATTTCAGTTGTTACTTAACATCTTTCTATCCCAGCCAGTTGTTATATCTTCCCATCCCAACCAGTTGTTGCATCTTCCTTATGTTAACGCTTTCTATCTAAGCCAGTTGTTACATTACACCTGCTTATCCCAACCAGTTGTTACATTACATCTTCTTATCCCAACCAGTTGTTACATTACATCCTCCTATCCCAACCAGTTGTTGCATAACATCTTCCTATCCCAACTGGGTGTTGCATTACATCATCCTATCCCAACCAGTTATTGCAATACATCATCTATCCCACCTAGTTGTTACATAACATCTTCCTATCCCAACTGGCTGCTAAATGTTCCTATCCTAACCAGTTGTTGCATTACATCATCCTATCCCAACCAGTTATTACATTACATCTGCCTATCCTAACCAGTTGTTGCATTACATCTTCCTATCCCAACTAGTTATTACATTACGTCTTCCTATTCCAACCAGTTATTACATTACATCTTCCTATCCTAACCAGTCATTACATTACATCTTCATATCCTAACCAGTTATTACATTACATATTCCTATCCTAACCAGTTATTACTTTATATCTTCATATCCTAACCAGTTATTACATTACATCTTTTTATCCTAACCAGTTATTACATTATATCTTCATATCCTAACCAGTTATTACAGTACATCTTCCTATCCCAACCAGTTACTGCATGACATCTTCCTATCCCCAACCATTGCTACATGTTCCTATCCTAACCGGTTGCTACATCGTCCTATTCCAACGATTTGTTACATTACATCGTCCTATCCCAACGATTTGTTACATTACATCGTCCTATCCCAACGATTTGTTACATTACATCGTCCTATCCCAACGATTTGTTACATTACATCGTCATATCCCAACGATTTGTTACATTACATCGTCCTATCCCGACGATTTGTTACATTACATCGTCCTATCCCAACGATTTGTTACATTACATCGTCATATCCCAACGATTTGTTACATTACATCGTCCTATCCCAACGATTTGTTACATTACATCGTCCTATCCCAACGATTTGTTACATTACATCGTCCTATCCCAACGATTTGTTACATTACATCGTCCTATCCCAACGATTTGTTACATTACATCGTCCTATCCCAACGATTTGTTACATTACATCGTCCTATCCCAACGATTTGTTACATTACATCGTCCTATCCCAACGATTTGTTACATTACATCGTCCTATCCCAACGATTTGTTACATTACATCGTCCTATCCCAACGATTTGTTACATTACATCGTCCTATCCCAACGATTTGTTACATTACATCGTCCTATCCCAACGATTTGTTACATTACATCGTCCTATCCCAACGATTTGTTACATTACATCGTCCTATCCCAACGATTTGTTACATTACATCGTCCTATCCCAACGATTTGTTACATTACATCGTCCTATCCCAACGATTTGTTACATTACATCGTCATATCCCAACGATTTGTTACATTACATCGTCCTATCCCAACGATTTGTTACATTACATGTTCACATCCTAGCCAGTGCTGACCTTAATTGTTTCTAAGTCAGTTGTTCTTATCACAACCAGTTGTTATATTACATTTTCATATCCCAACCAGTTGTTACATTACATCTTCCTATCCCAACATGTTGCTACATCTTTCTATCGCTGCCAGTTGTGACATGGCATCTTCCTATCCCAACCAGCTGTTACATTACATCTTCCTATCCCAACCAGCTGTTACATTACATCTTCCTATCCCAACCAGCTGTTACATTACATCTTCCTATCCCAACCAGCTGTTACATTACATCTTCCTATCCCAACCAGCTGTTACATTACATCTTCCTATCCCAACCAGTTTCTACATCTTCCTATCCCTGCCAGATGTTACATTAAATCTTCCCATCCCAACCAGTTGTTACATTACATCTTCATATCACAATCTGTTGCCACACCTTTCTTTTCTAGTAAGTCGTTACATTATATCTTCATATCCTGGTAAATTGTTACATAAGATCTTTTTGTCCAGCTCCGTGGTTAGATTACATCTTCCTAGTTTAGCTCCATTGTTACATTAAATCTTCCTGTCCTGGTAAATTGCTACATTATCCCTTTTTGTCCATCTCTGTGGTTACATTGCATCTTCCTATTCCAGCAACTTCTTAGATTAACTCTTTCTATCTACGACAGTGAAAATATTTTCAGAAATATAGAAGATATGGAAGTAATCAAAATTGGGGGACGATACGTCAATAACATTAGATATGTAGATGATACAGTCTTTATTGCAGACAATGAACAGGACATGCAAAATGTAGTAGATGCGGTTGTTGCACACACTGAACAACTAGGGTTAGAATTGAATTATAAGAAGACACAGATTATAGTCGTCACTGGGAAGGAAGAAATACCACAAAGTAATATACAAGTAAATGGGCATATTCTTCAACAAGTGAGTCGATACAATTATCTCGGAACAGTCATAACATCTGATGGGAGATGCCTTGAAGAGATTAGAACAAGAATTGCCGTGGCGAAGGTAGCCTTTTGCAAGATGAAAAACATACTGACCAATAAAAGGATATCAATTGAAAGGAAAAAAGAGTGTTGAAGTGTTACATAGAACCTGTACTTTTGTATGGATGTGAAGCGTGGACAATGAGCTGAAAAACAGATGGTGGCTGTGGAAATGTGGTTTCTGAGGGAAATGCAAAGAATGCCGTGGACGGACAGAAAAATCAATGAACAATTCCTTCAAGAAACAAATGAAAATCGTAAACTGATTAGCGTCATTAGACGTAGACAGTCAAAATTTTTTGGGCATGTTATGAGAAGAAATGTATTGGTGACAACTGGCAAGATCGAAGGGAACAGACCAAGGGGAAGACCAAAAATTAAATACCTGGATGGCTTGGCCACATGGCATGGTCGAGACAGAAACACGGAGCTGATCCACGACTTTGATGATCGAGTGAGATGGCAGAACATGACCACCCATCTTTCGGCATGGCACATGATGGATGGATCTACGACAGTTGTTACATTTGCTTTTTCTATCTAAGATAGTTGGTACATTAGCTTCTTGTCTATAAGAAAGTTACTACATTAAGTTTTTCTATTTCTTATAGTTGTTACAAACTCTTTCTTTCTCATGCCAATTGTTATATTAATTCATTCCGTGGCAACCTTCAGTCATTTGTTACTTTGACTGACCAACCAACCAACCAACCAACCAACCAACCACCCGACCGACTGACCCACCGACCGATCGACCGACCCACGGACGGACGGACGGGCGGACGAACGGGTGGATGGACTGACTCACTAACTGAACAAAAAAATCTTAAAAGTCGAGAGAATCGACTTCATTGCACCGGGTTTTATTCCATATGGCTCGGTCTCTTTTCGCGGGGCGGTCTGCTGAAAGCGTCGCACAAAGCATGAACTCCGTAGCTCCAGCGACAACCCACAAGAATATCCGAGAAAAATGCACTTGTGAACCGAAAGACGTAGCCTGGAATCGAACCCACAATCTTCGGAGCGCGAGACAGACAGTTTGACCACTTGGCCACGGAGACTCCCCGACTGACTAACCTTCTCATTGAAAGAGCTATATTTTCACACAGTATCAAAGATTTCGAATATCTTGTGTCATTAATTACCAGCAATGGTGACACGACAGAAATTAAAAGACGAATATGTAATGCTCTTCAAAAACTAAAACAACTGAATAAATTGTGGCTTGGGTCAGATAGACCTACACAAATTAGATTATTTCCCACAGCAACGTACGCCTGTGAGATCTGGACACTTAATAAACAAGCTGAACAAGAGATAAAATCCTTTGAATATTGTGGGGTGTTAAAAAAACAAAACCAAAAAAAAAAAAAAAAAAAAAAAAAGAAATGGGAGAGGAATCTCCAAATTCTAATATCCAACTGTTAAGAGAAAACTTGAAATGGCTCGATAAGAGTCCCTAGGGGTAGAGACTGATAATAAATTTTAGTTTTCTAACAGTGGGCCGGTGGAGCACAGGAAAGCTACCGAACTTCAGAGAGGAGAAATCTCACTCTTGTTATACTGAAAGTTTGTGTGGTTATCCCACCACAATCGGCTCCATCGTGATGTTTTCATTTGATTAGTATTCTAAATGACAACACATATCAAAACTAAAACACAAATTATTAAGTAAATAACCAAATCCTGAAATTAATTATGACATTATATTGGGAGTCCATGTGGGAAAGAGGGGGTGAGTATGTTCGTGTGATATAGCATATTATTACACAACCACAATTTAATAAAATCTCACTACAAGACATACTAATTACATCTCGTTTATTAATTAACAGTTCAGGCGTTTTCACAACGAAGGAATTAAACTAACACTTTTCCCATTATTAGTGAGATTTCTCCATAATCTCAGATGGTGTTGATATGTTCACAAGTTCTCCTAAAACTACAAAATATGATTTTCCATCTCTAAAGCACACAGTAAAAATATCCATTATCTAAAACACAAGGGATAAATGTCCATTTTCTAAAACACACTGGGTAAATGTCCATTTTCAGAAGCCCAATGGGTAAATGTCAATTTTCTAAATAGGAGACCCCGAAATAAAGTAATACTTTGGTCGGGATCCTGAGGGTGATGGAATCATGAAACAAGCGGGTAGTAAAAAAAAGTTTTATCTTCTTTCACCATGTTGGGGTTATGTCTGCTAATGGATGGGCAAATGATGATTAAGGGAGGTTCACTCTTCCCGCAATGGAAAGCACTCTCCTCCTCCTCCTCCTCCTCCACTGAGGACTTTGACCATCCTGATGACATTCTTCATCTTTCATGAATGTACTCCAGTTTCAGCCAAACAAAGACAACCATTCCCTGCAGAAAATATGGGCCAAACAATACAGCCATACCCACAGAAAAAGAGGGGGGGGGGGAGAGGGAGAAAGAAAGAGAAAGAAAGAGAGAAAAAGAGAGAGAAAAAGAGAGAAATAGAAAGAGAGAAAGGGAGAGAAAAATAAAGAGAGAGAGAGCGAGAGAGAGAGAGAGAGAGAAAGAGAGAGAGAGAGAGAGAGAGAGAGAGAGAGAAGGTGAAGTGATTATAACACAAGGGTGGTCTAGACCGACCCTATTGGGCCTTATCACTTCAACATCTGATGCAGTCCTTCACTTTTTATATTTACCTGATATGTCTCTCTCACCCCTGCCTATGGAATTGAACCATCCGCATGCTTTCCAGGCTCTGTCACCGGGAATATCTGGTGGCCATCAGCAAAGGTAATGCCATTTCTCTGTCTTGGCATTGCCTCTCTTCTCCCTATAAATGTATAAGTAACCTCACATTATATTTATACGGGAACATCACATCATAATTATACCTTTATAAATGAACTCATTATTAATTTTGTGTACATGAATACACATACAAAGAAACATAGTCTCCTCTGAACATAGAGACAAAGAGATTATAAGAGATATCCCAGAAAAGGTATCATGGTAGATCTTTGCCTAATCTTTATTTACACATAAAGACTGAATAAATAGAGAATGGGAAGATCATCCCTCATACAGAGCATGCATTGGACCAGAAAGATAATCATCTTGCACTATTTTCCCAAGTCAAAGAAAATGCACAATTTTCGGAGGATTACACTAGATCTTCACAAAGAAAACTGCTCTAAATTCAAATCCTTTTTATTTAGATGTTCTAGTCTTAAGATTATACACTATAATTTCCCACTTACCAATGGCGTCAAGAATTAAAAACTACACCATTAAAAACCACACTACTTGTCCTGGACTGTACAATATGTCCGTCCGTGATGAATCATTTTGGCAACTGCGCCAAACAGTGCATTTCTCCGCCAATATCTCCGGAGCTCATTCATTAACGTAAATTATGTCAATATGAATTTCTCTGGCCGCACCAATAGCAAGGCTCACTTTCAGCGCGGAAAATGACGTCATTGTGGTGAGGTGGTGTTCATGGAATTATGGAGAAAGAGGGGTAGTTTTGTAGTTGTCTGCCCTTGTCCCCCACAAGTGTTAATTCTTAACAGTGAAGGTGGATTCCATACAACAAGATCTGAATATTGTAGAAGGTTGGCTACTAAAGACGATAAAACAAAGAAAATTGAAATAGTTTGGCCACTTGAAACGTCACGAAAGTTTGGAGAGAACAATAATGGGGAAAGGGGGGATGTATATGCCAGCAAAGAGAGGAAAAGGACGACTCAAGAGCAAATGGTTGTAGGATATGGTAGATGATCTCCCGATGGGTGTATCGGACGCCGGACATCTTACATATGGCCGAGAAGTTTACCAGAGAGTATTTATGAGAGCAAGGTTCTGCAAAGGACATGCTACTGACTGAATTATTGAATTTTAAAAAAAAGGATAACTGCTGCCGAGCTCATGTCGAAAAACTTGCCTTTCTCTATCTCTCTGTCCACAAATCTTTCCAGTAATTTACCATTTCTAATTTTTCTTTTCTCATAATATAGCCATAGAATGGTGAGTACTTCGTTATGATATTTATGATATGATGTCTTTACGTCTTAGTCTAATTCAAAACGCTTAGATTACTCATTTTGGCTGTCCAATGAGTTTTCAGCATTCTTTTGTAAAAGCACATCTCGGAAGCTCGTAAGAATGTGTTTATCTGTTTAATCGTTGTCCAGGGTTCACAGCCGTCTGTTAGAACTGGTGAAATACAAGAATTACTTTTCTACCTTTCAATGGCAGGATTTATTGCATAAAGTGTTCTTCGTTTGGTCAAATGAGACTTTTGCTTGTCCGATTATGTTCTCTGCTCGGAGTAAACCACAACGATTTCCAGGAAGGGGCTAATTAGAGTGGTAAAAACTCCTCCGGGGAGCAAGCACGACTGGAGACTTCTGATCATCAGAAGTAGTTCCCTCTCGCCGAATGTTTCGGCTCCTTTAACTTCTTGACACTCTCAGGAGGCGACCCCGTCTGGATCTTGACTCCCAGACGTTTTTCTCCTGCCGTACGTATTTATCGAAACGTTTTCCTTGTCGACATCACTAAGTGTTACTGCTCAGAGGCCACCCCACACTCGAGGGCAAACATTGAGCACTTGGTGCATCTACCAGCGTTGGAAATACACCGCGACTGACTGTGGGGTTATGGCACACATCTCCAATCAGAGACCACACATCTCCAACCAGAGACCACACATCTCCAACCAGAGACCACACATCTCCAACCAGAGACCACACATCTCCAACCAGAGACCACACAAACACGTGTCTGTGTCTAGTGTTGTGTCTCCAAGACCACGTGTATTATATCATGTACAACTGTAATAAAACGGCAAACAACACTCTTTAGTCACATGATGAGAAGAGAGGCATTGGAATTCAGCGTGACGACTGGAAAGATCGGTGGGAAAAGAGGCAAACGCAGACCTATAAAAATGATGTTGGGTGGACTGAGAAGGTGGCATGAAGGAATATTATCAGCAGGGTTGACCCAGGACGCCAAGGATCGAGATATGTGGAGCGACATGAACGCCTACGCCGGCTAGCAGAGTACATGATGATGCTGATGATAATTCTGCTCCGTACCGTGATACATCTTCCATCTGTTATCCATTTGCCTAGATATTTGAGTTTCCGCACTTACCCCACATTAACACAATATACTTTAATTGTAAATGTAGTCACCATCTGTTTCTTTGATATTATCACTATTTCTGTTTAGTTATTATTCAAACTAAGGCCTATTTATTTCCCTTTCTACAATCACTGAGTGTATCGTTTTATGCAGTTCTTTCTGACTTGTATAGATATCTAGACGATGTTATCCGCATAACGTAATGTATTTATATTATGACCACCAATCACGAAGTGCAACGCGAGAAATAAAGAAATAAAGTAGTGGAAACATCTAACTGACAAAAGCGTCGACAAAAACACTAAACTAACGTGCGAAAAGCGGAATACGTCTCAGTCTTGGGGTACTCCGTGCAAATCTGAGCAATACCTAACATTGCCATAAGATAATTGAAAACTCCACAACTCGCCTGTTGATTCTAGTATTGGCTACCAACAATCAGTGTGCGTACAACAACAGATTGTGACCTAACGTGGACGATCGCTGTCGGCAGATACAAGGGGACTTCTTTTTCTTCCACCGTCAATTATAATACTGTAATCAGATGAATTTATGCAGTGCCAAGTACCTCAACACACATTCATTGCTAACTTATTGTAGGACATGCTTTCCCTAACTCCGTGTGTCTCACCTACTTGTTACTGTAACACATCCAGTTGTTATTGCAACTCATTCAGTTGTTACTGTAACTAATCCAGTTGTTTCTGTAACTCA
Source organism: Cepaea hortensis (assembly GCA_963921405.1). Taxonomy (NCBI): domain Eukaryota; kingdom Metazoa; phylum Mollusca; class Gastropoda; order Stylommatophora; family Helicidae; genus Cepaea; species Cepaea hortensis. Next base: position 46,679,502 of record OY992897.1, read on the forward strand.
TCCAAGTGTTACTTCAACACATTTAAATGTTGCTGTATATCACTCAGTTGTTATTGTAAATCAGCAAGTTGTTATTGTATCTCTTCCAGTTATTACTGTAACTCATTCAGTTGTTACTGTGACTCCTCTTGTTGTTACTGTAACTCATCCAGTTGTTACTGTAACTCATTCAGTTGTTACTTTAACTCATCCAGTAGTTACTGTAACTCATCCAGTTGTTACTTTAACTCATCCCGTTGTTACCGTAACTCATCCAGTTGTTACTTTAACTCATCACGTAGTTACTGTAACTCATTCAGTTGTTACCTTAACTCATTCAAATGTTACTGCAACTCATCCAGTTGTTATTTTGACTCACCTAGTAGTTACTGTAACCCACCCAGTTGTTACTTTAACTCATCCCGTTGTTACTGTAACTCATCCAGTTGTTACTTTAACTCATCCCGTTGTTACTGTAACTCATCCAAGTGTTACTTTGACACATCCCTTTGTTACTGTAACTCGTCCAATTGTTTATGTAACTTATGCAGTTGTTATTGTATCTCATCCAGTTGTTACTGTAAGCCATCCAAGTATTAATTCAACACACCCAGTTATTATTTTGACAGGAGCCTGTCCTTCAAGGATCACGTGGAGACGGTTGTGACAAGATCTCAAAAGGGACTCAACGCACTTAAAACTATGGCTGCAATGGACATAGAGCAGAGAATGCTTTTCAGACTATACCAGCACTTGATTCTTTCAGTGATTGATTATGGACTAGGACTGCTCACTGTCTCAAAGAGTCAGCTGGTGAGATTGCAGCGCATACAGAACGAGGCTAAACGGGTCATTCTGGGATGCACCAGAGACACCCCAGTGGTGTGTATGCGTTACATCCTTGGTCTGCCGACTTTTGCTGGTAGATTCAAGGTGATGCAGGTGAAGGCATACCTCAGAGTAGCTGCAGACACAGATCACCCGTTGCATGAGGCACTGGATGCAGTTAACGGCCAGCGACTGATAAGAGGGAAATCATGGATGGCTCAGGTGGAGGATACGATCAACAGGTGTGCGTCTTGGAGAACATCAGGCGAGGAGAGGAGTGGGTTAGAGTGCCAGCGGAGCAGTTAGACTTGTGCAGAGTTATAATCACATTGAGCAGGGAGTGCAGGGAGTGGCCAGCAGATTAATGCTCGCCCGGGTGATGTGATTATCTACACAGATGGTTCGGTGTTGAGAGGTAGTAGAAGTGCCTGGGGGTTCTTGGCAAAGGCTAATGGTCGACGTTTGGTGCAGGCGAGCCTGGCATATGATACCACAACATCTAGCTTAAGAATGGAGGTGGAGGCAGTCAGTGCAGCTTTCCGCTGGATGGAGAATACGATACACACACACACATCGTGATTGTAACTGACTCAGAAAGCATGCTGAATAGGGTGAGGACAGGCAGGCTTCGTGCAGAGTGGCTTGCTTCGCTTTGGAAGTCACGGGTGGCAAGCATCGTCTGGATCTTTTCTCCGGGGCATGCTGGTGTGTTTGGGAATGAACAGGCAGACAGATTGGCTGGCCCTGCAAAACTTGGTGGAGTATTGATGCATGATAAGGCAGACGTGGTTGCGGCCTTGTGTGAGCACGTGTACACCTCGGAGGAGCAAATGGATCACCATGGTCTGGCAAGAATGCGACAGCGAGGAGTGACGAGGGGATCTAACCGATGCTCGACGCTTAGAGGAAAGGCGAGACGCATATATATATATATATATATATATATATATATATATATATATATATATATATATATATATATATATATATATATATATATATATATATATATAATCAGATTGCTACTGGTACTATTGGGGTTGGAACTCTTCGCTGGCTTCTGAGGATGGGGACGGAGCGCTTATGGGAATTCCCCGAATGCTATGATGTCGGTTCCTAAATCAATCAATCAATCCAGTTATTATTGTAACTCATCGAGTTGTTACTGGAACTCATCCAGTTGTTACCATAATTCATCCATTATTTACTTTAATCCACTCTATCCGACCAGCTCAGTGCAATAAGGTTATTACTTTAACCCCTTTAGGTACATCATGTGTTAGCTTGAAGCAACAACTGTTTCTGACTGAATAGATCAGATAAAAACCGTTTATCGCTACAAAAGTTCATAAACACGTATAACTTAGAGCTCACGTAAGTCGATGGTAACAGAAGACACTCATTCACGTCCCGTTTGCTCACAACTTGTAGTTTTCTTGTCATTGAATGTGCTCTTTGATAAGTGGTATCAAGTCTTGTCACAACCGGGGATTGAACACATGACAACAATTTCAGTTAGCAAGTGTACTAACTACTAAGCATATAAGGGGCTCTGCGTACCGAAGTGGTCAGACGGTCTACCTTGCACGCTGAAGGTCGTGAGTTGATTTTTAGACTGAGACTTTCAAACTCGAGTGCAATTGTACCTTAGACCTTTGGGTTCATTGCCGAAGCTACGGAGTTCATTCTATGTGCGATGCTCTCGGCAGGTGGCTTCCCGTTCCACGGAAACAGGCTGACTCAGTGCAATGAAACTAACCCATTGGCCTTCAACCTTTTAACAAACAATTACACAACCACGACTTATACACGATCGATACATCCACGTTAATGTGGAATTGCCTTCTGGTTAACATTGCTCCTCGTCTACTCGGTTGCTTCCCATAAAGTGATCTACAATATAAACATGGCTGTTTATCACAACAAGTAGGTGGCCATATCTTGAGACAAAGATATGGGGTAGACCGTCAGAACAGATGAGATTCGCGCGCCGCTGTGTCGCAGTCCCTAGCTAACCCATTTTCCTGCCCACTAACCTGATGGTCCTGGGTTTGACTTCGCATCGAGGCAGTTTTAAAACTGATCTTGGAGCCCAGGTCTACCAGCTTTAAATGGGTACCAGGAAATATCTTGTGAAATAAGGGCAGCCGGTGTGATATCGGCCACACCCCCTAATGCCGATTGGTCTAAACAAATATGGAGCTAGCACCGTATGCCTCAAGGTGTTTGATGGGTCCTGTACCGGTTTGCTGACCTTTCTTCTTTCACCCTTTACCGCCCAACCAACTCACCCCAAGCCCTCCTATCCTGAGCTATCCCACGAATCTCTGTTAGCTTTCACATGATTCATTTCTGTTCTCCTCTTCTTCGTATTATTTTTTTCCCCACGTCTACTCCCCGACCCCCTCCCCAAACTGCCCTGAATAACTGACAGGTGTTTCTAGTTATACGATTGTGAGGTTTTCTCAATGCATGCTCTCTCCAGTGTCAGCATCTTTTCATCGTCTAGTGGCTCACTGGTACTTGTCTAGTTCTCTCCATCAGCTCAACATTTGGTGCTTTTGTCATAATGTTTGTTTTATTAAACTATTTTGCGCAGGCACCAGTTGGCGGCTGGCTCCGTGGCGAATGGGTTACCGACGCAGTTCGTATTCCCTCATCCCCGTTCAGCTCAGCTGAGGACGATTTGGCGGCAGACCATCTTGCGTTGATGTTTTACGTAATGCTTTGGCTGCCGGTCGTTCAGGCAGCAATGGCAGACTTTACTGAACGTAAACTTGACAAGAGATCACAAACAGCATAACATGTTGGGGGTTGACTGCCACATCCTGTAAAAGAATATGCAACTAACTTTTTAAAATCCATGTCGTGAATGTTTGCAGTTTATTTGTTGTTAGTTGTACTCCGTGTTTCTGGCCCTACAGCAGGACTTATTTACTGATCTTGACTTTCCCAAAATACTGGTAGCAATTTTGTGTAGCTGGATCGACCCCACAACCGCATGGTTGAAGAAAAATACACAATGAACCTCGCTGGAACTGAGGATCAAACTGAGAACCACTGTGTTCGTTGGAGTGTGCCATAAGCGCAACACAACAGTAGCTTTTATGTGAAAGAGTCGACCACCAAATGCGATATACTTTAACACACCAAGGGGAGGGAACCTTCTCCTGTAACACACCAAGGGGTGGGTACCTTCTCCTATAACAAACTGTGACACACCAAGGGGAGGGAACCTTCTCCTGTAACAAACTGTGACACACCAAGGGGAGGGAACCTTCTCCTTAACAAACTGTGACATACCAAGGGGAGGGAACTTTCTCCTTAACAAACTGTGACACACCAAGGGGAGGAAACCTTCTCCTGTAACAAACTGTGACACGCCAAGGGGAGGGAACCTTCTCCTTAACAAACTGTGACACACCAAGGGGAGGGAACCTTCTCCTGTAACAAACTGTGACACACCAAGGGAAGGGAACCTTCGCCTGTAACAAACTGTGACACACCAAGCGGAGGGAACCTTCTCCTGTAACAAACTGTGACACACCAAGGGGAGGGAACCTTCTCCTTAACAAACTGTGACACACCAAGGGAAGGGAACTTTCTCCTTAACAAACTGTGACACACCAAGGGAAGGGAACCTTCTCCTTAACAAACTGTGACACACCAAGGGAAGGGAACTTTCTCCTTAACAAACTGTGACACACCAAGGGAAGGGAACTTTCTCCTTAACAAACTGTGACACACCAAGGGGAGGGAACCTTCTCCTGTAACAAACTGTGACACACCAAGGGGAGGGAACCTTCTCCTTAACAAACTGTGTCACACCAAGGGGAAGGAACCTTCTCCTGTAACAAACTGTGACACACCAAGGGGAGGGAACCTTCTCCTGTAACAAACTGTGACACACCAAGGGGAGGGAACCTTCTCCTGTAACAAACTGTGACACACCAAGGGGAGGGAACCTTCTCCTGTAACAAACTGTGACACACCAAGGAGAGGGAACCTTCTCCTTAACAAACTGTGACACACCAAGGGAAGGGAACTTTCTCCTTAACAAACTGTGACACACCAAGGGGAGGGAACTTTCTCCTTAACAAACTGTGACACACCAAGGGGAGGGAACCTTCTCCTGTAACAAACTGTGACACACCAAGGGGAGGGAACCTTCTCCTTAACAAACTGTGTCACACCAAGGGGAAGGAACCTTCTCCTGTAATAAACTGACACACCAAGGGGAGGGAACCTTCTCCTGTAACAAACTGTGACACACCAAGGGGAGGGAACCTTCTCCTGTAACAAACTGTGACACACCAAGGGGAGGGAACCTTCTCCTGAACAAACTGTGACACACCAAGGGAAGGGAACTTTCTCCTTAACAAACTGTGACACACCAAGGGGAGGGAACCTTCTCCATAACAAACAGTGACACGCCAAGGGGAGGGAACTTTCTCCTGTAAAAAAAAACTGACAGCAAAAAGTCATGTCTAAGTGAAGCACCCCATTTACACGCCTTAGGCTTATAGTGCCAGACCCATTCTATTTCAAGACACAACACAGGCACAACACAACTACATCAAAAACAACATTCTGGACAGACGCAGAAGAAGCAGAAGTAGTTATCCCCCTCCAGTCATACCTGAATGTAGGTTGATGCACCCTATGAACATGAATATGTTAACTGTACAGCCTGGAGTTCCCTTCAGATGGTTCTTTTCTCCTGTGCTAGCTGAAGTGCCTGTTCCCAACGACATCAAGATGATTTCTTGAAGCACATCTCCAGACGCTATAGTCAGAAGCTCTTCCCTGTCTGGCTGTGGTGTCTATCTCCAACATGTTCATGTCTCGCTTGCATGTATCTCTGACTCGCAGCCAATTTTTCTGTTATCGTTTGCCAGCTGCCTACACATGTCTTTAGGGTGCGTATATCTGGCATGCGGTACACAGGACCAAACCATAATAAGTGATAACAGCCTAGGACACAGTAAAAACAGTTTTTTTTCGATAGCCCTGATCCCTGGATTTTCTACAGCAATCCAACATTCAGTAGACCTCACAGCAAATAGAACAGCATCCACTTGCTGAGAACATATCATTCAGCAAATATAACAGCATCCACTTGCTGAGAGTAGATCACTTAGGAAATATAACAGCATCCACTTGCTGAGAACAGATAATTCAGCAAATATAACAGCACGCACTTGCTGAGAGTAGATCACTCAGGAAATATAACAGCATCCACTTGCTGAGAAATGATCATTCAGCAAATATAACAGTCCTTACTTGCTGAGAACAGATCATTCAGCAAATATAACAGCATCCACTTGCTGAGAACAGATCACTCAGCAAATACAACAGCACCCACTTGCTGAGAATAGATCACTCAAGAAATATAACAGCATCCACTTGCTGAGAAATGATCATTCAGCAAATATAACAGCCTTTACTTGCTGAGAACAGATCCCTCGGCAATTATAACCAGTGTTGCAATTTTAGTACATTTCGAGCTAAATTTAGTGCTTTTTCAAGTCAGTGCGAAAATTTTCCTTTTAGCGCGGCCGCGTAAATTTAGTGCTTCACAAAATTTTTTTGGTGCTTTTTGGGGGTGGGTAAAAATTACTTTAAAATTCATTTTGTGAACAATAAAAAGCCGAATTTGAACTGAAGCAAGGGAATAAAACAGTCTTAGTACGTTACCGCGCAATATTCAACTAATTTAACCCCCTTTAATACGATTTAGCTGAAAGCGAACGCCATCTTGCAGACAAGTCCAAACGTCAATACATTAGCTTGTAATCGAGTTCATAATTTTGTGGTGTCTACAATATCCTTTCATTTAAGCTTATTTGTGTTCCACCATGAGCAAGAAATATTGTCAACATTTCAGAGAACAGTGGCTCAGTGACACGAGATTTCAAAAATGGTTGTTAAAAGTATATGGGGATAATACTAAGTGATTTTGCAAATATTGCAAATGTTCCATTGCAGCCAGGTTAAATGATATTGAGAGGCACAAGAATACAACGAAACATCAGAAAGCCGAACAACCATTCAGTACACAAAGGCAAACAACAATTGCATTTGACAAACTGAAAGATGATGTCAAAGAAACAGAAGGATGCATGAGTTTGTTCATAGCTGGCCATTGTTCGCTTCGCGTTGTTGACCATTTAAGTGAACTCTGCAAGGTACACTTTGGTGACAGCAAAGGTTGCAAGAACTTTAAGCTTAGGAGAACTAAGTGCAGAGCAGTTATTTCAAATGTACTTGCACCATATTTCACAACAGACTTGACAGCTGATATTGGCAAAAGTAAATACAGCTTATTGATTGATGAGAGCAATGACATTTCTGAAACTAAGCTACTTGGAGTAGCTATTAGGTACTATTCAGAGACAAGAAAGCAGTTTGTGGTTACTTACTTAGATTTAGTTGAATTGAGTGACTGCAACGCACAGGCAATATGCATTGATTGATTGATTGATTAAGGAATCGACATCACAACATTCGGGGCATTCCCATAAGTGCTCCGTCCCCATCCTCAGCAGCTAGCGAAGAGTTCGAACACTAATAGTACCAGTAGCAATCTGATTATAAGCCCGTCTCGCCTTTCCTCTGAGCATTGAGCGTCGGCCAGATCCCCTCGTCACTCCTCGCTCTCATTCTTGTCAGACCATGGTAATACATTTGCTCCTTCGAGGTGTGCACGTGCTCCCACAAGGCCGCAACCACGTCTGCCTTTCTGAGTCAGTTACAATCACGATGTGTGTGTGTGTGTGTGTGTGTGTGTGTGTGTGTCGTATTCTCCATCCAGCGGAGAGCCGCAGTGACTGCCTCCACCTCCATTCTTAAGCTGGATGTTGTGGTATCATATGCCAGGCTCTCCTGCCCCAAACATCGACTATTAGCTTTGGCTATGAACCCCCAGCCAATTCTCTCACCTCTTGACACCGAAACATCTGTGTAGATAATCACATCACCCGAGTGAGCCTTGTCCTGAATTAGTTGCTGGATTTCCACTTCCGTGACCCCTGCTGGCCACTCCCTGCACTCCCGGCTTAATGTGATTATAACTCTGCACAAGTCTGACTGCTCCGCTGGCACTCTGACCCACTCCTCTCCACGCCTAATGTTCCCCAAGGGGCACACCTGCCTGATCGTATCCTCCGCCTGAGCCATTAATGATTTCCCTCTTATCAGTCGCTGACCCTTAACTGCGTCCAGCGCCTCACGCAGTGGGTGGTCTGTGTCTGCAGCTACTCTGAGGTATGCCTTCGCCTGCATCACCTTGAGCCTACCAGCAACAGTCGGCAGACCAAGGATGTAACGCATACACACTACTGGGGTGTCTCTAGTGCAAACCAGAATGACCCGCATAGCTTCGTTCTGTATGCGCTCTAACTTCACCAGCTGACTCTCTGAGACAGTGAGCAGAACTAATCCATAATCAATTACTGAGAGGATCAAGTGCTGGTATAGTGTGAAAAGCATTCTCTGCTCTGTGTCCATTGCAGCCATAGTTTTAAGTGCACTGAGTCCCTTTTGGGATCTTGTCACAACCGTCTCCACATGGTCCTTGAAGGATAGGCTCCTGTCAAATGTGATCCCCAGATACTTCAGTTTGTTCTCTCTGCTGACATTTCTACCATCTATCGCGAGGCTTGGGACATCAGCTCTTACAATCCTGTTGACCAGAGAGCACCACAAAACAGCCGCCTTTTCCGGGTGGATGACGGCACTCATTTCTGTGCACCAGTCAATCACTTTATCTACTGTCGCCTGTAACTCCTGGGCTGTTTGCTCCCTATCTCTCCCCTGCCATATGCAAGAATATCATCTGCAAATGTTAGTATTCTTCCAACCCCTGGTGCTTCTAGGTTTGCAATCTTGCTCGTATACACATTAAAGAGCACCGGTGAGACTGCAGATCCCTGTGGCAGCCCCGGGGTTAACATATGTGGCTCTGAGGTCCATGCACCCAGACGGCGAGCAACCCGACGAGAGTGCAGGATGGCTGCTATCCAGTTCACCAACCCTTCTCCATCAGTGCGGTCATCAAAATATCATATCGAACTCTATTGTACGCATCCTCGAGATCAAGCGCTACCGCCATCGTTTCCTGTCTACTCTGGAACCCCTCATAAACATCAAAGGCAAAAGTGGCCGCTTTTGACCAGGTATCTTTTCCTGGCATGTAGCTCCCCAGGCCTTTTGGAAGAAGCTTCCCCCTTTCCAAAAAATCATGCAGCTTAACAGCGACTATCTTCTCTAAAACCTTCCCAAATGTATTTTGAAGGGTGATGATCCTAAAGCCGCTAAGCTTTGACTGATCCTTGAATGGTTTTGGGAGAGGGATGAGATAGCTGTGCACCCAATCCTGCGGTACTGATGCTGTCCTAATGCTCTGGTTAAAGCAGTCGGTCATCTCCTCCAGGTCTGCATCGCTCAAAGCCTTCATGTGGCCATACCTGACCCCGTCGGGCCCTGGTGCCGTGTCTTTTGCCTTTTTCAAAATGTGTTTAACATCTTCCACCCGTATGATGTCTTCATACTGCATATTCTTCGTGGTGCCAGATAACTCCTCTCTAACTGCATCCCTGGTGTCCGCATCATTATGATTGGTCTGCTCTAAAAATCTCTGGAGAAACGCCTCCCCTTTCTCTTTGTCTGTTGTCACGCGCACACCATCATCTCTATAAATTGTTCCCACTGTCATAGGCCGATAATGCGTTAAAAGATTGTTTAAACAAGAATGGACTTGAGTTGCAAAGACTAGTTGCACTCGGCACTGACAATGCGTCTGTCATGACAGGTGTAAACAATGGAGTATATACAAAATTAAAATCCGAAGTTCCTCATCTGGTACTAATTAGGTGTGTATGTCATTCCCTTCAGTTGGCAGTGTCACAGGCTGCAGCTGCTTGTCTGGCCAGGAACATCGAGTTCATGATTAGAGAAACATATAACTGGTTTTCTCATTCAAGTCTTCGTCAAGCAAAGTACAGGGAGCTTTTTGCTTCAATAAATGATGGACAACATCCGCTAAAGATTGTTCAATTAAGCCAGACACGATGGATGTCCATTCTATCTGCCATTGTCCGAATATTGCAGCAGTGGGTCGAGCTCAGAACTCATTTTGATGTAGCAAGACTCAACAAGCGCTGTTATACAGCAGAACTTCTACATTCTATTTTTAGCGACATGAAAAACTATGTGTATCTCATATTTCTCAAGCATATTCTCGGAGAAGTTCAAAGTGTGAATAAGAAATTCGAAGCAGATATACAGGATCCAACAAAACTACTCAGCGATCTTCTCCAGCTCATTGATTCTATCAGTTCAAAGATTGCTATTCCTGGGGGAAAAAAATAACAGAAAGTGATGCTATTCAAGATTATTTAGATCCTAATCCCAATCTAGGTTATGAGTTTGAGAAAGAAATAGCAGACTACAAGTTTCCCGATGGGAAAGAAATTCGTGGAAGGTGCATCCAGTTTTTAATAGAGCTATTGACACAGTTGCGCTTACGTACACCCAATAACGTTCGAGTGTTGCAGTCCATGTCATACCTTAGTGGAAGTGAATGTCTACAGCCAATGAAGCCCTGTATATTGGATCTTGCTAAAATATCTACAGAAACTGAAGAGGAGTTGTTTGACTGGGATTTGGCACATCTGGAATAAACTTCATTATAATATTCAGTGATAATAATAAATTATAATGTGCTACTTTATAACATTTTGAATGAATACCACCAGTGCTTGTTTTAGTGATTTCCCAAAAAATATTATTGCAATTTGGTGCTTTTTTGGCTCGAAAGTAGTTCTGATTGGGATTTGGCAGATCTGGAATAAACTTCATTGTAATATGAAGTGATAATAATAAATTATACTGTGCTACCTTGTTACATTTGTAATAAAAACAGTTGGTGCTTTTTTTGGTGCTTCCTAACTTTTGTGTGTGCTTTTTAGTGCTTTTTTGGTGCTTTTTCATCAAAGGGAGATGGCAACACTGATTATAACACCATCCACTTGTTGAGAGCAGACCCCACAGCAAACATACAGCAACAACAATAACAGCACATAACATATACACACATAACTGAAGGTAGTTCTTTAATTCTTCATGCACAAGCCAAATAAACAGTGAAATGAGCTCAACTACATCCAAATGATATAATACTATGTACAAATGAAAAAGATAGAATATGAACAAGGTCAATTTTACCAGATACAATGCAATTCATAGAGTGGATGATGTGGTTGCATATCCTTCATAAGCAAACAAAAAACAAAGACAAAAGAGCACTAGTACAACTACATCATCATGATCATTTGCCCTGCCAAGGAGCAGACATTCATGCATCTGCACAGATTTCGGTCCCTGGTTTTCTGAATAAATTCTATTGACGATATTCCGCCATACCACCATCTCAGTCCATCCAGCATCGTTGTCTTGGTTTGTGGCTGATATTCCCCCATGCCAACATCTCAGTCCATCCAGCATCGTTGTCTTGGTCTGTAGCTGATATTCCTCCATGTCAACATCTCAGTCCATCCAACTTCTTTGTCTTGGTCTGTGAATGATTTTCCTCCATGCCAACATCTCAGTCCATCCAGCATGGTTTGTCTTGGTCTGTGGCTGATATTCCTCCATGCCACCATCTCAGTCCCTTCAGCATCATTTGTCTTGGTCTGTGGATGATATTCCTCCATGCCACCATCTCAGTCCATCCAACTTCTTTGTCTTGGTCTGTGAATGATTTTCCTCCATGCCAACATCTCAGCCCATCCAGCATGGTTTGTCATGGTCTGTGGATGATATTCCTCCATGTCACAATCTCAGTCCATCCAGCATGGTTTGTCTTGGTCTCTGGATGATATTCCTCCATGCTACCATCTCAGTCCATCCAGCATCTTTGTTTTGGTCTGTGAATGATTTTCCTCCATGCCAACATCTCAGTCCATCCAGCATGGTTTGTCTTGGTCTGTGGATGATTTTCCTCCATGCCAACATCTCAGTCCATCCAGCATAGTTTGTCTTGGTCTGTGAATGATTCCCCCCCCCCCCCATCTCAGTCCCTTCAGCATCATTTGTCTTGGTCTGTGGATGATATTCCTCCATGCCACCCTCTCAGTCCCTCCAGCATTGTTTGTCTTGGTCTGTGGACGATATTCCTCCAAGCCACCATCTCAGTCCATACAGCATCTTTGTCTTAGTCTGTGAATGATTTTTCTCCATGCCAACATCTCAGTCCATCCAGCATGGTTTGTCTTGGTCTGTGGACGATATTCCTCCAAGCCACCATCTCAGTCCATACAGCATCTTTGTCTTAGTCTGTGAATGATTTTTCTCCATGCCAACATCTCAGTCCATTCAGCATGGTTTGTCTTGGTCTGTGGACGATATTCCTCCAAGCCACCATCTCAGTCAATACAGCATCATTTGTCTTGGTCTGTGGATGATATTCCTCCATGCCACCATCTCAGTCCCTCCAGCATTGTTTGTCTTGGTCTGTGGACGATATTCCTCCAAGCCACCATCTCAGTCCATACAGCATCTTTGTCTTAGTCTGTGAATGATTTTTCTCCATGCCAACATCTCAGTCCATCCAGCATGGTTTGTCTTGGTCTGTGGATGATATTCCTATATGTCACAATCTCAGTCCATCCAGCATGATTTGTCTTGGTCTGTGGATGATATTCCTCCATGCCACCATCTCAGTCCATCCAGCATCTTTGTCTTGGTCTGTGGATGATTTTCCTCCATGCCAACATCCCAGTCCATCCAGCATGGTTTGTCTTGGTCTGTGGATGATATTCCTCCAGGCCACCATCTCAGTCCCTCCAGCATCGTATGTCTTGGTTTGCCTCTGACACTTCTCCCGCTTATCTGTTCAGTTGTCTCAATATTTTCTAATGACGCTCTTCTCATGACATGATCAAAGAACACCGTTTCCTTTTTATATCGTAAATAATGTTCTACTTTCATGAGCCTTTCCCAAGCCCTCGTTGTTGGTTACTCTGGCATTCCAAGGTATTCACAATATACAACTCAGGACATGTGAGAAAAGACCAGAACGACGCATAATCAAACTGCAGCTGGTACTACTAGTATTGTTAATCTTTGCTGGCAGTTGAAGATGAGGACTGAGTGCTGTGACGATGGGTGTCTCTACTCAACAGCTCAGAAACAATGCCTCCGCTGCTTTTTCGTAATTACTACTATGAGGCGAAGTCATTAAGTAACCAGCATTTTATGAATTACATTTTCACAACAGTGCAAAAAGAAATGTTATGTGCGATATTTCTCAACATAGTCCCCCTGCCTGGCAACACACTAGGTCAGCCTGGCAACACACAAGGTCAGCCTGGCAACACACAAGGTCAGCCTGGCAACACACTAGGTCAGCCTGGCAACACACTAGGTCAGCCTGGCAACACACTAGGTCAGCCTGGCAACACACTAGGTCAGCCTGGCAACACACAAGGTCAGCCTGGCAACACACAAGGTCAGCCTGGCAACACACAAGGTCAGCCTGGCAACACACTAGGTCAGCCTGGCAACACACTAGGTCAGCCTGGCAACACACTAGGTCAGCCTGGCAACACACTAGGTCAGCCTGGCAACACACTAGGTCAGCCTGGCAACACACAAGGTCAGCCTGGATGTCATGAAATGCCGCCTTAACATCCCAGAATATTTTCTCGGTCTCAAAATTTGAGAGGCCAATTTGAGAAAGAATGAATTAATCGCGCTGCTCCACGGCTATCTAGTCGTGAGGTAAGATTATTCACAAAAAGCCTCTAGCCATGACGTAAGCTTGCAGATGGCAAGTAAAATGGGCTACTTGAGACGGACACAACTAGATAATTTAAATTAGTCTACACCTTGGAAAACTGCTGACCCAGACGGGCTATGACACCACACAGACACATTGGCACCTTCTTGCCCAGGTAGACCCTGGCTGAATCAACAATGAACTGGGCCATTGGATGAATAAAGGCAATTACCTGTAGAAAGGTGGAGATAATAACCCTAAGGCAGTAAACAAGCCAAGTCAACACCTGATAAGTAGAGCTAGGAAACCGCCCAACCGCGATGGCTGACCTCAATCTGGTAGAGACTAGAGGTGCAAGGTGTGAAATCACTGATAAGACTCAGGGGGCTAATAATTGTCAGACCCACAGGTGTGATGGCCAGGTTGCAGTGATAATTGCAATTACCGTCAGGGGGAGATAAGAATTTATGACGGGAATGCCAAGGAGATAATACTGTCTGCTGGACTCAGCTTAAATAAGGGTCCCTAGCCTGTTTTATGTTAGAAAATGTTTGACTTCAGAACAGGTGAGACAACCAGCTCGTTTGTAGTCATACGTATGATTCTTATGTTGCTAGATTTCACTAGGAGAATTATTTCTTAGTAACTAGTCCCTTAGTAAGTCTCTTAGTCTCTTAGATGGATGTACCGATTTTCAGTCTATATCTGATCTAGGTTATTTCAAGAACTATCTTTGGCGTAGGTTACTTGAGTGTTCTTTCTAAGTTCTGTGTTCAATATCATTGTGCTTCATGTATTACTCTTCTGAGAAGTAGAAACTTGTGAAAGGCATATCATTGTCTAAGTATACTTTTAGGTGTCTTGGTAGATGCTTGTCATTTCTTTGTAAACTAGACTAGTCTCTTTTTGGTGTGTGCATTTGTTGTACAGAATATAGTCAACTGACTATTTATTTAATTCTTACAACAGCAGTAACTAAGTGGTGATTAAACCGGGCAGATCAGCAAATATGGCTGGTCTGTGTGGTCACTTCAATTAGACTTGTTGTATATCTCATTTTGTAGCTATACAATATTAGTACTCATTAATAATGCCTGATGCTATTATGTTGAGTATCATTAGATGTCCATCTTGAAGTAATATAATGTTTATGGATAGGTTGGATGTATGTAATTTCATATGAATATACGATGCTAGGAATATGCTTCGTACATATTCTTTTTGTGTATATACGTCTCATTTCGTATACATACAAATTAACTAGTGCATTATGCTATGATGTTAAAGTATCATAATATGTCTAGTTTAATCAATATGTTTATGTGTATTGGATGTTTGATATATTGATTTGTCATATGCAAACCTACCAATATGAAGTGTTATGCTATTGTCTGCGCATTGGCACATTGGCCAACGATTGTGTTGGAAGCAGAGGTGTAATGGTACAGACATTACCCACAATTGGTATAGGGTATATGGTGCTAAACTTTCTCAGTGTATTGTGGGCGTGCGTTCACGGTAATGCATGGGAACCTGGCACAGCTACTGGTCACGGCTTGTAAGCCCGGATGACCCGGTACTATTATAATACCATTACCGACCCGGTGAGCTGCTAAACCAACTTTGGACGGAGCGGCTGTACGACACAGAATTTCTGTATTAGCGACATGGACATGGGGCGGCAGAAATGTAATCATTACAGGCGTGTGAGACAATTGAAAAACCCGTCCCAGACTAAAGACAGTAGGGAGAAGGAGGATGGTGAACGCAGTAGAGCTGGAAGATACACTTGGCCAGACTGGTCATTGTATATGTTTGTGTTATGATATGTTTACTTAGGATTGCGCTGATGTAGAACTAGATATAACACATTCTTTACTTTCTTTCAAGCTCTCACAAGGAGCACCTATGTTATAGATCTCAGAAACGAGTGACTAGGTAGAGCCAGGACTGGCAGGCGTCAGAATACCGGCAAGCTGTCCTCTTCTTTTTGTGTGTGTCTACTGGAGAGTGGGGATCTGGACCACAGATCCAGATAGATCAAGTAATAAGTAAAGTTACGTAATGTTTGTCATCAATATCAATATGTATATGATTTCATTATCCTCATGTTGACAATCATCCTATGTCTATTGTTATGATTAGTAAATAAATGCTGTAGTATTGTAACTCATAGTTCTGTCATTATATTTTTTTTCCAATTGTGCATACGTGTTGTTTGTGTGTACATTGGTGGGGGTTCACTTACACACCAAGGAAAGGAGCAGTCAGGGAGAAAAACCTGTACTAGGATAGTTGTCCTTAAACTTTAATTCAGACGTAAAAATCTATCCTAGCTAACCTTCTCTTTCCTATTCCTTGGCGAATATTCAGCACAGTTCATTTCAATTTTGTAACGAGCCACTTAGAGCTGTACGTTGGATATTCATGGGCCTAATCTATAGTTCAGCCATATAGATTTTGTCCCTAGTCAGGTTCTGACTATTTGGGGTTGCTCGCCAGTGAATAATACTTTCATCTAGGCGGTGGGGCACCCCGACTTCTGACAGATTGGGGTCCAGTCCGCGATCCTGAACCAGGATTCTAGTAAGCATGGTGATTCTACTAGACCCTAGACAGACGACTTTTCAAAGTTAACTCTTGTAAACTTCAATCATCAAAATAGACTATCATCAAATGTAGCTACTTTTAGTTGAGGAAGTTACAGAGTACATATATAACTTTTCAAAAGTATAACAGATAAGAACTTATGAGAAAACTACCATCATCTATCATTTAGTGTTATCATTAATCATTTAGTGATAATTGGACACTTTAATCATATTTACATTGATGTGTTTGATGATTTAACTGCTTGACTGATTTGCAATTTTATGCTAATATATGCCATGTTCATTTTGACATGTATGCAGTGCATTTTAATGTTTATTTAGGTAAATATTACTGTTGATTACTGTGTAGTATATCTCTCACACTTACTTCACTGCTGTCGCGAGGTACTACTTGAATATTATTTTCAGTTGTCTTTCACTGCTGAGGCTAAACTATACACATTGGATAGCGTAGACTGTCAGTAGTTAACTCTTGTCGTTCTAGCTTATATCTGAATTTGATATATACATAGGAGCTTACCTGAATATAGTCATTAGCAATTATGGTCTTACGTTACCGGAATCTCGAAGAGGACATAAAGGCGCGCGCAGATTTCTCAGAGTCCGCGAGAGGGTGGGGCATAAGAAAAGGCTTAAAGGGGGAGCAACTAGAAATATATATCATAGCTGAGTTAGAATGGTGGGACCAAGAAGAAGAAATTATGTTTAAAGAAAATTATGAGTTCTTTGGAGCACAAGAGCATAGCAAATCTGAAGGAGTAAAGATGGAGAAAACGCATATGGAAACAGTCAATGTGGAGAAGCTAACTTTTCTAGCGGAACATAAGGTAGGAGATATGGATGCTCACCCAACCAGGAAGGAAGGGACATCTTTGCCACCCACCGCAGAATCAGAGGTAGTGGACCGGGAACTACAGGTTCTCCTTCGACCCAGTCCTAAACGGAAAAGAGGGAAGAAAAAACGTGCCAATGGCACTTCAAACAGTCACAAACGTGATAACTGTTTGGACCACGGAAATTGTGGTCTCACTGGTTCGCCAGTACAGGACCTTCAGGAAAACCACTTGACTTCTATGAGAAATGAATCTCGAGAGAAAGAGGAACTGAAGACAACCTTTAATGAGGTCGCATGCGGAGACCTAGTCGATTCTCACATTCCCTTCTGTTCACAGAATCACGAAGTGGAATTACATCTGACGGAAATAGGGAGGAAGGAAGAAACGGAATCCCAGGTGAATTTCAATACTGCAACGCAGGAAGAAGCATCAGTTATCAGTTCAGATAATTTGCCTACTAACAGTTACCCAGAGGACAACTGTTCGTACCACAAGATATGTGGTTTAACTGGTCCGCCAGTACAAGACTCCCAGGAATCTCATTTTACTTCAACGAGGGGTGAAACTCAAGAAGAAGAGGACCTGAGGACAGCTTTGAAAGAGGTCGAAGATGGAGAGGTAACCGACCTTATTATTCCCTTCAGCTCAGGCAAGCAAGAAGTGGGATTACATTTGACTAAGATAGGGATGAAGGACGATCCAGAACCCCTTGTGATCTTTGAGGCTGCAGCTCAGGAAAAGACACTAGATCTCAGTTCAAATCATTTACCTAATGTGATGGATTGTTTAGACACCAGCCCACCACAGGATTTATCTCAACTGGACTTAGCCCATGAAAGCACGACCAGAGAGGAACATCCAGACCAGGAAACATTTCCAGTTGTTATCTCACAGTATACCAGTTCGGAGACTCAGGAAACACAGGGAATTGTCATGAGCCAGAATATGGACTCTGATATTGTGCAGACAACATTGTCTGTAGTTGCTAAAGAAGAACATTCTTTGCACAAGATGGGGGAAGAAACGCCTATCATCTCATTAGCTGAAGTTATCAGGGAATTCCAGCAACAGGGACCTGAAGTAACAGAAGTCAAGAGTGGTTTGGAATCAACACTCTTAGGACTCAATCTACCCTTCAGTCAGGTCGATTTGATAGGAGTAGATCAGCTATTTGTGGATACTTTATTCAAAAGTAACTCCACTTTATCGCCCTGGAGTAACTATGTTATTTCTCAAAGCAGGACAATTTGGCACACTAAATTTCCAATTTCTAGCACGGTTTGTACAAGAAACTCTAATGCAGAGAAACTCAGCCCATTAACTGATTATCAGGGGAAGAAACCGCGACACCGAGGAGGGACGATTGTTACGCCCGACTTTGAAGGAATAAAGCGCCAGTTGAATTTATATCATGGGACCATGATGTGTAACATTATTCCTTTCAAAAGGAAGATATTGATGGATCAGTTAAGAATCTATAAAGGATGTAGGAAAATCACGGAGATAAGCTTTGCTGTGGCCAGCTTATGCGAGACTTCACTACGGGGACATCCTCGGCTGAAAGGATTAAATCACGTGAGGGAGTGGACTAAGACAGTCGCCCACAGGCGTAGACGGATCCCGTTGATTGTGATCGTTCCCAGAGGGGTAAAATTACAACCTCCTGACAATTACCGGATTTTACCAAGCTATTGCATGGAATCCCGGCCGAAAACCAGGTACAAGGACCTATCCAGAGTATCCTTGGAGTATGGAAATGGGACGTCTTTATGCAGAAGCAGGACAACCCACTGCCACAAGGAATATTGGAAACCTTTAGGCAGATACAGAACGGAGAGTGCTTAGGCATTATTCTGGGATGTACAGCGTGCTTTGACAAAAGATTTCTGGCAGAAACTTTGTTTTTAAGGGGGAAGCTCTGTCATGAAATGCCGCCTTAACATCCCAGAATATTTTCTCGGTCTCAAAATTTGAGAGGCCAAATTGAGAAAGAATGAATTAATCGCGCTGCTCCACGGCTATCTAGTCGTGAGGTAAGATTATTCACAAAAAGCCTCTAGCCATGACGTAAGCTTGCAGATGGCAAGTAAAATGGGCTACTTGAGACGGACACAACTAGATAATTTAAATTAGTCTACACCTTGGAAAACTGCTGACCCAGACGGGCTATGACACCACACAGACACATTGGCACCTTCTTGCCCAGGTAGACCCTGGCTGAATCAACAATGAACTGGGCCATTGGGTGAATAAAGGCAATTACCTGTAGAAAGGTGGAGATAATAACCCTAAGGTAGTAAACAAGCCAAGTCAACACCTGATAAGTAGAGCTAGGAAACCGCCCAACCGCGATGGCTGACCTCAATCTGGTAGAGCCTAGAGGTGCAAGGTGTGAAATCACTGATAAGACTCAGGGGGCTAATAATTGTCAGACCCACAGGTGTGATGGCCAGGTTGCAGTGATAATTGCAATTACCGTCAGGGGGAGATAAGAATTTATGACGGGAATGCCAAGGAGATAATACTGTCTGCTGGACTCAGCTTAAATAAGGGTCCCTAGCCTGTTTTATGTTAGAAAATGTTTGACTTCAGAACAGGTGAGACAACCAGCTCGTTTGTAGTCATACGTATGATTCTTATGTTGCTAGATTTCACTAGGAGAATTATTTCTTAGTAACTAGTCCCTTAGTAAGTCTCTTAGTCTCTTAGATGGATGTACCGATTTTCAGTCTATATCTGATCTAGGTTATTTCAAGAACTATCTTTGGCGTAGGTTACTTGAGTGTTCTTTCTAAGTTCTGTGTTCAATATCATTGTGCTTCATGTATTACTCTTCTGAGAAGTAGAAACTTGTGAAAGGCATATCATTGTCTAAGTATACTTTTAGGTGTCTTGGTAGATGCTTGTCATTTCTTTGTAAACTAGACTAGTCTCTTTTTGGTGTGTGCATTTGTTGTACAGAATATAGTCAACTGACTATTTATTTAATTCTTACAACAGCAGTAACTAAGTGGTGATTAAACCGGGCAGATCAGCAAATATGGCTGGTCTGTGTGGTCACTTCAATTAGACTTGTTGTATATCTCATTTTGTAGCTATACAATATTAGTACTCATTAATAATGCCTGATGCTATTATGTTGAGTATCATTAGATGTCCATCTTGAAGTAATATAATGTTTATGGATAGGTTGGATGTATGTATGTGTAATTTCATATGAATATACGATGCTAGGAATATGCTTCGTACATATTCTTTTTGTGTATATACGTCTCATTTCGTATACATACAAATTAACTAGTGCATTATGCTATGATGTTAAAGTATCATAATATGTCTAGTTTAATCAATATGTTTATGTGTATTGGATGTTTGATATATTGATTTGTCATATGCAAACCTACCAATATGAAGTGTTATGCTATTGTCTGCGCATTGGCACATTGGCCAACGATTGTGTTGGAAGCAGAGGTGTAATGGTACAGACATTACCCACAATTGGTATAGGGTATATGGTGCTAAACTTTCTCAGTGTATTGTGGGCGTGCGTTCACGGTAATGCATGGGAACCTGGCAAAGCTACTGGTCACGGCTTGTAAGCCCGGATGACCCGGTACTATTATAATACCATTACCGACCCGGTGAGCTGCTAAACCAACTTTGGACGGAGCGGCTGTACGACACAGAATTTCTGTATTAGCGACATGGACATGGGGCGGCAGAAATGTAATCATTACAGGCGTGTGAGACAATTGAAAAACCCGTCCCAGACTAAAGACAGTAGGGAGAAGGAGGATGGTGAACGCAGTAGAGCTGGAAGATACACTTGGCCAGACTGGTCATTGTATATGTTTGTGTTATGATATGTTTACTTAGGATTCTTTACTTTCTTTCAAGCTCTCACAAGGAGCACCTATGTTATAGATCTCAAGAACGAGTGACTAGGTAGAGCCAGGACTGGCAGGCGTCAGAATACCGGCAAGCTGTCCTCTTCTTTTTGTGTGTCTACTGGAGAGTGGGGATCTGGACCACAGATCCAGATAGATCAAGTAATAAGTAAAGTTACGTAATGTTTGTCATCAATATCAATATGTATATGATTTCATCATCCTCATATTGACAATCATCCTATGTCTATTGTTATGATTAGTAAATAAATGCTGTAGTATTGTAACTCATAGTTCTGTCATTATATTTTTTTCCAATTGTGCATACGTGTTGTGTGTGTACATTGGTGGGGGTTCACTTACACACCAAGGAAAGGAGCAGTCAGGGAGAAAAACCTGTACTAGGATAGTTGTCCTTAAACTCATTAATTCAGACGTAAAAATCTATCCTAGCTAACCTTCTCTTTCCTATTCCTTGGCGAATATTCAGCACAGTTCATTTCAATTTTGTAACGAGCCACTTAGAGCTGTACGTTGGATATTCATGGGCCTATTCTATAGTTCAGCCATATAGATTTTGTCCCTAGTCAGGTTCTGACTATTTGGGGTTGCTCGCCAGTGAATAATACTTTCATCTAGGCGGTGGGGCACCCCGGTGCCAAGTCCTAACCTCATTCTGGATGTTTCAAGACCTCAAATTTTAGAGCACACAGTGTATCCACTGTATACGCAGCCGTATGACAGAGCTCTGCCTCCAGAGCTATGATCACCCTGTCAGGTCACACATGAGAGGATCCAGTCCCGTCTCATTTCCACAAGGCAGGATGATCATTTTTGAAGACTTTCTTTGTCTTGGTTAAGAAGTTTCTGTTTTGCAAAGAACATATTTATATAGCAATGTCTCTGCTCCCCTGTCAATTTTTGTTTGCCGATGAAGTCTCTGAAGCTCTATAATTTGTGATTATTTTCTTATAAAATTGACCTTCTCCCCTTTCTGTTTTTCCCTTTCATTTATTCAAGCCAAAGTAGGTAAATTAACCACACGGTCATGATTATCATGCCTTAATACAGTTTCACGAACAAACTGGCAACAATAGGAAACATTGTACATGGTTATATTTGTGAACAAGTTACAAACACACACACACACACATCTATCAACAATATGAACACATATGTAACCTTTTCATATCCACTTCCCCCTCTGCTGTGTGTCCACCGTGACGAGGTAGAGGGGCTTGTGCGTCCCAATGACCCCAAGAGCTATGCCGACGGTAGCACAGCTACTGGTAGGGCCACCCATGTCGGACAGGTCAAGGGAGAGGGACCAGACGAAGAGACACACAAACCTGCTGCCTTGTAGGTAGACTGGGGACAGTCAAAGGCTAGGGAAAGCACCCCAAATACATGCTTGTCGAAATCGGATGTACTGAGCCACAGGCTTGACAAAGCAGTGCAACGTGAAACCTGCTGCCTTGTAGGTAGACTGGGGACAGTCAAAGGCTAGGGAAAGCATCCCGAATAAATGCTTGTCGAAATCGGATGTACTGAGCCACAGGCTTGACAAAGCAGTGCAACGTAACTTAATTCATGATGTCACAAATCAAAATTAATCGATATGGTGCTAATCCCGTGAAGTCCCATCAGGCGGTGATAGTGCCGGGCCCCCTGCCTCGAGGGGGTCCACCCATGACTACTGGTGGTCACCTTCCCCTGTGCTGTGGAGTCAAGGCACAGAGGAGTAGGTTAAGAGCTATTGACCAAATACCCCGGACACTCAACATACTACAGTGGAATGCCGAAGGAGTTTACAAGAAGAAAGACTCCCTAACACAGCGTCTTCATAATGATAGAATAGATGTGGCATGCATTCAAGAGACACACCTCAACGCCAATCACAAATTCTCAGTCAGAGGATATCAGGCCACACGTTTCGACCGCGAAGGACACAAAGGAGGAGTTCTAATACTTACACGAAATACAATACCTTGCAGCGAAGTATCTGTGATCTCTGACAACCAAACAGAAATTATAGGTGTTGATATAATGATAAAGGACGTGAAAATAAGAATCTACAATCTGTATAGCCCAGCAGATAAGGACCTTACACTCTCAAACATGAAAATAACTGACACAAACTGCATTATTGTCGGAGACTTTAATAGCCGTTCAGAAAGATGGGGATACCCAGATACTGACAAAAGAGGAGATGAATTGGAGGACTGGGAAATAGACTCAAATCTCCATCTACTCAACAAAGCGGATGACACACCGAGCTTCTACTCCAGAAGATGGCTTACCACTTCTACTCCAGACTTAGCTTTCTGCACAGGAGACATCCTCCACAAAATCGATCGCCATGTGCTGGACCAATTAGCAGGTAGTGACCACAGACCAATCAAGCTTGAAATGAATATGGAGTATGTTCCACAGGAGCAAAAGCCCTTGCCCCGCTGGAATTACAAACGAGCAGATTGGGACAGATTTGCCATACTAACAGACAAATATTGTGAAAACATAAATACACGATATGGCAACATAAAGCAAATGGTGGAAAGTCTAAACAGAGCGATAATACAGGCAGCCACTGAGTCCATTCCAAGAGGAGCGAGGAAAAATTACAAACCATACTGGACTGAAGAACTACAAAGTTTGGAGGACAAAGTTGAAGATGCCAGGAAGACAGCAGAGAGAGAACAAACAATTGAAGCAAACATCTCTCTCAAAGCCATCTCAGCAAAATATAAAAGAACAGTAAATCAAACAACAAGAGATTGTTGGAGGGAAAAAACAGAAAACCTGAATTTTGACAGGGATGGAAACAAACTATGGAAACTAGTGAAAGCCATGAACAATGAAGGACCTAGAAACAAACAAATAACAATTAAACAAGGAAATGCCTTGCTTACGGGCAAAAAGGCTGCAAATGCACTAATGGAACACTATGCAAATGCAAACCACATTGATATTACAACCGAACAGAAGAAAGCAATCAAAGACAAACAGATACATCATAGAAATACAGAGACAGCAGCAGAATATATGATGGCAAATCTAACAATGGAAGAAATGGAACAGGCAATGAATACCCTAAAAAAGAAGAAATCACCAGGAAAGGATGGAATCACAAATGAAATGCTAATAGGACTAGGCACCAAGGCAAAGAAGAAACTACTAGCAGTCCTAAATAACAGCTGGAAGAGAGGAATAGTCCCACAGGCATGGAAGGAAGCTATACTAATACCAGTCCCAAAGAAAGGAAAAGACCTGGAAGAACCAAATGGCTATCGACCTATCAGTCTACTTAGCTGTGTAGGAAAATTAATGGAACGCATTATCAATGGCAGGCTAACATGGCATCTGGAAGAAAACAAACTCTTAACACCACACCAAGCAGGATTCAGAAAATACAGATCCACTGAAGATCAAATAACCTATATAGCTCAGGAAATAGAGGATGCCTTCCAAGAGAAAAAGCACACACTAGCAGTCTGGATAGATTTAGAAAAAGCATTTGATAAAGTATGGAAGGAAGGACTGAAAGTAAAACTGCAAAACATGCATGTTTGTGGAAAAATGTATAAATGGATCAGCCACTACCTTGAGAACAGAACTGCCAGGACAAAAGTACAAGGACAAACAAGCAAAATGATGCTGCTGGAGCAAGGTGTCCCCCAAGGAGGAGTTCTTTCACCAACATTATTCCTAGCATATATAAATGACATCACAGAAAATTTTCCAGCCAGAGTACACACATCCTCCTTTGCAGATGACCTAGCCATATGGACATCTGAAGAATATATTAGTACAGCTAACAGCAGAATACAGCAAGCCTTATTAGCGCTAGAGGACTGGTCAAAATCATGGCTAGTGAAGATAAGTGAGGAGAAAACAACATGCACAGTGTTCTCCCTCTCAAATAAAACTCAGCAACCTAAGCTGGTATTGAATGGAAAAATATTGCGCCATGAAGAAAATCCAAACTATCTAGGAGTCACCTTTGATCGTCGCCTGACATGGAAGACACAGGTTGAGAAAAATCGAACAAGAGCAAGGCAGAGAATGGCAATCATGAAAAAGCTTGCTGGTACAACGTGGGGAGCAGATGAGAAAGTTCTCAAGAAGTTATATACTGGACGGGTGAGGCCAGTACTGGAATATGGCATTGCAGCTTGGGCAACAGCAGCTAAGTCAAACTTTAACAAAATAAGTAGAGTCCAAAACCAAGGAATGCGAATCATAACTGGAAGCCTGAAGACAACGCCTATTAATGAACTAGAAAAGATCACTTGTTTACAACCAATGCAGGATAGAAGAGATAGCAGAGCCCAGCAACAAGCAGAAAAATTTAGAAGATTGACAGACCACCCTATGTACAACAGATTTAATGGTTTTGGAAAGGGAAGACTGAAGCGTAGCAGCTTTGTAGAAACTGCAAAACGAAGGATTAGGGCAGATCCTATACTTAACATATCAACAGTCAAGCCCATACACAATGCACACAACTTCCCAGCTTGGAGACAGCAGCAACTGCCTGAGATGATAGAAAACATTCCTGGTATTGAGAAAAAGAACACTCAGCATGAAACCGAAAGAAGAGAAATAACCCTAAACTACATAAAAGAACATTACCCAAGCAGGAATTGGACCCATGCATATACAGATGGATCAGCCAAAAATTCAATAGAGAATGGAGGAGGAGGAATTCTCCTAAATTTAAAAAATGGAGTGAAAAAAACACATTCAATGGCAACTGGAAAATTTTCAAGTAACTTCAAAGCGGAGGTAGAGGCTTTGAAAACTGCAGCAGAAATGCTCCTGATGGAGGAAAATAAAGAGAAGCAAATAGCTATCTTCACAGATGCAAAGTCAGCTGTCTCAATACTCAAGAGCAATAACAGCACAGAACTAACTGACCTAAGAGCAGCACTCCATGGTCTATGCCAGAAATCCAAAAAAGTTGTAATACAGTGGATCCCATCACATTGCAGTATACCTGGAAACGAAGAGGCTGACAGACTGGCAAAAGAGGGCGGACGACTACCACAGCCTGACATAGACATAACCTATAATGAGGCAAAGAGGTTGATAAAAAGCACTTATAGAACCAAATGGGAATCTGAGCATCTAGGCCATCAGAAGGATGATGCATATTACAAACTCGACCGAAGAGAACAAGTAGCAATCTTCAGACTCCGCACAGGACATAACAGGCTGAAATACCACTTGTTCAATAAACTAAAGATAGGAGATACTGATGAATGTAATTGTAGAACTGGAAAAATGACAGCAAAACATTTGCTGCAGGATTGCCCAACGTATGCAGAACAGAGAAAGATATTTTGGCCCACACCTGCTTCATTTGAGGACAAGCTCTATGGAGATATCAACAAGCTCAAGTTGACCGCAGCTTACTTTAACTACATACAGGTTGACATTTAAAGGTGCATGAAGACCCAGAGGCATGAAATGGAATATTGCTTGGATAGCAAATCCATTATGTGGAAAGTCCAAATCGAAAGCTCGCTGTGTGGGCTTCATAAAAGGTGGAAAAGTGTCCTAGTGGCACGAAATGGAATATTGCTTGGATAGCAAATCCATTACGTGGAAAGTCCGAATCAAAAGCCCATTGTGTGGGCTTCATAAAAGGTGGAAAAGTGTCCTAGTGGCATGAAATGGAATATTGCTTGGATAGCAAATCCATTACGTGGAAAGTCCGAATCGAAAGCTCACTGTGTGGATGTCATCTGCAGACTGCATACTTCTGGTTTCCGGGAGAACAGCCTATGGTGAACGGAAGGCCCAATATACGGAAGTGAGGCTAAGCAGCCATGTGCAGGACGTGACGATTCCTTGGGTGAGCCCAGTACCAGAGCGCTATGTATCGGCTCTGCAAGTATGGAAGCCTCCTTGGATGGCGGGGAATGCCCACGGTCTGCCCCTGCCTTCCCCTGAGGGCTGACCAGGATCTTTGGCTGTTCTATATGGACCAGCTGGGATGGGGGATAACACCACAACAGTGAGAGTCAAACGTCCTAAGAAACCCCCGGGAAGGTTAACCCGGTCAACAAATGCCCGCAGAAGTCGGATGTGTCGGCCTAACGGCGCAAGAACGCAGCTCTGCTGTAAACAGGCACAACGCAATCACATCCGAAAAAAAACTCCGGATGAACGAAGAAGAAGAAGAAGATATCCACTTCAATAAATCAGAGGAAAACATTAACAAAAAAGTTGGCAGTTTGACCTGGATTTTAAAATTCCAGTCATGTTGTTACTATTGACAGCCCGAATATACAAGAGACAAAACTGCAGATGTAGATATCAATGTCAGGTGATTGAGTTGAGTTGAGTTGAGTCAAGAACCGACATAAGAGCACTCGGGACATTCCCATAAATTCTCCTTCTTCATCTTCAACTATCAGTGAAGAACCCCAATACTAACAACTCATCACCATTAGTATTCGAGTGAATGAAAGAAGAAGAAATCCCGAAGATTCAGAGTTGTCTGTCTGCTCTTGAGAGGTCAATGCCATTCGCGGGAGAGGCTTAAATGCCCTAAATATACAATGGTAGTTCCTTTAGTAAAAGAATGACAGCATCGCCGTTTTCTGGTACATTATTATCAGTACCCCCTAATACAACTTCAGTAACATGGCAGTTTCCCAACGAACCGAGTTAGAATTCAGCCACGGAAGTCTCTGTGGCGAAGTGGTCAAGCCGTTTGGCGCGGGCTCCGAAGGTTGTGGGTTCGATTCCGGGCCGCGTCCTTTGGGCCTGAGTGTATGGGGGAAATGGGTGGCCAATGTATCCTTCACATAGAAGGCAATGAGGCCAGGCGATGAACCCTGGTCCGACTGTGCTCATAATAGTTGCCTATCAACTTTGCTAACATGCCTGTTGACCTTGTCTCTGGTTGCTATGTCCAAGTTTTACAAGCTGACGTTATTGTATTACTGTCCTCCTGTCTATGTCTGTGTTTGACCAACAGCTGAGTGCTGACTTCCTGTACAGTGTTTCTCAAACTTCTGTAAATCACAAAACCCCATTTAACATAACCAGAATACTCACCATCACCTTTTACAACAGCCATGGACCCTGTGCAATAAGCCCCTGTCACTGGAGGTTAGAAAAAGAATTCTTGCTTGTTATACAGGACTAGTTTTGATACATGTCTGTGAATCTTGGACAATTAGTAATCATGCACAACATCCCCAGAGGTTTCAGAAATGTGGTTTTACAGAAAAATACTTTGGACAGCCAGAAGGGGTAATGTAATTGTGAAAGAGGCTCACATAAAGACAAATTATCCTAAACATCCTGTCCAAACAATTGCCAGAACATCCAGGAAATTGTCTGGTATGTCATGTGACCAGGCTGGAACATCGCAGTTGTCTGGTATGTCATGTGACTAGGCTGAAACATCGCAGTCATGTTCTTCTGTCCTGTATCCTCCACTGTTAAATAAACCCTCAATCAGACCATGCTAAGCCATCCTATCTTCTGCCCTTTATCCTCCACTGGGAAATAAATCCTCAATCAGACCAAGCTAAGCCATCCTATCTTCTATCCTCCACTGGGAAATAAACCCTCAATCAGACCATGCTAAGCCGTCCTATCTGTTGCTATCGCCTGCAGCTCCCTCCATCCCCTCCCAATATTATTCATCTCTGTAATTCCCTTCTCTGTGTGGTTTTAGCTCTCCTGCTATTTCATTTGCCCTGTGGGTTCCAGACACGAGAGTCTCTAGTTATATTGTCCTTGTGTGTTCTCAGTGGGTGTCCTACCCAGCGTCAGCGTTTTTTCCCCACCTCTTGGTTGACTGGGATTTGTTTAGTTCTCTCCAGGAGCTCTACATTTGGTGATTCTGTCATACCATTGAAGCCCCACAATTCTGTGGAGGCACCAGTTGGTGAATATTTGTAGTTGATTACTAACTGTTTTAGGAGCATGACATCACAAACACTTGATAATAATACACACATTTTACATGATTATACTTGTGCTCTCTCTCTATATATATATTTTAATAATGGGAGCATTATGTCTCATAGCTGACTGGATGCATAAAATTGGTTAGTACACATAATAAAGACAGATGAATCAAGTACTGGATGCATAAAGTTGGTTAGTACACATAATAAAGACAGATGAATCAAGTACTGGATGCAATGACCGGGAAAGTAGTCACAATGTTGCTCCGAATAGCATGCACATTTGAACACATGGACAGTTAACTTCTGGAATGATCCATTTAATGATTTCTGGAAACCAAGAATAGCTTAAAAAACAAACAAAAACAAACAAACAAAATGGTAGAAACCAAATCTGCGTATACAGTAGATTTACTGTTGTAAAATGAAAATGGACAGTACAAGGTTAAACTGTCCTAAAAAAAAAATCTGTAGAGTACCAATAATTTTAAACTGGATATAAAAAGGCTCATACATGCAAAGTACAAATGACATAAGCTGATGTAACGCATAAAAACACAAAATCCATGGCACTTTTGTAAAAATCCATGGCACTTTTGTAAAAATCCAGGGCAGCTTAGAACAACATAACACTCCATACACAGCAAACATGCAACAATTACTTTCAACAGAATGAAACCAAATTGTTTAATGAAATCATTCTACACTAAAATTACCCATTCTATGTTTATTGGTTACTTTCTACTGTTCATTTCTAGCGCCTTGTCCACCTGTATTTGAACTATGACCTTAACTCAAGATCTGTAGTGTTATTATGTTAACATATCACTAGCATGTAACAGATTCATGTGGCTCTCACCACAGCCCACCAGGAAGACTCTCAATCCTGGGCCAGTTCTCCTGCCAGATGTATTTTCATGTCCAGGGTGTCTGTCAGTTGATCCCTGCTTCTTCTACCAGAAGGCCTGCCTTCCGTCATTGTTCTCTCCAAGTTAACATACACAGATTAAAACATTCATTACTCTAAACTAAGTTGCTGGGCATATGAAGAATTAAATTAGCAAGTGTCAGGGATGGAATGAGTTAAACAATGGATGTAACTCAGGTCGTAACCAACGTACACACGATCATCTGCTAGGTGGAAATTGCCTGGCCGAAAGCTTCAGAGTGCTTGCTCTTAAACTATTGGTGTGATAATGGCGGGGCAGTGGGTTCTTTCCCCACACAGGTCAGTTGAACTAACACATTGATTTCTCGTCCTTGACTTGGGGGACATAAATTTCAGGTACCTCAGAAGTCGGAGTGAGTTCATCTCATGGCGGGGGACACTGGTAATAGGGAAAGCTAACCCACATGCACAAATAGTGGTACATAAAAAACACTTAAAAACCAAAGAGCCAGTATTTGGGATGCATAATGGTATGTTTAGAAATGTGCACATTAATCAACCCAAGACACTCAACATAGCAACCAAAACAGAACATAGTCCACACACAAAACTATGTCAACCAACTATGCAGACCAGCTGCCTTGTCTGGGAAACTGACATGCTTTGGTTTCATTAAACATCACAGTGGTTTCTAAAGAAGATCAGCACAAAAATGAACACAGATACACTTAAGTATGAGAATGGACATGGATACACTTTAAGTATGAGAATGGACATGGATACACTTTAAGTATGAGAATGGACATGGATACACTTTAGGCATGAGAATGGATACAGGATACACCTTAGGTGTGAGAATGGACATACTTTAGGCATGAGAATGGACATGGATACACTTTAGGCATGAGAATGGATACAGGATACACTTTAGGCATGAGAATGGACATGGATACACTTTAGGTATGAGAATGGACATGGATACACTTTAGGCATGAGAATGGATACAGGATACACTTTAGGCATGAGAATGGATACAGGATACACTTTAGGCATGAGAATGGACATGGATACACTTTAGGTATGAGAATAGATACAGGATACACTTTAGGCATGAGAATGGACATGGATAAACTTTAGGTATGAGAATGGATACAGGATACACTTTAGGTATGAGAATGGATACAGGATACACTTTAGGCATGAGAATGGATACAGGATACACTTTAGGCATGAGAATGGATACAGGATACACTTTAGGCATGAGAATGGACATGGATACACTTTAGGTATGAGAATAGATACAGGATACACTTTAGGCATGAGAATGGACATGGATAAACTTTAGGTATGAGAATGGATACAGGATACACTTTAGGTATGAGAATGGATACAGGATACACTTTAGGCATGAGAATGGACATGGATACACTTTAGGTATAGAATGGATACAGGATACACTTTAGGCATGAGAATGGACATGGATACACTTTAGGCATGAGAATGGACATGGATACACTTTAGGTAAGAGAATGGATACAGGATACACTTTAGGTATGAGAATGGATACAGGTTACACTTTAGGTATGAGAATGGACATGGATACACTTGAGCATGAGAATGCACATGGATACACTTTAGGCATGAGAATGGACATGGATACACTTTAGGCATGAGAATGGATACAGGATACACTTTAGGCATGAGAATGGATACAGGATACACTTTAGGCATGAGAATGGACATGGATACACTTTAGATATGAGAATGGACATGGATTCACTTTAGGTATGAGAATGGATACAGGATACACTTTAGGCATGAGAATGGACATGGATACACTTTAGGCATGAGAATGGACATGGATACACTTTAGGTATGAGAATGGATATAGGAAACACTTTAGGCATGAGAATGGACATGGATACACTTTAGGTATGAGAATGGACATGGATACACTTTAGGCATGAGAATGGACATGGATACACTTTAAGTATGAGAATGGACATGGATACACTTTAGGCATGAGAATGGATACAGGATACACCTTAGGTGTGAGAATGGACATACTTTAGGCATGAGAATGGACATGGATACACTTTAGGCATGAGAATGGATACAGGATACACTTTAGGCATGAGAATGGACATGGATACACTTTAGGTATGAGAATGGACATGGATACACTTTAGGCATGAGAATGGATACAGGATACACTTTAGGCATGAGAATGGATACAGGATACACTTTAGGCATGAGAATGGACATGGATACACTTTAGGTATGAGAATAGATACAGGATACACTTTAGGCATGAGAATGGACATGGCTAAACTTTAGGTATGAGAATGGATACAGGATACACTTTAGGTATGAGAATGGATACAGGATACACTTTAGGCATGAGAATGGACATGGATACACTTTAGGTATAGAATGGATACAGGATACACTTTAGGCATGAGAATGGACATGGATACACTTTAGGCATGAGAATGGACATGGATACACTTTAGGTAACAGAATGGATACAGGATACACTTTAGGTATGAGAATGGATACAGGATACACTTTAGGTATGAGAATGGACATGGATACACTTGAGCATGAGAATGCACATGGATACACTTTAGGCATGAGAATGGACATGGATACACTTTAGGCATGAGAATGGATACAGGATACACTTTAGGCATGAGAATGGATACAGGATACACTTTAGGCATGAGAATGGACATGGATACACTTTAGGTATGAGAATGGACATGGATACACTTTAGGTATGAGAATGGATACAGGATACACTTTAGGCATGAGAATGGACATGGATACACTTTAGGCATGAGAATGGACATGGATACACTTTAGGTATGAGAATGGATATAGGAAACACTTTAGGCATGAGAATGGACATGGATACACTTTAGGTATGAGAATGGACATGGATACACTTTATGTACGAGAATGGATACAGGATACACTTTAGGCATGAGAATGGATACAGGATACACTTTAGGTATGAGAATGGACATGGATACACTTTAGGTATGAGAATGGACATGGATACACTTTAGGTATGAGAATGGATACAGGATACACTTTAGGCATGAGAATGGACATGGATACACTTTAGGTATGAGAATGGACATGGGTACACTTTAGGTACGAGAATGGAGATGGATACACTTTAGGCGTGAGAATGGACATGGATACACTTTAGGTATAGAATGGATACAGGATACACTTTAGGCATGAGAATGGACATGGATACACTTTAGGCATGAGAATGGACATGGATACACTTGAGCATGAGAATGCACATGGATACACTTTAGGCATGAGAATGGACATGGATACACTTTAGGCATGAGAATGGATACAGGATACACTTTAGGCATGAGAATGGATACAGGATACACTTTAGGCATGAGAATGGACATGGATACACTTTAGGTATGAGAATGGACATGGATACACTTTAGGTATGAGAATGGATACAGGATACACTTTAGGCATGAGAATGGACATGGATACACTTTAGGCATGAGACTGGACATGGATACACTTTAGGTATGAGAATGGATATAGGAAACACTTTAGGCATGAGAATGGACATGGATACACTTTATGTACGAGAATGGATACAGGATACACTTTAGGCATGAGAATGGATACAGGATACACTTTAGGTATGAGAATGGACATGGATACACTTTAGGTATGAGAATGGACATGGATACACTTTAGGTATGAGAATGGATACAGGATACACTTTAGGCATGAGAATGGACATGGATACACTTTAGGTATGAGAATGGACATGGATACACTTTAGGTATGAGAATGGACATGGATACACTTTAGGTATGAGAATGGATACAGGATACACTTTAGGCATGAGAATGGACATGGATACACTTTAGGTATGAGAATGGACATGGATACACTTTAGGTACGAGAATGGAGATGGATACACTTTAGGCGTGAGAATGGACATGGATACACTTTAGGTATAAGAATGGAGATGGATACACTTTAGGTACGAGAATGGAGAT
The DNA here is from genome assembly GCA_963921405.1 of Cepaea hortensis. Lineage (NCBI taxonomy): Eukaryota > Metazoa > Mollusca > Gastropoda > Stylommatophora > Helicidae > Cepaea > Cepaea hortensis. The sequence continues at coordinate 46,713,297 of OY992897.1, forward strand.
GGATACACTTTAGGCATGAGAATGGACATGGATACACTTTAAGCATGAGAATGGACATGGATACACTGTAGGCATGAGAATGGACATGGATACCCTTTAGGCATGATAATGGATACAGGATACACTTTAGGTATGAGAATGGACATGGCTACACTTTAGACATGATAATGGGCATGGATACACTTTAGGCATGAGAATGGATACAGGATACACTTTAGGCATGAGAATGGACATGGATACACTTTAGGCATGAGAATGGACAGACGATATACTTTAGGCATGAGAATGGACATGGATACACTTTAGGCATGAGAATGGACACAGAATACACTTTAGACATGAGAATGGACACAGGATATACTTTAGGTATGAGAATGGACATGGATACACTTTAGACATGAGAATAGACATGGATACACTTTAGGCATGAGAATGGATATAGGATACACTTTAGGCATGAGAATGGACATGGATACACTTTAGGCATGAGAATGGATATAGGATACACTTTAGGCATGAGAATGGACACAGGATACACTATAGGCATGAGAATGGACATGGATATACTTTAGGCATGAGAAAGGACACAGGATACACTTTAGGCATGAGAATGGACATGGATATACTTTAGGTATGAGAATGGACACAGGATATACTGTAGGCATGAGAATGGACACAGGATACACTTTAGGCATGAGAATGGACATGGATATACTTTAGGTATTAGAATGGACACAGGATATACTGTAGGCATGAGAATGGACATGGATACACTTTAGGCATGAGAATGGATACAGGATACACTTTATGTATGAGAATGGACACAGGATACACTTTAGGCATGAGAATGGACACAGGATACACTTTAGGTATGAGAATGGACACAGGATACACTTTAGGCATGAGAATGGACATGGATACACTTTAGGCATGAGAATGGAGACTGTATACACTTTAGGTATGAGAATGGATACAGGATACATGATATACTTTAGGTATGAGAATGGACACAGGATATACTTTAAGCATGAGAATGGACACAGGATACACTTTAGGTATGAGAATGGACACAGGATACACTTTAGGCATGAGAATGGACATGGATACACTTTAGGCATGAGAATGGACATGGATACACTTTAGGCATGAGAATGGACATGGATACACTTTAGGTATGAGAATGGATACAGGATACACTTTAGACATGAGAATGGACATGGATACACTATAGGTATGAGAATGGATACACTATAGGTATGAGAATGGATGCAGGATACACTTTAGGCATGAGAATGGACATGGATACACTTTAGGTATGAGAATGGACATGGATACACTTTAGGTATGAGAATGGATACAGGATACACTTTAGGCATGAGAATGGAGATGGATACACTTTAGGCGTGAGAATGGACATGGATACACTTTAGGTATAAGAATGGAGATGGATACACTTTAGGTACGAGAATGGAGATGGATACACTGTAGGCATGAGAATGGACATGGATACACTTTAAGCATGAGAATGGACATGGATACACTGTAGGCATGAGAATGGACATGGATACCCTTTAGGCATGATAATGGATACAGGATACACTTTAGGTATGAGAATGGACATGGCTACACTTTAGACATGAGAATGGGCATGGATACACTTTAGGCATGAGAATGGATACAGGATACACTTTAGGCATGAGAATGGACATGGATACACTTTAGGCATGAGAATGGACAGACGATATACTTTAGGCATGAGAATGGACATGGATACACTTTAGGCATGAGAATGGACACAGAATACACTTTAGACATGAGAATGGACACAGGATATACTTTAGGTATGAGAATGGACATGGATACACTTTAGACATGAGAATAGACATGGATACACTTTAGGCATGAGCATGGATATAGGATACACTTTAGGCATGAGAATGGACATGGATACACTTTAGGCATGAGAATGGATATAGGATACACTTTAGGCATGAGAATGGACACAGGATACACTATAGGCATGAGAATGGACATGGATATACTTTAGGCATGAGAAAGGACACAGGATACACTTTAGGCATGAGAATGGACATGGCTAAACTTTAGGTATGAGAATGGATACAGGATACACTTTAGGTATGAGAATGGATACAGGATACACTTTAGGCATGAGAATGGACATGGATACACTTTAGGTATAGAATGGATACAGGATACACTTTAGGCATGAGAATGGACATGGATACACTTTAGGCATGAGAATGGACATGGATACACTTTAGGTAACAGAATGGATACAGGATACACTTTAGGTATGAGAATGGATACAGGATACACTTTAGGTATGAGAATGGACATGGATACACTTGAGCATGAGAATGCACATGGATACACTTTAGGCATGAGAATGGACATGGATACACTTTAGGCATGAGAATGGATACAGGATACACTTTAGGCATGAGAATGGATACAGGATACACTTTAGGCATGAGAATGGACATGGATACACTTTAGGTATGAGAATGGACATGGATACACTTTAGGTATGAGAATGGATACAGGATACACTTTAGGCATGAGAATGGACATGGATACACTTTAGGCATGAGAATGGACATGGATACACTTTAGGTATGAGAATGGATATAGGAAACACTTTAGGCATGAGAATGGACATGGATACACTTTAGGTATGAGAATGGACATGGATACACTTTATGTACGAGAATGGATACAGGATACACTTTAGGCATGAGAATGGATACAGGATACACTTTAGGTATGAGAATGGACATGGATACACTTTAGGTATGAGAATGGACATGGATACACTTTAGGCATGAGAATGGACATGGATACACTTTAAGTATGAGAATGGACATGGATACACTTTAGGCATGAGAATGGATACAGGATACACCTTAGGTGTGAGAATGGACATACTTTAGGCATGAGAATGGACATGGATACACTTTAGGCATGAGAATGGATACAGGATACACTTTAGGCATGAGAATGGACATGGATACACTTTAGGTATGAGAATGGACATGGATACACTTTAGGCATGAGAATGGATACAGGATACACTTTAGGCATGAGAATGGATACAGGATACACTTTAGGCATGAGAATGGACATGGATACACTTTAGGTATGAGAATAGATACAGGATACACTTTAGGCATGAGAATGGACATGGCTAAACTTTAGGTATGAGAATGGATACAGGATACACTTTAGGTATGAGAATGGATACAGGATACACTTTAGGCATGAGAATGGACATGGATACACTTTAGGTATAGAATGGATACAGGATACACTTTAGGCATGAGAATGGACATGGATACACTTTAGGCATGAGAATGGACATGGATACACTTTAGGTAACAGAATGGATACAGGATACACTTTAGGTATGAGAATGGATACAGGATACACTTTAGGTATGAGAATGGACATGGATACACTTGAGCATGAGAATGCACATGGATACACTTTAGGCATGAGAATGGACATGGATACACTTTAGGCATGAGAATGGATACAGGATACACTTTAGGCATGAGAATGGATACAGGATACACTTTAGGCATGAGAATGGACATGGATACACTTTAGGTATGAGAATGGACATGGATACACTTTAGGTATGAGAATGGATACAGGATACACTTTAGGCATGAGAATGGACATGGATACACTTTAGGCATGAGAATGGACATGGATACACTTTAGGTATGAGAATGGATATAGGAAACACTTTAGGCATGAGAATGGACATGGATACACTTTAGGTATGAGAATGGACATGGATACACTTTATGTACGAGAATGGATACAGGATACACTTTAGGCATGAGAATGGATACAGGATACACTTTAGGTATGAGAATGGACATGGATACACTTTAGGTATGAGAATGGACATGGATACACTTTAGGTATGAGAATGGATACAGGATACACTTTAGGCATGAGAATGGACATGGATACACTTTAGGTATGAGAATGGACATGGGTACACTTTAGGTACGAGAATGGAGATGGATACACTTTAGGCGTGAGAATGGACATGGATACACTTTAGGTATAGAATGGATACAGGATACACTTTAGGCATGAGAATGGACATGGATACACTTTAGGCATGAGAATGGACATGGATACACTTGAGCATGAGAATGCACATGGATACACTTTAGGCATGAGAATGGACATGGATACACTTTAGGCATGAGAATGGATACAGGATACACTTTAGGCATGAGAATGGATACAGGATACACTTTAGGCATGAGAATGGACATGGATACACTTTAGGTATGAGAATGGACATGGATACACTTTAGGTATGAGAATGGATACAGGATACACTTTAGGCATGAGAATGGACATGGATACACTTTAGGCATGAGACTGGACATGGATACACTTTAGGTATGAGAATGGATATAGGAAACACTTTAGGCATGAGAATGGACATGGATACACTTTATGTACGAGAATGGATACAGGATACACTTTAGGCATGAGAATGGATACAGGATACACTTTAGGTATGAGAATGGACATGGATACACTTTAGGTATGAGAATGGACATGGATACACTTTAGGTATGAGAATGGATACAGGATACACTTTAGGCATGAGAATGGACATGGATACACTTTAGGTATGAGAATGGACATGGATACACTTTAGGTATGAGAATGGACATGGATACACTTTAGGTATGAGAATGGATACAGGATACACTTTAGGCATGAGAATGGACATGGATACACTTTAGGTATGAGAATGGACATGGATACACTTTAGGTACGAGAATGGAGATGGATACACTTTAGGCGTGAGAATGGACATGGATACACTTTAGGTATAAGAATGGAGATGGATACACTTTAGGTACGAGAATGGAGATGGATACACTTTAGGCATGAGAATGGACATGGATACACTTTAAGCATGAGAATGGACATGGATACACTGTAGGCATGAGAATGGACATGGATACCCTTTAGGCATGATAATGGATACAGGATACACTTTAGGTATGAGAATGGACATGGCTACACTTTAGACATGATAATGGGCATGGATACACTTTAGGCATGAGAATGGATACAGGATACACTTTAGGCATGAGAATGGACATGGATACACTTTAGGCATGAGAATGGACAGACGATATACTTTAGGCATGAGAATGGACATGGATACACTTTAGGCATGAGAATGGACACAGAATACACTTTAGACATGAGAATGGACACAGGATATACTTTAGGTATGAGAATGGACATGGATACACTTTAGACATGAGAATAGACATGGATACACTTTAGGCATGAGAATGGATATAGGATACACTTTAGGCATGAGAATGGACATGGATACACTTTAGGCATGAGAATGGATATAGGATACACTTTAGGCATGAGAATGGACACAGGATACACTATAGGCATGAGAATGGACATGGATATACTTTAGGCATGAGAAAGGACACAGGATACACTTTAGGCATGAGAATGGACATGGATATACTTTAGGTATGAGAATGGACACAGGATATACTGTAGGCATGAGAATGGACACAGGATACACTTTAGGCATGAGAATGGACATGGATATACTTTAGGTATTAGAATGGACACAGGATATACTGTAGGCATGAGAATGGACATGGATACACTTTAGGCATGAGAATGGATACAGGATACACTTTACGTATGAAAATGGACACAGGATACACTTTAGGCATGAGAATGGACACAGGATACACTTTAGGTATGAGAATGGACACAGGATACACTTTAGGCATGAGAATGGACATGGATACACTTTAGGCATGAGAATGGAGACTGTATACACTTTAGGTATGAGAATGGATACAGGATACATGATATACTTTAGGTATGAGAATGGACACAGGATATACTTTAGGCATGAGAATGGACACAGGATACACTTTAGGTATGAGAATGGACACAGGATACACTTTAGGCATGAGAATGGACATGGATACACTTTAGGCATGAGAATGGACATGGATACACTTTAGGCATGAGAATGGTCATGGATACACTTTAGGTATGAGAATGGATACAGGATACACTTTAGACATGAGAATGGACATGGATACACTATAGGTATGAGAATGGATACACTATAGGTATGAGAATGGATGCAGGATACACTTTAGGCATGAGAATGGACATGGATACACTTTAGGTATGAGAATGGACATGGATACACTTTAGGTATGAGAATGGATACAGGATACACTTTAGGCATGAGAATGGAGATGGATACACTTTAGGCGTGAGAATGGACATGGATACACTTTAGGTATAAGAATGGAGATGGATACACTTTAGGTACGAGAATGGAGATGGATACACTGTAGGCATGAGAATGGACATGGATACACTTTAAGCATGAGAATGGACATGGATACACTGTAGGCATGAGAATGGACATGGATACCCTTTAGGCATGATAATGGATACAGGATACACTTTAGGTATGAGAATGGACATGGCTACACTTTAGACATGAGAATGGGCATGGATACACTTTAGGCATGAGAATGGATACAGGATACACTTTAGGCATGAGAATGGACATGGATACACTTTAGGCATGAGAATGGACAGACGATATACTTTAGGCATGAGAATGGACATGGATACACTTTAGGCATGAGAATGGACACAGAATACACTTTAGACATGAGAATGGACACAGGATATACTTTAGGTATGAGAATGGACATGGATACACTTTAGACATGAGAATAGACATGGATACACTTTAGGCATGAGCATGGATATAGGATACACTTTAGGCATGAGAATGGACATGGATACACTTTAGGCATGAGAATGGATATAGGATACACTTTAGGCATGAGAATGGACACAGGATACACTATAGGCATGAGAATGGACATGGATATACTTTAGGCATGAGAAAGGACACAGGATACACTTTAGGCATGAGAATGGACATGGCTAAACTTTAGGTATGAGAATGGATACAGGATACACTTTAGGTATGAGAATGGATACAGGATACACTTTAGGCATGAGAATGGACATGGATACACTTTAGGTATAGAATGGATACAGGATACACTTTAGGCATGAGAATGGACATGGATACACTTTAGGCATGAGAATGGACATGGATACACTTTAGGTAACAGAATGGATACAGGATACACTTTAGGTATGAGAATGGATACAGGATACACTTTAGGTATGAGAATGGACATGGATACACTTGAGCATGAGAATGCACATGGATACACTTTAGGCATGAGAATGGACATGGATACACTTTAGGCATGAGAATGGATACAGGATACACTTTAGGCATGAGAATGGATACAGGATACACTTTAGGCATGAGAATGGACATGGATACACTTTAGGTATGAGAATGGACATGGATACACTTTAGGTATGAGAATGGATACAGGATACACTTTAGGCATGAGAATGGACATGGATACACTTTAGGCATGAGAATGGACATGGATACACTTTAGGTATGAGAATGGATATAGGAAACACTTTAGGCATGAGAATGGACATGGATACACTTTAGGTATAGAATGGATACAGGATACACTTTAGGCATGAGAATGGACATGGATACACTTTAGGCATGAGAATGGACATGGATACACTTGAGCATGAGAATGCACATGGATACACTTTAGGCATGAGAATGGACATGGATACACTTTAGGCATGAGAATGGATACAGGATACACTTTAGGCATGAGAATGGATACAGGATACACTTTAGGCATGAGAATGGACATGGATACACTTTAGGTATGAGAATGGACATGGATACACTTTAGGTATGAGAATGGATACAGGATACACTTTAGGCATGAGAATGGACATGGATACACTTTAGGCATGAGACTGGACATGGATACACTTTAGGTATGAGAATGGATATAGGAAACACTTTAGGCATGAGAATGGACATGGATACACTTTATGTACGAGAATGGATACAGGATACACTTTAGGCATGAGAATGGATACAGGATACACTTTAGGTATGAGAATGGACATGGATACACTTTAGGTATGAGAATGGACATGGATACACTTTAGGTATGAGAATGGATACAGGATACACTTTAGGCATGAGAATGGACATGGATACACTTTAGGTATGAGAATGGACATGGATACACTTTAGGTATGAGAATGGACATGGATACACTTTAGGTATGAGAATGGATACAGGATACACTTTAGGCATGAGAATGGACATGGATACACTTTAGGTATGAGAATGGACATGGATACACTTTAGGTACGAGAATGGAGATGGATACACTTTAGGCGTGAGAATGGACATGGATACACTTTAGGTATAAGAATGGAGATGGATACACTTTAGGTACGAGAATGGAGATGGATACACTGTAGGCATGAGAATGGACATGGATACACTTTAAGCATGAGAATGGACATGGATACACTGTAGGCATGAGAATGGACATGGATACCCTTTAGGCATGATAATGGATACAGGATACACTTTAGGTATGAGAATGGACATGGCTACACTTTAGACATGAGAATGGGCATGGATACACTTTAGGCATGAGAATGGATACAGGATACACTTTAGGCATGAGAATGGACATGGATACACTTTAGGCATGAGAATGGACAGACGATATACTTTAGGCATGAGAATGGACATGGATACACTTTAGGCATGAGAATGGACACAGAATACACTTTAGACATGAGAATGGACACAGGATATACTTTAGGTATGAGAATGGACATGGATACACTTTAGACATGAGAATAGACATGGATACACTTTAGGCATGAGAATGGATATAGGATACACTTTAGGCATGAGAATGGACATGGATACACTTTAGGCATGAGAATGGATATAGGATACACTTTAGGCATGAGAATGGACACAGGATACACTATAGGCATGAGAATGGACATGGATATACTTTAGGCATGAGAAAGGACACAGGATACACTTTAGGCATGAGAATGGACATGGATATACTTTAGGTATGAGAATGGACACAGGATATACTGTAGGCATGAGAATGGACACAGGATACACTTTAGGCATGAGAATGGACATGGATATACTTTAGGTATTAGAATGGACACAGGATATACTGTAGGCATGAGAATGGACATGGATACACTTTAGGCATGAGAATGGATACAGGATACACTTTACGTATGAGAATGGACACAGGATACACTTTAGGCATGAGAATGGACACAGGATACACTTTAGGTATGAGAATGGACACAGGATACACTTTAGGCATGAGAATGGACATGGATACACTTTAGGCATGAGAATGGAGACTGTATACACTTTAGGTATGAGAATGGATACAGGATACATGATATACTTTAGGTATGAGAATGGACACAGGATATACTTTAGGCATGAGAATGGACACAGGATACACTTTAGGTATGAGAATGGACACAGGATACACTTTAGGCATGAGAATGGACATGGATACACTTTAGGCATGAGAATGGACATGGATACACTTTAGGCATGAGAATGGACATGGATACACTTTAGGTATGAGAATGGATACAGGATACACTTTAGACATGAGAATGGACATGGATACACTATAGGTATGAGAATGGATACACTATAGGTATGAGAATGGATGCAGGATACACTTTAGGCATGAGAATGGACATGGATACACTTTAGGTATGAGAATGGACATGGATACACTTTAGGTATGAGAATGGATACAGGATACACTTTAGGCATGAGAATGGAGATGGATACACTTTAGGCGTGAGAATGGACATGGATACACTTTAGGTATAAGAATGGAGATGGATACACTTTAGGTACGAGAATGGAGATGGATACACTGTAGGCATGAGAATGGACATGGATACACTTTAAGCATGAGAATGGACATGGATACACTGTAGGCATGAGAATGGACATGGATACCCTTTAGGCATGATAATGGATACAGGATACACTTTAGGTATGAGAATGGACATGGCTACACTTTAGACATGAGAATGGGCATGGATACACTTTAGGCATGAGAATGGATACAGGATACACTTTAGGCATGAGAATGGACATGGATACACTTTAGGCATGAGAATGGACAGACGATATACTTTAGGCATGAGAATGGACATGGATACACTTTAGGCATGAGAATGGACACAGAATACACTTTAGACATGAGAATGGACACAGGATATACTTTAGGTATGAGAATGGACATGGATACACTTTAGACATGAGAATAGACATGGATACACTTTAGGCATGAGAATGGATATAGGATACACTTTAGGCATGAGAATGGACATGGATACACTTTAGGCATGAGAATGGATATAGGATACACTTTAGGCATGAGAATGGACACAGGATACACTATAGGCATGAGAATGGACATGGATATACTTTAGGCATGAGAAAGGACACAGGATACACTTTAGGCATGAGAATGGACATGGATATACTTTAGGTATGAGAATGGACACAGGATATACTGTAGGCATGAGAATGGACACAGGATACACTTTAGGCATGAGAATGGACATGGATATACTTTAGGTATTAGAATGGACACAGGATATACTGTAGGCATGAGAATGGACATGGATACACTTTAGGCATGAGAATGGATACAGGATACACTTTACGTATGAGAATGGACACAGGATACACTTTAGGCATGAGAATGGACACAGGATACACTTTAGGTATGAGAATGGACACAGGATACACTTTAGGCATGAGAATGGACATGGATACACTTTAGTCATGAGAATGGAGACTGTATACACTTTAGGTATGAGAATGGATACAGGATACACGATATACTTTAGGTATGAGAATGGACACAGGATATACTTTAGGCATGAGAATGGACACAGGATACACTTTAGGTATGAGAATGGACACAGGATACACTTTAGGCATGAGAATGGACATGGATACACTTTAGGCATGAGAATGGACATGGATACACTTTAGGCATGAGAATGGACATGGATACACTTTAGGTATGAGAATGGATACAGGATACACTTTAGACATGAGAATGGACATGGATACACTATAGGTATGAGAATGGATACACTATAGGTATGAGAATGGATGCAGGATACACTTTAGGCATGAGAATGGACATGGATACACTTTAGGTATGAGAATGGACATGGATACACTTTAGGTATGAGAATGGATACAGGATACACTTTAGGCATGAGAATGGACATGGATACACTTTAGGTATGAGAATGGACATGGATACACTTTATCTATGAAAATGGATACAGGATACACTTTAGGTATGAGAATGGACACAGGATACACTTTAGGCATGAGAATGGACATGGATACACTTTAGGCATGAGAATGGACATGGATACACTTTAGGCATGAGAATGGACATGGATACACTTTAGGTATGAGAATGGACATGGATACACTTTAGGCATGAGAATGGACACAGGATATACTTTAGGTATGATAATGGACACAGGATACACTGTAGGCATGAGAATGGACATGGATACATTTTAGGCATGAGAATGGACATGGATATACTTTAGGTATGAGAATGGACATGGATACACTTTAGACATGAGAATGGACATGGATATACTTTAGGTATGAGAATGGACATGGATACACTTTAGGCATGAGAATGGACATGGATACACTTTAGGCATGAGAATGGACATGGATATACTTTAGGCATGAGAATGGACATGGATACACATTAGGCATGAGAATGGACATGGATACACTTTAGGTATGAGAATGGACATGGATATACTTTAGGCATGAGAATGGACACATGATATACTTTAGGCATGAGAATGGACATGGATACACTTTAGGTATGAGAATGGACATGGATATACTTTAGGCATGAGAATGGATACACGATACACTTTAGGCATGAGAATGGACATGGATACACTTTAGGCATGAGAATTGACACATGATATACTTTAGGCATGAGAATGGATATGGATACACTTTAGGCATGAGAATGGACATGGATACACTTTAGGCATGAGAATGGATACAGGATACACTTTAGGTATGAGAATGGACACAGGATATACTTTAGGTATGAGAATGGACACAGGATACACTTTAGGCATGAGAATGGACATGGATACACTTTAGGTATGAGGATGGACACAGGATACACTTTAGGCATGAGAATGGACATGGATACACTTTAGGCATGAGAATGGATACAGGATACACTTTAGGTATGAGAATGGACACAGGATATACTTTAGGTATGAGAATGGACACAGGATACACTTTAGACATGAGAATGGACATGGATACACTTTAGGTATGAGAATGGACATGGATATACTTTAGGCATGAGAATGGACATGGATACACTTTAGGCATGAGAATGGATACACGATATACTTTAGGCATGAGAATGGATATGGATACACTTTAGGCATGAGAATGGACATGGATACATTTTAGGCATGAGAATGGATACAGGATACACTTTAGGTATGAGAATGGACACAGGATACACTTTAGGTATGATAATGGACACAGGATACACTTTAGGCATGAGAATGGACATGGATACACTTTAGGCATGAGAATGGACATGGATATACTTTAGGCATGAGAATGGACATGGATACACTTTAAGCATGAGAATGGACACATGATATACTTTAGGCATGAGAATGGACACAGGATACACTTTAGGTATGAGAATGGACATGGATACACTTTAGGCATGAGAATGGACATGGATATACTTTAGGTATGAGAATGGACACAGGATACACTTTAGGCATGAGAATGGACATGGATACACTTTAGGCATGAGAATGGACATGGATACACTTTAGGCATGAGAATGGACATGGATATACTTTAGGTATGAGAATGGACATGGATACACTTTAGGCATGAGAATGGACACAGGATATACTTTAGGTATGAGAATGGACACAGGGTACACTGTAGGCATGAGAATGGACATGGATACACTTTAGGCATGAGAATGGACATGGATATACTTTAGGTATGAGAATGGACATGGATACACTTTAGACATGAGAATGGACATGGATATACTTTAGGTATGAGAATGGACATGGATACACTTTAGGCATGAGAATGGACACAGGATATACTTTAGGTATGAGAATGGACACACGATATACTTTAGGCATGAGAATGGACACAGGATCTACTTTAGGCATGAGAATGGACACAGGATACACTTTAGGCATGATAATGGACATGGATACACTTTAGGCATGAGAATGGACACAGGATATACTTTAGGTATGAGAATGGACATGGATACACTTTAGGCATGAGAATGGACATGGATATACTTTAGGCATGAGAATGGACATGGATACACTTTAGGCATGAGAATGGACACACAATATACTTTAGGCATGAGAATGGACACAGGATATACTTTAGGTATGAGAATGGACACAGGATACACTTTAGGCATGAGAATGGACATGGATACACTTTAGGTATGAGAATGCATGAGGCAAGACAACTGGCAAGGGATCCAGAATCTTTCCAGTGAGTTATAATAAGAGCAATGTCTTATGAAGGACCTGCTACACATAAACTCTTTGTTTCATTTCCCCACTGGTTGTACTTTTTACAAGTTTCCTGTAAAACTACATGTTACATTAATATAGTTTTGACAAAACAAATCGTGAAATAATTAACTTGACATTTCAGCTACATATGAAAACTCAAGTAGACAGAAAAACTAGGATGAAACATGGGGCAATTCCATATCCTTTAAGAGTTAATAATGTTGGGTAAAGTTCACCAAATAAGTTCCTGAATATAGAATTAGTTCAGAAAATTGTGACAGAAACAAGTAATTAGTTGAAGTTGCTTCGAATAAGTATTTATATAAAATGTTTCTTCCTGATTAATGACAAAGTGTATTTTACACTTTAAAAATATTCTTATTTCAGTTATGCAATCTATACATGGTTTTCACTGGCTGTTGAACTCCTACTTAATCATCATCATTAGAAGGTGCCCTGGGTGATCATGCCTTACCACAACTTCAATTCTCTAGCACTGTATCTTCTGCATCTTCATCTTCCCTGATTTCTTCATTATACATTCTCAAATGAACACTAGCCATAAACATCACAGTTCTCCTCAAGTCCTCCAGATTGCCTTAAGTCTACTTGAAAGACTCTCAGTTTACTGCCAATTCCTCCATGAAGCAAATCGTTTGCTGACATTTGTCCTTGTCATCATGTAAGACTTCAGCATCTCCTCTCTCTGCCTTCCTTCCACTAATCTTACCAGCTGTCCATTACATTCCAGTTTCTGTCTTTCCACGACAAAACAAAGAATATTAAATGCATGTGTATGCCCAGTTGTATGTGATGTTTGTGATGTATGTGACGTTTCTTGTGTGTTTTTGCCTCTTTCAAAACAATTTGGTAACTCACTTTAGCTGCCCATTGTATTTTTGAAATGTGTGTGGCTTCATGAGATTTTGTAACTGTCAAGTGGTTACCGTAATGGGACAGCCAGATGCTGCACAGTGCTGGGTTTACTACACAGGAGATGAGAACACCTGTGGACATATACGGGTAACAACAGCAAATATAAAGGATTCTTTTCCACAACTTGAGGCACATTAGATATATGACAAAGTCAGTCAACTATGGGGCCCAAGTCCACACCTGAGGTCAGTGTTGGGTATAAGGTTAGAACCTTTTAACAAGCCTTAAGGCATATTGGCATACAGTCCTATAGACTGTGGTATAGACTATTCTACGGTATAGACCGATCGGCAGTCCAGGGTGATGTGATTAATATCATGCCGGCCGCCTTCACTCCCTGAAACATCTCCTGGAACCCATTTCAGGCTGGGTCAACTTCGCAGTTCAGGACCTCGATTTATACATGTCTAGTGTGCAAGGCTGATAACCCACGGTGAACTGGACTCAACTGTCCAGGATTCACAGCCACAGGCTCAATAATTCCCTACCAATATGGAATTCATGAATGCACAAATAAATACACTTTAACTTGAAAACTCACAAAATCTGGCTCCTTAGTCTCTGCCTGTTTACTCAAACATGTAAACAAACAGCAGCCCCTTACAAACACTTAAGGCATATCAGGATTTCAAATTTAGACATACATCTTCAGGAAACAGAAACATGAGGTCATAAGGTCTTTACCACATCGTTGCTTCTACTGTTCAAGCAAGATCTCTGCTATGCATATTATGAGGCTGACCTCAGAGCTGAACTGGTTGAAACTAATAACCCTGCACTACTGTGTAGGTGAGCCAATGTGCTAAAGTTCAGCCCAGTGTAATACTGACCAATGCTAATAAAAGAAAACAAAAAACTCATAACTGTGATAAAGGCAGTAAATATACACATTTTAATTCTCACACCAGATACTCAATGTACATAAATATTGTGGCATAAATGTACACTGATACTGTAATTCAAGTGTACATGAATATTGCAATACAAATAGCATAAATATGTGAATAACTAATATCAGATTTAGTATACTGTGAGCCAGCTGGACATGGCTTTGCTTTCAAGATACAAACAAATTAAATAAAGAAATCATTGAACACAATCTGGCAACCAACTTCCTAATAAACAGGTTTCCTACATCTGAAAATAGTTGCACGGATGTGTACATGACTTTTGTACGTAACTTCATGTGATACTTACTAGAGTGACATATATTAGGCTGCCACAATCACATTCAGGTGGGTTGTTACAATTGACCTGGCCTCCCAAGTTGACCCAACTTATCATGGCTACCTCACATGTCTGCGGAAGTCACGGCAGCCAGTGTGGTACTGGCCACATCATCCCTCATTGATCTATAACATGAGACTAGCACCATATACCCAGCACACCTCATGCTACATAAACACAGCCATTTATTTGCCTCATGACTGTGACCACATTCCCAAGTATCCCCCTAAGCTAGTGTAGAAACAGGTTTCATTATATTTACCACATCCCCAAGTGTGTATTCCCCCAGGCTAGTGTAGAAACAGGCTTCATTATATTTACCACATCCCCAAGTGTGCATTCCCCCAGGCTAGTGTAGAAACAGGCTTCATTATATTTACCACATCCCCAAGTATGTATTCCCCCAGGCTAGTGTAGAAACAGGCTTCATTATATTTACCACATCCCCAAGTGTGTATTCCCCCAGGCTAGTGTAGAAACAGGCTTCATTATATTTACCACATCCCCAAGTGTGCATTCCCCCAGGCTAGTGTAGAAACAGGCTTCATTATATTTACCACATCCCCAAGTGTGTATCCCTCTAAGCTAGTGTAGAAACAGGCTTCATTATATTTACCACATCCCCAAGTGTGTATTCCCCCAGGCTAGTGTAGAAACAGGCTTCGTTATATTTACCACATCCCCAAATGTGTATCCCCCTAAGCTAGTGTAGAAACAGGCTTCATTATATTTACCACATCCCCAAGTGTGTATTCCCCCAGGCTAGTGTAGAAACAGGCTTCATTATATTTACCACATCCCCAAGTGTGTATCCCCCCTAAGCTAGTGTAGAAACAGGCTTCATTATATTTACCACATCCCCAAGTGTGTATTCCCCCAGGCTAGTGTAGAAACAGGCTTCGTTATATTTACCACATCCCCAAATGTGTATCCCCCTAAGCTAGTGTAGAAACAGGCTTCATTATATTTACCACATCCCCAAGTGTGTATTCCCCCAGGCTAGTGTAGAAACAGGCTTCGTTATATTTACCACATCCCCAAATGTGTATCCCCCTAAGCTAGTGTAGAAACAGGCTTCATTATATTTACCACATCCCCAAGTGTGTATTCCCCCAGGCTAGTGTAGAAACAGGCTTCATTATATTTACCACATCCCCAAATGTGTATCCCCCTAAGCTAGTGTAGAAACAGGCTTCATTATATTTACCACATCCCCAAGTGTGTATTCCCCCAGGCTAGTGTAGAAACAGGCTTCGTTATATTTACCACATCCCCAAGTGTGTATTCCCCCAGGCTAGTGTAGAAACAGGCTTCATTATATTTACCACATCCCCAAGTGTGTATCCCCCTAAGCTAGTGTAGAAACAGGCTTCATTATATTTACCACATCCCCAAGTGTGTATTCCCCCAGGCTAGTGTAGAAACAGGCTTCGTTATATTTACCACATCCCCAAGTGTGTATTCCCCCAGGCTAGTGTAGAAACAGGCTTCATTATATTTACCACATCCCCAAGTGTGTATCCCCCTAAGCTAGTGTAGAAACAGGCTTCATTATATTTACCACATCCCCAAGTGTGTATTCCCCCAGGCTAGTGTAGAAACAGGCTTCATTATATTTACCACATCCCCAAGTGTGTATCCCCCCTAAGCTAGTGTAGAAACAGGCTTCATTATATTTACCACATCCCCAAATGTGTATCCCTCTAGGCTAGTGTATGATTGATTGATTGATTGATTGATTGATTTAGGCTAGTGTAGAAACAGGGTTAATGACTGTGACCACATCCCCAAATGTGTATTCCCCCAGGCTAGTGTAAAAACAGGCTTCATTATATTTACCACATCCCCAAGTATGCATTCCCCCAGGCTAGTGTAGAAACAGGCTTCATTATATTTACCACATCCCCAAATGTGTATCCCTCTAGGCTAGTGTATGATTGATTGATTTGTTGATTGATTGATTTAGGCTAGTGTAGAAACAGGGTTAATGACTGTGACCACATCCCCAAGTGTGTATTCCCCCAGGCTAGTGTAGAAACAGGCTTCATTATATTTACCACATCCCCAAGTGTGTATTCCCCCAGGCTAGTGTAGAAACAGGCTTCATTATATTTACCACATCCCCAAGTGTGCATTCCCCCAGGCTAGTGTAGAAACAGGCTTCATTATATTTACCACATCCCCAAGTGTGTATTCCCCCAGGCTAGTGTAGAAACAGGCTTCATTATATTTACCACATCCCCAAATGTGTATCCCTCTAGGCTAGTGTATGATTGATTGATTGATTGATTGATTGATTTAGGCTAGTGTAGAAACAGGGTTAATGACTGTGACCACATCCCCAAGTGTGTATTCCCCCAGGCTAGTGTAGAAACAGGCTTCATTATATTTACCACATCCCCAAGTGTGCATTCCCCCAGGCTAGTGTAGAAACAGGCTTCATTATATTTACCACATCCCCAAGTGTGTATCCCTCTAAGCTAGTGTAGAAACAGGCTTCATTATATTTACCACATCCCCAAGTGTGTATTCCCCCAGGCTAGTGTAGAAACAGGCTTCGTTATATTTACCACATCCCCAAATGTGTATCCCCCTAAGCTAGTGTAGAAACAGGCTTCATTATATTTACCACATCCCCAAGTGTGTATTCCCCCAGGCTAGTGTAGAAACAGGCTTCATTATATTTACCACATCCCCAAGTGTGTATTCCCCCAGGCTAGTGTAGAAACAGGGTTAATGACTGTGACCACATCCCCAAGTGTGTATTCCCCCAGGCTAGTGTAGAAACAGGGTTAATGACTGTGACCACATCCCCAAGTGTGTATTCCCCCAGGCTAGTGTAGAAACAGGCTTCATTATATTTACCACATCCCCAAGTGTGTATTCCCCCAGGCTAGTGTAGAAACAGGGTTAATGACTGTGACCACATCCCCAAGTGTGTATTCCCCCAGGCTAGTGTAGAAACAGGCTTCATTATATTTACCACATCCCCAAGTGTGTATTCCCCCAGGCTAGTGTAGAAACAGGCTTCATTATATTTACCACATCCCCAAGTGTGTATTCCCCCAGGCTAGTGTAGAAACAGGCTTCATTATATTTACCATATCCCCAAGTGTGCATTCCCCCAGGCTAGTGTAGAAACAGGGTTAATGACTGTGACCACATCCCCAAGTGTGTATTCCCCCAGGCTAGTGTAGGAACAGGCTTCATTATATTTACCACATCCCCAAGTGTGTATTCCCCCAGGCTAGTGTAGGAACAGGCTTCATTATATTTACCACATCCCCAAGTGTGTATTCCCCCAGGCTAGTGTAGGAACAGGCTTCATTATATTTACCACATCCCCAAGTGTGTATTCCCCCAGGCTAGTGTAGAAACAGGCTTCATTATATTTACCACATCCCCAAGTGTGCATTCCCCCAGGCTAGTGTAGAAACAGGCTTCATTATATTTACCACATCCCCAAGTATGTATTCCCCCAGGCTAGTGTAGAAACAGGCTTCATTATATTTACCACATCCCCAAGTGTGTATTCCCCCAGGCTAGTGTAGAAACAGGCTTCATTATATTTACCACATCCCCAAGTGTGCATTCCCCCAGGCTAGTGTAGAAACAGGCTTCATTATATTTACCACATCCCCAAGTGTGTATCCCTCTAAGCTAGTGTAGAAACAGGCTTCATTATATTTACCACATCCCCAAGTGTGTATTCCCCCAGGCTAGTGTAGAAACAGGCTTCGTTATATTTACCACATCCCCAAATGTGTATCCCCCTAAGCTAGTGTAGAAACAGCCTTCATTATATTTACCACATCCCCAAGTGTGTATTCCCCCAGGCTAGTGTAGAAACAGGCTTCATTATATTTACCACATCCCCAAGTGTGTATCCCCCCTAAGCTAGTGTAGAAACAGGCTTCATTATATTTACCACATCCCCAAGTGTGTATTCCCCCAGGCTAGTGTAGAAACAGGCTTCGTTATATTTACCACATCCCCAAATGTGTATCCCCCTAAGCTAGTGTAGAAACAGGCTTCATTATATTTACCACATCCCCAAGTGTGTATTCCCCCAGGCTAGTGTAGAAACAGGCTTCGTTATATTTACCACATCCCCAAATGTGTATCCCCCTAAGCTAGTGTAGAAACAGGCTTCATTATATTTACCACATCCCCAAGTGTGTATTCCCCCAGGCTAGTGTAGAAACAGGCTTCATTATATTTACCACATCCCCAAATGTGTATCCCCCTAAGCTAGTGTAGAAACAGGCTTCATTATATTTACCACATCCCCAAGTGTGTATTCCCCCAGGCTAGTGTAGAAACAGGCTTCGTTATATTTACCACATCCCCAAGTGTGTATTCCCCCAGGCTAGTGTAGAAACAGGCTTCATTATATTTACCACATCCCCAAGTGTGTATCCCCCTAAGCTAGTGTAGAAACAGGCTTCATTATATTTACCACATCCCCAAGTGTGTATCCCCCCTAAGCTAGTGTAGAAACAGGCTTCATTATATTTACCACATCCCCAAGTGTGTATCCCCCTAAGCTAGTGTAGAAACAGGCTTCATTATATTTACCACATCCCCAAGTGTGTATTCCCCCAGGCTAGTGTAGAAACAGGCTTCATTATATTTACCACATCCCCAAGTGTGTATTCCCCCAGGCTAGTGTAGAAACAGGCTTCATTATATTTACCACATCCCCAAGTGTGTATCCCCCCTAAGCTAGTGTAGAAACAGGCTTCATTATATTTACCACATCCCCAAATGTGTATCCCTCTAGGCTAGTGTATGATTGATTGATTGATTGATTGATTTAGGCTAGTGTAGAAACAGGGTTAATGACTGTGACCACATCCCCAAATGTGTATTCCCCCAGGCTAGTGTAAAAACAGGCTTCATTATATTTACCACATCCCCAAGTATGCATTCCCCCAGGCTAGTGTAGAAACAGGCTTCATTATATTTACCACATCCCCAAATGTGTATCCCTCTAGGCTAGTGTATGATTGATTGATTTGTTGATTGATTGATTTAGGCTAGTGTAGAAACAGGGTTAATGACTGTGACCACATCCCCAAGTGTGTATTCCTCCAGGCTAGTGTAGAAACAGGCTTCATTATATTTACCACATCCCCAAATGTGTATTCCCCCAGGCTAGTGTAGAAACAGGCTTCATTATATTTACCACATCCCCAAGTGTGCATTCCCCCAGGCTAGTGTAGAAACAGGCTTCATTATATTTACCACATCCCCAAGTGTGTATTCCCCCAGGCTAGTGTAGAAACAGGCTTCATTATATTTACCACATCCCCAAATGTGTATCCCTCTAGGCTAGTGTATGATTGATTGATTGATTGATTGATTGATTTAGGCTAGTGTAGAAACAGGGTTAATGACTGTGACCACATCCCCAAGTGTGTATTCCCCCAGGCTAGTGTAGAAACAGGCTTCATTATATTTACCACATCCCCAAGTGTGCATTCCCCCAGGCTAGTGTAGAAACAGGCTTCATTATATTTACCACATCCCCAAGTGTGTATCCCTCTAAGCTAGTGTAGAAACAGGCTTCATTATATTTACCACATCCCCAAGTGTGTATTCCCCCAGGCTAGTGTAGAAACAGGCTTCGTTATATTTACCACATCCCCAAATGTGTATCCCCCTAAGCTAGTGTAGAAACAGGCTTCATTATATTTACCACATCCCCAAGTGTGTATTCCCCCAGGCTAGTGTAGAAACAGGCTTCATTATATTTACCACATCCCCAAGTGTGTATTCCCCCAGGCTAGTGTAGAAACAGGGTTAATGACTGTGACCACATCCCCAAGTGTGTATTCCCCCAGGCTAGTGTAGAAACAGGGTTAATGACTGTGACCACATCCCCAAGTGTGTATTCCCCCAGGCTAGTGTAGAAACAGGCTTCATTATATTTACCACATCCCCAAGTGTGTATTCCCCCAGGCTAGTGTAGAAACAGGGTTAATGACTGTGACCACATCCCCAAGTGTGTATTCCCCCAGGCTAGTGTAGAAACAGGCTTCATTATATTTACCACATCCCCAAGTGTGTATTCCCCCAGGCTAGTGTAGAAACAGGCTTCATTATATTTACCACATCCCCAAGTGTGTATTCCCCCAGGCTAGTGTAGAAACAGGCTTCATTATATTTACCATATCCCCAAGTGTGCATTCCCCCAGGCTAGTGTAGAAACAGGGTTAATGACTGTGACCACATCCCCAAGTGTGTATTCCCCCAGGCTAGTGTAGGAACAGGCTTCATTATATTTACCACATCCCCAAGTGTGTATTCCCCCAGGCTAGTGTAGGAACAGGCTTCATTATATTTACCACATCCCCAAGTGTGTATTCCCCCAGGCTAGTGTAGGAACAGGCTTCATTATATTTACCACATCCCCAAGTGTGTATTCCCCCAGGCTAGTGTAGAAACAGGCTTCATTATATTTACCACATCCCCAAGTGTGCATTCCCCCAGGCTAGTGTAGAAACAGGCTTCATTATATTTACCACATCCCCAAGTATGTATTCCCCCAGGCTAGTGTAGAAACAGGCTTCATTATATTTACCACATCCCCAAGTGTGTATTCCCCCAGGCTAGTGTAGAAACAGGCTTCATTATATTTACCACATCCCCAAGTGTGCATTCCCCCAGGCTAGTGTAGAAACAGGCTTCATTATATTTACCACATCCCCAAGTGTGTATCCCTCTAAGCTAGTGTAGAAACAGGCTTCATTATATTTACCACATCCCCAAGTGTGTATTCCCCCAGGCTAGTGTAGAAACAGGCTTCGTTATATTTACCACATCCCCAAATGTGTATCCCCCTAAGCTAGTGTAGAAACAGCCTTCATTATATTTACCACATCCCCAAGTGTGTATTCCCCCAGGCTAGTGTAGAAACAGGCTTCATTATATTTACCACATCCCCAAGTGTGTATCCCCCCTAAGCTAGTGTAGAAACAGGCTTCATTATATTTACCACATCCCCAAGTGTGTATTCCCCCAGGCTAGTGTAGAAACAGGCTTCGTTATATTTACCACATCCCCAAATGTGTATCCCCCTAAGCTAGTGTAGAAACAGGCTTCATTATATTTACCACATCCCCAAGTGTGTATTCCCCCAGGCTAGTGTAGAAACAGGCTTCGTTATATTTACCACATCCCCAAATGTGTATCCCCCTAAGCTAGTGTAGAAACAGGCTTCATTATATTTACCACATCCCCAAGTGTGTATTCCCCCAGGCTAGTGTAGAAACAGGCTTCATTATATTTACCACATCCCCAAATGTGTATCCCCCTAAGCTAGTGTAGAAACAGGCTTCATTATATTTACCACATCCCCAAGTGTGTATTCCCCCAGGCTAGTGTAGAAACAGGCTTCGTTATATTTACCACATCCCCAAGTGTGTATTCCCCCAGGCTAGTGTAGAAACAGGCTTCATTATATTTACCACATCCCCAAGTGTGTATCCCCCTAAGCTAGTGTAGAAACAGGCTTCATTATATTTACCACATCCCCAAGTGTGTATCCCCCCTAAGCTAGTGTAGAAACAGGCTTCATTATATTTACCACATCCCCAAGTGTGTATCCCCCTAAGCTAGTGTAGAAACAGGCTTCATTATATTTACCACATCCCCAAGTGTGTATTCCCCCAGGCTAGTGTAGAAACAGGCTTCATTATATTTACCACATCCCCAAGTGTGTATTCCCCCAGGCTAGTGTAGAAACAGGCTTCATTATATTTACCACATCCCCAAGTGTGTATCCCCCCTAAGCTAGTGTAGAAACAGGCTTCATTATATTTACCACATCCCCAAATGTGTATCCCTCTAGGCTAGTGTATGATTGATTGATTGATTGATTGATTTAGGCTAGTGTAGAAACAGGGTTAATGACTGTGACCACATCCCCAAATGTGTATTCCCCCAGGCTAGTGTAAAAACAGGCTTCATTATATTTACCACATCCCCAAGTATGCATTCCCCCAGGCTAGTGTAGAAACAGGCTTCATTATATTTACCACATCCCCAAATGTGTATCCCTCTAGGCTAGTGTATGATTGATTGATTTGTTGATTGATTGATTTAGGCTAGTGTAGAAACAGGGTTAATGACTGTGACCACATCCCCAAGTGTGTATTCCCCCAGGCTAGTGTAGAAACAGGCTTCATTATATTTACCACATCCCCAAGTGTGTATTCCCCCAGGCTAGTGTAGAAACAGGCTTCATTATATTTACCACATCCCCAAGTGTGCATTCCCCCAGGCTAGTGTAGAAACAGGCTTCATTATATTTACCACATCCCCAAGTGTGTATTCCCCCAGGCTAGTGTAGAAACAGGCTTCATTATATTTACCACATCCCCAAATGTGTATCCCTCTAGGCTAGTGTATGATTGATTGATTGATTGATTGATTGATTTAGGCTAGTGTAGAAACAGGGTTAATGACTGTGACCACATCCCCAAGTGTGTATTCCCCCAGGCTAGTGTAGAAACAGGCTTCATTATATTTACCACATCCCCAAGTGTGCATTCCCCCAGGCTAGTGTAGAAACAGGCTTCATTATATTTACCACATCCCCAAGTGTGTATCCCTCTAAGCTAGTGTAGAAACAGGCTTCATTATATTTACCACATCCCCAAGTGTGTATTCCCCCAGGCTAGTGTAGAAACAGGCTTCGTTATATTTACCACATCCCCAAATGTGTATCCCCCTAAGCTAGTGTAGAAACAGGCTTCATTATATTTACCACATCCCCAAGTGTGTATTCCCCCAGGCTAGTGTAGAAACAGGCTTCATTATATTTACCACATCCCCAAGTGTGTATTCCCCCAGGCTAGTGTAGAAACAGGGTTAATGACTGTGACCACATCCCCAAGTGTGTATTCCCCCAGGCTAGTGTAGAAACAGGGTTAATGACTGTGACCACATCCCCAAGTGTGTATTCCCCCAGGCTAGTGTAGAAACAGGCTTCATTATATTTACCACATCCCCAAGTGTGTATTCCCCCAGGCTAGTGTAGAAACAGGGTTAATGACTGTGACCACATCCCCAAGTGTGTATTCCCCCAGGCTAGTGTAGAAACAGGCTTCATTATATTTACCACATCCCCAAGTGTGTATTCCCCCAGGCTAGTGTAGAAACAGGCTTCATTATATTTACCACATCCCCAAGTGTGTATTCCCCCAGGCTAGTGTAGAAACAGGCTTCATTATATTTACCATATCCCCAAGTGTGCATTCCCCCAGGCTAGTGTAGAAACAGGGTTAATGACTGTGACCACATCCCCAAGTGTGTATTCCCCCAGGCTAGTGTAGGAACAGGCTTCATTATATTTACCACATCCCCAAGTATGTATTCCCCCAGGCTCGTGTAGGAACAGGCTTCATTATATTTACCACATCCCCAAGTGTGTATTCCCCCAGGCTAGTGTAGGAACAGGCTTCATTATATTTACCACATCCCCAAGTGTGTATTCCCCCAGGCTAGTGTAGGAACAGGCTTCATTATATTTACCACATCCCCAAGTGTGTATTCCCCCAGGCTAGTGTAGGAACAGGCTTCATTATATTTACCACATCCCCAAGTATGTATTCCCCCAGGCTAGTGTAGAAACAGGCTTCATTATATTTACCACATCCCCAAGTATGTATTCCCCCAGGCTAGTGTAGGAACAGGCTTCATTATATTTACCACATCCCCAAGTATGCATTCCCCCAGGCTAGTGTAGAAACAGGCTTCATTATATTTACCACATCCCCAAGTGTGTATTCCCCCAGGCTAGTGTAGGAACAGGGTTCATGACCTTTGTGTTTGACATACTTGACAGTAAGAGCTCACTTCAAAACATAACTGCTTCCCGTTTAACATACAAGTGCATGCTGGACAATGTCACAGCCCACACTACAGCAAATACAAACATATCATAATAATCATGTGTTACAGCATCAAGCAACCAGAATAATAACCATCATTCGCTCAACAAACATATAACTTTGGAAAATGACACATTCTAGAAACAATAAAAACATACAAAAAACAATGTTCAGAAAAGTAATGTAGCTAATAATATCAATGTAAAAAGCATGCACGTACGCACATACACACACACACACACACAGAGTGGTACCTTGAAGTACAAGCTTAATTTGTTCTAGAGCTCGGTTTGTAACCAGAAACACTGAAATCAATGAAAAAGAGACAATCCGTTTCAAGATGAAAGAATCGTTCTTTTTTATTAACATCCGGTCGTTTATCTGATAAAATGCAAAGAATATGTGTACTTCATGTATTAAATAAAGAGAATGAAAACAACCAAATAAATTAAATGTAAAATTTAAAAAAAAAAGATTTAGTCTATCTTTCTTACCAAGAAAACGATCATGGGAAACTTGTCACTTTCTTTGCTATTCTGAATCATTAGTTTCAGGAGTTTCTTGTCGTTGTTTCTTGGCAGCCAACTGGAAATCTTTTTGCACCAAGACTATCAAGGGAAATTTGTCGCTTCCTTTGCTGGAGAATCTTTCTGAAATGGGCCATCGCGTTATCATTCATCAGATTTACTGCCCTGTTGGCAACAAGTTTGTTTGGATGATGGTTCACAATGAAGTCTTCGACGTCTACCCACTTGCTGCAAATTTCTTTAATCCTGGCAGTTGAAACTGTCACAAGCTCCTCATCATCGGACGACTGCTCCTCCTTTAATGTCTTTAGCTGTTCATTCTGAAGATCCACAAGCTCATCTGTAGTGAGCTCTCCACTGTGGTCCTCAATCAGCTCCTCCAAGTCGCTGCCATCGACTTCCAGGCTCATAGTTTTGCCCAAAGACACAATCTCATCCACTACATTGGCACAGAACAGCAGAGTTAGCCTGTCCCTCATTGGTTTGTGCCCTGGCAGTGCTTTCTCCTCCTGGGTGATAAAGGTCCTCTGTGGCATTTTCTTCCAGAAGAGGCCCGTTTCATTGCAATTAGAGACTTGTTGTGGAACGTAGTCTTCCTCTTTGATGATCTTATCCAATGGCTTTATTATATATATATATATATATATATATATATATATATATATATATATATATATATATATATATATATATATATATATATATATATATACAAAGAAAACTGAAAAATAAACAGGATGTACCAATAACCACGGTACAGGATATCAAACAATATGTGTGACAAGCACAGAAAACAATATTTCCTGGTACCCACTTCAGGCTAAGGGACGTGGGAGCACAAGATCAATGTAGATAAAATTCCTACCTCGTGGGGGACTGAAGACATGACCACCGGGTTTACAGGCAAGCAAACTTGCCACTGTGCAACCATAACTACAATACATATATATATATGTATAACAAGAGCACATACAAAATGAAGCTATGATGCGGGTGATGAGATGCACAAGGGAAACGCTGATAGTGTGTAAGCAATACATCCTAGCCTTACCCATGATTGCAGACAGGCTCAAGGCACCGCAGGCTAAACCATATCTCCGAGTGGCTGCAGACACGGAACACCCCTGCATCAAGCCCTGGGCACAGTTGAGTGTCACAGGCTGATCAAAGGAAAATCATGGATGGCTCAGGCAGAGGACACAATCAGAGAAGTGTACATGCTTGAGAAAATTGGGAGAGGAGTGGAGCGGGTCAGAATGACAGTGGAAAAGTCAGACCTATGCAGGGTCATAATAACAATGGACATGCAGGGATTAGCTGGCAGGCTGCACTGAATGGGAGGTGCAACAACTGTCCCTCAGCAATTCATGACCAGGTGATATAATCATCAACACAGACTGGCTGGCAGGCTGCACCCCTTGGTGGGGTGTAAGGCAGATGTGGTCAGGGCTCTCTGTAATCTGTCTATAATGTAAAAGAATGGGCAGGTCATCACAGCTTGGAGAGAATAGGAGTGACCACAGGATCTGGCTGACTTTCAAAGCTTGGAGAGAATAGGGCTGCAAGGAGTGACCACAGGATCTGGCCGACTTTCACAGCTTGGAGAGAATAGGGCTGCAAGGAGTGACCACAGGATCTGGCCGACTTTCACAGCTTGGAGAGAATAGGGCTGCAAGGAGTGACCACAGGATCTGGCCGACTTTCACAGCTTGGAGAGAATAGGGCTGCAAGGAGTGACCACAGGATCTGGCCGACTTTCAAAGCTTGGAGAGAATAGGGCTGCAAGGAGTGACCACAGGATCTGGCCGACTTTCACAGCTTGGAGAGAATAGGGCTGCAAGGAGTGACCACAGGATCTGGCCGACTTTCAAAGCTTGGAGAGAATAGGGCTGCAAGGAGTGACCACAGGATCTGGCCGACTTTCAAAGCTTGGAGAGAATAGGGCTGCAAGGAGTGACCACAGGATCTGGCCGACTTTCAAAGCTTGGAGAGAATAGGGCTGCAAGGAGTGACCACAGGATCTGGCCGACTTTCACAGCTTGGAGAGAATAGGGCTGCAAGGAGTGACCACAGGATCTGGCCGACTTTCAAAGCTTGGAGAGAATAGGGCTGCAAGGAGTGACCACAGGATCTGGCCGACTTTCAAAGCTTGGAGAGAATAAGGCTGCGAGGAGTGACCACAGGATCTGGCCGACTTTCACAGCTCAGAGGAATGACCAGACGAATATATAATCAGACTGTTATTGATACTATTAGTATTGGGAGTCTTCACTGGCTGTGACAGATGAGGACGGAGCACATGTTAGAATGCTATAGTGCTGTGATGTCGGTTCTTGACTCAACTTATTTCTTCTTTCTTATCTATCTGTCTGCCTGCCTGCCTGTCTGACTATCTATCTATCTATCTGTCTGTCTATCTATCTATCTGCCTGCCTGCCTGCCTGCCTGCCTAGTCTAGTCTGTCCATCCATCCATGGTGTGTGGATATAATAAATATTCCAGCCAGTGCTCATGTATAAGTACTGCGCCAAAACTCAACAAGAAAACACATTAATTCATCATAAAAATACACAAACAACAAAATGAATTTACAATACAAATAAAAAAAGGCTTACATAAAACTATTTACATGTAAATATAGGGTCACACATAAATACAAATAAGTAAACTGGGTGGAAACCCTGGGCAAATAGAAAGAGGATGTCTGTAAAACATTGACATTGTACAAATAATTGGGTTACATTGGAAGGGAGCAGTGGAGTGACATGATCAGATGACTACAATACCAGTCTTTGGATCGATTGACATGATGATGATGATGATGATGATGATGAGAACAGGGGTCAGTGGAGTGATAAGATCTGATGACTACAACACCAGTCTTCTAATTGACTAATCTGATGATAAAGGTGATCAGATGGCTACAACACCAGTCTTTGGATGGACTAACATAATGATGATGAAGTGACAGCAGACTGCTACCTCCAAAATTTCTTACTTTCAACTGTCATTTACTACCAATATAGTACCCTGGAGTGTATGGCGGGGGATGTATTGAGCCTTAGGAATTAAGGCCGCCTTGTTAGTGCAGTCGCCGCGAACTGTGCAGGTTAGAGTTTTCTTTTTTCCACCAACGGAAAACAACTCCACACCTTACCGAGGATTTGAACCCGGGTCTCCCAAAAGAAAATCCAGCATTCTAGCCACTCGGCCAGCTGCTTCTTAAAATTTCTTACATCTGATTCAATTTTAGTGCAGACATGCTGACCAGTCACTCAAACTCTTACTTAGTTACAATGAAAGAAACCGTGTCTAGCCAAGTTTTGAAGACATTTTTATCCTCTTACTTAGTTACAATAAAAGAAACTAAATCTAGTAACATTTTGAGGATATTTTTATTCTCTTACTTAGTTACAATAAAAGAAACTAAATCTAGTAACATTTTGAGGACATTTTTATTCTCTTACTTAGTTACAATAAAAGAAACTAAATCTAGTCAAGTTTTGAGGACATTTTATCCACTTACTTAGTTACAATAAAAGGAACTAAATCTAGTAACATTTTGAGGACATTAATATTCTCTTACTTAGTTACAATAAAAGAAACTAAATCTAGCCAAGTTTTGAGAACATTTTAATCCTCTTGCTTAGTTACAATAAAAGAAACTAAATCTAGTCAAGTTTTGAGGATTATTTTTATCCTTTAACTTAGTTACAATAAAAGGAACTAAATCTAGTAACATTTTGAGGACATTAATATTCTCTTACTTAGTTACAATAAAAGAAACTAAATATAATCAAGTTTTGAGAACATTTTAATCCTCTTGCTTAGTTACAATAAAAGAAACTAAATCTAGCCAAGTTTTGAGAACATTTTAATCCTCTTGCTTAGTTACAATAAAAGAAACTTAATCTAGCCAAATTTTGAGGACATTTTTATCCTCTTACTCTTACTTAGTTACAATGAAAGAAACTAAATCTTGCCAAGTTTTAGAGGATATTTTTACCCATTTACTTAGTTACAATAAAAGAAACTAGCCAAGTTTTGAGGACATTTTTATCCCCTTACTTAGTTACAATGAAAGAAACCACATCTAGCCAAGTGTTTGAGGACATTTTTTTATCCTCTTACTTAGTTACAATAATAGGAACTAAATCTAGCCAAATTTTGAGGACATTTTTATCCCCTTACTTAATTACAATGAAAGAAACCACATATGGCCAAGTTTTTGAGGATACTTTTATCCATTTACTTAGTTAAAATGAAAGAATAGTCAGATGGCTGGATGTCAGATCTGTGCTGATTACACATATATACTGCTACATGACGATGATGATAGCTGGCCTGCCGGCAGATAGTCATGTGTTTGAACCCCCATCATGGCAGATATTTAAAACTGACCTGGGCACACAGGCTGGTCTGCCTAAAATGTGTACCAGGAAACCAAGGACCATGTCATCATGATTAAAGAAGACAACCGATGCTGTTGAACTTAAATGTTACAGATAATAGTTTAGAAAACCGTTGATCAAGGAGAAAAATACTGACAACAAATGTGAACACAAGACAACTGGCTCATAAACTGCGTCATGTCTCAGAAACTGAAACCCTGTGGCCAATACAAATGTCACAATACAAATGTCATATTACAAATGTCACATTACAAATGTCAGCGTTTTAGAGAGAACAGCAATGGAAGGCATGGCTTCTGGATGAAGAGGCAGGGGTTGATCAACACGACAGTGGATCAGGGCAACACAGACACACATGAACATGGGGGAAGACATGGTAAAGAAGTGAGAATCTGTCAGCTGGGTTGTCATGAGAGCCATGTTCTGCAAGGACTTGCAACATGATGATGATGATGATGATGATGATGATAATGAACAATCAACAAGGTTTCATGATCACAAGGATATCATTCAATATTTAACAGATAAAAGAACCGTGACACTGAAATATCAGGAACGGAGTGGCTATGAGGTATGGTGTCCACCTCTAACGTGGGCATATCTAGTACCTTGGATGGTTTGGATTTTTACAAAATAAGAAAACAAAGTTATACTTCGTCCCTGAGTGTATCAGAGATCTAGTCTTCTCAGACAAGGGCGAAGAACTCACAGAACCTACATACAAGTTGTGTTGACAATTCCATAGCAACGGTAAAACGAAACAAGCAGGCTGAATAGGCCACCACCGAGGCTGAAGTTTAAATTTAGAAAAGCTTCCTATAAAAAGAATATTTATAGCACATGTGGTTCTGGTATATACACATTGAGATGTGAGCTTGAGTTCTTGCGCTGTGCTCAGATTCTCCTAATGTGATCTAAGAGACTGGAGCAGTCATGAAGATAACTGTGCAATGACCATGATTCTTAACCAACACTAACTGAACTGCTGCTACTTCAGCAGTTAACAGGGGTTAGAGGCAAGAAGACTAACTTAACTGCACGAGGTTAGCAATGTGTCTGCAGTGTATCTAGCAATGTTTCTACATCCTAGATGGCTCAATCTTCGTTTGACAAAGAAGTCGCTCAAAAATGTGGCAGGGAGGCCAGCCGAAAGTGTTGAAGGGAGTATAAACTCAGTATATTCAGTGAAAACCTCCAAGTCTCCGAAAAAAATTGACAGAATGACGGTGTCTGAAAAAGAACCTTCAAAGCACAAGGCATTGGCTTAACCACATCATCCCAGACACCCCCATATGTGTAGTTAAACGACAAGATGTCCACTAACAGCAAGTAATTATTGTAGAAACATTGCTAATATCTGTAGCATTACTACTATCTTTAACATTGCTACAGATGTAGTTAAATTACTAGATATCTTTACTACTAGATGAGATTAACAGCAAGTAATCATTGTGTAAACATTGCTAATATCTGTAATATTGCTAATATATGTAACATTGTTACTATCTTTAAAATTGTTATATAAGTAGTTGTTAAATTACTAGATATCTACACACAGCAAGTAATCATAATAGAAATATTGCTACTATCTGTATCATTGCTGCTATTGAAGCAGTTAAACTACTACAGAGAAGATGATAGCAAGTAATCACTGTAGAAGCATTGATCAGATCTGTAACATTGCTGCGACAGTGGTAAAACTAGTAGATGTTTTAACTACTAATGAGACTAACAGCAAATAATCACAGTAGTAACACTGCTAATAGCTGTAACATTGCTTTGGAAGTAGTTAAAGTACTAGGGAACACATTAACATAAATATAATGCAGATAATTCCATACAAAGAACTATAAAGCAATATTATTACATACTATCTGGACAAGACATAACATAAGACAGACAAAAGAACCAATGCTGTGTGTTGCTGTGACAAATGGAGACAACCTCTACAGAATGTATCGTCAAACTGCGGAAGTTGCGTGTCGGTTGGCGGATCTCTGTCAGCCGGGCAGGTCACACCCACATGCTATGATGAATCAAATAAAATAGTTTGTTTCAGACAGTTGATCACCATTAGGTAAACTCTGATAAAGAGTTATTTACATAAAAGATGATCACCGTTAGGTAAACTCTGATAAAGAGCTATTTATATGAAAGATGATCTCTGTTAGGTAAACTCTGATAAAGAACTATTTATATGAAAGGTAATCACCATTAGGTAAACTCTGGTAAAGAACTATTTATATGAAATGTAATCACCATTAGGTAAACTCTGATAAAGAGCTATTTATATGAAAGATGATCTCTGTTAGGTAAACTCTGATAAAGAACTATTTATATGAAAGGTAATCACCATTAGGTAAACTCTGATAAAGAGCCATTCATATGAAAGACGATCACCATTAGGTTAGTTAGTTAGTTAGTAGTAGTTCCAACTTCATGGCAACAAGTCGTCCCCATTATACTCTGTTCCTGTGCCAGTGAATATCACACAAAATGCTCCTCACTGCCCAATGTGAACAATGGAATAGACAGGAGTCAAGGCAAGCCAACAGCCCGCACAGGTACACTATGCATAATGCCGCCACCAGAATGCCAACACAAAAGTCCTCCACGCAAAACACAGTTCACCGTTGATGGTATCAGGAGTTACTAGAAAGACTTCATTGACCCAGGTTTTATCCCATATGGCTCGGTCTCTTTCCACAAGGCAACCCGCTGAAAGCGCCGCACAAAGCACGAACTCCGTAGCTCCAGCGACAACTCCCAGGAGTCTCCTGAAAAATGCACTCGTGAACTGAAAAGGCAAACCAGTCAATTCATCAACAGCTGGCCGCCATAATTCTGAACATGCAGTTCATGCTTCAAACAACCACGGACAGATGTAAAGGCATCCCACGCAAAATTCACAGCTCACAGTGTCGCGCCATGCACTCACTCAGTAGCAGGGCGATGGAACCATTTACTACCAGTCCAACATGAAGAAAATGCAAATGCAAACCGTAGCCACAAGCGTAAACACTCCAGAGGGCTTAACGGTTTAAATGCCTATCGCCATGTCGGGGACCGGAAGCCCAAATCTCACCATTAGGTGATGAAGAACTATTTATATGAACGATGATCACCATTAGGTAAACTCTGATAAAGAACTATATATATGAAAGGTAATCACCTTTAGGTAAA
This sequence comes from Cepaea hortensis, assembly GCA_963921405.1. Lineage (NCBI taxonomy): Eukaryota > Metazoa > Mollusca > Gastropoda > Stylommatophora > Helicidae > Cepaea > Cepaea hortensis. The sequence goes on from OY992897.1 coordinate 46,747,155, forward strand.
CTCTGATAAACAACTATATATATGAAAGGTAATCACCATTAGGTAAATTCTGATAAAGAACTATTTAGATAAAAGATGAGGGGCAGTCATGGCTGAGTGGCAACGGTGCCCATTTCAGGCTCACAAGGTACCAGGTTTGATCTCAGCATCATCATCCAAAATGTCGAGATTGCTCAATTTGGCTGTCCTATGGATTTTCAACATTCTTCTATAAAACCACATCTTCAAGGCTTCCAGGTATTTCTTCACCTGTTTACCATTTTCACCTGTTCAGGATTCGGAGCTGTATGTTGAATTTGGTTCTATGTAACATGCAAGAACTCTTTTTCTAATGTACAAGGACTTATTGTACAAAATGTTCTTCATTTGATAGAACACAGTTTTTACTTGCAGATATTCCGTCCATCTATTGACTAAATCATCTTGTCCCGTCACTACTGCACCGCCCCTCGATTTTAAACATCCAGACGTATTTTCCTACCTGTCATTGTATTTATTTGTTGATATGTGGAATGTGAGTCTTTTTCACATTTTGTCCCAATTCTCCATTTTGCATTTGTTTACTATTTCTTTATGTATTCTATTATATTCTTCTTTCATCTATCATCTGCAAAATTTCATCTGTCATCCATTTCTTTTTTGCAATTCTATGTTTAGGTGGAATGATTTATGTTGATGTCTGCTAGATTGATTCCCGCAACATGTCCCATTTTTCATCAATAATCTGCATTATCTCCATAGCATTATATCTGTTCGTTACAATAACACTGAACCTTTCTATAATTTCTTTGTCTTTTTCAAGTCATGCTGGATCTATCTTGATGTTCTTAGGGGTTTTCTTTATGACTTTAAGTCTTAACCTCATCTTTCCTATAACTGGAACATGGTCACTATGTCCATCTGCTCCTGGTCTAGTTTTGCTCCTGCTAAACTGCTTCTGAATCTTGTTGGAATCAATATGTAGTCAATTTGATTGTGAATATTATTTCCAAGGCTTTTCCACATATACAAGGGTAGGTAAGAAAGTTATGCACCACAATTATTATCTCAGCTAATAATAAAGATAGAAGCATTAAAACTGCACCAATTTAAGTTTATAATCTCTTGAAGGTGTATACCAAATTGCACCTCTGTAAACCAATTCTAATCATGACACAAAACCATTGAAATGGCAGATATTAATGATGTATATTACAAGCAGAGGATTGTTATAGAATTTTTCTTGCAGAGAAAGAAACTGTTGTTAACATCCACAAACGTTTGTATGCTGTTTATAGCACTTTTGCAGTCGATAGAAGCACAGTTAGTCACTTGGCGCAGAGAGTTTTGGTTTCTGCAAGTGGAGATGTAGAGATGTAGAGATGTGGAGATGTGGAGATGTAGAGATGACTGATGAGCCGTGCTCTGGACGTCCTGGCACAGCCACCTGCTGGATCATGTTGCAACGGCCATATCAGGGGATGGAAACAGACATACTGAGACACAAACCTGCTGCCTTGTAAGTAGACTGCAGGCCCAGTCAAGGGCTAGGAAAAGGAAACTGAGAAAACACTAATCAAAGTCAGATGCACTAAGCCACAGACTTAACGAAACAGTGCTGCCTAATTCACTTTATGATGAGAAAGCTCTATGGAGATATCAACAAGCGCAAACTGACTGCTGCTTTTTAAAAATATATCCAGGTTAGAAAAAGATAAGATTAGGACTAGGGGCTGAGTGGTCTTGAGGTATGGTGTCCACCTCGAGTGCTGGTCTTGGGTTCAAGCCCCGGTGAGGGCCAGGAGTTTTTCACGTGGACTTCTTGTAACAAAATTTCCCTTGGTCTCTGGGTAGTGAGATTGGATGCCCGTGTGTGTTGTTGCACACGTAAAAAAATCCCTTGGCAGTTGGAAACTGAAAAAGAGTAGCCTAATGGCGCTGCCTGGGCAAAATTTTGAGTTAAAAATCTACCTAAAGTATTTCAGGATCCTCGCCGGTGCTACAGACTTTGTGCACTGAGCAGAGGTTCTCCGGACCCAGGCTTGAGTTAGGAGTAGAATGGAGCACTTATGGGTTACACCCATGTGCCGTGATGTTGATCCGTTGACTAAACTAACTAACTAAACTAAACTAAACTAAGACTAGGAGACTCTCAGCTCAGTGCATGAACTTCATGGCTCCCAATGTGTGCACACCAGAATTCACATGAGTCATAAATAATCTTTAATGTGTTAAGTACAAGTTTAGAGAAAGATGTATGTGGAAAATGTAGCTGGGCAACATATAATAACATAATCAATATGAACGTCATCAAAATATCAGATAACAGGCAGGCTTGGAATCTGAATAAGAAGAAAGATATTCGTTACTTTTCCATCAAAGATGATGAATCTTTACTGCCAGTTTCTAGATTCTCTGCTGACAGACAATGGAAATATAACATAAATAAAGGAGGAGGGGGAAGAAGAGCTGATGGCGGCAGAGAAGGAAAAGAATAATAACAAAAATAACAAAAAGATGCAATAATTCATTGACAATTACTATATTCAAAACATGAAAGCTGCAAATATAACGCACATACCTTACAAATGTCATCACATGGAGGACAAACAATGGTTCCCTGGTGAATGTATTTAGAAGAGTGAAAGACCACATTTAGAACCTGGTGCTGCTTGTAACATCTGTACGTCTGATTCTGGGCCTTGATGACCAGGCCAATCCCGGCTATACAGCTGAACTGAAATTCACATTAAAGGATAAAGAGAATCCCTTGAACATGGATACCTCCCTCCAGTCTCCTTCCATGGATCACTTGTAACAGCACATGGATACCTACAGTCTCCTTCCATGGATAACTTAACTGCACATGGATACCTACAGTCTCCTTCCATGGATCATTTGTAACAGCACATGGATACATCTAGTCTCCTTCCATGGATAACTTGTAACAGCACATGGATACATCCAGTCTCCTTCCATGAATCACTTGTAACAGCACATGGATACCTACAGTCTCCTTCCATGGATCACTTGTAACTGCACATGGATACCTCCAGTCTCCTTCCATGTATCACTTGTAACAGCACATGGATACCTCCCTCCAGTTTCCTTCCATGGATCACTTGTAACAGCACATGGATACCTCCAGTCTCCTTCCATGGATCACTTGTAACAGCACATGGATACCTCCCTCCAGTTTCCTTCCATGGATCACTTGTAACAGCACATGGATACCTCCAGTCTCCTTCAGTGGATCACACAAGGAGACAATAATGTGCACATACACCATGGCACCGGCAAGTATTCACATGTGTATGTAGCAGAATCACAGATTCTATACACAATTTTTCATGGGTAGGTTTTCTAATTTTGGAACCAGTCTGGCAGTGGTCTATTCAGTCTGCTCTGTTCAATTTCCAACTGTCAAGGGGGTATTAACATATGCTGTGAGCATATGAATCTTCTTAGTTTTTCACCCTGATCCCAGAAGCTAGATATCTGTTCCATCACCTTAAGATCTTGGGCAAGGATACCATTTTCTTATTTCATAAACATCCATAACACCCACATTGTTAATCATACAGTATTTGCTCAAGTTAGAGGCGGATGTCATACCTTTAAGTAACTCCACCCTCTCATATACTAGATCACAACATAACAATGTAGAGTGACCACCTTTCCACCTCAGACAATATAGCAACAACAAAACCTATGAATCTGACCTGGTACCTATTTTATGAGGCCGGGTCATCCACAGTCCTGCTGCTGGGAAACAATCCTGCCTGTGCTGGGGACTGAGCCTTGTGAAGTAGCCCATCTCCATGCCATAATGGATGGTAGGTACAAGGCATTAGGCCAATATTTTCTATGATCGGATGGTATACCATGTGGCAATATGGACAGAATTATGCTGCAACCTCAACTGGAGGAAAAAGATCTAAGAACCTAAGGACTTGTCCGGAGTGCAAGCATGATACCCCAACAGATAACAGATAATTTCTTTTGGCTTTCACAATATTCTTAGTGTTCTCTTGCCTATCATTAAATAAAATCAAGTCTTGATAATGAAGTGCCAATAAATCAAGTGTTTTGATCATAAAGTGCTAAGAAATCAAGCATTTTTATCACAAACTGCTAAGACATGTATTGTTTTGGACAAAGTGCCATGAAATCAAGTGAGCACTTATTAGATGGAAACAATCAAGGAATCACACAACATAACTTCTATGTTTCGTTGCAGTTGATCTCAAGCATGAATGTTCCTTCTATAGCCTTTGATCACCCCGTGATGCAAGGACATGAATGTTCCTTCTATAGCCTTTGATCACCCTATGATGCAAGGACATGAATGTTCCTTCTATAGCCTTTGATCACCCCGTGATGCAAGGACATGAATGTTCCTTCTATAGCCTTTGATCACCCCGTGATGCAAGGACATGAATGTTCCTTCTATAGCCTTTGATCACCCTATGATGCAAGGACATGAATGTTCCTTCTATAGCCTTTGATCACCCTATGATGCAAGGACCCTCAACCAACTCACACCACATCCTTTGTAGACTTGTTCACGATTGGTTGGATTTTGCAGCCACATTGCCTATGTAATGAGCAGTCTCACCATGCCAACACGCCTTAGTTGTCTCCTATGACATGCATGCTAGGTTACAGTGTTACTGTTCTTTGCTTCCCATGTGGGATCCGGTAGGTAATAGACGAGCGAAACAACTGGTCACTATTAGTGAAGACAAGGTTACCTCGTAACATCCGCTGCCGGCATGCTGAGGACTCTTGACTAAGGCACATTGATGCAGAAACCACTTGCCAGCATGTGCAAAACACAAACTCCTCTCGCTATACTTCTCTCCAAAGAAATTATTGGCTGGATCTGTTACAGAAACAAATCCCACAAAACATTCAAATTTACCGTTAATGCAAAGGCTACAATACATATCTTGGTATAATTTTTTAGTATAATCTATCACTGACTCAAATATTCACACATTGTTTATAATTCATATATCACCACAGGGCAAGTGCTGAAATTCAGATACCTGGGCACATGGATAACATCAGATGGAAGATGTATCACCAAGACGAAGAACATAAAGGGACAAGCAAAATCTGCATTCCATCAAATGAAGAACACAGAGATCAACATGGCAGAATGGATAAGAATACATGTTCTTAAACATCCAGTGTGCTGATGCCTAGGTAAGGTTCCAACCCCTACACCGGACAGTTGGACAAACATGTCGACTTCTCGTCCTTGACTTTGGGACGTAAACTACAAGTACCTCTGAAATCAGAGTGGGTTCGCCTGATGGTGAGGGACACTGGTAATTGGGAAAGCTAATCCACACTCAAGATTCAATCCAGTGCTACTAGAGGTAATGTGTACAGACTACACTTTAGTTCAAAGTGAGCAAGCACAACAAAAGAAAAGAAAATGACAAACATTTGATGCAATAAATCCTGGTCATTGGAAGTTAGAACAAGAATTATTGCATGTTACGTAGATCCAGTTTTATGCAATAAATCCCTGTCATTGGAAGTTAGAACAAGAATTATTGCATGTTACATAGATCGAGTTTTAACATATGACTGCTAATCCTCGACAATTAGTAAACAAGCAAAAAAATTCCTAAAAGCCTTGGAAATGTGGTTTTATAGTAGAATGCTGAAAATTCATTCCACAGCCACATTACCACACATGTCATCAACATTACCATGCATGACATCAACATCATTATCACACATGACATCAACATCATTACAACACATGACATCAACATCATTACTACACATGACATCAACATCATTACCACACATCATCAGCATCATTACCACACATGACATCAACATCATTACCACTCATGACAATAACATTACCACACATGTCATCAACATTACCACACATGATATCAACATTACCAAACATGAGAAGATAATTACCACACATGACATCAACATCATTACCACACATGACATCAACATCATTACCACACATGGCATCAACATCATTACCACACAAGACATCAACATCATTACCACACATGACATCAACATCATTAACACACATGACATAAACATCATTAAACACATGACATCAACATCATTACCACACATGACATCAATATCATTACCACACGACATCAACATCATTACCACACATGACATCAACATCATTACCACACATGACATCAACATCATTACCACACGTGACATCAACATCATTACCACATATGACATCAACATCATTACCACATATGACATCAACACCATTACCACACATGACATCAACACCATTACCACACATGACATCAACACCATTACCACACATGACATCAACATCATTACCACACATGACATCAACATCATTACCACACATGACATCAACATCATTACCACACATGACATCAACATCATTACCACACATGACATCAACATCATTACCACATATTACATCAATATCATTACCACACCTGACATCAACATCATTACCACACATGACATCAACATCATTACCACACATGACATCAACACTACTACCATTTGTATCACCTACTGTCACTTCAGTTTCACCAGACACCTCCAACATAAACACCACATACATGTCAGACCGAACACAGGCATATAAATAACCAAATTACACATAAATAATAGTACACACATAAACATCAGAACACACAAACACAAACAAAACACACACACACACACAAACATAATACACACACATAATCATCAGAAAACACACATAAACAACAGAACACACACATAAACATCAGAAGACACACATAAACATCAGAAGACACACATAAACATCACAAGACACACATAAACATCAGAAGACACACCTAAGTTGTTCTCAGAGTCCTCACAGTTGGAACCCCTCACAGGCACGTTGTTTTCATTAGTCCAGCTAAACTCCTGAAATACAACGTAAGAAATATTGATATCTGCATGAAGGCTATTTATCTATGCAGTTATCTTTATTGTGCGTTGCAAGGAGATAACTTTTAATACAAGATATCAAAGCTCTCACTTGCCTGTCAAGACAGTGGGCCAGGGTTCAATCATTATTTTTTAAACTATGAAGGGGCTTCAAATGAAAACCTTTAAAGTATGATAGAAATTCCAATAACTATGCCATCGTCTTGTAACCTGTCAATATTGTTGTTTAGGATAGCCAGAGTGTTTAGCATGTGACATCACAGTGCAGGTGTAATAAGAACAGTTTAAAGATAGCCGCCCCACTTTTGACATGCACCAAAGAGGAGCAGTATTTTGTTATCTGTTTATCATCAGTGAAGGGGTGAAACCTATAGAAATTCATTGGCAAATGAAAGTCCAGTATGGTGATGCATGACTGACAGTCCAGCAAGTGTATGACTTGAGTAGGAAGTTTTGACCCGCAATAAAATCCAAACGACGTGGACTTCTGAGTAAAGGTGTCCTTTTGCAACATGACAATGCTCAACCCCATACTGCCTGCGCAACGGTTGAAACCATCAAAGACCTCCACTTTCAGTGTGTACCACATCCTAAATACTCGCCAGACCTAGCCCCAAGTTATTTCCATCTGTTTGGACAACAACAACAAAACATTTAAGGTTCTTATTTGAAGCTCCCTTGTAGTATAGCTCTGGGATCAACCTAGTCTCATAATAATGGTTACCAGACAAATTTCAGAATTGGGATATAACACAGCAGAGAGAACTAAAGATGTTTTTCTTCAGTTTTAAATTTTGTTCTTATAAAGTCAGTAAATTACCAGAACCATTTGTTCTTTGCATAATGATTTAACTGATTCTTTGTAGTTGTGGGACATTTAACCTCTTTGCTCTGAAATGACATATTATGTTTCACCACAGATTTAGCAGGAACCATCATTTTCTTGGCCCTCAATGAGGAGAGATAAACTAGAAAACTGAGTGACAACTGGTAAAATTGATGGGAAAAGAACTGAGGGAAGGCAGAGAGATAAATAGCTGGATGGTTCGGCTACCTGACTTAACTAAGACAAGAACACAGACTTGATAAAAGACTCGTGATCATGTGAGATGGTAAACTATGACTGCTCATGTTTATCGGCATAGTGTGTCATGATGATGTGAGATGGTAAACTATGACTGCTCATGTTTATCGGCATAGTGTGTGATGATGATGTGAGATAGTAAACTATGACTGCTCATGTTTATCGGCATAGTGTGTCATGATGATGTGAGATGGTAAACTATGACTGCTCATGTTTATCGACATAGTGTGTGATGATGATGTGAGATAGTAAACTATGACTGCTCATGTTTATCGGCATAGTGTGTCATGATGATGTGAGATGGTAAACTATGACTGCTCATGTTTATCGGCATAGTGTGTCATGATGATGTGAGATGGTAAACTATGACTGCTCATGTTTATCGGCATAGTGTGTCATGATGATGTGAGATGGTAAACTATGACTGCTCATGTTTATCGGCATAGTGTGTGATGTTGATGTGAGATGGTAAACTATGACTGCTCATGTTTATCGGCATAGTGTGTGATGTTGATGTGAGATGGTAAACTATGACTGCTCATGTTTATCGGCATAGTGTGTGATGATGATGTGAGATGGTAAACTATGACTGCTCATGTTTATCGGCATAGTGTGTCATGATGATGTGAGATGGTAAACTATGACTGCTCATGTTTATCGGCATAGTGCGTGATGATGATGTGAGATGGTAAACTATGACTGCTCATGTTTATCGGCATAGTGTGTCATGATGATGTGAGATGGTAAACTATGACTGCTCATGTTTATCGGCATAGTGTGTCATGATGATGTGAGATGGTAAACTATGACTGCTCATGTTTATCGGCATAGTGTGTGATATTGATGTGAGATGGTAAACTATGACTGCTCATGTTTATCGGCATAGTGCGTGATGATGATGACAGGCCTGACTGTGTTACAATAATATCTACAAAGAACTTACCTGCAAATAAGGACAATAATCAGCCAATGCTACAGAACCAGCATATCTCTCGATATCATCATTTGAAATTCCAGGCAGTGTGTCAAAATACTGCAAAAGAAATTAATCATAGCTCAGGTTAGTTAGTTGCATATCCTTTACAGGATGTCGCAGTCAACCTGAGTTTTTTGTGATTTATTGACAAGTTTACGTTTAGTAGTTTGCCACTGCTTTCTGAACGACCAGCAGTTATACCTTGGTATGGAAACCAACGCAAGGCGGTGTGCTTCCAAATTGCTCGCTGCTGTGTTTCAAACATGGTATGCAGGATAATGAAGTGCCTTCACCACTCCTTTGTATAGTTCCTAAATGAATTTTTTATGGGGGATTTTCACTCTATTTGAACTCAAGCATAGTCCATACATGTCCTACATCTAGTGCACAGGACTGATTTTTACGTGTGGATCAGCTTTCCCTATTACCATCAATATGGTCCATGGCTGACATGTTGCCACAAAGAAGACTGAATTAGTTTGCTGATGTTGTGCAGCAGTCTCTTCTTTCTGTGTAACCTATACACTGTTATGGCCAGTCTCCTGACTTTTAAAAAATGATCCCATTGTTGCTAATTATGGAAAGAAAATACGTGAAGTTTGTGGCATTTTCCTGGAATAAGAGGCGGGTTGACCAGCATGAAGGTGAACACAAGACATTACAGAGCGGAACTGATGGAAGATCAAGAGTCTTTCCGGTAGCCATGATGAAAGAGATGTTCAGCAAGGGACCTGCCACATGAATGATGATGATTTTGTTTCTAGCATTACCACATGGCACTTGTTTAATCTTCTATTTTATCCATATTTAAACAGGGTTATAGGATACTGTAGTTTCTGTGAACTGTCTCAACCAGTACTAATGACTTCAGTATTGCTTCAATGAAGTGTAGGCTCATCCCTGGTCTGTCTGGTTAGGGAAAAGATATTTCATCTGAACCTCGACTGGGTCTCATCTAGCTTCTGCTAGGGATTCTTCTGCTTTCATTCTTCTGCTTTCATTCTTCTGCTTTCATTCTTCTGCTTTCATTCTTCTGCTTTCATTCTTCTTCTTTCTTCCTGTTTTGAGTCAGTGCATCACACCTAGTTATGCACCTTAGAGGTCTTTGTGTCTGATTTCAGCGTGCATTAGTGTACAGTTTGCTTCCTCTAGACACATTCCCTCTAAGTTGAATTGTTGATCACTGCACTCAGGACATTCCCATATGTGCTCCGTCCCCTAGTTCAACAGCTAGTGAAGAGTCACACTACTAATCGTTCCCACCACTATATGATTGAAAGATCTCCTGGTCTTCCCTCTCAGTTTTGAAATTCTACCAGAACCCCTACCAATCCCCCACAATCTCATCCTTTCCACATACAGGTTCTCAATCTGTTCCTCCACTTTCTCCACCTGGTCCCACAGGCGCACAACCACATTTCTCTTGTGCACAAGTAATCTAACACCGAGAGGTGCATTCCCTGCCAGCCTACAGCCTGTTATTCCCCCCGCACTCCCACATGACCAGGGCAAAACATCCATACAACTCTTACAATCTGTGACCTATGAAGCGAGGTGAGCCATTCCACACGAAACATTCCTTTCTCCACTTTACTAAGCATACTCCTTGAGTCCATGATGAAGACAATGTGCGTTGCAGTGGTCTCCTATAACCAGTGGAATGCTGCTGTGACTGCCCCCACTTCCATTCTCATGCTGGAGGATGTAGCCTCATATGCCATACTCTCTTTTATTCAAACAGTCGTCCATTAGCCTTCGCAATGAAACCCCAGCCACTCCCCCAGCCACTCCCCCAGCCACTCCACCTGTTTCTTACCACTGACCCATCAGTACAGATCACTATGTTACCTTGATGTGTATTACTCCAAGATAACATGCTCTATCTACTTTTGGTAGATTTTTACTTTCCTACCAATTTTGCCAGGGCTTGGGCCTTCTGGCCTACTCTTTGCAATTTCCAACTGCCACTGGATTGTAAACACGCGCAACTTGCATACAGGACTGACTGTTTTTTTCCCTTATCCAAGAGGGCTAACTATCCGATTTCACAACACAAGAGATCAGAAGGATTATGTGATATCACTTGGTACCAATAGCTCTTGGAAAAATTCCCAGCCCCAGACTAAGATCAAACCCTGCACCTTCTGAGCCTGAGGCAAACACAGTCACCTCTCAGCCACGCCTCCTCCTGGGAGATTGTGTGATGACTACATTGAAGCCTAGATATCCCTTCCTTGATAGGGATTCAAACTTTTGACCACCAGGTCAGCATGCTAGCCACGGCAAGCACAGCTATCATCATCCAATGACGGCACCGTTATAGTCTGCTTGATTCTGACCACGCCCCCCATGTTTGTTGAATGGGTTGTGGACGCAATTCGTAATCCACCCACCGCTGTCTAAATACAGCAGCGAGTGATTTGGAAGTAACCACCTTGCGTTGGTTTTCATACAATGGTATGAGTTCAGAAAGCAAACTACTGAACATAAACTTGCCAAGAAATCATAAACAGCCAAAAACTGCCGGGGTTGACTGCAACATCCTGTAAAGAATCTCTCTCTCTCTCTTTCTCTCTCTCACATGCATGCACACCCACCCACACATACACACTTGTCTAATAGGTCAAACATCTAAGGAAACTTACCTGATACATGGGTGGCAATGCCTGATTGTATTCAACCAAGTTGCAGAGGGCCACAGACTTTCTATTGTGAGCACAGTCCGTCCACAATTCTCCCCGTTTAACTTGATTACAGAATGGATGAATGCTTTCACGCCTGCAACCAAATAAATGCATGAATAAAAGAAATTCCTGATCCAGAGATGATTTTGTCGTACTCACGAACCACAATGTTGGCTAATCAGTGTGGCGACACTAGTCGGCACAATTTCCCGACATGCTGGGTTGAGAGTTCGAAACTAGCTGCGGGCAACTGACAGCAGATCACTTTGTGGTAATATCAATGGTATGAGTACTGACCGTTCAGAAAGCAATGGCAAACTACTTAATGTAAAAACTGCCTGGTAAACCATACAGCTAATAAATGCTGAGGCTGATTGCAACATCCTGCAAAAGGACATGCCACTAACTGTAATCGCTACACAAGCACAGCTTCTATACATAATCATAATCATCATGGTGTAGGCACTCATGTCTCTCCACAAATCTCAATGTTTGGTGTTCTGGATAAAATCAACTGATGATATTCCTGCATGCCATTGTCTTAGACCATCAAGCATCATTTATCTGGGTTTACTTCTTCTACTGCTGATTTTTCTAATCGTCATGATGTTCTCCAATATGTCTCTTCTCCTTATATGACTGAAGAGCATTATTTGTGTCTATAATAATATGTAAACAAAAATGAAATCAAATTATAACTCACTCTTGGGTCATGTCCATTGTGAAGGCATCAACACTCTGCACTGGTTAACTATTGCAACTAACATGGCTCGAGACACAGACATTCACTAGGGCATGTTTCCTTAGTGACTCAATGAGCATGCTCAAGAAGATAGAGATGGGGTGGATCTGAAGAGAGTGTCTCTGGAGCGATCTCGGCTGGCAAAGATTAGTTTTAAGTTTGTGCCAAATACACAACAGCAGCAGACATTGTACTTGCTTCTAATGCACACATACAGAAATATAAATGTGCCAGCATACTTGCCTGGAAGCTCCCAACAACCTACATATTTTAAATTATCTGCCAACCTGGTGCCAATTTACCGAACCCGTAGTTCTGAACAGAGCAGAAAGTCCATAACAAGCATGTCACACAGTTATTTTACAGTATCTGGTACTCCTTCTCTCCCCCTCTCCCATCCTCCTTCCTACCAGACATTTCAATAGAACATCGCAGAGATGTCCTCTTTTTCCTTCTTGAACCCCCTTGCTGGTTTGTATGGGTGAACATGCCTCTACACAACTCTTGTTATCAGTTGACATGCTATTTTCCCATTGCCATGATGCAAGACTGTCTAGTAACCTTTCTTTTATCCCATCAATCCTTCCAGTTCTTACAATATATTTGAGTATTTCTATCCAAATGATGGAGTGAAAGAATGTCTGACTGACCCGGACAGAAACTGTACTTAAAATGTGTGCACCTAATCCCCCACATACACAACCACACTCAGCCATACCCACACATTAACACAAGCATACACACATGCCTGCCAAGACAGTAGCCTGGGTTCAATCCTTACCAGAGGCAGAATTATTATTTTTCCCAACAAGCACAACTCTGGGGTCGACTCAGCCGCATAAAAATGGGTATGTGGCAATATTCAGAATTGTCTGGGAATTGTTAGAGAATTGTCTGGGAACTGTCAGGGAATTGTCTGGGAACTGTCTGGGAATTGTCTGGGAATTTCTGAGATCAGTCTGGGAATTGTCTGGGAACTGTCTGGGAAAGGAAGGTGATGAGGCAGGGAACAGGTCACCCCCACCTCATATGTCATGATCTAGAATATATGAAGACCTAACCCCCAGCAGTAATATCTGGTATGGGACTACCATTCTCTCTCTCTCTCTCTCTCTCTCTCTCTCTCTCTCTCTCTCTCTCTCTCTCTCTCTCTCTCTCTCTCTCACACATACACCCATCCTAATACATACAATTACACTCCCACCAAAATACACAAACACACACACTCACCCACCCAACCAATTATGTGAAAACACACACAATCAAATACACAAACACTCACCCAACCAACCAAACACACACATACATGTACTTGGAAGTTTGAAATTACCTGGCCAACCTGGTGCTGATCCACTGATAGCAGCTGTTGAGAACAAACTCACATCCCAGGTCCCGACCCCATTCATAGTCTCCGGCCATGTTGTAGTCGGCCTTGTACCAGCTGTGGACAGGCCAAGGGAAGGACTTAAGTCAACATTGGTATACTTCATGACGTCTTTGTGTACATTTTTCTCCATGTTTAACATTTTTATGAGACTGCTCATGACAAGTGTCAGTGTATATGTGTGAGTAAAGTGTGAGAGTTTCTTCATACTAGTTTCAATACTATCGTGAGACATTTTGTATGTGTCTAGATGTGAGGAAGTGTGAGTGTATGTGGAGGATATGTGTGAGTGTGGGGATATGTGTGGGTAGTGGGTGTGTGGGTGGGGGGTGTGTGGGTGGGGGTATGCGTTTGGATGGGTTGGGGTGTGTTGGTTTTGGTGGGTAGTGGTATTTGTGGGTGTTGGTGGGATGTGTGGATGGATGTGTGGGGGTGAAAGTAGGGGTGTTGGAATGGGTGTGGGGGATGTGTGTATGGGTGGAGGATATGTGTATGGGACGGATGAAGGGGATGTGTGTTTATGTGGGTGGAGATGTGTGGACGGTTTGAGGAAGTATGTGTAGGAGGCGGGGTTGTGTGGGTAGGGGATTGTGTTGGGTGGATTGGGGATGCAAGGGTGGGTGGGGAGAAGTGTATGGTGTGTGGGTTTGAGATATTTGTGCGGTGTGTTGGTGGGGGATGTGTGAATGATGTGTGGGTGGAGGGTATGTTTGTGGAGGTATGGGTGGAGGATAGTGTGTGGTGTGGGGGATGTGTGTGATGGGTGCGGGGAATGTGCGTATGAATGGGGTATATGTATGGGTGAGTAGGGGATTGTGGTGGTTGGGGGAAGTATGTGGGGGAGTGTTGGTGGGAGATGTGTGTGTTTGGATGGGGAATGTGTGGGTGGGGGTGTGTGAGTGAGTGGCTTAGGGATGTGTAAGTGGGTGAGGGAGTTGTATGTGTCGGAGTGGGATGTGTGAGTGGGTGGAGGATGTGTGTGGGGTAGGGGTATTGTGATCGAGAGATGTTTGGTTGGGGGGGGGGGGGGGGGGGTGTGGGTGCGTAGTGGAGAAGGTATGCGTGAGTGAGTGTGTGTTGGTGGACGGGTAGGGAATGCGTGTGTGGGTGGGGAGAGGTGTGTGGTGTGTTGGTTGGGGATATTGTGTGGGTGAGGTATGTGTGTGTGGGTGGGGGATTTTTGTGTTTTGTTTTGTTTTTGTGTTGTGTAAGTGGGGGTATGTGGGGTGGATGGGTAAGGGTATGGGTGTGGGTGGGAATATTGTGTGGTATCTGGGTGGGGGATATGTGTGTGGTGTGTAAGTGGGGATGTGTTGGTGAGGGATATGTGTGTGTGTGGTGCGTGGGTTGGGAATAGTGCATGATAGGAGGTGTATGTGATGTGCGGGTGGGGGATTGTGTGGTGGGGGATTAGGTTAAGGCATGTGTGGGTGGGTGGAAGTTGTATGTGTGGGTGGTGGGGTGTGTGTTAGTGGATTGGGGATGTATGGGTGGTTAGAGAGATGTGTGTGTGTGGGGTGGGGGTAGGGACATGTCAGTTGGTGGGGATGTGTGTGTATGGTTTGGGAATGTGTGAGTGGATGTGCGATGTGTGGGTTGGTGGGGGATTGTGTGCATGGGTGGGGAATATGTTGTCGATGGAGATGTGGCTGGGGGATGGGTGGTTTGAGGTGTGGGTGGGGAGAGGATGTGTGGGGTAGTATGTGTATGTGGATGGGCGTAGGATGTGTGGGTTGGTGGGGGAATGTTTGTGGGTGGCGAGTGTGTTTTGGTTGGGGGATCAGGTGAGGGCAGTGTGTGTGGGTGGGGGATGTGCGGGTGGGGGATGGATCGGTTGGTGGGGTATGTATGTGTCCCTTGGTGTGCGTGTGTGTCGGTAGGTGGGGGTGTGTATGTGTCCCTTGGTGCGCGTGTGTGTGGGTAGGTGGGGGTGTTGTGTGGGTGGGGTGATGTATGGATAGGTGGGAGATGGGCTTCATAACATGGTAATTAGCCTTGTTTATGTTTACAACATTCATTTCACAATGTTTATTTTATCTTCCTATGTAAATGTATAATGCTCTTGATGAACGAAAGACGAGTGATTGGAAGGGCCGAATGTAAGACGGGCCTGCGCGCCCAATTTGTGACCCTAATAAAGTTGATTTGATTTGATTTGATTTGTGTTGGGAGCCGTGGTGGTGCAGTGGCTAGATGCTGGCCTTCTGGCCCAATGATGATGAGTTCAAATCCACACTGAGGCAGATTTTAAAAATGGACCTGGACCCCCAGGTTGACATAGCCTACAATGGGCAACAGGAAATGTCTTGGAAGTAACAACAAATGGTGTGATACCATAGCACACACCGAGCACTGATTGGTCAATATAAATGTGTCTAATACCATATGCCCAATGTGACTAGGGCATCCAATGGGGTCCTGTTTTACATCTTTGTCTTGTGCAGAAGAATGTTTAGAAAACCAGAGCCAACATGAGTAATGACGATGTTGTATAGAGGTCCAGACACAAGCTAAACTCATCATGGACTTCAAAAATTAAAACAGAAAGGGACAGAATCAACCCAGTAACAACTACCACTCTCCTGATCAGCAGGATCAACCATTTGCTTCAGAATTGGATGTTACAGACTGAATACACATGCGCGTAAGATTTATCTGCTGAAAATAATAATGATGAAAAATAACTGATGAATATGTTTGGCAGGACTGTCCTTTTTACAGCGAGTTAAGAAAGATATACTAGCCCATTAAATCAACACTAAACTCCAAGATGTATGGAGCTAAAGAGGAACTAACAAAAAAACAGTCTAGTTTATCATGAGGACTCTTCAGACAGTATAATAATCATCAAAGATGTGATCACAAGAAGGAGGAGGAGGAAGAGAATCATCATCAATAACCGCAATAGTGGCACAACAGCGCCTGCTGACATGGTGGTCATTGGAACGATCCACAGCTGGGCGGATTTGGCATTTAAAAACAAAATCACCTGGGTTGCCAGGATGGCCTAGCCTAAAATAGGCCACAAGAATGTCTTGGGAAGTAAAGGCAGTTGGAGTGATTGTGACCACATCAGCCACCTAGTGACGACTGGTCAATAAAACCGGGCATATCACCCACTTAGTGATGACTGGTCAATAAACCTGTGTCTATCACCCACTTAGTGATGGCTGGTCAATAAAACTGGGTCTGTCACCCACCTAGTGACGACTGGTCAATAAAACTGGGTCTATCACCCACCTAGTGATGACTGGTCAATAAAACTGGGTCTATCATCCACCTAGTGATGGCTGGTCAATAAAACTGGGTCTACCACCCACCTAGTGACGACTGGTCAATAAAACTGGGTCTATAACCCACCTAGTGATGACTGGTCAATAAAACTGGATCTATCACCCAACTAGTGATGACTGGTCAATAAAACTGGGTCTATCACCCAACTAGTGATGACTGGTCAATAAAACTGGGCCTATCATCAATCTAGTGACGACTGGTCAATAAAACTGGGTCTATCACCCACCTAAGTGATGGCTGGTCAATAAACCTGGGTCTATCACCCAACTAGTGATGACTGGTCAATAAAACTGGGTCTATCACCCAACTAAAGACGGCTGGTCAATAAAACTGGGTATATCACCCACCTAAGTGACGACTGGTCAATAAAACTGGGTCTATCACCCACCTAGTGATGACTGGTCAATAAAACTGGGTCTATCACCCACCTAGTGACGATTGGTCAATAAAACTGGGTCTATCACTGTATGCTTGTTGCCCCTAAAGATGCTAGGGGTCCTTGACTTATGACATCATCATCATCATGTGCCCTGCAAGGCTGCATTACACTTATGTCTCTCCACAGATCTCAGTTCTTGTTATTCTGGATCAATTCTGTTGATGGTATTTCTCTATTCTTAGACCATCAAGTATCATTTCTCTCAGCCTGCCTCTGTCTCTTCTACCACAGAACTTTCCAGTCATCATAATGTTCTCTAACACCTCTATTCTCATTAATTGACAGTTTGTCTCTCTCATACAGTTGTGTATAATATTCTACTTTCATTAGTCCTTTCCAGGCAATTGTTAGTTACTCAGGCCATCCAAGGAGACTACATCCTGGGGTAAGGAAAGCTCAAACATACTGCAACAATTATAAACATTAATAGCAAAAGAGATACTACACAACGGAGAGAAAAGATATAATAATTTTGCATCATGGCATGGAAAAGTTGCATATAAATTGATAGCGCAAGACAGTGAGGATTGTCAGGTGGTATGATCATTATTGCAACAAGACAGTGAGGATTATGAGGTGGTATGATCATTAATGGCACTAGACAGTGAGGATTGTGAGGTGGTATGATCATTAGTGGCACTAGACAGTGAGGATTGTGAGGTGGTATGATCATTAATGGCACTAGATACTGAGGATTGTGAGGTGGTATGATCATTAATGGCACTAGACAGTGAGGATTGTGAGGTGGTATGATCATTAATGGCACTAGACAGTGAGGATTGTGAGGTGGTATGATCATTAATGGCACTAGACAGTGAGGATTGTGAGGTGGTATGATCATTAATGGCACTAGACAGTGAGGATTGTGAGGTGGTATGATCATTAATGGCACTAGACAGTGAGGATTGTGAGGTGGTATGATCATTAATGGCACTAGACAGTGAGGATTGTGAGGTGGTATGATCATTAATGGCACTAGACAGTGAGGATTGTGAGGTGGTATGATCATTAATGGCACTAGACAGTGAGGACTGTGAGGTGGTATGATCATTAATGGCACTAGACAGTGAGGATTGTGAGGTGGTATGATCATTAATGGCACTAGACAGTGAGGATTGTGAGGTGGTATGATCATTAAAGGCACTAGATAGTGAGGATTGTGAGGTGGTATGATCATTAGTGGCACTAGACAGTGAGGATTGTGAGGTGGTATGATCATTAATGGCACTAGACAGTGAGGATTGTGAGGTGGTATGATCATTAATGGCACTAGACAGTGAGGATTGTGAGGTGGTATGATCATTAATGGCACTAGACAGTGAGGATTGTGAGGTGGTATGATCATTAATGGCACTAGACAGTGAGGATTGTGAGGTGGTATGATCATTAATGGCACTAGACAGTGAGGATTGTGAAGTGGTATTGTCACAGTCCTGCACTCAGGCAAACCTCATCTGTACCTCAAAAATAATAATAATATGCACAGATGTTTTCTCTACAATATTTATTCAGGCAAGCCTGACAATTCTCTAAGGCGTTCTTTGCCTGTACATAAATAGAGAATACTTATTAATCACATTACACAATGTATGAATTCACAACACACTCTCGCTAAACATTGCAAGCGCTCATAGACATTCAATAACTCAGAACCACGTCCAGTCAGAAAGCCGTCTGTCCCCCGTCTGCCTTAACTCAGCTCGCAGCTTGCCTACGCGGTCAAGCTCCCTCGTGGGGTGCGTGCTAATCCCTTTGCACGCAGCACTATCGTCTCTGCCTTCTAGAGTTCTGTTATACTTCACATTGTCACGTCTACGTCTGCCCGCCCACTATCCCTGGGTCGGTACCTCTATTGTCCTAACTATAACACGTTAGTTTTCCCACCCGAGTCTAGTTATATCTATTATTACGTCCTGGCTTGGGTGCTGTCTCTATTCAGTCTATACCTTTATAGACGTCCTGTCTCTATGTCCTGTAAGTCCTCACCCCTCTACTGTCACTAGTCTGTCTCAGTACAGTGTAGGACCTTGACAGGTATGATCATTAATGGCACTAGACAGTGAGGATTGTAAGGTGGTATGATCATTAGTGGCACTAGACAGTGAGGATTGTGAGGTGGTATGATCATTAATGGCACTAGACAGTGAGGATTGTGAGGTGGTATGATCATTAATGGCACTAGACAGTGAGGATTGTGAGGTGGTATGATCATTAATGGCACTAGACAGTGAGGATTGTGAGGTGGTATGATCATTAATGGCACTAGACAGTGAGGATTGTGAGGTGGTATGATAATTAATACCGCTAGACAGTGAGGATTGTGAGATGGTATGATCATTAGTGGCACTAGACAGTGAGGATTGTGAGGTGGTATGATCATTAATACCGCTAGACAGTGAGGATTGTGAGGTGGTATGATCATTAATGGCACTAGACAGTGAGGATTGTGAGGTGGTATGATCATTAATGGCACTAGACAGTGAGGATTGTGAGGTGGTATGATCATTAACGGCACTAGACAGTGAGGATTGTGAGGTGGTATGATCATTAGTGGCACTAGACAGTGAGGATTGTGAGGTGGTATGATCATTAGTGGCACTAGACAGTGAGGATTGTGAGGTGGTATGATCATTAATGGCACTAGACAGTGAGGATTGTGAGGTGGTATGATCATTAGTGGCACTAGACAGTGAGGATTGTGAGGTGGTATGATCATTAATGGCACTAGACAGTGAGGATTGTGAGGTGGTATGATCATTAATGGCACTAGACAGTGAGGATTGTGAGGTGGTATGATCATTAATGGCACTAGACAGTGAGGATTGTGAGGTGGTATGATCATTAATACCGCTAGACAGTGAGGATTGTGAGGTGGTATGATCATTAATGGCACTAGACAGTGAGGATTGTGAGGTGGTATGATCATTAGTGGCACTAGACAGTGAGGATTGTGAGGTGGTATGATCATTAATACCGCTAGACAGTGAGGATTGTAAGGTGGTATGATCATTAATGGCACTAGACAGTGAGGATTGTGAAGTGGTATGATCATTAATGGCACTAGACAGTGAGGATTGTGAGGTGGTATGATCATTAATGGCACTAGACAGTGAGGATTGTGAGGTGGTATGATCATTAATGGCACTAGACAGTGAGGATTGTGAGGTGGTATGATCATTAATGGCACTAGACAGTGAGGATTGTGAGGTGGTATGATCATTAATGGCACTAGACAGTGAGGATTGTGAAGTGGTATGATCATTAATGGCACTAGACAGTGAGGATTGTGAGGTGGTATGATCATCAGTGGCACTAGACAGTGAGGATTGTGAGGTGGTATGATCATTAATGGCACTAGACAGTGAGGATTGTGAGGTGGTATGATCATTAATGGCACTAGACAGTGAGGATTGTGAGGTGGTATGATCATTAATACCGCTAGACAGTGAGGATTGTGAGGTGGTATGATCATTAATGGCACTAGACAGTGAGGATTGTGAAGTGGTATGATCATTAATGGCACTAGACAGTGAGGATTGTGAGGTGGTATGATCATTAATGGCACTAGACAGTGAGGATTGTGAGGTGGTATGATCATTAATGGCACTAGACAGTGAGGATTGTGAGGTGGTATGATCATTAGTGGCACTAGACAGTGAGGATTGTGAGGTGGTATGATCATTAATGGCACTAGACAGTGAGGATTGTGAAGTGGTATGATCATTAATGGCACTAGACAGTGAGGATTGTGAGGTGGTATGATCATCAGTGGCACTAGACAGTGAGGATTGTGAGGTGGTATGATCATTAATGGCACTAGACAGTGAGGATTGTGAGGTGGTATGATCATTAATGGCACTAGACAGTGAGGATTGTGAGGTGGTATGATCATTAATACCGCTAGACAGTGAGGATTGTGAGGTGGTATGATCATTAATGGCACTAGACAGTGAGGATTGTGAGGTGGTATGATCATTAATGGCACTAGACAGTGAGGATTGTGAGGTGGTATGATCATTAACGGCACTAGACAGTGAGGATTGTGAGGTGGTATGATCATTAATACCGCTAGACAGTGAGGATTGTGAGGTGGTATGATCATTAATGGCACTAGACAGTGAGGATTGTGAGGTGGTATGATCATTAATACCGCTAGACAGTGAGGATTGTGAGGTGGTATGATCATTAATGGCACTAGACAGTGAGGATTGTGAGGTGGTATGATCATTAATACCGCTAGACAGTGAGGATTGTGAGGTGGTATGATCATTAATGGCACTAGACAGTGAGGATTGTGAGGTGGTATGATCATTAATGGCACTAGACAGTGAGGATTGTGAGGTGGTATGATCATTAATACCGCTAGACAGTGAGGATTGTGAGGTGGTATGATCATTAATGGCACTAGACAGTGAGGATTGTGAGGTGGTATGATCATTAATACCGCTAGACAGTGAGGATTGTGAGGTGGTATGATCATTAATGCCAGTCAGAAAGATGAAGAAAAAAGAGCACAATTCTGTGATGGTCCATTTAAATATTTAACAGTAAGAGGGAGGAGAGAAAGAAAGGATGTGAAAAACGTGTTGGTCTATATTCACACATAATAGGGTTTAGAGGAAAGAAAATTGACTTCATTGCACCGGGTTACACCACATATGGCTTGGCATCTTTTCGCTGAGCAATCTGCTGAAAGCACACAAAGAGCATGAACTCCACAGCCCCAGCCACAAAACCCTGGGGTCTTGTACGCGTGCCCCCCCCCCCCCCCCCCCCCCTTCAGACACAATCACGTCAAAATCTTCAAATGTTATGACTGTGATGAACTTTGACCTTCATTAAGCTGATAACTATAGCAACATGTTTTGTGTGTGGACTTGTCACTTCTGCTCATTTTGCCATATCTGTTCTGTCACTTAAATAAATACTTCATTCTATTTTTTTCTCTGGCACCAATATATTCTGCTAGTGTATTTATGCTATTTCTGTCCATTTATTTAAATGATTACCTCTCTCTCACTATTAGATTTTTGACTGCTGTTTCTGTGCTGCTACTCACACAGCTACTGGTATATATCATTTTTCTCTCTCTTTCCCCATCTCTTTAACTCTAATATAAAGAGAGAGATACTATTCTTGACTGCTGATCTTATTCTACCAATCATTCAGTGATACATATATATATAATGTATCGGCATTCTGGCAACAGCCTTATGCATGTATGCCAATGCATGCTGTTGGTTTGCCAGAACTACTGTCTGTTCCACTTTTCACATGAGGCAGCGAGAAGAATTTTGTGTGATATTCACTGGCACAGGAAAGGAGCCTTTTGGGGTGACCCTTTGCCACGAAGTTGGAAAAGTGACTAACGAGAAGCTAATATTCTTCATCTACCCATTTCCCCCAGCATGCTACACTCCAGTACTTTCTCTGATGTTTCTTCCTATCTCAGAATATGACCAAGCCATGCAAGTCTTCACATTTTGGTTACTTTAAGAAGACTTCTTTGTTATTGTTATATTCTACTTTCCAGAACCTCTTCATTTATAAATTTTTCAATTTGGTGGTTGTTGTCATTTCTCTTTAACACATCTTATATGCCTCTATATGTTTTGCATTATATTATTTCATTGTCCATATTTCAGAATCATACAATGCTGGCCAGGTGGACATACAAGATTCTATTCTGTAGATCAAGTGTATTCTTAGATGCATGGATACAATTTCCCTTCTTGCAATATTTACCCTAGCACTTACACAGTTACCTCCCTCTCATCACAACAAATCTTACCCAGTATCCTCCAGCATTGCCAGAGTTATCCTCGAGATAACCGAGTTCTGAGTATACGTCCCTGTCATGGCTTCATTCTAGAGACAAAACAATACAGTATATATGTATGAGTGTGTGTATATGTGTATATATATATATATATATATATATATATACACACACACACACACACACACACACACACACAGTAATCGTCAAATACTGAGAATAAATCAGTACAGCCAAAACTGAAGACAGTGTTCAAATAAACTTTATATACAAAGGTAAATGCCATCTGATAAAGCAGCCACGGCTAGTAAATATCCAGGACTCTTTCACACACCATGAAGCATATTGGGTGCATGGCGTTTAGATCCATATTTGTTTATAGACCAATCTGTGCTTGATGCATGATGTGGTCAGTCACCAGCTGCCTTGACTTCAAAAGACATTTCTTGGTATACAGTTTTAGGCTGGGGTGACCTGGAGCTTAAGCTAATAAAACAAATCTAACTTGCCAGCATGTGCTGCATGAAGAATACATTCACAGGCAGTGATGAGCACACATAGTGAGGGACAGAAAGCTGTAGAGATAGTCCAAGATATGAGCTGCTTGTTACTCATTCTAGTATATGCCTGTTTACTGTGATGTTTATTGGTGGCTACTTGCTTGCATTGTTAATCTTTACTGAAGGGCACACAAATCTAATCACTGCTTTTTTAAAAACCTACTTACTGGCACCTTGCTGCCTTGACAGACGACAGTTGTTATGCTTAAAAACAAAAAGGCATAACCTCTCCATAGCACAAAGCCTGGGCTGAAATGTAGAGATCATGTGTTGCCAGGAAAGATAACAACAATACATATGGAACAAGACAAGCTAGGGAAGCTGCCATATCAGCAAAACAATCCTCTAACTGTCCGCCTGTAGGTGCTTTCATCCTAGACCAGCTGCTGACCTAGGCTTAGGGTCTGGTCCTTCCTGCCGTGACATTTGACCTCAGGGTCTGGTCCTTCCTGCCGTGACATTTGACCTTAGGGTCTGGTCCTTCCTGCCATGACATTTGACCTCAGGGTCTGGTCCTTCCTGCCATGACATTTAGTTTTCAGGATGCATATCCTCACAGTAGGATAAGGCTTGTACCCTCCCAATTGCACTCCTCCACCCAAAGCCGTTGGCACAATATGGGGTACTGGGTTTGGTGAGTGCTCACAACATTCGAAACCCTCACTGTGTGCCAAGCGAATTATGTGTATTGCTGACTCCATATACGAATGTATTCCCTAAATTCCTTTTGGTGCATGGTAGTTTCCAGAGAAGCACAAATGCCAATGTGAGTGATGTATTGTAAAGTTGTAAACATGGAAGAGGTCAGTCATTTTCTATATCTGGGCAGCACAGTGACATCTGAAGGAGAGTGTAATATCTGAAGGAGAGTGTGACATCTGAAGGATAGTGTGACATCTGAAGGAGAGTGTGACATGAGGATAGAGAAGGGAATCGCTATGTCCAAAGATTCCTTTACAAGAGTGGATGAAGCTGGTTGAACTGACGTAAAGTTGTAATAATACATTGAGTAAATCAATCAGAACGGGAAGTGGAATTGTTTCGCTTTACAAAAACACAATCAAATGTGATAGAAAGAGACAGAAAAATTTGTCCAAAAAAAAAAAAAACCCACACGCAAGTAAATGCATGCATGCACGCACACACATACACACACACAAAACAAATGATCACTGGTTAAAAGATAGCAAGTTACACGTCCTTTACATTGCAACCAACCCCAGCATTTACTGACTGTGATTTACCAGGCAATTGTACATTCAGTAGTTTGCCAATGTCCTTGAACAGCTGACAACTCATACCATCAAAATTGAAGTAAAGCAATCTGCTTCCCAATGTCATCATCATCATGTGTTATGCTGAAAAGAATAGGTAGTTATATTTCAGCATCTCACACGATCACCAGGATCGTGTTCTTGTCTCGACCATGCCATGTAGCCAAGCCATCCAGGTATTTACTTCTCTGCCTTCCTGTAGCCACCACACTAAGATAATCAAACACTCACCTCAAACACTCTCTTCTCCCAGTGGGTAAGCACCGTGCCATCTATACCCTGGTCCTCCAATTCTGCACCCTCCAGTAACGAACAGTTGAAGTGCTTTTGGACTTCAGCCTGGAGACAGCAAATAAACCAATGTACTTGAATAATGAAGACAGCAAACAAATAAATATACTTGTTAACTGAAGACACAGACGTAATATTGCATCATTTATGGCCTAGCCTATTTTGCTGTATCTCGTCAGGTACTTACTACAAAACAAAATCAACAAATAATGAAGTAGCATATTGTATACTCCCACCTGAAATACACAAAACAGTTATATTTGTCACTGTCACCACCAATATACACATTACAAATTATCTTCTTCTTCTTCTTCAGCGTTCTGAGCCATTGAAGTTCTTTGCTGCAAATACAATCTGTCTCCATTCGTCTCTCTGGTGGACCTTCTCTTGCCAGTCGTTGATTCCAAGTGCTTGTAGGTCTGTACATGTATTATCTCTCCACCGCCTTCTTGGTCTACCTCGGGGTCTACGGTCATTTATTTCCTGAGTGTAAGCGAGTTTTGTTTCCCTATTATCTTCCATTCTTTCTATATGCCCCAGCCATTGTAGTCTATTAGCCTTCATGATACCAGTGATTAGCGGGGACTTAAACAGATCTTAAATGTCTTTGTTACTTCTTCTTTTCCACTCTCCACTTTGTGTATCCCTAATGGGTCCAAAGATGCGTCTTAAAATTTTGTTCTCAAAGGTTTGTAACAAGGCTTCGTCTCCTTTCGTTGTACTCCAGGTTTCAGAGCCATACAGCACAACTGGTCTGATCAGTGTTTTGTATATTGTGATTTTGGTGTTACGAGATAGCGCCTTTGATTTTAGTAGATGTTGTAGTGCATAGTATATCTTATTTCCAGAGTTGATTCTAGTTTGTATTTCTTCCCTTATGATGTTGGAGCAGTTGAAGATCGTACCCAGGTATTTGTATGTTTCCGTTCTTTTAATGGTCATATTATCTATTTGTATGTGGCCAGAGTTTCTAGCCATTCCGTCTCTTGAAATTACCATATATTCTGTCTTATCTTGGTTGATAACCAGCCCCATCTGTTGGGCTTTTTCCTTTAAGTGAGTCAATATTTCCAATGTCTTTTGTTCACTTTGCCCTATAATATCTATATCATCTGCATAACCAAGCAGCTTGGATGTTCCTCCAATATCACATTCCTCCTTTACCTTCCTTACAACTTTCTCTAGAGCCAGATTGAAGAGTAGCGGTGATAGTGCATCACCCTGTTTCAAGCCAGATGTTATTTGGAAGGGGTCTGATTTCCTGCCTTTATATGTTACTATATTATAAGTATCTTCCATGCATAGTCTGGTCATGTTGATTAACTTCCTTGGTATTCCAAATTCCTGCATAGCATTCCATAGACTATTCCTATGGACACTATCATAAGCCTTTTTAAAATCCACAAAAATGTTATGGAGATCTCTTTTATATTCCCAATGTTTCTCGGCTATTTGTCGTAAGATAAATATCTGATCTATTGTTGATCTGTTTTGTCTAAAACCCGCCTGGTAGTCACCTAATATGTCTTCTGAATATGGTTTTAGTCTATTTAGTAATACTGCGGATAGTATCTTATAGCTTGTGGACAGTAGTGATATTCCTCTATAATTTCCACATTGGAACTTGTCTCCTTTCTTAAAGATAGGTATCAATAATGACTCTTTCCAGTCATGGGGTAATTCTTCTGTCCTCCAGATTTTTATTATTAGTTCGTATAGCTTTAGATGTAATGCATGGCCACCTGCCTTTATAAATTCAGCAGCAATTCCATCAGTCCCAGTTGCCTTATTGTTTTTAAGTCGTGTGATTACATATAGGATTTCTTCAAATGTAGGTTCTTCAATTTGTGGTTCGCATGTTAGAACCTCTTCCTGTGAGAAAATGTTACTTGGAGCTTCACAATTTAGTAATTCAATAAAATATTCTTTCCATGTGTTGCACATTTCCTCATTGGTATTTATCATATTCCCATTTTTGTCTTTTAAACCATATGTGTTTTGTTTGTGCCCTCGTGTCATTGACTTCAGTTCTTTAAAAAATTTTCTGGATTCATTTTTCTGGTGATTAGTTTCCATATCTTTGATTATATTACTCATATATTCTCGCTTCTGCTGTCTGACTATTTTTGTAGCCTCTTTACATTCATTTCTATAATGCATTACAAATTATACTTTAAAAAATCAACAACATGTAATAAGTCATCTATACAAGAATACACTCACAAAGGCCAACATGGACACTGAAACTAAGTAGCCTTCATCTGCACACACAAACAAACAAAACTGAGATTTTTGTTGATTAAGTTTTCTTGGCTGCCTTTTCACATTTTAAATTTGTCTGTCACCAGTTAACCCAAGTGAATTGCAATAAAAATCTGAGTTTACAAAAAAACACAAAATGACTAGGAAGTGCAATGAATTCAAAAAAATATACAGATACAGTCAAAAGTTTTGATCAAATTCTTAACAACAACAAAAAACAAAACAACATAATAGACAAAAAAACAAGAAGACTTAACTGTGGATCAGAAGAAGGTAACCTGGTTCACACAATTACCTTCTTCAGATCCCCAGATAAATATTCTTGCCAGTTTGGTCTGTATTTTGTTCTATTTTTCTCAGTAAGTATAGTCCCTTGTACATGCCATGGGCACCCAGGACAAATGTCCTAGACCCATTCTTTTATCACAGAAAATACAAACAGTTGGGGGCATGTAACTCTTGTGAAAATATGAGAGATAATAAACACAGACACAGACTACATACCTTGCAACAAACTCCAATATGGCAAATGTGGATCACAGGGGGGGGGGGGGGGGGGGGATCCATGATATCAAATTAAAATAAATTATACTACGACACAATGAATCGATGTTTCAATTATAATAATCTCCCTCAGGAACAACACAGACAGATCTAAAGAACATCATGAAATTAGAAAGTGTAATAAACTTATAACACAAATAGATCTAAAGAAGAACATGAAATTAAAAAATGTCATAAACTTAGAACACAAACAGAAAAAGTTTAGGTTTGGCACGTTGCTAGACTATTACACATCCTTCATTGTGTCGTAGTTTAACATATTTGAATTTTTTTTAAAATATCATCATTGATTTTGTCCCCTGTGATTTACGTTTGCCATATTGTTGGAGTTCATTGTAAGGTCTGTACACTGTATCTAGGTTTAATGTCTCTCACTTGTTTGCAAGAGTTACACATACCTGTTTCTATATTCTATTGTCACATCCTGTTGCTGCTTCTCTTATCCACACTTTTATGGTCCAATGGGCTTTCTGTGGGTGAAGTGGTCAGCCCTTTATTTTCCAAAACATTTCTAGGAGCCCAGGTCAATTTAAAAAATCACTCCAAATTGTGTTTGAACCCATGACCACCAGACTGGCAGGCAAGTGTTCTATTGTTCCACTATTTTACTGTGGCTCCATCTGTTGTTTTGTTCACTGATAAAGACTTCATTCAAAAGGTACACCTATTTGTGTGTATTTTTCCTTTCATCGGGCTTCCTTATCACATTTACACATATACTAGGTCAGAGCAAAATAAAGTTGGGGTGACTACTTCCTTTCCTTACCATTCTTACTTCAGAAACAATTTTCGGAATATTAATTGTTTTATATAGTTTTAAAAAGTTTAACCCCATGTAAAGCTTATATCCTCCTCCCCCTTGCAATGCTCACATCCACCAGTTTTGCTGATCGACTACTTCTTGAATATCAGTCAAGGTCAGTACTCCTTTGTTTTATGTTTTTTATTGTTTCATTTTTCTCGTTAACTTATAAAGACTGTTCAAAATGTTCACCTGTAACTGCACATATTCTTCCATCTATGGAAATTCTTTGTCATATTTTGTGTTTTTATTTGAAATCCATAAGAAATTACTTTTAAAAAAATCCTTTTATTATAAACACAGTACTCTCTTTAACCCTGATAAAATAAAAATACCCATGATCCTTTTATCATGGACTTATCAGCCACCCTGCTAATTTGTCTGTTTTGATTACAGCAATAATTGAGTACGACATGTTTTCTCCTGGCTGAGGGTGTGACATATTCACCTATCCATCATTTTCAGCGCGTCAACGTTACACAGCAACCCAGAGATTATCAAAACAATTACAGCACCGTAGAACATCGAACGCACTAAGCGATACTAATGACAGACAGATGCCAGGATAAGAATAGAAAAGGTAGCGTCAACAGAATAGAATGTGACTGGTAGAGACACATCACGTGGATATAGCGTCCCCCAGCTTGGGCGCCGCTTTAATAAAACCGCGCACTTCTATGACTTCAGAGCGAGCGAGCAGTCGCCAAAGCTATGTGTTGTCCAACTTTCAAACTTTTACAACGGGCAGTTTGATCTAGTCTGAGGTAAGCGTGTGATTCTCAGATCTAAGTGGTACCAAGATGTATAACGTAAAGGTATCCAGTGTTGTGCGTCCAATGAATTGTATTTTTGATAAAATAAATCTCTGAAAATGTGAAAAACTGCCGATCGCAACTTCAATACTGGCGCCATTTCCCCGGCGAAACTGACATCTTATAATTTCTCAAAACTGCAAAACTCTGACTTTCTACACTACATCTAACAACTTCACTATGTGCATATGACTATAATCTATCACAGAATAATGTACGAGATGAAATTTCCAATGCACTCGAATGCTTTTCATCAAAAACTTCTAGGAAAACGTTTCTGCAGAGATAGTCAGCTGGTGCAAACGAAACACTACCTTGTTTAAAAATGTACTTAATTCTGTCTATTTTGCAATCTAAAGAACTGAAACAGGAATTATACTCTTCCTTTTCTCTTTACGAATTGAAAACAAATAGTATTTGATAGAAATTAGTTTATTCATGTGTCAGATTTTATTTAGACAACGCACTACATCAACTGCATTGCTTAAAATAGGTTTATGTTCACAAACACCATTTGTGATAGCCGACCTACTTAATCTGCTCAGACTAACGGGTGAAAATTACCTTGGTCTATAGCCAACTGTGTCGCCAACAGAATGGACATGATATGCACTGGTAAAAGATGTAGGAGAAGTATAAGTAGACAGAGAGGAGGAGAGTATTAGGGAAAAATACTTTAAGTAATAATTTTTTTTTCTAATATATTGTGTCATGACCTTGTATAGATTACATTTTGTAACAAATACACATCAGAAATTCTGTATGTTGGACATGAACCACAATAAAAGCACACTAGATGAGTTAAACTCATATTAACTGATGTAGATGTGAGGACAATTAGTACAAGCTATGGAACCCCACACAACAGAAGTTAACTCAACACAATACACTTCACACCACACAACTCCACACCACAACGGCAGGAACAAGGAAATGATTTAGAATAGGAAGTAGTTGCCTTGGAAAGTACAGATAAACAATTATATACACAATGTAGAACAAATAGAGTAATGTGGATGTTTAAATGTATGCCATTTATACAAATGCATCTCATACTTGTGTTGATCTTGCCTGTCAGCTTGATTACCATGATTCAGGGAACATCGCATTATCACTCTTATCTGTGTCTGACTGTACACTACTCACTGAACTACAGGTCCACTGAGGAAATGCATACAGCAGGTACCAGACAACAGAAGCTGCATCCAGTGTAATAATCTCTGACCCACCCCAAAGTAACACAACAATACTTCTTCTGATCTTATCATTTTTGTTTTGTTATGTTGTGTTCGCACTATGAACATGCTGTAAAGGATTATAATACCTGTATGAATTTTGAACAGTGATGTCTTGGTGCCACACCTAACCAACAAGGAGGGAAGAGGAGTGAATGAGATGATCAACACCTGTGATGGCAGATGACTCCAGCCTTAAGCAGAGAATGAGAAGTCTTCAGTGAAGCTAAACTGGCCCAACCTGAAGTGGATCCATCAGACCATGGACCCAGGCTTATCCACATCTCATCACACCAGGTTTTCTTATCACTCCCACAAACTTCACCCTCTCAGAAAATGATTTTCTTGAATTATTGTTGGATGTAGAAATTGTTAACTATAACACATTTTGGTAGTTAAAATATCTCACTATACAATGAATGTTATTATTTATTGACTGACTATACTTGGTCCTATGAAAGTTTTTTCTATTTCATTCTGTAAATGTTAACAGCTGATGAAAAAACAAAGAAAATGTCAAATAGGCCAAAAGAAACTGGCACAGTCAATAAATTTGTTTAAATGTGAAGATCTCTTCCACTTAATTTGTCAGTCCAAACTATCTGTGGGAAAATCTCTATCTTGTGTGTAGAACATGTCTCAATGCTCCCTTGTGTTTGTTGAATGTTTAATTAACAGATACACATTCACATAAGATAAATTCGTAGTTGGAGAGAGAGAACAGGAGACTCTTCATCTTTAACTGTTCCAAATCCATGTTATATTGCACCTGATTCTTATTGAGAAAGTCTTTTCAGACAATTTCTTAAGATGGAAGAAGGGGGTTCGTGAGCTATACCATTAAATACCAGGTGGAAAGACAGGGGACAAACCTAGTGATGACTTTTCTATTAAAAGAGGACCACACACCCTTAGACGAATAACCAAATCCGAGTCTGTAAATCTTTCAAGGGTCGTATTCTTGATCTATTTACATATAAGAAGAGGATGGGGCCCAGCTACCTTTAACAGAGATGGGTCATGCACTTTAGTGATTGCCAGTCCCTTCAAAATATACGACATATATTGGATGCCCGTCCCGGACTTTGAAACCCAGCAGACAGTTTAGATAACTATTATCCTAGATGATAAACCCTGGGAATAGATAGATATCTGACGAGGGATTCTAAACTATAGTAGATCAGTGACACTAGATGTGAACAGTATTCATGTGTGAATTGGTGACATTGTACTTGTTTTGAACAATTATAGAAATTGTTACACAAATTTAGATTTCCAGCTTTGTCATGTTTACATATGTTGAATAGACATCATGTGGGGTACTGATTGACTTCCATATGATATGATTGACAATTATAGAGGTTGTTAAACAAATTAAGATTTTTAACTTTGTCACTTCACATATGATAAATGAACATCATGTGGGGTACTGATTGACCTCCATATGATATGAATGACAATTATAGATAGAATATGGCAAGTGACTGATCATTTCTTCTGAAAAAAGGAGGGCCTCTTTCATATAGGTCTATATTTCAGAAAAAGGTGTTCCAGAGGAAATAGAGTGAGAATTTACCATCTACAACATTATTCTCTTTCGAGAAGATGTCTTTCTATAGAGGAATTTGGACTTAGAGAATTTCATCACCGACTGGGAAAAATTTTTCTCCATAGGGAAATCTCTATCAAAATTTCAAGTTCTTTTGGGAAGAGTGCAATCATTCTGGGTACTTCTTTGCTTCTGTCTTTAGCTTGAGGAGCATTGACAGAAAGACAAGAATTTAAGTTGCAATTATTTCTTAGGTCAGATTCTCGTGGTGTATAAGAACTATTTTCAGCGGACATTAGTTAGTTTTTGCTTGTTAATATTGTGCATGTTATGCTGTATAATTTCAGATCCGGGAAGTGACAGGCTTACCCAGACCTGAGCAAACTGCACAGTATTATTTTTTTTTTACAAAAAGATAGGGTAAACAAAAATAGAGCATGGCCGAGGCTGCTAAGTTCCGTGCCCAGACAGTAGAAATAGGCAAACTATGCAATTTAGACAGCCCTGAGCTGGCTAAATTTGTATCAGATGAATTCGACAGGAGGGAGAAGTTGCAGGCTGAAATTGCTGAAAAGGAGAAGCAACGCCTACAATCATATGAATTAGAACAACAGAAACTTCAAGCTGAAATAGCTGAGAAGGAGAGTAAGTTGCAGGCTGAAATCGCTGAAAAGGAGAAGCAACGCCTACAATCATATGAATTAGAACAACAGAAACTTCAAGCTGAAATCGCTGAAAAGGAGAAACAACGCCTACAAGCTTATGAGTTAGAACAAAGGAAACATGAAGATGAAATAAGGGATAGGGAACGAGAACGTCAACATCAACTGGAGTTGAAGAGAATGGAGACTGATCTGGAGATCCGAAGACTAGAGGGAGGGATTCCCCCCACCCCCTCAAACTCACTAGGTTTTCCAGTGACAGAACAACATTCCAACGTCTCGTACCAAAATTCCGGAGCGATGTCATTTCCACTAGAACCATTTAATGAACAGACGGACAATGTCGAGGCTTTTTTATCACGTTTCGAACTTATGTGCGTCAGTTGTGGTCTAGAACAGGAAAAATGGGCGATGAAACTATCGCAAGCTTTAAGGTCTACCTCGTATGACGTGTTCTCTAGACTCACTCGAGAAGAACAACAGGATTACGAAACACTCAAAAAGGCACTCTTGAGCCGATTCGAAGTGGACGGGGACTCTTACAAAGTTCGATTCAAAACCGCAAGGAAAGAACCGGGCGAAAGTTATGCGCAATTAGTTGAAAGGCTGAAATCTTATGTTCAACGATGGGCAAGTCTAGGTAGGTTTGATGAGAGTTTCGAGGGGCTCCGAGAGATGATCATCATAGATCAGCTAAAAGGAAAGATGTCGAATGAAATGAAAGCATTCTTAACCCAGAACGGAGCTGACCGACTAGAAAGCATCATCATCCTAGCCGAGAGATTTGAGAAATCTCAGAAGGAAATCGGAGGTAAGGGACGTTCGGCCAACATTCCCCCTCAGGATAAAACTTCAAAAGCAAAGGAAGGTGATGGCAACTTGGGCACCAAGAAAAATGGGAAAACCAAAAACATCCCTCAGAACACAGCCCAAACAACAGCGAAGGAGGAAAAATTATTCTGCACTAATTGTAAAATTAAAGGACACACATTGAAGAATTGTAGGAAGAAGCCACCTCCACACACAGCTGCTTGTTTGGCCAGCCGAAGAGAGAAAGGAGTGAACACTGATGAAACGTCCAACCAGACACCTCATAAAGACACCGCATCTCATCTTCCGGTTGTCGAGTCCATATTGCTGAATGGATTCAAGACGACCTGTCTCTATGATACCGGGTTATCGTACGACTGTGTTGTATCATCATCCTTAGTTCACCCGGAACAGGTGACAGAGGAGATCGTCGAATTACAGGGACCCCTGAAGAGCTCTGCAACTATGTCTCTTCCGGTGGCAAAGGTGAGCATAGCATCTCGTTATGTCACTGGGACAATCAAGGCTGCAGTCTTAGAAGATCCTATATATCCCGTAATTCTTGGCCGTAGATTTATAATTCTAGGAGAACCTGTTCAACCTGTGGCGATGTCGACGATGACAACTCGATCCCAGACGAAAAAGACTCCGGAAACAACTACGCCAATCCCTCGAAAGGAGGAACTGAAGAGGGCACAAGAAGCCGATAGCACCTTGGAACCCTGCTTCAGGAAACTGCCTAAATCACATTTACCTCCACATAAAGGTGAGCTGTTTATGAAGTCAGCACTTCTATACAGGAAAGCAGGGAGAACTGGACAAGAGTTCAACCAACTTGTTGTACCAACTCCACACAGGGCTCAGATTCTTGAAATGGGCCACAGTCTACCCTTTAGTGGGCATATGGGTATCAACGCCACTACACAGCGCATTGCAACTCACTACTTTTGGCCAGGGATGAACGCAGACATACAACGGTTTGTAAAATCATGCCCACAGTGTCAGAAAGTATCACCAAAACACCGGACACCACCGGCAATGTTGGGTGATCTGCCCATAACAGGAATACCGTTCGAGAAGGTAGCTGTAGACATAATCGGACCCCTCTCCGCAACGAAGAGGCGAAATCGATTCATATTAACGCTTGTGGACACAACGACCATGTGGGCCGAAGCGGTTCCTATGCCAAGCTGTGACTCCAAACACGTTGCTGAAGCATTATTAGGAATATTCACACGTCTAGGATTCCCCCAAAGAATCTTGACGGACAACGGTTCACAGTTTCGTAGTAAACTTATGGAGGAGACATTTAGACTTTTTCATTCACGCCATATCTTTAGTTCACCATATTACCCGCAATCCAACGGACTTGTGGAGCGGTGGAACGGGACCTTGATTAGTATTCTGCGCAAAATTGCGCAGGAGAATACGGAGGATTGGGACTTGTATTTACCCGCAGCACTATTCGCTTATAGGGAGGTACCCCATCACTCAACAGGTTTTGCTCCAGCAACATTGTTGTTTGGACGACCAATCAAGGGGCCATTGGAGGCATTGCTACGAACATGGACTGATGATCATACAGACGATACAGTCGTGACTGCATCTACGTATGTTGAGTTGAAGAATCGTTTACAACACAGTTGGAAACAAGCGAATGTCAATCTACGTAAAGCCAGACGAAGAATTGCTAGCTACTTCAATCGCAAGGCAAAAGATAGAGAGTTAGAGGTGGGAGAGAAGGTGATGTTGCTGCTTCCAACCAGTCAGAATAAGCTGCAAATAGGATGGAGAGGACCTTATGTAGTGACGGAGAAAATCTCACGTACCAACTACAAGATTTCTGTCAAAGGCAAGATGAAAGTATTTCACATAAACCTTCTGAAGAAATATAATGAAAGACCCTCAACCACCGAACCTGCACATCTGATGGCCATGAGTGTGGCTACTGAAGTCGAAGAAGGATCAACAATGGGAGTCGAGTACCCACTGCAAGCCAAAGAAACCTTTAAGGATGTGGAAATTAATCCCAACTTAACAAAGGATCAGCAGGAGCAGATTCGGGAACTTATGGTTATGTATGCAGACGTACTTACAGATAAGCCAGGAAGAACTGATTTGGAGGAATTTGACATGAAGTTAAATGACACAGTGCCTGTGCGAGTCAAGACTTACCCAGTTCCTTATGCAAAGCAAAAGACTTTAGAGGAAGAAATACAACAGCTACTCACCGCAGGAATAATTTCACCATCTGAATCACCTTACAGTGCCAGCGTCGTATTATTGAGAAAGCCAAGTGGAGAACATAGATTGTGCATCGACTATCGACAGCTCAATGCCATTACTGAATTTCAAGCAGAACCTCTGCCTGATCAGAACAAACTCTTCACAGCACTCAACCGAGCTAAGTACTTTACTAGGATTGATCTCAGTAAGGGATATTATCAGATTCCTGTAAAGGAGGAGGTTAGACCATGGTTAGCTTTCAGTACGCCTGGAGGACACTATGAGTTCAACGTACTTCCATTCGGATTAAGTAATGCTCCTAGCGTTTTTACACGTATGATGAGAAAATTACTTGACCCACTACACCATCCAGACATTAGTCACTTTATGGATGATATACTGATCGCAACTGAAACATTTGACAAGCATGTAGAAACACTACATCTTTTGTTCAGACGACTCAGAGAAACTGGATTAACGGCTAGGCCAAAGAAATGTCAAGTAGGATTCCAAGAATTGGACTTTTTAGGTCATAAGATATCTCATGGACTAATAACTCCACAGGAAGGAAACGTGGACAAACTCCAGAGAGCACCTCGTCCAAAGACAAAGAAGGATGTGAGATCATTCGTATCTTTGGGTGGATTCTATCAACGATACATTAAAGACTTCAATACTCTGTCAGCACCTTTAACGGATCTTACCAAAAAAGGGAACCCAGAGAAAGTCAATTGGTCTGCTGAATGTGAGAGAGCTTTCACAACACTCAAACAAGCCTTAACCAATCACCCAGTTTTACATCTGCCAGATCTCAACCAACCATTCGTACTGCGTACAGACGCCAGTGACGTAGGAATTGGGGCAACGCTGTTGCAGAGAAAAGGAGATGAAACATCAGAGCTATTCCCTGTAGCTTATGCCAGCAGGAAATTGAATGCAGCGGAGAAGAATTATAGTGTTATCGAGAGAGAATGTTTAGCTCTCGTATGGAGTGTACAGAAGTTTCAGGCATACCTATATGGAAAACACTTCACTGTACAATGTGATCATCAACCACTTATGTTTCTCGCAGCATCCAAAAATTTGAATGCAAGACTTATGAGGTGGTCACTACTTCTACAACCATACTCGTTCCAGATAGAATATGTCCCTGGAAAGATGAATGTGGGAGCAGACTTTCTAAGTCGACACCCAGTGTCTGATGAACCAGGTCAATCAGATACAGGAGAGAATACATTGGAGTAAATCATATAGGAAAAGCTTGACCACTGTAAATGCTGGAAACTTAGTTCCATACCCTAGAACAATCTGGAGTGGGGCTATGTGACATATTCACCTATCCATCATTTTCAGCGCGTCAACGTTACACAGCAACCCAGAGATTATCAAAACAATTACAGCACCGTAGAACATCGAACGCACTAAGCGATACTAATGACAGACAGATGCCAGGATAAGAATAGAAAAGGTAGCGTCAACAGAATAGAATGTGACTGGTAGAGACACATCACGTGGATATAGCGTCCCCCAGCTTGGGCGCCGCTTTAATAAAACCGCGCACTTCTATGACTTCAGAGCGAGCGAGCAGTCGCCAAAGCTATGTGTTGTCCAACTTTCAAACTTTTACAACGGGCAGTTTGATCTAGTCTGAGGTAAGCGTGTGATTCTCAGATCTAAGTGGTACCAAGATGTATAACGTAAAGGTATCCAGTGTTGTGCGTCCAATGAATTGTATTTTTGATAAAATAAATCTCTGAAAATGTGAAAAACTGCCGATCGCAACTTCAATACTGGCGCCATTTCCCCGGCGAAACTGACATCTTATAATTTCTCAAAACTGCAAAACTCTGACTTTCTACACTACATCTAACAACTTCACTATGTGCATATGACTAT
Organism: Cepaea hortensis; assembly: GCA_963921405.1. Classification (NCBI taxonomy): domain Eukaryota; kingdom Metazoa; phylum Mollusca; class Gastropoda; order Stylommatophora; family Helicidae; genus Cepaea; species Cepaea hortensis. Next base: position 46,785,410 of record OY992897.1, read on the forward strand.
AATCTATCACAGAATAATGTACGAGATGAAATTTCCAATGCACTCGAATGCTTTTCATCAAAAACTTCTAGGAAAACGTTTCTGCAGAGATAGTCAGCTGGTGCAAACGAAACACTACCTTGTTTAAAAATGTACTTAATTCTGTCTATTTTGCAATCTAAAGAACTGAAACAGGAATTATACTCTTCCTTTTCTCTTTACGAATTGAAAACAAATAGTATTTGATAGAAATTAGTTTATTCATGTGTCAGATTTTATTTAGACAACGCACTACATCAACTGCATTGCTTAAAATAGGTTTATGTTCACAAACACCATTTGTGATAGCCGACCTACTTAATCTGCTCAGACTAACGGGTGAAAATTACCTTGGTCTATAGCCAACTGTGTCGCCAACAGAATGGACATGATATGCACTGGTAAAAGATGTAGGAGAAGTATAAGTAGACAGAGAGGAGGAGAGTATTAGGGAAAAATACTTTAAGTAATAATTTTTTTTCTAATATATTGTGTCATGACCTTGTATAGATTACATTTTGTAACAAATACACATCAGAAATTCTGTATGTTGGACATGAACCACAATAAAAGCACACTAGATGAGTTAAACTCATATTAACTGATGTAGATGTGAGGACAATTAGTACAAGCTATGGAACCCCACACAACAGAAGTTAACTCAACACAATACACTTCACACCACACAACTCCACACCACAACGGCAGGAACAAGGAAATGATTTAGAATAGGAAGTAGTTGCCTTGGAAAGTACAGATAAACAATTATATACACAATGTAGAACAAATAGAGTAATGTGGATGTTTAAATGTATGCCATTTATACAAATGCATCTCATACTTGTGTTGATCTTGCCTGTCAGCTTGATTACCATGATTCAGGGAACATCGCATTATCACTCTTATCTGTGTCTGACTGTACACTACTCACTGAACTACAGGTCCACTGAGGAAATGCATACAGCAGGTACCAGACAACAGAAGCTGCATCCAGTGTAATAATCTCTGACCCACCCCAAAGTAACACAACAATACTTCTTCTGATCTTATCATTTTTGTTTTGTTATGTTGTGTTCGCACTATGAACATGCTGTAAAGGATTATAATACCTGTATGAATTTTGAACAGTGATGTCTTGGTGCCACACCTAACCAACAAGGAGGGAAGAGGAGTGAATGAGATGATCAACACCTGTGATGGCAGATGACTCCAGCCTTAAGCAGAGAATGAGAAGTCTTCAGTGAAGCTAAACTGGCCCAACCTGAAGTGGATCCATCAGACCATGGACCCAGGCTTATCCACATCTCATCACACCAGGTTTTCTTATCACTCCCACAAACTTCACCCTCTCAGAAAATGATTTTCTTGAATTATTGTTGGATGTAGAAATTGTTAACTATAACACATTTTGGTAGTTAAAATATCTCACTATACAATGAATGTTATTATTTATTGACTGACTATACTTGGTCCTATGAAAGTTTTTTCTATTTCATTCTGTAAATGTTAACAGCTGATGAAAAAACAAAGAAAATGTCAAATAGGCCAAAAGAAACTGGCACAGTCAATAAATTTGTTTAAATGTGAAGATCTCTTCCACTTAATTTGTCAGTCCAAACTATCTGTGGGAAAATCTCTATCTTGTGTGTAGAACATGTCTCAATGCTCCCTTGTGTTTGTTGAATGTTTAATTAACAGATACACATTCACATAAGATAAATTCGTAGTTGGAGAGAGAGAACAGGAGACTCTTCATCTTTAACTGTTCCAAATCCATGTTATATTGCACCTGATTCTTATTGAGAAAGTCTTTTCAGACAATTTCTTAAGATGGAAGAAGGGGGTTCGTGAGCTATACCATTAAATACCAGGTGGAAAGACAGGGGACAAACCTAGTGATGACTTTTCTATTAAAAGAGGACCACACACCCTTAGACGAATAACCAAATCCGAGTCTGTAAATCTTTCAAGGGTCGTATTCTTGATCTATTTACATATAAGAAGAGGATGGGGCCCAGCTACCTTTAACAGAGATGGGTCATGCACTTTAGTGATTGCCAGTCCCTTCAAAATATACGACAGAGGGATACAGGCCAGTTGCAAAAGCCATGTAATATACAGACAGGCTTTGATTTGGTCAAATCCCAGGGCGTAACCAAGGATTCAACGCACCACTCATGTTATGTGAGGCAGATATTCTGAAGTAAAAATACCCATTGTCCTTTTTCTGAATATATCATGAATCTCAACCCTATTTTAAATAACATGTATCCATTATCATATATATGCTAAAAATATCACTAACCTTGACCCTGGGTGTAACCATCATAAAGAGTGTCTTTTCAGTGACCCCTGACTTCTGCAGCCACTTGGGCCTGACCACCTTCGTGACCACAGCTGTACTCCACTGGTGCATCCCAATACTGCAACGATTCACCAACACAGAATACATCATTATCATGTTCATGTACCAGTTCCTTTACATAATGTCACTGTCATCGCAGCCCAGAGACAAATTCTCAATCCTTGGCCAGTTCCTCTGCCCAGAGACAAATTCTCAATCCTTGGCCAGTTCCTCTGCCCAGAGACAAATTCTCAATCCTTGGCCAGTTCCTCTGCCCAGAGACAAATTCTCAATCCTTGGCCAGTTCCTCTGCCCAGAGACAAATTCTCAATCCTTGGCCAGTTCCTCTGCCCAGAGACAAATTCTCAATCCTTGGCCAGTTCCTCTGCCCAGAGACAAATTCTCAATCCTTGGCCAGTTCCTCTGCCCAGAGACAAATTCTCAATCCTTGGCCAGTTCCTCTGCCCAGAGACAAATTCTCAATCCTTGGCCAGTTCCTCTGCCCAGAGACAAATTCTCAATCCTTGGCCAGTTCCTCTGCCCAGAGACAAATTCTCAATCCTTGGCCAGTTCCTCTGCCCAGAGACAAATTCTCAATCCTTGGCCAGTTCCTCTGCCCAGAGACAAATTCTCAATCCTTGGCCAGTTCCTCTGCCCAGAGACAAATTCTCAATCCTTGGCCAGTTCCTCTGTCTCATGCAATTTCATGCCCTTGGAGTTATTTTTATTTATTTATTTTATTCTGCTCGCTTGCTTTGAATTCAAGTGTAATCCATACACATTACTTCTAGTAGTGCTGGACTGAATTTTGCGTGTGGATTAGCTTCACCTATTAGGCAAACCCACTCTGACTTCAGAGGTGCTTGTAATTTACATCCCCAAGTCAAGGACGATAGGTCAACATTTTAGTCCGTTGTAGGGGTTGAACCCCTTACCTCGGCATCAGCACACCGGATGTTTAAGAACATGCGTTCTTATCCATTCTGCCATGCTGACCTACATGCCCATGTTGTTATTGGTGTCCCATGTCCACCGACGTACTGGTTGACCCCTCTCTCATCTTCCAGGAACCATGCCTCCCATCCCTGTTCGTTCCAAGCCCATGTGACGTTTACAACGGCCAAAGTGTTTCAGTTTCCTAGACATGTTAGCCAGTTGTCTTCAATGTTGAGATCTTGTACAAGATGTCAACATTTGTCTTCTTCTTGACCCAGGGGCTTCTATGAATCTGCCTGAAACATTTAGGAACACAACAAAAACATACCAATGCATTGCATACTAAGCACCACACTATGTATTTATTGATTACTCTGTACATGAGCAGATACATTATTTATTTATTGATTATTCTGTACATGGGCAGATACATTATTTATTTATTGATTATTCTGTACATGGGCAGGCGTGGTAGTGCACCTGCCTGCTGACCCGGGGGTCATGTGTTTGTATCCCACACCAGACAGAGATTTTTGTTTCATATTGACCTCAGCTCCGAGATTAACGCAGCTAATATGGCTACCAGGAAATGTTCTTGGGGGGAAAAGACGGCAACAGTGATTTTGAGCACATCACCCACTGTGTGCCGACTGGCCAATAAATAATATGTGGTTGGCACCATGCAGCATCTAGACTTGCTGGAGCGAACAAGGAATGAACTGGCAGACCAGCTGGCAAATAATGCACCAATACAAACAAGAGGAGGTATGCATATTGCTGATATAGTCAATGCAGTATGGACTTGGCTAGCAGATAATGACAAAGCTCTCATGCTAGCCCAACTATATGAACAGGAAGTGAAGCCTGGTCAAGCACGTCAATGAGGTCTTCAAGGTCAAGACTGGAGACTGAGGTCAGCATGACAGAATGGATAAGACCACTCGTGCTTAAACTTCTGGAGTGCTGATGCTGAGGTAGAGAGTTCAACCCTGTCACTGGTCAGATGGACTAATATGTTACTTCTCATCCTTGACTATGAGATGTAAATTACAATGACCTCAGAAGCCGGTGAAAAGCTAATCCACAAGCAAAAATAACTCCAGTGCACTAGAAGTAGTAGCACAAGTATGGACTAGCTTCAGTTTAAAGTGAGCAAACAAACAAACAAACAAAAGATAAGAGACATTACAACCAACGAGTGATGGGACAGAAAACAGCAATGCTTTGGGAGGGCTGCAGCATGAGAAGACTGAGCATGCATAGGAATACCCAATGAGCAGCAACATTGTTCCATGTAACATAACAATATACCCAATGTGCAGCAATATTGTTCCATGTAACATAACGATTTACCCAATGTGCAGCAACATTGTTCCATGTAACATAACGATTTACCCAATGTGCAGCAACATTGTTCCATGTAACATAACAATTTACCCAATGTGCAGCAACATTGTTCCATGTAACATAACGATTTACCCAATGTGCAGCAACATTGTTCCATGTAACATAACGATTTACCCAATGTGCAGCAACATTGTTCCATGTAACATAACGATTTACCCAATGTGCAGCAACATTGTTCCATGTAACATAACGATTTACCCAATGTGCAGCAACATTGTTCCATGTAACATAACGATTTACCCAATGTGCAGCAACATTGTTCCATGTAACATAACGATTTACCCAATGTGCAGCAACATTGTTCCATGTAACATAACGATTTACCCAATGTGCAGCAACATTGTTCCATGTAACATAACGATTTACCCAATGTGCAGCAACATTGTTCCATGTAACATAACGATTTACCCAATGTGCAGCAACATTGTTCCATGTAACATAACAATATACCCAATGTGCAGCAACATTGTTCCATGTAACATAACGATTTACCCAATGTGCAGCAACATTGTTCCATGTAACATAACGATTTACCCAATGTGCAGCAACATTGTTCCATGTAACATAACAATATACCCAATGTGCAGTAACATTGTTCCATAATGTAACATAACAATATACTCAATAAGCCACAGTGTGGAAAACGGTCCTTTACTTTAATTTACTTTATGTATTATGCTTTTAAAAACTCTATCTACTGCTTTGAATTCATACATTTACTCTCTCTTTACCAAGTAATGCACCAATGTATCTTCAGCTATTCTCCATGTGTATAAATCAATGTGACATCAGTTATTCTCTGTGTGCACATAATAAAGCATCATTAGCTATTTATTCTTCATACACATGAATCAGTGTGACATCAGCTATTCTCTATGTGAATAAATCAATGAGACATCAGCTATTCTCAAATCAATGAGACATCAGCTATTCTCTATGTGAATAAATCAATGAGACATCAGCTATTCTCTATGTGAATAAATCAATGAGACATCAGCTATTCTCTATGTGAATAAATCAATGAGACATCAGCTATTCTCTATGTGAATAAATCAATGAGACATCAGCTATTCTCTATGTGAATAAATCAATGAGACATCAGCTATTCTCTATGTGAATAAATCAATGAGACATCAGCTATTCTCTATGTGAATAAATCAATGAGACATCAGCTATTCTCTATGTGAATAAATCAATGAGACATCAGCTATTCTCTATGTGAATAAATCAATGAGATATCAGCTATTCTCTATGTGAATAAATCAACGAGACATCAGCTATTCTCTATGTGAATAAATCAACGAGACATCAGCTATTCTCTATGTGAATAAATCAATGAGACATCAGCTATTCTCAAATCAATGAGACATCAGCTATTCTCTATGTGAATAAATCAATGAGACATCAGCTATTCTCTATATGAATAAATCAATGAGACATCAGCTATTCTCTATGTGAATAAATCAATGAGACATCAGCTATTCTCTATGTGAATAAATCAATGAGACATCAGCTATTCTCTATGTGAATAAATCACTGAGACATCAGCTATTCTCTATGTGAATAAATCAATGAGACATCAGCTATTCTCTATGTGAATAAATCAATGAGACATCAGCTATTCTCTATGTGAATAAATCAATGAGACATCAGCTATTCTCTATGTGAATAAATCAATGAGACATCAGCTATTCTCTATGTGAATAAATCAATGAGACATCAGCTATTCTCTATGTGAATAAATCAATGAGACATCAGCTATTCTCTATGTGAATAAATCAATGGGACATCAGCTATTCTCTATGTGAATAAATCAATGAGACATCAGCTATTCTCAAATCAATGAGACATCAGCTATTCTCTATGTGAATAAATCAATGAGACATCAGCTATTCTCAAATCAATGAGACATCAGCTATTCTCTATGTGAATAAATCAATGAGACATCAGCTATTCTCTATGTGAATAAATCAATGAGACATCAGCTATTCTCTATGTGAATAAATCACTGAGACATCAGCTATTCTCTATGTGAATAAATCAATGAGACATCAGCTATTCTCTATGTGAATAAATCAATGAGACATCAGCTATTCTCTATGTGAATAAATCAATGAGACATCAGCTATTCTCTATGTGAATAAATCAATGAGACATCAGCTATTCTCTATGTGAATAAATCAATGAGACATCAGCTATTCTCTATGTGAATAAATCAATGAGACATCAGCTATTCTCTATGTGAATAAATCAATGAGACATCAGCTATTCTCTCTGTGTATGCATCAATGTGTACAGGGTCGGGAGTAAAGTCTCTATACAAGTCTCACATGACCAGATGCAAGCCTTTATGGAAGCTCAGATGGCCTGATTGTATGGCCTGATTGTCATGCACTGTCTTTGAGAATCAAGACTTGGTCTACAAGATGATTGATTGATTGATTGATTGATTTAGGAACTGACATCACAGATGACTCCAGTCTACCAACAAGATGATTGACCAACCAACCAATCTCTCTGTCGAAGCATCCATCCTGTGGAAAATGGTGCTTACATATTTGAATCCCGAGACCCAGTTTACCTAGATCCATTTTACTGAGACCTGTTTTATTGTGGTGTTGTTTTTGACTGAGTGGCACCTTGCCGTCTTGGCAGACGATAGTTTGTAAAATGAAGTTATACCTCTCCATAACACAAAGTCTGGGCTGAATTTAGAGACCATGTGTTGCCCATGCAGCATGATCCCTCTCCCAGCCTGTCTAGTGTACTCCAGAGGAAAGGTAACACCAATACACCTGGAACAAGACAAGCTGCAGAAGCTGCCGGATCAGCAAAGCAATGCTCTAACTGTCCGCCTTCGATCTTAGACCAGTTGCCAACCAAGGCCTAGGGCCTGGTCTGCCCTGCCATGACATTCAGTCTTTAGGTTGCATTTCCTCACTCTAGAATAAGGCTTGTACCCTCCCAATTGCGCTCCTCCGCAGTGTTGTTTTTATGTTCTGTTTAATGGGCATGGTGCCCTGCTGATGTTCTTCTTCATGTTAGTTTTGTGTGTGTGTGTCGAGTTTTTAATTACCACATCCTGATTCTATACCTGTGAATCTTCCATTGGTAAAAAATGGAGTCTAAACATTCAACTTCACCCTACATTTAATGGCAAATGTGGACCAAATATCACTGCCAATATAAGTATAGATAATACATGGATGGATGGATGGATGGATGAATAACAGACACACATTTAAAAAAAGACAATCAGATGGATAGACAGACAGCCAGAATAAAACAATAATTTTCATTCAATGATCGTCCTTCATTAATACATAAACTGCTACAAAGAGTGAGCCTCTTTTTTTATATATAGGTACTACATTTTCCGTTACCGAACGTTTCCGGCGACGTTTCAAACGGCGATTTACGTTTTCTTGTTATTGTTCCCCGGTATTAAGGATTATATAGTACTCGTTATATTAGACGTTGCCGCTTGATTTAGTATGAATAATTAAATTGAGCATCCATTCTTACGCGTACTGTGATATTTTCAAATATTTTAGTCGGCGGGGTCATCCCAAACAGAAATTATTAAGATAGTATGCTAAGATGCGTCATGTTAAATTTCAATGGCGGGAATATAGCGGTTTTCTGTGTCATAATACAGCGATGATCATTTAATATTCTTAAGGATTATTCAGAGCGACGAGATTATAATGATGCACATTTGCATTCACCACCCATTCTAGTATTTAGGAGTGGAGGAAGAGGCTGGAGGAAGAGGGAGTTTGAGGTTTTTATTTGAATTTTGCGTTCAAAATAAAATGCTGAGTTATCCCCCTTAGCGCAAAAATAACCAAGAGTGGTTACCTGCCCTTAGCTTACGTGTTTTGTGGTCACACTTTCCAGAGTGGGATTCTGATGGGTCAATGTTAAATAATAACTGACATACAAAAATTAATATCTCAGCTTACAATTGACGTACAGACTTGAATAAGGTGTCGTTGGATTTGTTTTTTCAAGAGGTATCCAACTATGCAGTTATATAATTAAAAAGCAATTTAGAAAAATGTTACTAAAGTACCTATTATATACTTCAAAATATGAAAATGCCACATAAAATAGCGTATAAAATGCACTGGTTTCAGCAAGAAAAAAAATACTCACTCCTCCCTGTACTCAATGGGTCGGCCAGATACATTGCTTCTTGGGGTGAGTGGATTTCCGTCGTCATCTCGGTAAAAGGCATATAGACTGGCAGTAAAACCCTATCAAATTAAATAGCAACACAAGGTCATTATAGTCTGTTTTACTGTACGGATGTGAACACTAGACAATGAGCAGTGAAACAATGAAGAAACTACAGGCTGTGGAGATGTGCTTTTTGAGAAGAATGTTGAGAAGACCGTGGGCAGAGAAGAAAACTGTCATTTAAAAATATCAAATCACAGCCATTCGAGTCATGCCATGTTTGTCTTGATTGAAACTATCATCATTATCATCAGGTTAGTCACCCTAAGATTGCTGTTGACGTTGTGTAATGATGTCATTCCACTGTCCCCTGTTTTTACCATCATCACCTTAGACAACCCTAAGAGTGCTGTAAATGTAAGATTCCACTGTCCCCTGTTTTCACTATCATCATCTTAGTCAATCCTAAGAGTGCTGTAAATGTAAGATTCCACTGTCCCCTGTTTTCACTATCATCACCTTAGACAACCCTAAGAGTGCTGTAAATGTAAGATTCTACTGTCCCCCGTTTTCACTATCATCACCTTAGACAACCCTAAGAGTGCTGTAAATGTAAGAATCCACTGTCCCCTGTTTTCACTATCATCATCTTAGTCAATCCTAAGAGTGCTGTAAATGTAAGATTCCACTGTCCCCTGTTTTCACTATCATCATCTTAGTCAATCCTAAGAGTGCTGTAAATGTAAGATTCCACTGTCCCCTGTTTTCACTATCATCACCTTAGACAACCCTAAGAGTGCTGTAAATGTAAAATTCCACTGTCCCCTGTTTTCACTATCATCACCTTAGACAACCCTAAGAGTGCTGTAAATGTAAGATTCCACTGTCCCCTGTTTTCACTATCATCATCTTAGTCAATCCTAAGAGTGCTGTAAATGTAAGATTCCACTGTCCCCTGTTTTCACTATCATCACCTTAGACAACCCTAAGAGTGCTGTAAATGTAAGATTCCACTGTCCCCTGTTTTCACTATCATCATCTTAGTCAATCCTAAGAGTGCTGTAAATGTAAGATTACACTGTCCTGTTTTCACTATCATCACCTTAGACAACCCTAAGAGTGCTGTAAATGTAGGATTCTACTGTCCCCTATTCTCATCATCATGAAGTGCCTTGCCAAATGGCATTGGTGACCATGCTTCTCCACATCTCCCTATCTCAACACAATGTATCAGTTCATTTCTTGATATTCCATGTCAGGAGGAAAGGCAGTGAAGAATCTTCTTTTGTTGTCTTTCTCTATATGTTTTTTCATAAATCGTTCCAAACTGTTAACGTATGTTCCCATTTTTCTCTTCTCATAATATGGCCAAATCTTATATATAAAAAAGGATCTCCGTCCAAATGTATGTATTTATGTCTGTATGTCCTTTATACGTTCGCGAACGGCCCATCCGATTGAGATGAAATTTTCTACACGCCTTCCTTTCATTCCAGAGCTGCCAACTGTGATATTTTGTTAGTGTGAAATCGCCTGCTTACTCAGTATTATTTCATTTTTCATTTTTCATCATAATTTCATATATCTCAGGGGACCTAACTCTGTAAAAGTTATTTCAAGGGGCATAACTTTTCTGTATAACTTATAGTCATATTGTGGCACCGTTTTCAAAGATTTATAAACTCTTTGTCCATAGTTATGTACCGGCATATGATTTATAATAAATAATGATACAATCTGTAAGGCATTTTCAAAGTTTTCATAAAAATGATGCACAATGCATAACATTGTAACTAATCTTTTTTTGCTTAAGAAGTTACTGTAGTCATGCAGGTGATTAGAAAGAGTTTTCATTAAAAATAATGGATGGTGTGTGGAAGAACGTTCTTTTAAGTTACTTTTTTTGTTGTATGAATTTAATGAAGCCGGACAGGGTCAGGTAGACAGATAGACAGACAGATAGACAGTCGGGAACAGGAACTTATATGACTACTTATATAAATTAAATGAGATGCTTCACACCAGGAGCTGGGCGATGCCGGGCCGGGTCAGACAGACAGACAGACAGACAGACAGACAGATAGTCGGTAACGGGAACGGGAACTTATATGACTACTTATATGAATTAAATGAGATGCTTCCCACCAGGGACTGGGCGAAGCCGGGCAGGGTCAGGCAGACAGATAGACAGACAGATAGACAGACAGATAGACAGTCGGGAACGGGAACTTATATGACTACTTATATGAATTAAATGAGATGCTCCACACCAGGAGCTGGGCAATGCCGTGCCGGGTCAGACAGACAGACAGACAGACAGACAGACAGACAGACAGACAGACAGACAGATAGTCGGTAACGGGAACGGGAACTTATATGACTACTTATATGAATTAAATGAGATGCTTCCCACCAGGGACTGGGCGAAGCCGGGCAGGGTCAGGCAGACAGATAGACAGACAGATAGACAGACAGATAGACAGACAGATAGACAGTCGGGAACGGGAACTTATATGACTACTTATATGAATTAAATGAGATGCTCCACACCAGGAGCTGGGCAATGCCGTGCCGGGTCAGACAGACAGACAGACAGACAGACAGACAGACAGACAGACAGACAGACAGACAGACAGACAGACAGACAGACAGACAGACAGACAGACAGACAGACAGACAGACAGACAGACAGACAGACAGACAGACAGACAGACAGTCAGTCGGTAACGGGAACGAGAACTTATATGACTACTTATATGAATTAAATGAGATGCTCCCCACCAGGGTCTGGGCGAAGCCGGGCAGGGTCAGCTAGTAACATTATAAAATATATAATATGTCATGTCTGTGTGCCTTAGCTTCTTTTAAAACATTTAGATGAATCACCTTGTCAATTCAACATATTTAAAACTACACTGCTGCAGCTTCTATGCTACACCATAATAAAAGTTATAATCACATTGAGCCGGGAGTGCAAGGAGTGGCCAGCAGGGGCCACAGAAGTGGAAATCCAGCAACTAATTCAGGATAATGCTCGCCTGGGTGATGTGATTATATACACAGATGGTTCGGTGTTGAGAAGCAGGAGAAGTGCCTGGGGGTTCTTAGCAAAAGTGAATGGTCGCCGTTTGGTGCAGGAGAGCCTGGCATATGATACCACAACATCTAGCTTAAGAATGGAGGTGGAGGTGGTCGGTGCAGCTTTCTGCTGGATGGAGAATGCAATACACACACACATCGTGATTGTAACTGACTCAGAAAGCATGCTGATAGGGTGAGGACATACAAGCTTCGTGCAGAGTGGCTTGCTTCACTTCGGAAGTCACGGGTGACAAGCATCGTCTGGATCTTTTCTCCGGGGCATGCTGGTGTGCTGGGGAATGAACAGGTGGACAGATTGGCTGGCTCTGCAAAACTTGGTGGAGTATTGATGCATGATAAGGAAGACGTGGTTGTGGCCTTGTGGGAGCACGTGTACACCTCGGAGGAGCAAATGGATCACTATGGTCTGGCAAGAATGCGACAGCGAGGGGTGACGAGGGGATCTGGCCGACGATCAACGCTCAGAAGAAAGGCGAGACGGACATATAATCAGATTGCTACTGGTACTATTGGGGTTGGAACTTTTCGCTGGCTGCTGAGGATGGGGACGGAGCGCTTATTGGAATGCCCTGAATGCTGTGATGTCGGTTCCTAAATCAATCAATCAATCAATCAAAAGTATACATGGGTGAAACTGGTTTAAAAATGTCAGAATACAGCAAGTTGAGTTGAGTTGAGGTGAGCTGAGCTAAGAAATGACATAACTGCACTCAGGACGTGCGCTGTCTCCTTGTTCAACAGCAAATGGTTCCATTTGCCATCTGATTGAAAGTTCTCCTGGTCTTCCCTCTCAGTTTTGAGATTTGTCCAAATCCCCTGCCAATCCCCCGCAATATCGTTTGCTCCACATACGGGAGCTGTGTGTTCCACTGCTTTCTCCACCTGGTCCATAGGCGCCCGACCATCTCTCCCATGTGAATAGGTAATTTACCACCAAGAGGTGCATTCCCTGCCAGTCTGTCAGCCTTTCCAATTCCCTGCATGACCAGGGCAGAAAATCCATACAATTCTCAAAATCTGTGACCTCTGAATGTGAGGCAAGCCATTCTACACGAAACATTCCTTTCTCCACCTTACTAAGATACTCTGTGAGTCCGTACTGAATACAAAGTGTGTTGCAGCGGTCTCCTCCAACCATCAGAAAACCACTGTGACTGCTTCCATCTTCAATATGCTGGAGGTTGTAGTCTCATATGCTAGTCTCCCCATTTTCAAGGACCGTCTTAGCCTTTGAAATGAAACCCCGGCCACTACATCTGTTTCTCATCATTGACCCGTCGATGTAGATCACTATGTCCCCCTGATGTGAGTTAAGCTGTACTGTTTCATCAAGCCTATGGCTCAGTACATACAGTTTCAACAAGCATTTCTTCAAGTTTATGTCCACAGCCCTTGACTGTCTCCAGTCTACCAACAAGGCAGCAAGTTTGTGCCTCACTTAATATGGTCCCTATCCCTTGACCTGTCTGAAATGGGAGACCTTCAGTAGCTAAACTACCATCAGATTAGCTCCTGGGGGTCATTGAAACAAACAAGCCCCTCTACCACTTCAGGGTGGAGTCACAACACACCAACTATCATGTGCTGTCTAGTCATTAAAAATCTGGGCCTCGCACTGTGTCCTCAATATACTATGACAGTATGAAGCAGGGTTCCTCAACAACAAAACCATATAGCGAGCCACTTACCAGTGCGTGGAGGATCTCATGCTTCATGGTGGAGAGAAGCTGCTGCTGGTTTTGTCGGGAGGAGGATATCGAGTTGGGACAGATGCTGAAATATCCGGCCACAGGCCTAAAATAAACAGCAACAGCAAAAGCAACTTGAGTAACATGAGATAATTAGAGTATATGTTAAACAAATATAACATTATTAATAGCACTAAATGAACATTAAAAAATAAGTCGGTCTTAAATGGATATGAAAATGAAGCTTCAAGTGATATAGAAATAAACTTTTAATGGATCTGAATAAGGACTTTAATGTATATAATTATAAAAAAGATTGTTTTAACAGACAGGAAAGACAGTTTCTTGTTTTCAAGAAGATGACTAAAATGGACATGAAAATGAGCTTTACATGAATATGAAAATGTGCTTTACATGAATATGAAAATGTGCTTTACATGAATATGAAAATGTGCTTTACATGAATATGAAAATGTGCTTTACATGAATATGAAAATGAACCTCAATGATAGTAAATTAGTATCAAATGAATATGAAACAAGTGGCCATGTAAAATAAACCTCAAATGAACATGAAAATGTACTTCTAATTTTGTAGGAGTTTGATTGTGCACTATGAACTCAAGCAAAGCCCACGAGCTACAACTATTAAAAGTTGCTACTATACTCATTTTTAAAAATTTGTTGCTCGCTTTGAACTCAAGTGTAGACCATACAGACTACTTCTTGTAGTGATGGACTGAACTTTGCATGTAGATTAGCTTTCCATATTAACAGTGTCCCTGGCCATCAGGCGAACCCACTCAAGTACTTGTAATTTACATCTCCAAGTCAAGGATGAGAGATCAACATTTTAGTCCAACTGTCTGGTGTAGGGGTTGAACTCCCTGCCTCGGCATCAGCACACTGGATGTTTAAGAACACGCATTCTTATTCATTCAGCCATGCTGCTACTATACTAATGAGTGCACTTGATTGATTTTGTGTGAGAGTTAGCTTTACCAGTGTCCCTCACCATCAGGCATTCCCTCTCTGACTTCTGAGGTAATTGTTATTGACGTGCCCAAGTCATGGACCAGAAGTTAAGACTGAAGTCCATCTGACAGGTTAGTGGAATGAACCCACTATACTGCAGTTATCAGAGACAGTCTCAGTGCCAGCACATTAAACCTCACTTCCATGCCGACCTACTTTACAAATCTGCCTCAATGGGGATTCAAACTCATGACCACTGGGTCAGCAGGTGTGCTAGCCACTGTCCTACCCCCCCCCCCCCCCCCCCGCACTTCATAAAGGTAAAAATAGATTTAAATGCATATAAAAATAAATATACATAGGTGTATCCATCTCCTATGGCTCGCCATAAGGGATGGACTCCCTGTGGTCAGATTAGTGTCCTAAACCTGCGACTGGCCTAGCAAGCCGGCAGGGGATCTTCATACTGCTCGTAGAAAAAATAAGAAGTATAAACGGACTGACCCAAACGGCTATCGACCCGGCAATGTTAATGGACTACGAGATAGATCAGCGATTCAAAAAATAGAACTTCTACAAAAAGATAAGTGCAATGCGAACCAGAGGAGAACCCTTTGACCCAACTGAAATAATTAACAGCGAAAATGGAGAACCAATAAGTGAACAAAAACAGATCCTAATAAGATGGAAGCAGTATTTCGAACAACTTCTCAACATCCCATCATCAGATGTCACAGGAATTCAAGAGACCTACACAGATGTCACCGAGGACTAGAACCAGACATTCTAAAAGAAGAAATTATAGAAGCCATCAGATTAGCCCCATTAAACAAATCACCAGGACAGGATGAAATACCAAATGAACTAATTAAAGCAGCAAGGGAAGTAGGAACAGCTTGGCTACATAGACTATTCAACCATGTTTGGGTAGAACAACAGACACCACGAGACTGGGGAAATGCCATAATTATCCCAATTTGGAAAAACAAAGGCAGCAAAAGAGATTGCACACAATACAGAGGCATTTCACTGTTGAGTCATACTGGGAAAATATTTTGCAAAATTCTTGAAAAAAGATTACGAACTACTTTAGAACCCCAGCTTAGCGAAACGCAGCTTGGATTTAGGAAAAACAAAGGATGCACAGACGCCATTTTTGCTCTTAGACAACTTATAGAAAAATCAATTGAATTCAATGAAACACTCTACTTAGCCTTTGTCGACCAAGAAAAGGCATTTGATAGGGTAGATAGAAACAAGCTGTAGGAAATCCTTAAACAATATGGAGTGAGTACACATCTAACAAACCTATGTAGAAGTTTATACAACAACAGTGAATGCATAGTGAGAGCAACTGGAGAACACTCAGAACCCTTCACCATAAGATCTGGAGTACGACAAGGTTGTGTCCTGTCCCCTCTCTTGTTCATAACATATATAGACAACATATGTAAAGAAACCAGCCAAGCAGAGACAGCAAGAATACCGCATGACGAGAACACAGAAGAAGAACCATCTGCAAATCTAACCATTAGAGAACTCCTGTTTGCGGACGACCAAGCACTAATAGCAAAATCAGAAGCTGAATTACAAGACTACATGAATAGTCTAAACGAAATGTGTAGGGAACATAACATGAAAATTAGCACAAGCAAAACAGAGGTAATGACTATAACTAAAGAAGAACAAACAGCAACAATTCACCTAAACGAACATCCCTTGAAACAAGTAAAGAGCTTCAAGTACCTAGGAAGTATAATATCATCAAATGGCAGATCAGAAGACGAGATCGAAAATAGGTGCAATAAGGCAAATCAACTCATTGGACAAATGGCACCAATACTAAAGAACAAACATGTATCAATAACTACTAAGAAGGCACTTTACAACACAATCTTCCTACCAACTCTGTGCTACCAATGCCAAACCTGGACAATGACAGAAAAAGAGAAAAGAAAAATCACAACAACAGAAATGAGGTTTCTGAGAAGAATACTCAACGTATCAAGAAGAGATAAGATCAGAAATGAAGAAATCAGGACTAAAGTAGGGGTTAAAGCTGCTCTAGATTTTATTAGAAAGCAGCAAGTCAAATGGTTTGGCCATGCAAGTAGGCTACCAGTCAACAGCATGCCACAACAAGCAATGATGTACAGACCAGATGGAAACAGAGGAAGAGGCCGACCACGTAAACGTTGGATGGAGGGAATAACAGAATCCATGGGAATGTCGATATGCGAAGCCCATAACCGGGCACTCTCACGAAGTTTATACTTCACCTCGACACCGCAAGGTACAAGAGGAACATGATGAGATGAGATAAAATTAAATCTCTAATCGACATGAAAAAAGAGTCTCAAAAACATATGAAAATGCCTAGTATAAATATTACAATGCACCTGAAACGGATATATAATTAGGCCTTACATGTATAGGCTTCTTGATATGATTTTTTTTTAAAGCCTCCAATTAACATAATTAACACAAAAATGGGCCTCAAATGGATATGAAAATATATCTCAGATGGATTAAGGCAGCAGAAAGGGGGTTTAAGAAAATACATATTAAATATATAGCTGGAAAAAACAATATATGTTGGTGGGGGGGGGGGGGGGGGGGCTGAATGGTCTCGAGGTATGGTCGCGGGTGTCTAGTAACACAATTTTCCCTGGTCTATGGGTAGTGAGATCGGACGCCCATGTGTATTGTTACGCACGTAAAAAATCCAGTGACAGTTGGAAATGGAAAAAGAGTAGCCTAACGGCGCTGCCCGGGCAAAATTTTGAGTTAAAAATCTACCCAAAGTATTTCAGGATCTTCGTCGGTGCTACGGAACTCATGCACTGAGCTGAGATTCTCTGGACTCAGGCTTGAGTTAGGAGAAGAACGTAGCACTTATGGGTTACACTTGTGTGCCGTGATGTTGATCCGTCGACTAAACTAAAACATTATATAGCAGTCACTCTTACCTTGACACAGGTGACCATGTGCACTCTAGCAATGAAGAAATGCAGGGTGCTTACAGTTTTACATAGCACTTTAACAGCTGTACCGAAGTTCAAACCACTTCATTGTTCATGTTACTTAACTGCTTACTTGCCTGTAGTTTACTTATCCAATATCTTAACTGTCTAACAGCTTTCTTATCTAATATCTTACCTGTCTAACAGCTTTCTTATCTAATATCTTACCTGTCTAACAGCTTACTTATCTAATATCTTGCCTATCTAACAACTTACCTGCCTACAGCTTACCTGCCTAACAGCTTATTTGTCTAATGTCTTACTTTCCTGCAGTTCCCCTCTCTAATAGTTTACCTATCTATCAGTTTGCATTTCTAAAGCTTACTTCTAATGAAAATGCATTGCATTAAATAATTGTCTGCCTTTCCTCGCTTCTTTTCTGTTCTTATCCTGTCCAACGGTTTACCTGTCTAATAGTTTACATGTCTATCAGTTTACCTGTTCAACAGTTTACCTGTCTAATGCTTGCTCCTGCTGGCAATGGGCTGCATAAGCAATTGTCTGCCCTTGGCTGCATTTTTTTGAGGAGATTGTGGCAATATAGAGAATGAAGTCGGCACCAGCAACGCCTGCAGAATCTGTCCGTTCCTTTATGTATTCTCCAGTGGTCTCATTGTAGTACATACAGCCCTGTAGATACAGTTCATATACATAATGGTCTCAGATGACTTCATGCTCTGTATGCAACAAAATCAGCATACGTTAATTTATGCACCTAAAAAAATAACTGAGACAGCCATGTATCTGCAACAGCTTACAAAATTGACTGAAGAGAACAATGTTTCAATGTGTTTTACTTTTAAATGTAAAAACTTCCATTAAAACACTCTAATAGATTCTTCTTCTTTATTCCTCTTTTGAAGGGTGAGTGTCACACCTAACCATGCACCTCAAAGGTCAGCGTGTCCGACTTTGACACACATTTGTGTCAGGTTTGCCTCCTATAGACAGATTCCATCCAAGGTCACGCATTTGTGTCAGGTTTGCCTCCTCTAGATAGATTCCATCCAAGTTCACACATTTGTGTCAGGTTTGCCTCCTTTAGACAGATTCCATCCAAGGTCACGCATTTGTGTCAGGTTTGCCTCCTCTAGACAGATTCCATCCAAGGTCACGCATTTGTGTCAGGTTTGCCTCCTCTAGACAGATTCAATCCGAAGTCACGCATTTGTGTCAGGTTTGCCTCCTATAGACAGATTCCATCCAAGGTCACGCATTTGTGTCAGGTTTGCCTCCTCTAGACAGATTCCATCCAAGGTCACACATTTGTGTCAGGTTTGCCTCCTCTAGAGAGATTCCATCCAAGGTCACACATTTGTGTCAGGTTTGCCTCCTCTAGACAGATTCCATCCAAGGTCACACATTTGTGTCAGATTTGCTTCTTCTAGACAGATTCCATCCAAGGTCATGGGCTCAATCTACCATGGATAGGTTTCCTTTTCTAAAAATGTTGCCAGGGCTGCAGACCTACAATGCCTGGAGATTGTTCATGTGTGCTTGCAGCTGGGAGCTCCTGTCTTCTGCCCCAGAAAGCCAGTTATCCAGCCTGACTATCCAAGTGATCAGAAGGACATGTGACGTCATTAGATGTCAGTGGTTCTTGGAAACATTCCCAGCTATGGGCTGAGATTCAACATGGCAGCTTCTGGGCCTGAGGCAGACCCAGTAACCTCTCAATCATGGCATCCCATGACATCACAAAATCCTCATCTTTGTTCCTCTGCCAAGACACATAGTAATAGAAAGTCGCTTAAAAGTCAACAGGGTCGACTTCATTGCACTGGGTTGTTATCCTATTTGGCTCATTCTCTTTCCGCAGCATGGAAAGCGTCGCACAAAGCACAAACTCCGTAACTCCAGCGACAACCCTCAGGAGTCTCCGAAAAAATGCACTCGTGAACCGAAGGACGCGGCTCGGAATCGAACCCACAACATTTGGAGCCTGAGGCAGACTGCTTGACCACTTCACCACAGTTGTGTACATCTCCACTCTGAGATCAGGGTGTCTGACTTCAGCTTGCAATTGTGCCAGGCATGACTTCTCTAGACAGATTCCATACAATGTCATATTGTACCAGGCATGACTTCTCTAGACAGATTCCATACAATGTCATGTTGTGCCAGGCATGACTTCTCTAGACAGATTCCATACAATGTCATATTGAGCCAGGCATGACTTCTCTAGACAGTTTCCATACAATGTCATATTGTGCCAGGCATGACTTCTCTAGACAGATTCCATACAATGTCATATTGTGCCAGGCATGACTTCTCTAGACAGATTCCATACAATGTCATATTGTGCCAGGCATGACTTCTCTAGACAGATTCCATACAATGTCATATTGTGCCAGGCATGACTTCTCTAGACAGATTCCATACAATGTCATATTGTGCCAGGCATGACTTCTCTAGACAGATTCCATACAATGTCATATTGTGCCAGGCATGACTTCTCTAGACAGATTCCATACAATGTCATATTGTGCCAGGCATGACTTCTCTAGACAGATTCCATACAATGTCATATTGTGCCAGGCATGACTTCTCTAGACAGATTCCATACAATGTCATATTGTGCCAGGCATGACTTCTCTAGACAGATTCCATACAATGTCATATTGTGCCAGGCATGACTTCTATAGACAGATTCCATACAATGTCATATTGTGCCAGGCATGACTTCTCTAGACAGATTCCATACAATGTCATATTATGCCAGGCATGACTTCTCTAGACAGATTTCATACAATGTCATATTGTGCCAGGCATGACTTCTCTAGACAGATTCCATACAATGTCATATTGTGCCAGGCATGACTTCTCTAGACAGATTCCATACAATGTCATGTTGTGCCAGGCATGACTTCTCTAGACAGATTCCATACAATGTCATGTTGTGCCAGGCATGACTTCTCTAGGCAGATTCCATACAATGTCATGTTGTGCCAGGCATGACTTCTCTAGGCAGATTCCATACAATGTCATGTTGTGCCAGGCATGACTTCTCTAGGCAGATTCCATACAATGTCATGTTGTGCCAGGCATGACTTCTCTAGACAGATTCCATACAATGTCATATTGTGCCAGGCATGACTTCTCTAGACAGATTCCATACAATGTCATATTGTGCCAGGCATGACTTCTCTAGACAGATTCCATACAATGTCATATTGTGCCAGGCATAACTTCTCTAGACAGATTCCATACAATGTCATATTATGCCAGGCATGACTTCTATAGACAGATTCCATACAATGTCATGTTGTGCCAGGCATGACTTCTCTAGACAGATTCCATACAATGTCATGTTGTGCCAGGCATGACTTCTCTAGACAGATTCCATACAATGTCATGTTGTGCCAGGCATGACTTCTCTAGGCAGATTCCATACAATGTCATGTTGTGCCAGGCATGACTTCTCTAGACAGATTCCATACAATGTCATATTGTGCCAGGCATGACTTCTCTAGACAGATTCCATACAATGTCATATTGTGCCAGGCATGACTTCTCTAGACAGATTCCATACAATGTCATATTGTGCCAGGCATGACTTCTCTAGACAGATTCCATACAATGTCATATTGTGCCAGGCATGACTTCTCTAGACAGATTCCATACAATGTCATATTGTGCCAGGCATGACTTCTCTAGACAGATTCCATACAATGTCATATTGTGCCAGGCATGACTTCTCTAGACAGATTCCATACAATGTCACATTGTGCCAGGCATGACTTCTCTAGACAGATTCCATACAATGTCATGTTGTGCCAGGCATGACTTCTCTAGACATATTCCATACAATGTCATGTTGTGCCAGGCATGACTTCTCTAAACAGATTCCATACAATGTCATGTTGTGCCAGGCATGACTTCTCTAGACAGATTCCATACAATGTCATGTTGTGCCAGGCATGACTTCTCTAGACAGATTCCATACAATGGCATAGGCTCTAAAAGAGCACAAACAGACTTATCCAACAAGAACTGAATATTGAAGTAGATCGGTTGAGACAAATAACATTCAGGACAATAAAATATTGTGAACGTGTACAGAGACATGAATGTCTGGAAAAGATCATTGTGGAGACATATGCAGAGGAAGCAGAGAAGTGGGAGACCACGATGTGGATGAATTCATGATGTGGCAGATAATTAACATAAGGCAGCAACACAGGCTGGACATCTGGTGTATAAGGTCTTAACCCTTTACCGGGCAAAACGCCAGGGAACGTTTTTAACCCGAAACGAGCAAACCGTCCAAAAGCGCCAGTGACTATTATGCATTGTAAAAACGTGTTCTCTTGGCTTTCCGAGATTTCTGATTGTCTACTTTCGGTTTCACCGATAGCTTGACAATGTGGCTGCCATTCGCAAGTGTGTACTTTGAATTTGAACGAATTTTTAAAACAGTTTTTGGGGGTTTTACGCTTTGTATTTCAAAACGGATTTTAACGATTCTTCAAGTGATAGTGGAGATTTCGCTGAGTTCAATTTAAGTGACATTGAAGGGCATGAAGTTGACTATTAACCGGAGCTAGATATCAGTGATCAGCATTACTTTGCATTAGCAGTCGTGAGTCGGACTTTAAAGAAAGTGATTCTGATTCTGAAAATGTGTTTGTAAATTACCGTATAAATGACTGACAATCACAAACAATATGTTGTATTTTGTAAATATTTGTGTTCATGTATGGATTACCGGGAACGTTCATGTGAGTAAAATAATCTGCATGCTGTTTACTTCATTTTGTTTTTTATTTAAGTAAAATCGGTTGACTAACACCTTTTATGTGATGATTTTACTAACGTTTCCCAAAATTTTACCGAACCTCAAAATTCTTCTTGCCCGTTCAGAGCTACAAAACAAACATCTGCCTGATAAAGGGTTAAACTCGAGAGGATCGATTTCATTGCCCCTGGTCTTATCCCACATGATTCGGTCTCTTTCTGCAGGGTGGCCTGCCAAAAGCGTCACACAAAGCACAAAATCCGTAGCTCCAGCGATGACCCCAGGAGTCTCTGAGAAAAATGCACTCGTGAACTGAAAGACGTAGCCCGGAATTGAACCCACAACCTTCGGAGCACAAGACAGACGGCTTGACCACTTTGCCATGGAGACTCCCACATCTGCTGGTGTATGATGGAGAGGAATTTCTAAAAGACTATTACAGGGAAAAAGGTATGTGTCAATTTTTCCTTTATCAGCTAGGCCAGGGTGGCAGCCTTATGGCCTCAGTATCACCATATAGCAAGTACTTTGAAAAATGTCGCCATCATAAATGCCCATGATGTTTTATATGGCTAAAGTATTTCAGTTTCTCTACCTCTTCCCTGTGTCTTCTGTAAATTTATACAGATACTTGTGGATGTATTTCTGAAGATGTAAAGATGTATAAACAAACTGCTCCGGTTTAAAAAGTCTGTCTGTTGAATGCAGGAAAAAGGACCCACTCGTGTGCCAGAGGTTATCTTGGTGTGTCAGCAAGGAAACCAATCATTCATGTTTTGGGACAGATGCTGCGAGTCATGTTTTTGATATTCTTATATATATATATATATATATATATATATATATATATATATATATATATATATATATATATATATATATATATATATATATATATCTTATATATAAAAAAGGATGTGTGTGGGTGTGTGTGTATGTCCTTTATGCATTCGCGAACGGCCCATCCGATTGAGATGAAATTTTCTACACGTCTTCCTTTTATTCCAGCGCAGCCAACTGTGATATTTTTTTAGTGTGAAATCGGCTGCTTACTTAATATTATTTAATTTTTCATTTTACATTATAATTTATATACAGCGAGAGGACTTAACTCTAGAAAAGTTATTTCAAGGGGCATAACTTTTAATAACATTGCTGTATAACTTATAGTCATATTGTTGCATCGTTTTCAAAAATTTATAAACTCTTTGTCTATAGTTATTGTAGCGAAACGCCAGTGGCCCATGTCCTTATGCATTCTTTGATTTTGGGAAAACAGGGGGAAATGGCTTTCGGGAACTCTCAGTTCTCTTGTCCGATCAATTCCCCTGAAGGATAGTTCTCTGGGTTACCTCTACAACCCGATCTTCTTAATAGAATGATTGGAAGTCTGGCGTGTCTTGGGGAAAACCCGATGGCGCGCCTTGCACCAAATATGTACTAGTGTAATTTCTTAGAGCATGAATGTCTATTGAAAACCTTATCGGTTGTCGGCACAATGTATTGAAGTTTCAAAGAATTTTACAAGTCAAGTGCCGTCTCCTACTGGAGGAATGAAAAGGTAAACTTGGGTTTTCTTTAGTCCAACCAAAACTTGGCCTATAAATCTCTGTTGTCTCAACTGGTGAAACGAACTGGCGAAAAGCCGGTCATGCCCATATTGTGAGTGGGTTGACCGTTGGCCAATCTAGTTAGGCGTTCTGTTCTTGACATCGCCTGGGAACGAATCTGAGCAATATCTCTCCCTGGATGATTTTGCTTGTTCTTGGCGGCAGATGGGAAGGTGTTATATTTCTTCATACAGCCTGAACTCTGCTTAGTGTCATCTTTAGTTTAAATATAAACACAACCTATATACAGTATGCCGGAAAGGGGGGGGGGGGAGTGCTCCGTGGGGATGGATTCCCACCATCTATATTCTGTCTTCTTGATGCGGAAGAGGGTTTACAATGGGCTATCGCTTTTGTCTTTTGGCCGATAGGGTAGCCATTGGATCGAATGATTGCTAGTCTTCGGGATGAAGCCAGAGAATAAAGAGAGCTCTTTATAGCACTGGAAAGAGACAGGGCTCATCTACACCTATGGCTTGTGCAGGGCACTGCCGGTGCATTGGGGCGACAGCTCAGTCGAGAGCGGCGGCCGGAGGGGGTGGTATCTTCTTTCTTATTCTTGCTGGGAATGGAGAACGACACTTCTTTACATACAGAAATGTACCCACACAACACCACAATAGCTTTGTCGTGAGAAAGGCAAGGTTTGCAAGTGAGAGGGAAGCCTGAGAAGGTATGTGCCCAATATTAATAAAGGCATGGTATGAGTGTGGAGAGGAGTGTGGTATGAAGACAATTGAATACTAGGTAATTGTATGTATTTTATGTATGGCAACCGACATGCTGAGACCATTGGAATCTCCATGCCGGCTGTATCTGCAGTTTACACCAGAGGCTCTCAAAATTGTTTTAACTTTAAAGGATCCTTCTTTTGACGGCGAATATAGCCGGAAGTTTCGACAGAGCATCGACATAGAACATTATGTTTACTATGAAGTCCCTGCTGCTGTTGGGCTATACCAGATAGAACCACGGCGGGCCCGAACGAATACTTTCAGAACACCTCGGCAGGCTTTTCGTTGAGCTGGGATCGAGTATGTTTGCATTTTGGGCTAGATCCCGCCTAAGTCACTGACACACCCGTACATATATCCTATTTATTCTCCTTGAGTATTTCCCCACCAAAATTGTGCCACGTGATCCCAGGGCACTTTCCCTAACCATTGGACACACTACATTCGTGTAGGCCACGGAAACTTGGAATCCTGGATCTATGGAACCCTGTTGTTCGAACAACCTACGCGGGAAATAAAGACCAGAGAACTTGCGTGAGGTGGTTGTGAATTCATGGGACAATATGGAAAACGATGATCTAGGATATTTATATTTGTGTTGATATTGTATGGACTAGTTTTCTCTCTAGATTGCGTGTAGATGTTTATGAGTTAATCGCCAGATATTTTTTATGTGCTGTTATGTATTGAGTTATTAAATTTACAATTACAAATATGTTGAAGAACGTCATGTTGTATGCGTGTCAGCCAGAACAACCCTGCAGGAAATAGGTCCTGAGGCCGAAAGAGAGAGTGACAGTGAGTCCGGGGGAAACGGAGGAGGGTTGGCAAGCAAAGACCTATCCCAGCCAGGGCTATAGAATAATATTGAAATATTGTTACATAGTTACTTGGGACCCTCCACGTAACTTGTTACAATTTCTGGGGGCACGTCGCGGGATATTTGAAATCCTGGTGGAGTTCTGGCTGATATAGTGATAGGGGACAGATATTCTTGTCTACTATCAATAGGTTCTGCCTACCGTACCTGGCTATTGTCTATACTCTTCCTGACACAGACTGACCGACATACGACGTGGTGTGGTCAGGTAAAATAACCAGTTGTGTACATGAGATTGAAATTTAATATACAATTATCTCTTCCCTTACCCTCTGAATGTAAGATGGCATCCGCTAAATTTAATGTTGCCGAAGTACAGGCTACAGGGCGTGAGATGGGTTATGATGGGGCGGAGTTACAGAAATATGTTCAGGAAGTGGAAAGAGACTTCAGACAAGCTGTGCGCGAAGCTAAGAAAATTGAGGCTGAGGCTGAGGCTAGGAAGATGGAGGCTGAGGCTAGGAAGATGGAGGCCGAGCAGGCAGTCAGAGACCATGAGTTCCGTATGAGGGAGTTGGAGCTGAAAGCTCAAACTGCCGAGGAACGCGAGGGTGCAGTTGGAGGCGCAGTTCTCCCTGATTCAACAACTTCTAGTGGCGGTCCATACCAGGCAATGAAGTTCCCATTACTCCCGTTCGATGAACACAAAGATAAGATCGACCAGTATCTTCACAGATTTCAGTCGATGGCTTTGGCTATGGAATTGGAGCGTGGGAAATGGAACTTGAAACTCTAACAGGGCCTGAGGGGGACCGCGTACGAGGTCTATTCAAGGTTGCCACCTGGTATGGAGAATGACTATGAGGCTCTGGAAAAAGCATTATTGAAAAGGTTCCAGATGACAGCCCATACATACCGTCAGCAGTTCAGAAAGTCCAAGAGAGAGCCAGGAGAGATGTTCGCAGCCTACAGCGTTAGACTTAAGTCTTACCTTTTGAAGTGGATGTCATTGGCTGGATTTGCTAACGACTATGAAAGTTTAGAAGAATTAGTGGTCGTGGACCAAATGAAGAGAATGATGCCTAAGCCATTGCAAACCTTCTTGCTTGAAAATGGGGCAGAAAGGTTAGACATAGTCAACACATTGGCGGAAAGGTATGTGCTAGCTCATGGGGATAATGGGGAACTGTCACAACCCAATCCCCGACCACCAGACACATGGTCTGTAAAGAAGAAGAACCCTAAAACAGCTCACACCAGGAAGGAGGATCCTTTCGATAAAGTTCCAATTAAGAAACCCTCTGGTAAGAGTCCACCTGGATCTCCTAAAAGAAAGTGGAGTGAAAAGTGGTGCGCCTACTGCAAATCTCCTACACACAATACGGCCGATTGCCGGCGCAAACAGAAAGACTCTCACTATGCTGCCTGTCTTGTAGAAACCGGGGAAGGGTCTAACAAGGAGGTAGAAGGGAGGGGTCTTGAGAACAAAGATTCAGAGAAACCACCAGTAGTAGAGACGATACTTGTGAACGGACAACCAGTTGAGTGTCTCTATGACACCGGTCTGCAGTTTGAGGCCATAATTTCCTCACACTTAGTGAGCCCAGAGCAGCTAACCGGGGAGTCCATTGAGATTCAAACGGCGACCAAGAGTGCGGTAGCGATGTCTCTTCCGATTGCGAAGGTGGACATCAAATCTAAATATGTTACCGGCACTATACAGGCAGCCATTCTGCTCGATCCAATCTTCCCAATGATCTTGGGTTGTCGCTACGTCTTTCTAGGGAACCCAACAGAACATATGTACGTAGGAGCAATGCAAACCAGATCTCAATCGGGAGATGAGCAGACGCCGGCCTTGATCATGAATCCCTTACCTGGGGAGTTACGAGCTGCTCAAAGCCAGGATGCTACTTTGCAACCTTGCTTCAACCAGTTGCCAAAAAGTTCTGACCCACCAAGACGGGGTCAGTATTATATGAAGAATCGGTTACTGTACCGGAGAGCCGGAGTGGAGGAACGCCAGCATGGACAGCTGGTAGTTCCTAAGGCCTATCGGGAACAGCTTCTTCATATGGGACACACCATTTCATTCAGTGGACATATGGGTGTCGGGGCAACACTCCAGCGCATTTCCTGCCATTACTACTGGCCAGGGATGACTGGAGACGTGCGTCGGTACGTCAAGTCGTGCCCAGAGTGCCAGCGTGTGGCACCAAAACACTGGACGGCTCCAGTAATCTTGGGAGACATGCCCATTATGAACTCTCCTTTCGAGAGAGTTGCCATCGATCTTGTTGGTCCTCTTCCTCGGACTAGGAAGAGGAATATGTATATTCTTACGATGGTGGATTGCTGTTCCATGTGGGGTGAGGCGATACCGTTGGCCACAATCGACTCTAAGCGAGTGGCTGATGCACTGATGGAGACCTTTACTCGGTTGGGATTTCCAAACCAGATCCTAACGGACAATGGGTCTCAGTTCTGTGGTAAGCTGATGGAGGAAGTCTTTCGTATCTTCCAGACTAACCACATTCACACAAGCCCATACCACCCTCAGTCGAATGGGCAAGTAGAGAGGTTTAATGGTACCTTGATGACCATGCTTCGGAAGCTGGCTCAAGAGAAACCAGACAGATGGGATGAGTATATCCCAGCCGCCTTGTTCGCCTATCGGGAGGTTCCCCATGGGTCGACCGGGTTGCCACCAGCCACTCTACTATTCGGGAGGCCAATCAAGGGTCCCTTAGAAGCCCTATTGAGATGTTGGACAGAGGAAGAAACTTCCGAAGAAGTTGTATCCTCATATAAATACGTCGAAGAGTTAAAGAAGAAACTCCAGACGGGTTGGGCTTTGGCAGCTCAGAATCTGAGGGCGGCCAGAAAGAGACACGCGGCCTACTACAATAGAAGGACGAAAGATAGGTCTCTTAAAGTGGGGGATCGGGTTCTGTTGTTACTTCCAGTAGGTTCCAATAAACTCGAGATTGGTTGGCAGGGGCCTTTCCCAGTGGAAAGGGTTGTGTCCCGTACCAATTATGCTGTCCGGATCAGGGGGAAATCTAAAATCTTTCACATTAACCTCCTCAAAAAATATGAGGAACGATCCGATGGTACTTCTCTCCCACTCATGACTATGGCGGTCGCGATGGAAACTGAATCGGGCGAAGACCCGGATAGGGAGTATCCTTTACACCCTGGGGAAACCTATAAAGATGTACATATAAATCCTGATCTGTCGGCTGAAGAAACAGAACTAGTCATCCGTTTGTTGGAGTCCCATCAACAGATTCTTAACGATCGTCCAGGGCGGACAGGGTTGGTCGAGTTTGATATGACTCTGACTACCCAAGACCCCATTCGCCAAAAAATATATCCAGTGCCCTTTGCGAAAGAGAAGGCCCTGTAAGCCGAAATCCAGAAGCTTCTGGATGATGACATCATAACTCCTTCGACTTCTAATTATAATGCCGGGGTTGTCTTGTTGAGGAAGCCAAGCGGGGAGCACCGCTTATGTATTGATTACAGGCATTTAAACAGTTGTACGACATTCCAAGTTGAGCCGTTACCAAACACAAATCAACTGTTTGCCAGATTAAATAGGGCAAAGTACTTTTCAAAAATCGATTTAAGCCGGGGATATTATCAGATCCCTGTGAAGCCTGAGGTTCGGCCCTTGCTCGCTTTCAGTACTCCGAGCGGCCATTACGAATTTAAGGTGATGCCTTTTGGGCTGAGCAATGCGCCCAGTGTGTTCACACGCATGATGAGAAAGTTATTAGACCCTTTAAGGGATCCCTCTGTCGTCTCGTTTATGGATGATATTCTCATCGCGTCTGGCAATCTGAAAGATCACCTGAAATCCTTGGAACAGATCTTCATAAGATTGAAAGAGGAGGGGTTAACTGCCCGTCCAGCCAAATGCATGATTGGCTATCACTCCTTAGAATTTCTGGGACATACTATTACCCCGGGGGGTTTGGTACCGGAATTAAAGAATGTAGAGAAGGTCAGACTCGCACCCCGTCCTAAATCCAAAAAGGATGTTAGGTCTTTCTTGTCTCTGTGTGGGTTTTACCAGAAATTTATTCCGAAGTTCAACGAAATTGGGGCACCGTTAACCGAAACCCTGAAGAAAGGATCGCCAGATCCTATAGTCTGGACCCCGAGCTGTGAAGAGGCTTATGGGAAGCTGAAACAGGCTTTGGTGGAGTCCTGCAACTCCCAAATTTGGAGAAAACGTTTGTTCTAAGAACCGACGCGAGTAACATAGGGATTGGAGCAACTCTGTTGCAGGAAGGGCGAGATGATCCTACTGTGCTATGTCCGGTGGCATATGCCAGTAGAAAACTGTTACCCGCGGAACGGAATTACTCCACCGTCGAACGGGAATGTTTGGCTCTAGTGTGGGCGGTACAGAAATTTCAACCTTATCTGTATGGAGTACCGTTCAAAGTGCAGTCCGACCATCAACCTCTGACGTTCTTCGCAACTTCTAAGAAACTGAACGCGAGGTTAATGAGATGGTCATTGCTCCTACAACCATATCAGTTCACGGTCGAATACATCCCCGGAAGGGAGAATGTGGGAGCGGATTTTCTATCACGGCATCCTATGGTTGAATGTGAGGGTGGGGTCATTCGAACAGAACCACTGGCAATAGAAAGTTCGTAGGGTTCGACTTTCTTAAGAGGGGGCCTATGTAGCGAAACGCCAGTGGCCCATGTCCTTATGCATTCTTTGATTTTGGGAAAACAGGGGGAAATGGCTTTTGGGAACTCACAGTTCTCTTGTCCGATCAATTCCCCTGAAGGATAGTTCTCTGGGTTACCTCTACAACCCGATCTTCTTAATAGAATGATTGGAAGTTTGGCGTGTCTTGGGGAAAACCCGATGGCGCGCCTTGCACCAAATATGTACTAGTGTAATTTCTTAGAGCATGAATGTCCATTGAAAACCTTATCGGTTGTCGGCACAATGTATTGAAGTTTCAAAGAATTTTACAAGTCAAGTGCCGTCTCCTACTGGAGGAATGAAAAGGTAAACTTGGGTTTTCTTTAGTCCAACCAAAACTTGGCCTATAAATCTCTGTTGTCTCAACTGGTGAAACGAACTGGCGAAAAGCCGGTCATGCCCATATTGTGAGTGGGTTGACCGTTGGCCAATCTAGTTAGGCGTTCTGTTCTTGACATCGCCTGGGAACGAATCTGAGCAATATCTCTCCCTGGATGATTTCGCTTGTTCTTGGCGGCAGATGGGAAGGTGTTATATTTCTTCATACAGCCTGAACTCTGCTTAGTGTCATCTTTAGTTTAAATATAAACACAACCTATATACAAAAAAGAGACAGGGCTCATCTACACCTACGGCTTGTGCAGGGCACTGCCAGTGCATTGGGGCGACAGCTCAGTCGAGAGCGGCGGCCGGAGGGGGTGGTATCTTCTTTCTTATTCTTGCTGGGAATGGAGAACGACACTTCTTTACATACAGAAATGTACCCACACAACACCACAATAGCTTTGTCGTGAGAAAGGCAAGGTTTGCAAGTGAGAGGGAAGCCTGAGAAGGTATGTGCCCAATATTAATAAAGGCATGGTATGAGTGTGGAGAGGAGTGTGGTATGAAGACAATTGAATACTAGGTAATTGTATGTATTTTATGTATGGCAACCGACATGCTGAGACCATTGGAATCTCCATGCCGGCTGTATCTGCAGTTTACACCAGAGGCTCTCAAAATTGTTTTAACTTTAAAGGATCCTTCTTTTGACGGCGAATATAGCCGGAAGTTTCGACAGAGCATCGACATAGAACATTATGTTTACTATGAAGTCCCTGCTGCTGTTGGGCTATACCAGATAGAACCACGGCGGGCCCGAACGAATACTTTCAGAACACCTCGGCAGGCTTTTCGTTGAGCTGGGATCGAGTATGTTTGCATTTTGGGCTAGATCCCGCCTAAGTCACTGACACACCCGTACATATATCCTATTTATTCTCCTTGAGTATTTCCCCACCAAAATTGTGCCACGTGATCCCAGGGCACTTTCCCTAACCATTGGACACACTACATTCGTGTAGGCCACGGAAACTTGGAATCCTGGATCTATGGAACCCTGTTGTTCGAACAACCTACGCGGGAAATAAAGACCAGAGAACTTGCTGTGAGGTGGTTGTGAATTCATGGGACAATATGGAAAACGATGATCTAGGATATTTATATTTGTGTTGATATTGTATGGACTAGTTTTCTCTCTAGATTGTGTGTAGATGTTTATGAGTTAATCGAAAGATATTTTTTCTGTGCTGTTATGTATTGAGTTATTAAATTTACAATTACAAATATGTTGAAGAACGTCATGTTGTATGCGTGTCAGCCAGAACGACCCTGCAGGAAATAGGTCCTGAGGCCGAAAGAGAGAGTGACAGTGAGTCCGGGGGAAACGGAGGAGGGTTGGCAAGCAAAGACCTATCCCAGCCAGGGCTATAGAATAATATTGAAATATTGTTACATAGTTACTTGGGACCCTCCACATAACTTGTTACAGTTATGTACCGGCATATGAGTTATAATAAATAATGATACAATCTTTAAGGCATTTTCAAAGTTTTCATAAAAATAATGCATAATGCATAACATTGTAACTCATCTTTTTATGCTTACGAAGTTATCTACAGTCATGCAGGTGATTAGAAACGGTTTTCATTAGAAATAATGGATGGTGTGTGGAAGGACATTCTTTTAAGTTACTTTCTTTTGTTGTATGAATTTAATGAGACGCTACCCGCCAGGAGCTGGGCGAAGCCACGCCGGGTCAGATAGACAGACAGACCCACCTTTTCGCTGCAGTTATCTACAGGCATATGCGTTATAATCCTCCTCCTCCTCCTCCTCTCCCCTCCTCCTCCTACCCTCTTCCTCTCCCCCTCTCCATCCTCATCCTCTCCATCCTCCTCCTCATCTTCCTCCCCGTACCTCCTCCCTCCTCCTAATCACTCCTCTTTGTTCCTCCTCCTCTCTCCTCCTCCTCCTACGTCCCCCCCCCTCATCCCTCCTCCTCCCTTTTTCTCCCTCCTCCCCTTACTCCTCCCTCCACATCCCTCCGCCTCCTCCCTCCCCTCCTCCTGCCCTCCTCCTTCCTCTTCCTCCTCCCTCTTCCTCCTCCTCCTCCCCCTCCTCCTTGCTCTCCTCCTCCTCCTAATCACTCCTCCTCCCTTCTCCTCCTCTCTTCTTCCTCCTTCCCCCCTCATCCTCCCTTCTCCCCCTCCCTCCTCCTCCTCTCTCCTCCTCTTAATCCCTCCTCCTCCCTCATATTCCTCCCTACTCCTACTCCTCCCTCTGCCTATCTCTTCCTCCCTCCTCCCTCCTCCTCCACCTCCCTCTTCCTCCTCCCAGCTCCTACTCCTCCTTTTTCTTCTTCTGCTGCTGCTGCTGCCGCCGCTCCATTTACCCAAGTTAATTGTTAGGGAAGATGTAAAGACCTTTCAAGTGCTCTTTCTAATGCTTTTTGTAAGTTGGTCTTCGTTTATCTAGGTTGTTCTAGCTGCAACCAATAAATGATTAGACAGACAGACAGACAGACAGACAGACAGACAGACAGACAGACAGATGGGAACGGGAACTTACATGACTACTTATATGAATTAAATGAGATGTTCCCCATCAGGGGCTGGGCGAAGCCGGGCAGGGTCAGGCAGACAGATAGACAGACAGACAGACAGACAAACAGACAGACAGATAGACAGTCGGGAACGGGAACTTATATGACTACTTATATGAATTAAATGAGATGCTCCACACCAGGAGCTGGGCGATGCCAGGCCGGGTCAGACAGACAGACAGACAGACAGACAGACAGACAGACAGACAGACAGACAGACAGATAGTCGGTAATGGGAACGAGAACTTATATGACTACTTATATGAATTAAATGAGATGCTCCCCACCAGGGACTGGGCGAAGCCAGGCCGGGTCAGCTAGTATATATATATATATGTCCACCTTGAGACCACCTTGTGCACAGTCGCCTCCCCACGGTTACTTCATCCGTGGGCACCTTCGAATGCCATCGTAGGAACTGTCTGACATGCCCATACGTTGTTCAGACACCAGAAATTGCATTTCCCCGAGGCACCTTCACCTTGAAAGATTCTTTCACCTGTACATCCCGCAATCTGATTTATGTTATCATCTGCAAACGATGTGACATGAAATACATTGGCCAAACGGGCAGACGTCTTGCGGATCGTTTTAGAGAACACCTCAGAGACATCAATCAGGGCGCTGACAAACCTGTCCCCAACCATTTCAATTCCTCCAACCACAATGGAGCCGACGATGCATGTGTCACCGCATTAAAACCCTGCTTCTCAAATAGCTGTGTCAGACTTAGAATTGAATGCCAGCTAATCAACAATCTGGGATGCATCCACCCGACAGGAATTAATACTGTCGTGGACGCTACAGTATAACTGTGGCATCTTCCCCAATTGTTTACACTACCTATTACCGTGCTGTCCCCCCCCCCCCCCCCCCCCCCCCCGCGATATCTAGACTTAATTGTCCCCACATTTCTATGTTTCCATAGCAGACTGTTCACATATTTTTGGCTACTCTAATCCTTTTTGGCGACCCATTTTTAATTCTGCGCCACGCGTTTTCGCAGCTGGCCATAGTCACATTTTCTGCCCCACGTGGAATTATCAGGTTGTGCACTATAAGTGATAGGTCGTGTGTTTGTGTTTTTGTCGTCAGCTATCTGTGTTGTCATTGACAAAGATTCTTAGAATCGAAACGTCTGTGTGTCGTATTGTATACGTTCGTGTGTATTTTATCTTATTTTATTATTCATTTTTTTATATTTATTGAGTGCTTCTGATTTAGGATTTTTCACCTGTATTTCGCGACACGTGGATCTCCTTGTAAGGTATGTGCAACGTTTGTTAATGTTTAGTTCGTTTTTTCTCGCAGGAATTTAAAATACCTATTTGTTTCCATTTCATATCAATTATAAGTGATGTCTTTTAGTGCCACTCCCAGACTGCATATTGATTTGTTTATTCTATTATTAATAACATAGTTTAGTTTAGTCTAAACTATTAATTATTATTATTAATAACATGAAACAATGAAATCTGTTGTTATTTGTCACCTACCTCCAAGTGATTTTCTGGTATTGTAATATCTCCGCAAACAGTCCTATTTTGACATCCACTCATACAGTAGGTGAAAGGACCTTTGAACTTGATAAGGCTTGTCAGACATTTGCGACGTAGCTTGATGGGAACATTTGTGGCACGAACTTTCAGTGTCGATTCCCAGAACAACACTGCATTCCTTACATGAGACTGGAAGTAAATTTATTAAAGTCTGGCCAGAGAAAAACACATTACAATGAGACTAAGATAAACACATTTTAAGGATCGCCAAACATAAACACATTTTAAGGCTGGCCAAAGATAAACAAAAACATTACAAGCCTGGCCACAGATAAACACATTACAATGAGGTTTAAGATTACCTGTGTGACTAAACATAAACAGATGACTATCTGACAAGCAACAAACAAATTAAAAGTCTGAGTTAGGAGAACCAGCCGTCAGTGATCTGACAACATAAAAGATAACTATCTGACATACAAGAAACAAATTCCAAGTCTGAGTTAGGAGAACCAGCCGTCAGTGATCTGAAGACAAGGAGCCATGGCAGTATAGTAGCTAGCATACTTGCCTGCCCACCCAGTGGTGATATATTCAAATCTCCATCAAAGCAGATTTTTAAAATTGACCTCGGCTCCCAGGTCAACTCAGCCTAAAATGGCACCAGGAAATGACATGGTGGGTGAAGACAGTTAGCATGATACTGACCACATCATACATCGATTGCTGCTGGATCTTATAAACGAGGGGGCTTCAAATGAAAACCTTAAATGTTGTTTTCTTTTTTTGTGGGTAAATATATTCTGAAAAGGTAAAGAACAAATGCATCATTTTTTGATGTAATCACCACTGCATTCAATGCAAGTTCTCCAGCGCTGAAAAAGTGCTTGGATTCTTGTAGACAAAAATTCTCTTGGTAGTGCATGTAACCTAGGTACTACATTTTTAGTTAACGAACGTTGCCGGCGATGTTTCAAACCGCGATTTACGTTTTCTTGTTATTGTTCCCCGGTACTAAGGATATATATAGTACTCGTTATATAGACATTGCCGCTTGATTTAGTATAAATAATTAAATTAAGCATCCATTCTTACACGTACTATGAAATTTTCAAATATTTTAGTCGGCGGGGTCATCCCAAACAGAAATTATTAAGATCATATGCTAAGATGCGTCATGTTAAATTTCAATGGCGGGAATATAGCGGTTTTCTGTGTCATAATACAGCGATGATCATTTAATATTCTTATGGATTATTCAGAGCGACGAGATTATAATGATGCACGTTTGCATTCACCACCCATTCTAGTATTTAGGAGTGGAGGAAGAGGCTGGAGGAAGAGGGAGTTTGAGGTTTTCATTTGAATTTCGCGTTCAAAATAAAAACCTGAGTTATCCCCCTTAGCGCAAAAAAAAACCAAGAGCAGTTATCTGCCCTTAGCTTACATGTTTTGTGGTCACACTTTCCAGAGTGGGGTTACCAATATGCCAATGTTAAATATAAACTGACATACAAAAATTAATATCTCAGCTTACATTTGACGTACAGACTTGAATAAGGTATCGTTGGATTTGTATTTTCAAGAGGTATCCAACTATGCAGTTATATAATTAAAAAAGCAATTTAGAAAATGTTCCTAAAGTACCTAATGTAACCACTCATACACCACCTGCTGTACCTTTTCGGACCGGAAAGGTTTGAAACTTCTTACTCCACTCATACACTTGCTGGACTGACAGGCATGTATCACCATACTGGACCTTTGAATTTCTATAGGTTTCACCCCTTCACTGATTAAAAAAAATAAACAACAGAATGCTGTTCCTCTTTGGTGCATGTTAAAAGTGGGGCAGCCATTTTTAAACTGTCCTTATGACGTCACTGTGCTCATCTCCATCGTGATGTCGCATGCTTAACACTCCTGACATCTTTAACAACAATATTGACAGGTTACAAGACAATGGGATGGTTATAGTAATTTCTATCACACTTTTAAGGTTTTGATTTGAAGCCCCCTCATAATACTGTTTAAAATGACCCAATTTCCTAGTTCTACACAGCCTAAAATGAGCACCAGGAAATGTCCAAGTAAGTAAATGTACCTGGATCGATACTGACCACAAAACCCACGTAGTGTCTATTGAATTATAAAAACACAGGATTATGTTATGTCAAACATTGTCATTGCACACTGGGTATCCCCATGTCTGCTCAGTCCTCCAACGCAGTGGCCAAAGTATCTCTGCTGACTGTTCCCATGATGAGTTGGTGATATCTCCTCTCTTGACCTCGAAGGCAGCACTTATGTGCATGACCTGGCTTCACCCCATAGTTTGTGTAGTCAGGGCTAGCATCGGAACTGGTCATTATCCACCAGAGAGTTGGTACTGCATTGATTACATCAGCCAGGTCCAATGTGGGCTAGCATCGGAACTGGTCATTATCCACCAGAGAGTTGGTACTGCATTGATTACATCAGCCAGGTCCAATGTGGGCTAGCATCGGAGCTGGTTAGTATCCACCAGAGAGTCAGTACAGCACTGATTACATCAGCCAGGTCCAATGTGGGCTAGCATCGGAGCTGGTTAGTATCCACCAGAGAGTCGGTACAGCACTGATTACATCAGCCAGGTCCAATGTGGGCTAGCATCGGAACTGGTCATTATCCACCAGAGAGTTGGTACTGCATTGATTACATCAGCCAGGTCCAATGTGGGCTAGCATCGGAACTGGTCATTATCCACCAGAGAGTCGGTACTGCATTGATTACATCAGCCAGGTCCAATGTGGGCTAGCATCGGAACTGGTCATTATCCACCAGAGAGTTGGTACTGCATTGATTACATCAGCCAGGTCCAATGTGGGCTAGCATCGGAACTGGTCATTATCCACCAGAGAGTTGGTACTGCATTGATTACATCAGCCAGGTCCAATGTGGGCTAGCATCGGAGCTGGTTAGTATCCACCAGAGAGTCGGTACAGCACTGATTACATCAGCCAGGTCCAATGTGGGCTAGCATCGGAGCTGGTTAGTATCCACCAGAGAGTCAGTACAGCACTGATTACATCAGCCAGGTCCAATGTGGGCTAGCATCGGAGCTGGTTAGTATCCACCAGAGAGTCAGTACAGCACTGATTACATCAGCCAGGTCCAATGTGGGCTAGCAACGGAGCTGGTTAGTATCCACCAGAGAGTCGGTACAGCACTGATTACATCAGCCAGGTCCAATGTGGGCTAGCATCGGGGCTGGTTAGTATCCACCAGAGAGTCAGTACAGCACTGATTACATCAGCCAGGTCCAATGTGGGCTAGCATCGGAGCTGGTTAGTATCCACCAGAGAGTCAGTACAGCACTGATTACATCAGCCAGGTCCAATGTGGGCTAGCATCGGAGCAGGTTAGTATCCACCAGAGAGTCAGTACAGCACTGATTACATCAGCCAGGTCCAATGTGGGCTAGCATCGGAGCTGGTTAGTATCCACCAGATAGTCAGTACAGCACTGATTACATCAGCCAGGTCCAATGTGGGCTAGCATCGGAGCTGGTCATTATCCACCAGAGAGTCAGTACAGCACTGATTACATCAGCCAGGTCCAATGTGGGCTAGCATCGGAGCTGGTCATTATCCACCAGAGAGTCAGTATAGCACTGATTACATCAGCCAGGTCCAATGTGGGCTAGCATCGGAGCTGGTTAGTATCCACCAGAGAGTCAGTACAGCACTGATTACATCAGCCAGGTCCAATGTGGGCTAGCATCGGAGCTGGTTAGTATCCACCAGAGAGTCAGTACAGCACTGATTACATCAGCCAGGTCCAATGTGGGCTAGCATCGGAACTGGTCATTATCCACCAGAGAGTTGGTACTGCATTGATTACATCAGCCAGGTCCAATGTGGGCTAGCATCGGAGCTGGTTAGTATCCACCAGAGAGTCGGTGTGCATTGATTACATCAGCCAGGTCCAATGTGGGCTAGCATCAGAACTGGTTAGTATCCACCAGAGAGTCGGTACTGCATTGATTACATCAGCCAGGTCCAATGTGGGCTAGCATCGGAGCTGGTTAGTATCCACCAGAGAGTCAGTACAGCATTGATTACATCAGCCAGGTCCAATGTGGGCTAGCATCGGAGCTGGTTAGTATCCACCAGAGAGTCGGTACTGCATTGATTACATCAGCCATGTCCAATGTGGGCTAGCATCGGAGCTGGTTAGTATCCACCAGAGAGTCAGTACAGCATTGATTACATCAGCCATGTCCAATGTGGGCTAGCATCGGAGCTGGTTAGTATCCACCAGAGAGTCGGTACTGCATTGATTACATCAGCCAGGTCCAATGTGGGTTAGCATCGGAGCTGGTTAGTATCCACCAGAGAGTTGGTACTGCATTGATTACATCAGCCAGGTCCAATGTGGGTTAGCATCGGAGCTGGTTAGTATCCACCAGAGAGTCAGTACAGCACTGATTACATCAGCCAGGTCCAATGTGGGCTAGCATCAGAGCTGGTTAGTATCCACCAGAGAGTCAGTACAGCACTGATTACATCAGCCAGGTCCAATGTGGGCTAGCATCGGAGCTGGTTAGTATCCACCAGAGAGTCAGTACAGCACTGATTACATCAGCCAGGTCCAATGTGGGCTAGCATCGGAACTGGTCATTATCCACCAGAGAGTTGGTACTGCATTGATTACATCAGCCAGGTCCAATGTGGGCTAGCATCGGAGCTAGTTAGTATCCACCAGAGAGTCGGTACTGCATTGATTACATCAGCCAGGCCCAATGTGGGCTAGCATCGGAACTGGTCATTATCCACCAGAGAGTTGGTACTGCATTGATTACATCAGCCAGGTCCAATGTGGGCTAGCACGGAGCTGGTTAGTATCCACCAGAGAGTCGGTACAGCATTGATTACATCAGCCAGGTCCAATGTGGGCTACAGACAGACAGACAGACAGATGCCTGAGATAATGTGTGGGAGAGTGAGAGAGAGGGAGGGAGAGAGAGGGAGGGAGAGAGAGAGAGGGGGAGAGAGAGAGAGAGAGAGAGAGAGAGAGAGAGAGAGAGAGAGAGACAGACAGAGACAGAGACAGAGAGACAGAGACAGAGAGAGAGAGACAGAGAGAGAGAGAGACAGAGAGAGAGAGACCAGAGATAGTATGTGAGAGTATGTGATACAGACAGACAGGAATATCCTGCATCAAACAGAGGAAAACTCTAATGCCTTCTAGAGTACTTCTAAAGAGGAAACTACCAACCATGACCAGGTTCTGATGCTCGCTTGGCAGTTGCTCCAGGCTTTTATCAAAGTACAGATGGATCCTTAGAGGCTGATCCACGCTTCTCTTCTTGATCACATGTTCTGGCTCAATGTGTACATTGTAGAAGACATCCTTGGCCACAAAGAGAATGATGTCAAGTATATTTTAAGTGCATGTACAGTGACATCTAATAACAGTAGTGAAATGAAACTATCAGGGGTGTCCATAAAATTACATGAAAAAACAAGTATCAATGCCACCTGCCATGTGGATAACAGTGCGCAGTCATGGTTGTCCATCTCATCCTATCACAAGAGTCGTGGATCAGTTCCGTGTTCCTGCCTTGACCATGCCATGTGGCCAATCCATCCAGGTATTTACCTCTCGGTCTTCCCCTTGGTCTCTTCCCTTCGATCTTGCCAGTTGTCACTAAGTTCTCCAAGTCACTTCTTCTCATAATATGCCCAAAAAAATGTTGATGTCTGCTCATTGGTTTTTCTGTCCGTCCATGGTATTCTTTGCATTTTCCTCAGAAACCACATTTCCACAGCCATCAGCTGTTTTTCAGCTTGACTGC
Source organism: Cepaea hortensis (assembly GCA_963921405.1). Classification (NCBI taxonomy): domain Eukaryota; kingdom Metazoa; phylum Mollusca; class Gastropoda; order Stylommatophora; family Helicidae; genus Cepaea; species Cepaea hortensis. The sequence goes on from OY992897.1 coordinate 46,825,984, forward strand.
TTATTGTCCACGCTTTACAGCCATACAAAAGCACAGGTTCTATGTAGCACCTCAACACTCTTTTTCTTGTTACACACTGGGTAATATGTCAGACAAGATGGTAAATCCATACAAACTGGGCAATATGTCAGACAAGATGGTAAATCCAAACAAACTGGGTAATATGTCAGGAAACACAGGATAACCCTGCAAAATGGGTTACATGCTTGATAAGACAGTAAAAAATGTTAAGTACACAAACAATGCAGTATTAGAAGAAATAAACACACTTCTGTGAATAAATTTTTTTGGTTTTGTTTGCGTTTGCTCACTTTTGAACCCAAGCGTAGCCCATAAATGTGCTACAACTTCCAGTGTACTGGACAGATTTTTGTGTGTGGATTAACTTTCCCTATTACCAGTGTCCCTCACCATCAGGCGGACCTACTCCAACTTCAGAGGTACTTGTAATTTGCATTCCCAAGTCAAGAACGAGAAATCAACATTTTAGTCCAAATGACCGGTGTAGGGGTTGAACCCGCAACCTCAGCATCAGCACACCGGATGCTTAAGAATTAATGCTCTTATCCATTCAGCCATGGTGAGCTCAATGTCAATAAATGATCAACTTTAAACAGTTAGTTTAAAACGTGAACAGAAATACTATATTAAAAAACAGAAATGTTTCAAATAGGAAGCTTTGCATTTTTTAAAATCATTAGGCTACTCGTTTAAAAGAAAACTGAGTTATAAAATCTGTTTCTAAATTAAAAAGTGTTGGAAAGAACTTTCAGACTGCAACATTCAAATATGCATGGTTTGCCTGTCAAGATGAGTGGTTCGGGTTCAAACCCCCAGCAGTGGAAGGGTTATTCGTTTCCTACCAGTAGAGCTCTGGGGTTGACCCAGACTCATAAAACAGGTACTAGACCATTGTCAACACTTTCTGTTAATTTTCTGGGAAGGGAAGTTGGGTGAGGAAGGGAACCAGCCACCACATCTCACAATGTTATAACTTAGAATATGCAATGGTCTATCACTTGCCAGCCCAACAGCAGTATCTGCCATAGTATTACCTCTCTGTTTTCTTCACTCTATCTGTGATGTCACATAAACAGTGTCCAACACAGGCCTCTCACACACGTCTGAAGGCACACTGGGTATATGGTGCCAACCCCACATGTTTGTAGACATACTGGCACTTGACAGTACCAACCCCACATGTGTGTAGACATACTGGTACTTGACAGTGCCAACCCCACATGTTTGTAGACATACCGGCACTTGACAGTACCAACCCCACATGTGTGTAGACATACTGGTACTTGACAGTGCCCTCCCCACATGTTTGTAGACATGCTGGCACTTGACAGATGATGATGAAATCAATGTCATGTCGGCCACTTTTACTTCCCAAAACATTTCCTGGTAGCCATTTCACACTGGGTCAATGTAACAGATCCACCTAGATGGGGATCTGAACAGACGGCCACCATGCTGCAGGCAGGCTGGCTAGCCACTGCTCTACCACTGTCATGTCATATAGTTCATCCTGAAGTTGTTATAACATGCCACAGTACCATCAATACAAGAATATACTTTTTGTCTATTCATAAATGTATTCTTCAGAAACATATATAAGATATACAACTCATAAATTCTACTCACATCATGCAACTTTTTCATTGTATGACTGCATGTATTTTCCAGTGTTCTCAAGACTCCTGCAAATGCATCATCCCACATGCACAACAACAAACTGAAGACGACAATGGCATGAAAGTTCCAGCACCGCACAGTGGCCATCCTGTGTCTGATTAGACTAAACTGTATCTATGCCATCTGCCAGGGAGCACTGAGGTCACAATCATTTCTAGTCAATAGTAGAACAATCTGACTTCTTATTTTATTCTTGTACTTGTCCATTATTCCATCTTCTTGTCCCCCATGGTGAGCTAAAAATATAATAATTTAAATAGCAATTAAAATAAGTAAGTTAATAATACACTTACATGACCAAATAATACGAAAAGAATACTGTAATGTTTTTAAAGGTGTCATTTGGTGAAAGCATCATCAATTGTGGGTCCTATAATTGCCATGATGAAAGCATCAACACTAATTGCAGACTAACCATTACAGTATTTTCAGAGGCAAGAAATACACATGACAGTGCTCATCTCTTCTTCAAGTATCAAACTATGAAGGAATTTTTAACGTGCAGCATGCATAAAGGGCCTCTTATTTATTCAAGAAGACTGAATGCTTGATCCACGATCCTTGTTACATGATGAAAGGGCAAAAAAGGCCACACACAAAGAGTTAGTGACTACTATGCCTTCAACTGATGCATTAGATGTTACAGTACTTGGCAGGTGTCGAGAAATGAAAAGCAAGCCAAACATCATCAATAAATGGGTGTGTTCAGACTGATCACATATTAGGTTGCTACAATAATTTGTTGCAGAACATATAAATAATAGACTCTAACAAATAAAGAAAATTTAGATTTTTAAGAGCATGCATCTTTCCCATTGCAACATACACCTGTGAGACCTGGACACTTACTAAACAAGCTGAACAGCGCATAAATGCCTTTGAATACAAATGTTATAGACGGGTTCTAAGAATATCTTGGATAAAGAAAAGAACAAATGAATTCATACTCCAAGAGCTAAATATTGAAGAAGGCTATTAAAGACGATAAAACAAAGAAAATTGAAATATTTTGGTCACTTGAAACGTCACGAAAGCTTGGAGAGAACAGTAATGGAGGGGTAAATGCCTGGGAAGAGAGAGAGAGGAAGGCCAAAGAGAAGATGGGTGCAGGATGTGGCAGATGATCTCCAGATGGGTGTATCGGACGTGGGACATCTTGGTTATGATCGAGAAGTTTTCCGGAAGGTTGTTATGGGAGCGAGGTTCTGCAAGGGACATGCTACTGAATGAATGAATGAACAAATAAGGGACCTGTATGCACTGGCTGAGGTGTATTGGGTATATGGTGCTATCCCCATATTTGTATAGACCAAGTGGCACTTGATGGTGATGTGGTCAGTATCACGCCAGCTGGCTTAACTCCCAGTACATTCCTTCACACCTATTTTAGGCCATGTCAACCTTGGAGCCTAAGTCAATCTGTTAAAAAGCCCCATTTCCACACATGACTACTCCAGCCGGCAGGAAAGTGTGCTAGCCACTTCACCATTGTGACTCCTAGAGAACATAGAGATGGCACCATAACTTCTTGAAAAGTGGCAGAGCACTGCCTTAATTCTGTATAGTCTAATGATGCAGGGGAAAAAAATAATACACTACTCTTGAATTTAAACTCACGCTTATGAATAAACGAATTGTGGTCACAGCTTTAATGTTGGAGTATGGCAGGTGAGGATCTGTGTTTTTATTACTTGGCAGACTTACACTATCAAATTATTTGAGGGAAAACTAATATTGAGAAAACTGAAAATGGTAGTTTTTAAAGGAGTCATTCTGTGACAGCATCATCAAGCTTAATTATCAACACAAATAAACTGCTAGATGCTGCATGTGCAGAGCAGATAAAGATGGTGAACACACTCACAGTGAGTGCCCAGATACAAAGTGAACCAAATGGGCCTGTAGTTGGAACATCTCTCTCGGTGCAAAGATGAAAAAGAAGACATGCTAAGTAGGATTGCTACTAGGAGTACTAGGAGTTAAACTAAGATAATTCAAGCGCCAGGTAAACATTTGTAGGCAATGTAATGAAACTCAAGCGTATCTCTGTTGGGGCAATGTATTCCCCACTTTATCTACCCCTGATTTGGCTTTACCACATTCTCAAATTTTTAGTGTGGCTGGAGTTCTACTGATTTATGACGAGTTAAGACAATTCCCTTTTCTCTCGGCAGTTCTGTATAGGGGAATTAGTAAACTCACTAGTTCCCGAAAAACAGAATTAAACTGTCCAAATGTACGTGGATCCTTCTGTAGTTAAAATCCATACATTCTAAAGGAATACATGAATTGTGAATTCTCTTCACTTAATTTCTGAACTATTGGAGATAGTTGGCATGTTTCATAAATTAGTTATCTATAACATCCAGGCACAACTAGACCCAGTATTCATTATATGTTCTCGCCCGGAGAAGACAGGTCATGCAGGCTAAAGTATATTCCATGCCTCATCTACAAACCGTTGATGGCAATCTAGACTGACAAATCTGTTGGCTGTCTATTTCCACAATTAAAGGACTGGGCTAATTTGGGGGGCTGCGTGGTCTCGAGGTATGGTGTCCGCCTCGAGTGCTGGAGGTCCCGGGTTCAAGCCCCGGTGAGGACCGGGACCCTCTAGTGATAAATTCCCCTGGTCTCTGGGTAGTGAGATCGGACGCCCGTGTGCATTGTTGCGCACGTGAAAAATCCCTTGGCAGTTGTAAATCGAAAAAGAGTAGCCTAACGGCGCTGCCCTGGCATAATTTCGAGTTAAAAATCTACCCAAAGTATTTCAGGATCCTCGCCGGTGGACTCAGGTTTGAGTTAGGAGAAGAACGAAGCACTTATGGGTTACACCCATGTGCCGTGATGTTGATCCATCGACTAAACTAAACTAAACAATTAAAGGACCCCCTTTATTGTTGAAGTACCAGAGAGGAGACATATATCACCTCCAGTCAGCCAGGGGACTGAGACTGGGCTATCAATCACCTCCAGTCAGCCAGGGGTTCAAGACTGGGCTATCAATCACCTCCAGTCAGCCAGGGGACCGAGACTGGGTTATCAATTACCTCCAGTCAACCAGGGGACCGAGACTGGGCTATAAATCACCTCCAGTCAGCCAGGGAACCGAGATTGGGTTATAAATCACCTCCAGTCAGCCAGGGGACCGAGACTGGGCTATCAATCTCCTCCAGTCAGCTAGGGGACCGATACTGAGCTGTCAATCACCTCCAGTCAGCCAGGGGACCAAGACTGAGCTGTCAATCCAAGTCACCCAGAAGAAGCCTAAGATTTTTAAAATAGTTTTTGTGGGTTTTACGCTTTCTATTTCAAAATGGATTTCGACGATTCTTCAAGTGCTAGCGGAGATTTCGCTGGGTTCAATTTAAGTGACATTGAAAGGCATGAAATTGACTATTAATCAGAGCTAGATATCAGTGATCAGCGTTACTTTGCGTTAGCAGTCGTGAGTTGGACTTTAAAGAAAGTGATTATGATTTGGAAAATGTGTCTGTAAATTGCCGTATAGATGACTGACAATCACAAACAATATGTCACATTTTGTAAATATTTGCTTGCTTGCTTGTGTTCGTTGGCTTGAGCTCCAACGCAAAGACCTGTATGTCGGATGAAGGCATCCTGTTGTCCAACATCAGTGTGATGTCATACAGGACCTGAGGTTTGCGTGAGTATCCGTTGTCCCATGTCTGGCTTATTGGTGTGCAGACTGGTGGTTCCTCGCAGTACAGGCAGACACTCTCCGACTTCGGAGGATTATAAATATTTGTGTTCATGTGTGGATTAGTGGCATCATTCATGTGAGTAAAATATTCTGCATGCTTTTCCCTTCCTTTTGCTGTTTATTTGACTAAAATCTGTTGACTAACAACTTATATGTGATATTTTTACTAACGTAACCCAAAATTTTACCGCACCTCAAAATTCTTCTTGCCCTTTCAGGGCTACAAAACAGACACACGTCTGCCCGGTAAGGGTTAATACATTTTTCATGGGAAATTGTTAACTTTCCTTTAATTGACAGGAATGCTGACCCCAATGCTGCAAACAAGTAGTATATGTAAAGTCTATGTAGACCTAAACTTCACAATGAACACTTCAAATGATGTTTCTACAGCTTTCCTACTCTCATCTACATGCTCTAAGAATCCTCCATAAAAATATATCTTCTTCTTATAGTCCAGGCATGTCCACATTCTTCTGTCTCACTGTGCTGCCAATAATTTCTGATAGCGATGTTCCTGCATACGATGATGCCAAACTAATAAGTATCTTCTCTCTTGAATTTCCCCCTGCTTCTCCTCCCCTCCAACTACCCCGTTCTGATGGCATACTCCAGCTTTCCTTCCCTTCAACTACCCCGTTCTGATGGCAGACTCCAGCTTTCCTCCCCTCCAACTACCCCGTTCTGATGACATACTCCAGCTTCTCCTCCCCTCCAACTACCCCGTTCTGATGGCATACTCCAGCTTTCCTTCCCTTCAACTACCCCGTTCTGATGGCAGACTCCAGCTTTCCTCCCCTCCAACTACCCCGTTCTGATGACATACTCCAGCTTCTCCTCCCCTCCAACTACCCCGTTCTGATGGCATACCCCAGCTTCTCCTCCCCTCCAACTACCCCGTTCTAATGGCATACTCCAGCTTTCCTCCCCTCCAACTACCCCGTTCTGATGACATACTCCAGCTTCTCCTCCCCTCCAACTACCCCGTTCTGATGGCATACCCCAGCTTCTCCTCCCCTCCAACTACCCCGTTCTAATGGCATACTCCAGCTTTCCTCCCCTCCAACTACCCCGTTCTGATGGCATACCCCAGCTTCTCCTCCCCTCCAACTACCCCATTCTGATGGCATACTCCAGCTTTCCTCCCCTCCAACTACCCCGTTCTGATGACATACTCCAGCTTTCCTCCCCTCCAACTACCCCGTTCTGATGGCAGACTCCAGCTTTCCTCCCCTCCAACTACCCCGTTCTGATGGCATACCCCAGCTTCTCCTCCCCTCCAACTACCCCGTTCTGATGGCATACTCCAGCTTTCCTCCCCTCCAACTACCCCGTTCTGATGACATACTCCAGCTTTCCTCCCCTCCAACTACCCCGTTCTGATGGCAGACTCCACCTTTCCTCCCCTCCAACTACCCCGTTCTGATGGCAGACTCCAGCTTTCCTCCCCTCCAACTACCCCGTTCTGATGGCAGACTCCAGCTTTCCTCCCCTCCAACTACCCCGTTCTGATGGCATACCCCAGCTTTCCTACCCTCCAACTACCCCGTTCTAATGGCATACCCCAGCTTCTCCTCCCCTCCAACTACCCCGTTCTGATGGCATACCCCAGCTTCTCCTCCCCTCCAATTACCCCGTTCTGATGGCATACTCCAGCTTCTCCTCCCCTCCAACTACCCCGTTCTGATGGCATACCCCAGCTTCTCCTCCCCTCCAACTACCCCGTTCTAATGGCATACCCCAGCTTTCCTCCCCTCCAACTACCCCGTTGTGATGGCATACCCCAGCTTTCCTCCCCTCCAACTACCCCGTTGTGATGGCATACCCCAGCTTTCCTCCCCTCCAACTACCCCGTTCTGATGGCATACTCCAGCTTTCCTCCCCTCCAACTACCCCGTTCTGATGGCATACTCCAGCTTTCCTCCCCTCCAACTACCCCATTCTGATGGCAGACTCCAGCTTTCCTCCCCTCCAACTACCCCGTTCTCCTTCTTCTTCTTTTCGTTCATCCGGAGTGTTTTTTCAGATGTGATTGCGGTGTGTCTGTTATGCGCCCTTGGGCCGAAACCCGTAGGCCAACACATCGACTTTAGCGTGCTTTTTTGACCAGGTAGCATTCCTGGGAGACTCTCACTTTTGTGGTGCCATCTACAACAATGCTGGCCAAGTTAGAACGGTCGAAGACAACGGTCATCCCTCAAAGGAAGGCAGGGACAGTCCATAGCATTTTCCGCCATCCAAGGTTGCTTCCATAGTTTCAGGGCCGACACATAACGCCCTGGTTCTGGGCTAGCCGAGGGAATCGTCACGTCCTGCTCATGGCTGCTTTAAATCCTCACTTCAATATATTGGTCATTTCGTTTGCCCCGGGCCATTCCCGCACAAACCAGACAGGTTTGCAGACGGTATCCACTCAGCGAGTTTTCGGACATGTGCTTGTCGTTGCGCCCGTCAGAGCTGTTCTAGGCACGACAGACATTCGGAAAACTACCTAGTCAGAGCTGTTCCGAACAAGAGCGGCATTCGGAAACTAGGTAGTCAGAGCTGTTCCTAGCACGAGAGACATTTGGGCGAGACATTTCACTCTGACGTAAATGCGTAGTGTCAATTTTTAGTTTGCCACCCGTAGGACGACACTTCCGGCTTCCGGCGGGCATTTTTTAATGAGGTTAGCCTTCCTCGGGTTTCGAGACTCTTGTTTCGGCTTCCACACAGCAAGCTTTCGCTTCGGGCTGCCACGTAATGGATTCGCAAGACAGGCGTTCCATTTCGTGTCAACGAGACAATTTTCCACCTTTGACTACACTCACTCCATGAGTGTGGTTACAGACTATCGGACGTCTGCGAGACGTGCGACCGAGGTGTTTTTCCACCTTTTGTACTCACTCACGAGGTAGGCTGCATGTGCTGCCGGCTCAGCACCTTACCTCCGTGCATCTGTGGGTGAGTAACGGTCAGGCCCTTTCATCCGGGGATACCTCATATCCCCCAGCTAAGAGCCATCGAACGAATCTGCGCCGAGCATGTAGCGTTCTCAGCACATCATCACAATTTTGATGTAGGTCTGTGTCGGCCAGGCTCTCACTTCCGAGAGTTTATGGCTTAGAGACGTTCAGCCATACACCTCGGATGGGAGCCTTATGCCCGGACTGAGATTTAGGGATCGTTTGCCTGATTTTGACTGCTATCCTCAGTCTTACCTGCAGAGCAGCAGGTTGTGTCTCTCTTAGTCTGGTCCCTATCCCACGAGCCGTCCGATATGTAGTTTTCACCCATCGGCAAGCACATGGGGTCGATGGGACACGCAAGCTCCCCCACCACAGCAAGGTGGAGACACATCGGGGGACTGTCACAGTGTTGGATCGCTAGGGGATCTGACCTCGGGCTCAAACAGGCAACAATAACTCCGTTAAATATAATATAGCAACATTTATTGAACTTAGGTATACAGTGCGTTGGCGCAGTGGGTTTAACAAGCCCGCACTGATGAGTTGCATATCACAGAGGTTTAACATCACACATGATTATAACAAACATTCTAAGCCAACTATCTAGCATATGTCTATGACCCTAAATACACATGGGTCTGAACTATTAAGTCCCTCTAAGGCAGGCCCTGTTGCCTCTCCGATGTCCCGTCTGTCTCTGCCCCTTCACACGTGTCGCAATCCGACACGGGTGGTAACTCTGTCCGAGTTCCTCGTGGACCCCGCAATAGGCGGGCCACATTAGTGTCCACGGGACAGTGGACTCACTGACCAGTCCTTCGAGAAGGCTCTGGATTACTCTGGCCTTCGAGTGTCTTACTTCTTTCCCTTGGGCGGGAGTTGTAGCCCTTCGCCAGTGTGTATTAACTTATGTTGGTTTACCGTATAATGTGAGGCTGTGACAGGATTCCCCCTCTCCCCCCTGGTTTGATGGGTTGTTATAAGGTAATTAGTTCTGTACTAATTCTGTCACAGAATCACATAAAGTCGGTGTTTGTAGTTTGGTGGACAGTAACTTGGTAACCTACATATTGGCATCAACACTCATGTATTCTCCCATACACCACTTCACGGTGATTTGCTGAAGAGGTCTCTCTCTCTTGTGTCCTTAAAAATGCTTATCTGACCGAAGTTACGTGACGTTTCCTAGTTGTTGCTACAACCCGTCCTTCTCAAAGTATCCTACTGATACCAAGATAATGAACCTCTGTGTTAGAGAGGATTCACAAGGCAAAAGTCTTGGCTAATTAAGTACACCTGTAAATCTTGTTCTGTGTGTGCATTTCAATACACTTTTACTCTCGTATGTTGTATAATGCTGAATATGTAGTTACGCTGTTATTTTATCCCATCTGACTACATGTGTCCCTGTTGGCTAATAAGTTGTTGCTTCTAAAAAAAAAGTGACTGTATTTTAATTGATAGTTTTCAGTTTTGAGTTTTGTGTAAAGTGTGTGCTGCATGTGTGGTTTATCTCCAAGCGTCACGAGTTGGGATACCCTTAATCATGAATTACCCCACTGTGTGTAATGCATGATCAGGCATTCCAAGCAGTGGTGCTTCGATGTAGTATCCTAAATACTAACCATGCATTAACAATTTAGACAAGTAATACAATTTACATGAAAGACGCAGACAAATTAAAATAAATACGTTTTGCGTACAATTTGTCCGCTCAGTATATCGCTCTCTCATTTAATTCATTCACCCTGTCATTCACACATCTTTCATTCAGAATAGTATTTGGTTAAAATATATAAGTAAAGTTGAGGTAAGTGTTATTGCCCTTAGAAAAAATGGAATAGGCGATATGTTCCCTTTAAGATAATACGTACTTTTTGTACGATGACTCAAAAATGGTTTATAATTTACATAAAGAAAATTGCATAGGAAGAATATTTCGCCTATGAGTGGAAATACCTGTAATATTATGGTAGAAAATGTACAAATTACAGGTTGACATATTTTATATATATAATTCAATACAAATATAATACATATTCAATACTAAATTAATTAATTAACTAAGTAGCTAAATCCAACGATGATGTGCGTGTTGTCCTCCTGTTGTCAGCGTGTCGTGCCATGAATGTTAACAGTTAGTATGGCTGTCTCTTGAGTGTTGTAATCGACGTAGTTTTCTTTTGGCTGTTTGCAAAGTCTCTTAGCAACAGCAAGTATGGAATGTTCTCAATGTCGAGTATGAAGTGTTCTTAATGCTTTCATGATCAATGTCAGTTCACTGGTTGAATTCATTTCACACATAATGTCTCTCGCTCGGATTGTTCCTAGAGCTTTGGTAATTGGTAGTATAGTTCTTAAAGTTTCATGTTTGGGTGTTATACGTAACCTATTCACTGGGGTGTTATTACTTTTAAATGAAAGTTCTCTAGCAGGTGTAGAGTTACACTGTTCTATGCCACAGAATAAAATATCACAGTTTCTGGTATGGCGAATGGTTAATGTGCCTAATGTTATTCTGATGGCGCATTCGTTTGCCGCGATAAAATATCAGCTATAATGTTATCGGTGCCTCTGATATGGCGGATTTCGAAGTCGAAATCTTGGAGAAGAAGACACCATCTTTGTAAACGATGGTTTTTCGGGACACCTTGCTTAAGCACCAACAATGGCGAGTTATCGGTGAGCACAACGAAGTGGGAACCTAAGAGGAACATAGATAATCTGAGCATACAAAATAATAGACTTAATGCCTCCAATTCCACAGTAGAGTAATGGATCTCTGCCTTTTTCAGCTTACGGCTTACGTAGAGAATTGGGTGTCTCACTCCTTGCACTTCTTGCATTAAACATCCGCCAATTGCGATAGCACTCGAATCTGTGGTCAAAATAAAGGGTAAATCTATGTTTGGTAATCGTAATACTGGTGGATTAGAAAAAATGCATTTCAATCTGCATATTGCATCCTCTACGCGGGTACTTTTACAAAAATTTTCTGGATGATCTTTTGTCAACATATTAGAAAAAACTGATGTAAGTTCTGCCCAGTTTGGTATAAACTTAGCATAATAGTTTATAAGACCTAATAAACTTCTAATTTGTTTCTTTGTAGTTGGAACTTCTAGATTGAGAATTTTCGAAACAATTTTATCATCTGTCAACAGTTTGCCTTCAGAAATTCTATGACCAAGGAAGTCTATATGTTTATAGCCTATTTCAACCTTGGAAGGTTTGATAGTAAGTCCAAAAAGAAAGATTTGGTTAAAGACTTGTTGGAGTGTAAGTAAGTGAGAAGTCATGTTAGAAGAATGAATGCATATATCATCAATATAAGATTGCACGTCCTTAATGCCGTGCAATAACAATCTAGTTAACCTAACAAATGTGGCGGGAGCGTTCTTGAGACAAAATGGAAGATATCTCCATTCGTACAACCCCAGAGGTGTAGCGAATGCTGTTATATGTCTAGAAGAAGGGTGTAGTGGTATCTGCCAGTAACCTTTCGCTAAATCAAGCTTAGAAAATAAGGATGATTGAGACATATTCAAAATTAGGTCTTCACAGCTGTTCATTGGCTCCGCATCTGTTGTGGTTATCGTATTTAACCTTCTATAGTCTATGCACAAACGGATTGTTTGGTCCTTCTTTTTCACCAGGACAATCGGTGAAGAATATTGGGACATAGATTTCTGAATTATTCTATTTTTCTCTAAGTCCAAAATTTCTTTGTCTAAATTTGCTCTATAATGCAAAGGAATAGAATATGGTCTACATTTAACCAGTGTCAGATCTGTCAACACAATTGAATGTGTTATTTTGTCAGTCCGTCCAGGTTTGTTAGAGAAGATAGATTTATAATCGTTAAGGAGAGACAAAATGTCTTGTCGCTGCTGTTGTGTCAAAGTGTCAGAGATTTGTATGTCCTTTATACTGCCGTCGTCATTCATAATTGGTACTGGAATTTCAGTATTGTCTACGTCTGTTTGATTTATTACAGATGCTACTGTTTGTAAACTGTCCTCAATGTCCTTGTCGTCGTCGTCGTCGAGATTAATCGTTGTCAATATGTCGTCAAATTGGTCGTCGTTGTCATTATCCCATATTGTGGGTAATGTAAATATGTCTTCGTCGTCTTTGTTGTCGTAAGAGTGCGTCGTTAACGATGCTTCGTTTGTTGAGGTGTCATTCAGCTGAGTAATTGTCGTTTCGTTTCTGTCATCAGTTGGCTGCGTCTGCTTACTCGTGTCACTGTCCTCTCTAGCATAGTATGGTTTTAACATATTTACATGGAATATTTTCAACTTTCCATTCAAAGAAATTTTGTAGTCAACTTCCGAAATTTTTCTCACAATTTTAAATGGTCCCTGCCAAGAGGTTGATAGTAAATCTCTCTTGTCAGGTAGCAATAGTAAAATATCCTGATCTGGTTTTAATACAATTGTTTTTGCACCTTTATTGGCGTACTGCCTGTACCTAAAACCTTTCTCCTGTAATGATGTTCTGGCCAGTATACAAGATCGTATGATTTTGTCTCTGGTGTCAGTGACTAAATCATAGGTGGAAATTGGTAGTTGGATATTTACAGGTTGTGATATGATATCTTTGTAAATCGTGAGAGGTCCTCTGGGTTCGCTCCATATATCAATTCGAAAGGAGAGAACCCTGTGCTTGATTGTGGGACTTCTCTATATGCGAACAGCACCGTTGGGAGAAGTATATCCCAATCGGCTGGATTTTCAGCTGCCACTTTGGATAGCATATGTTTCAGGTCCCCATTTAGTTTTTCGCAGATACCATTTGCGGCCGGTCGATAGGGACTGGTGAAACATTGCTTTATGCCTAGTAACTTAGTTACCGATTGAGTGGCATTCGATATGAACTGGGTTCCCCTATCTGAAATTATTTTCTCCGGGAAGCCAAAACGGGAGAATATATTTAACAATACGTCCGTCACATCCTTAGAGGAGATAGATTTTAATGGAATCATTTCTGGCCATCTCGTACATAGATCAATAAGAGTAAAAATATATCTATTCCCTTTGCTTGAGATGTGGTTTAACGGGCCTACTAGATCAACTGCCACAATTTGAAATGGCCTCGAGGCAGTTGTGGTTGATTGAATTTCTGCTGTAGGGTTTTTTCCCTTTTTAACCAGTTTCTGACATATATCACATGATCTACAATAGGTTTTTATGTCTTGGCAAAATTTCGGCCAATAAAATTGGGTCAGGACCCTGGCTCTAGTCTTTTCGTAACCCATGACCTCCGAAAGGTGAATCATGGGCTATCTTTAGTACTTTCTCACGATGTGATTGAGGTAGAACTACTTGCTGTATCGTGGTCTGATCTCTGGTGTATAATCTAGTCAGAATATTGTTCTTTAATCTAAATGTCCACGACGCATTTTTAGTTAATTTTGGTTTAAGTCCTACTAACCTAAAATATTGTGAAAGTGTAGGATCTGCTTTCTGTTCTTCTCCAAAATTAGTGATGGTAGTGTTTGGTGATACAATTTCTAGTGACTCCTGCAGTTGGTCAGTGTGGGTTTTGTGAGTTGTCTGTCGTGTTATTGCATTTGTGTATTGTGTGTGTTGTTGCACATTTACAGGCTTGGTAATTTGTGGATTGCTGGCATCCTCAGTTCAAGGTTTTAAGTTGGTCGTATCACTGACAGATTCAACTGCTCCTGCATTATGCACCTCGGTGAATTCTTTTTGAATTACTTCATTGGTTGTCTCCCTTGTGCTTTTGGCAGTTTGAGACAAGCACGAGTGGTGTTTCTCTTTAGAATCGCTGTTTGGGTTTTGGATACCGTTTTTCTGCTCCCACTCTCTGATTTCCTTTTCAGAGCAAGATCGTATGTTGGGCAGATTCCCAAGTATAATTTCAGCGACAGGATTTTCTAGTACTGCGCACAATACTAGTCCTGATATGAAAGGTGTGCGAATTTCGACAAGAGCAAGGGGGTATTTTTCGATAGTGCCTGCGAATGTGCGGCAAGTTACGTGTTTGTGTGTGTAGTCTTTGTCGTTGACTAATGTTTTCTTAATTCCACATAGCGTTGCGCCGGAATCGCGGATTAATGTGCACTTTTTGTTATTTACAAACCCTGTTGAGAAATTTAGCTTGCCTGTAGATGATAAGGCAGCGCTGGCCATTTCATTAGAAATAGGGATCGTGTGGCCACATAACAATGTTGTGTCAAGTTGGAATTTCCTACAGGTGTTACATTTGTTGTCTGTAATGGTGTCAATGATTTGCACTGCATTCCCTAGCTCACTCAAACTTTCATTCTGATTGTCAGACTCATTCAATTGTTCAATATCTTCATCTGATGAAGTTTCAACTAGTGCAGCATTAGCCTGCTTCATTATCTTTCGCCCTTCACAAAAGCGTGAATAGTGCCCAAAGCTGGAGCAAAAATAGCATTTGACCGCTCTCTGATACGCATTTCTCTTGTTCTTTTGCTTCTCCACTATCATTTGGAGATGATGTGGATAATTAGGTGATTTGTCACACATCGCGTACTCTTCGTGTGTCAGATGACAATATTGACACTTAACTGGCTTCCTGAGATTCGAGCGTGGTTTGAACTTGTTATCAGTTGGTTTCGAGTATCTAGTGTTTACAACTGCTGCTGTTTCGTTTTGACTTAGGTTTAATTGGAAAATATCTCGGTTCGCTGTGAAAAATGCGTTCCCCTTGGTCTCTACTTCTTGGATACTCTTACAGTCCATTTGTTTCAAAAACTTAGCAAAAGGTGTTGGGATTGTACTAACTATTTTGTCAATAATAATGAGTTCTTTTAGTTTGTCATGGTTGTTGTTAGTTTTAGCTGAGTTAATCCACTTTGTGCAAACATCCTGAACTGTAGACACGTAGTCTATGAAGGTTTGGTTAGGTTGTGGGGATAATTTTGCGAACTGTTGTTGGTAACCTGCTGTATCTAATGAGAAATGTTGGAGAATGCGTTGCTTTAAATAATCATAATCTTTTCTCATCTCCTGTGGAACTGTCTCTATTACTTTTAAGGGTTCCAGAGCTAAGTTTCTCATTAAAATAAATGACCAATCTGATTTTTCGACCTTATGGTAGGACATCAGACACTCAAAATTTTCCAGGTATGCACTGATAGAATCTCCTGAGCAAAATGCTTTAACGAGGCCTTTATACTTGTTATATTTTTGTTCCTCCTCCTTGCTTCTTAGTTTATTTACAGATATTTCTACGTTGGAATCAATCTCCATTTGCTTTAGTCTTATTTGTGTATCGGCATTCAATTGGGCTAGTTTGGCCGCCGCCTCAAGCTCCATTTGTTTCTCTTGAGCCTGCAATTGCATTTTCTTTTCTTCTGCCTGCACTTGCAATTGCATTTTCTTTTCTTCTGCCTGCACTTGCCTCTGTTTTTCTTCCCGTTCTATCGCTCTTTCTTCACGGGCAATGTTCTCTGCGTGTGTCGTCTGTGCCCATTCTGACAGTTTTTCTTCTTTATAACCTAATTTCATACCTAACTCAATACATTTTTCTAACGTAGACATCTTGTCTTTTACTTGTTGGTAATTTTAATGAAGTTAAATCCCTTAGACAAATGTTGGGGAGTAGAAAAGTTAGTTATCTCCCTTAATGTTTACATGAGCAAATACAAATGCAAAGTTTTGTTGGTTACAAGGTTATGAATATACATACAAATCAATGCAAAACAATAATGTTACATGGATGGAGGATGGTAAGTACCGCTTAGGGTTGCAATGGGCATGATATGAAACTTATCTTATATTCCCTGAATTTGCGAATGTAGTCTCGTTCTCTCGCCACTGTTGGAAGATAGGTTACATACACCACAATTCGCGGAACAATCTGCTTGTAGAATCGAAAAAAAATTAGTAACAGTCAAATGTCACAGTCATGTCAAATTTTATAGTATTAACATCATTGGGAGTTTATCTGCAGAGGGACTAATACTAGTTCATTTCTAGATAGCTGCAAAGTTATTAGAACATGTTCAGTAATAAATTTGATATCATTTACTTAATTTTTACTTGGCAATCAATAGCCGTCTGAACGTAAAGCTTGTGCCAAAACCGGAGCTTAGCCCCCAAAAAGCCTGTCACAGTGTTGGATCGCTAGGGGATCTGACCTCGGGCTCAAACAGGCAACAATAACTCCGTTAAATATAATATAGCAACATTTATTGAACTTAGGTATACAGTGCGTTGGCGCAGTGGGTTTAACAAGCCCGCACTGATGAGTTGCATATCACAGAGGTTTAACATCACACATGATTATAACAAACATTCTAAGCCAACTATCTAGCATATGTCTATGACCCTAAATACACATGGGTCTGAACTATTAAGTCCCTCTAAGGCAGGCCCTGTTGCCTCTCCGATGTCCCGTCTGTCTCTGCCCCTTCACACGTGTCGCAATCCGACACAGGTGGTAACTCTGTCCGAGTTCCTCGTGGACCCTGCAATAGGCGGGCCACATCAGTGTCCACGGGACAGTGGACTCACTGACCAGTCCTTCGAGAAGGCTCTGGATTACTCTGGCCTTCGAGTGTCTTACTTCTTTCCCTTGGGCGGGAGTTGTAGCCCTTCGCCAGTGTGTATTAACTTATGTTGGTTTACCGTATAATGTGAGGCTGTGATAGGGAGCTACCCCGTTCTGATGTCATACTCCAGCTTTCCTCCCCTCCAACTACCCTGTTCTGATGACATACTCCAGCTTTCCTCCCCTCCAACTACCCCATTGTGATGGCATACCCCAGCTTTCCTCCCCTCCAACTACCCCGTTGTGATGGCATACCCCAGCTTTCCTCCCCTCCAACTACCCCGTTCTGATGGCATACTCCAGCTTTCCTCCCCTCCAACTACCCCGTTCTGATGACATACTCCAGCTTTCCTCCCCTCCAACTACCCCATTCTGATGGCATACCCCAGCTTCTCCTCCCCTCCAACTACCCCGTTCTGATGGCATACTCCAGCTTTCCTCCCCTCCAACTACCCTGTTCTGATGACATACTCCAGCTTTCCTCACCTCCAACTACCCCGTTCTGATGGCAGACTCCAGCTTTCCTCCCCTCCAACTACCCCGTTCTGATGGCAGACTCCAGCTTTCCTCCCTGTCGTGAAATGCTGAATGTTAGTGATTCCCAGATCGACGACTGTATACAGCGGACCCAGGTGGGAGAAGGGTTAATGAAACAGAAGGATAACCACAAAGGATTGACCAGCGCATGTGTATGTAGGTCAAGGCGGGAGAGTCGACTACAACACAGGTGACATGTAGAGTGGAAAAATTGGTTTGCTACAAAGACAGACAGTATCATGGACCAGCCTATTGCGTTCTGGAGGTAGGTTTGCGACTAAGACTGGACAGCAGAAGGCGGTTTGGTTGTATTAAACAACGGAAAAGTTCGAGATCAGAAATTTTCCACTGACAAGGGATAATGAAGTCTGAATTTGCTTTGTCCAGCAATGTCAAGGACGATGGGACAAAGATGATCTAAGGAGAGTGGCCACTTCTTTGTGTCAGTTGAGTGTGTGTTCCCCAACTGGACGGAAAGATAGAATTATGTGTCCTGTAATGAAAAGAAATATCCTCCCTTATAATGGGATAAAGTGCTTGGCTGCGGATTAATTTCGATTTGTGGATCTACATTAATTCTATAAAGGAACATAGATGTGTATAAGGTATATTAAAATATAGTTTTAGAATAGGAATATAGATGAGCGTGTATTACCTTTATCATTACATATTATTAGTGGGGGTTTTAGACTGAGGTGAATTCTTATGTCTTAGGCTGATGGTGACTTCGAAAGCCTTGTCATTATGGCTGGAGAAGGACACTTGCATAAGTTAGGAGTAAGGGGCGGACGCTTACCACTCGACTTGTTATATTCATCCACAGGTTCCCAGTTTCCAGGGACATTAGAGAAGAAAGGAAAAAATACTCTACTTGAACCAATAAAGTACATACGTAGATCCAGAAAGAACCTGAACAGTTTGTTCAGATGAACAAATACTAACATCCAGTAAAATACAGAAGACTGTATGCTAACACTCATATACCACTGGGGCTCCTAAACAGAAAGAGATGTGAAGGTGGGGCAAGCAGAGACTTCAACCTACATACGACTTGCATACATAGAGTAGAAGGAATAGACAAAGACAATAGTGATAATCATAATAGATAATAGGAAGAACATTGACAATGTGGTGTTTTTTCTCGATGATGGATACTTAATATCATGAAACCGATTTGGGCACAGTCATAAACTTACGGGACTTTTATAGCAATACGGTGACTCAGTGGTGAACAGTTTGTTTTCATTTCACTAAC
The DNA here is from genome assembly GCA_963921405.1 of Cepaea hortensis. Classification (NCBI taxonomy): domain Eukaryota; kingdom Metazoa; phylum Mollusca; class Gastropoda; order Stylommatophora; family Helicidae; genus Cepaea; species Cepaea hortensis. The sequence goes on from OY992897.1 coordinate 46,844,696, forward strand.
GGATTTACCATCAGACTCAAGTCTACGGATCATCCCGGGTGAGCTCTGTCCTGTTTGATGTGATGTCCTGTAATCGTGAAGAATGACTGGCGAGAAGATACCGCTGATAGACATTCTGAGTTCATTCTGTCACCAACAATAGAATACACTAGCAACTACACAGACAATATCCACCCATACACCAGACATAGTTTTAAATTAAATCTTTTATTTAATGTGGAAAAGAACTGTTGTCGAAGTATGTGTTGAGAGAATAATAGAGAGAGAGTGAAAGAAAGAGATATATGGAAGGGAAGACAGAAGAGAGGAGTGTAGACGAAAAGTCAGTCAATAATCCCAACAGATAATCAGTTTAAAGATGTGCATGTTGATCCCAATCTCTTCTCGGGGAAACAACATCACATAATTGGTGGAGCGAGCGGGATACGTACATACATTATACCCATATGACCTGCATATTGGCACAGGCATAGCGGAGTACATGCATGTTGGGACATACTGATTGGAATAAAAAGAAGTATACATTGATGACTTTTAATGGAAGGACGTCCATTGGATATATGGTGCCATTACATTTATGGTAGAAACATTTCATTAAGGCTGGTGACTTTACAGTGAGAAAGTTCCAGACAGAGTGAATGTGGATAGGTGGTAAGACACATTACATACCTAGTCACACGGTCACACGTCTACATAAGTCTTTATCCTATATCGCCTTTTGTGGATGAGAGAGTGGTTGTGATGTACTGTGTGGTGTTGTAGATTTATTATATTAAATAGACATAGATTAAGGATATAGGTTCTAGGTAGATTATCTGTTTATAGTGAGTATTCTTTTCTGCCTTGGGGTGTCTTTACTCAACGTGCTGACTTATCTGCTGTAACTATGGCAACTCCTAAAGTAACTACAGCCGAACTGAAGGCCAACGGGGAGGAAATTGGGTTAGCTGGTTCAGAGCTAACGGATTACATACAAGAACGAGAGAGAGAGATTCGTCAAGCGGAAAGAGAAGACCGTAAGACTGAGTTGGAATTGAAACGAATGGAACTGGAACAGGAGACCAAGCGACTGGAACTGGAACAGGAGACCAAGAAACTGGAAATGGAACAGACTGCCAGGAGACAAGAAATGGAACATGAATACCGCTTGAAAGAGTTAGAACTCAAGACACAAACTAAGGGTGAAATAGATGCAGCAGAAGGAAGTTCATCTTCACCTGGGGCAACCCACATGATTGGACAGGGTTACCATGCCATGAAGTTTCCTTTAGCAGTCTATGATGAAAGTAAAGAAAAGATATTCCAGTTTTTGGATCGGTTCGAGGCTATGGCAATCGCTATGGGACTGGAAAGATCCAGATGGGCTCTTAAAGTATCCCAGGCGTTACGTGGTTCAGGGTACGAGGTCTACACACGCCTACCACCAGGACAGGAAAATCAGTACGAGGAATTGAAAGCAGCTTTAATGAAACATTATGAAGTCACAGCACAAACATATCGGAAAAAGTTTAGATCGTCTAGACGAGAGCCGGGAGAGCTATTCGCCGCATACAGTCTAAGGCTGAAATCCTATCTCCAGAAATGGATGGACTTGGCAGAATTCAAGAGGGATTATGAGAGTCTCGAAGAGATGATGGTGGTCGACCAGATGCGAAAGCAAATGTCGAAACCTCTCAGAACCTTCTTGGGAGAACAAGGGGCGGAACGGATTGATGTTGTGAATAAGCTGGCGGAACGATTCGTGGAAGTACATGGTGAAGCGGAGGAACTAAGTACACAAACCAAAGGTCAGGAGAAACCAGAGAAAAAGAAACCTAAAAACTGGGAAGGAGAAAAAGTGGAACCTTATATAAAGCACACAGAGGAGAGTTCAGAGAAGGTGAAGGTAGGAACCCAGAGCACCTCGAATTCTCAAGCGAAACGACAGTGGTCTGAAAAGTGGTGTTCGTTTTGTAGGGCGGCCTCCCACAACACAAAAGACTGCAGATCGAAACCTAAAAGTTCTTACTTCGCAGCATGCAAAGTGATTCCTACATCGGTGATCACAGACAAGGCTGAGGTTGGCGAAGGAGAAAGGAACACAAAGGACACACGGAAACCTAGGAAGGGAACATGGTACACTCACTGCCAGTCGATAACACATAATACTGTGGACTGCAGATGCAAGGCAAACGATGCCAATTGCATAACCAACCTCGAGGAATCAAAAGAGGAAGGCAAGGAAACGGTCAAGGAGATGAAAGACACTCAGGACCAAGAGAGACCACCTGTGGTTGAACTGATTGAAGTAAATGGCCAACAGGTTGCTTGTCTCTACGATACAGGTTTGGATGGGGAAGCGGTGATAGACGCCAGCTTGGTAAGCCCAGACCAACTTACAGGGGAGACCATAGAGCTAAAGCCGGCAATGAGGAGTGCTGTTACCATGACGCTGCCAATCGCCAAGGTGGAGATTAAATCCAGGTACGTCACGGGCATTATTCCTGCGGCTGTATTAGCTGACTCCCTATTCCCAATGATCATTGGCACGAAATATGTCTTTTTGGGGATGCCCAAACAGCCAACCCACAAGGGAACAGTAGTCAGTGGATCTCAAGGGAAGGAAAAAGAGGCAGAGACACTATGCGACAACTCAGGGATAGGAGAATTGCATACTGCCCAGAGGAAGGATACTACGTTGCATCCTTGCTACAGGAAGCTGCAAAGAAGTGCTGAGCCACCAGAACGGGGACAGTACTTTCTGAAGAATCAACTACTCTATCGGAGAGCTGGGAGGGGAGATAACCTGCATGAGCAGTGGGTGGTTCCAGAGACCCACCGTCCTCACATTCTTCAGAGTGGACACATCATAGGCGAGAATCGACATATGGGTGTCAGAGAGACCTTGCAGAAAATTTCCGGCCATTATTGCTGGCCAGGAATGACCGGAGATGTACGCCGGTGGGTGAAGTCTTGTTTGGAGTGCCAGAAAGCACCACCCAACAAGCGAATTAAGAGGAAACTAGCTCTTAAAGTGGAAGACAAAGTGGAAGTGTGGAGTCCAGCAGAGACCAATATACTCCAAGTAGGATGGAAAGGACCTTATCCTGTGGAAAAGGTGGTGTCCAAGAACATCTACAAAATACGGATCGGGGAAGAGAAGAAAAATCTCCCTAGACATCTCATTAGGAAATATGAAGAGAGATCCGGGAGCAAAGCTTCGCACTTTATGGTGATGGCAGCCATTGGGACAAAGGTTACCAGTCCAGACGAAGACCAGAGATCGCCAGTACAACATAGGAGGACCTATGGGACAGTACGTGATAGGTCAGATTTACCCAACGACAGGAGGAGGGAAATCACAAGTCAGGGAAAGGACAAGAGTGAAAGTTTCACCGGTAACCAAGTTCAGAAGGGGTGGGTAACGTCGGGAAAAGCGAGAATTACCCAGGACTCCAACCGAAGATTGGCTGACCAGATACAATATCGCCCAAGATGGTCCTGGAAGCAAAAGCCCAGGAGGTTTGGGAAAGACGACTCGGTCCGACGAGGACGAGGCGGAACATCCCCAGAGGAAAAACCGGGGGAAACCAAGAGGACATGGAAGCAGTGTTACAATCAAGATGGGACAATCCGTCTGTATTGTGAGCCGTCGCTGACGCAAGTCGAAAGTAGGTCGACCGGACGTACAGGAGCGAGGAGCCAACACTAGTTTCAGTCGTTAGTAGTATAGTAGGGTGTCAATTAGAGCGCCTACTGGATAATGAGATGAGCCATGTGAGGATCCAATCATATCATCAACACGTGATGTTAATAGCGACTTAGCAGAAGCTCAACGCACGGTGGATGTGATGGACGTTGTTGCTGCAACTGGACTTCACAGTAGAATACATTTTTGGAAAGGAGAATGTAGGAGCAGATTTCTTATCCAGACATCCAGATCCAGAGGAAGAAGCCTAGGGTTGTGGATCATGGGAATCAAACCTACAGTGAGAAAGATTCGACACGGTCTAATCTCTTAAGAGGGGGCCTATGTCGTGAAATGCTGAATGTTAGTGATTCCCAGATCGACGACTGTATACAGCGGACCCAGGTGGGAGAAGGGTTAATGAAACAGAAGGATAACCACAAAGGATTGACCAGCGCATGTGTATGTAGGTCAAGGCGGGAGAGTCGACTACAACACAGGTGACATGTAGAGTGGAAAAATTGGTTTGCTACAAAGACAGACAGTATCATGGACCAGCCTATTGCGTTCTGGAGGTAGGTTTGCGACTAAGACTGGACAGCAGAAGGCGGTTTGGTTGTATTAAACAACGGAAAAGTTCGAGATCAGAAATTTTCCACTGACAAGGGATAATGAAGTCTGAATTTGCTTTGTCCAGCAATGTCAAGGACGATGGGACAAAGATGATCTAAGGAGAGTGGCCACTTCTTTGTGTCAGTTGAGTGTGTGTTCCCCAACTGGACGGAAAGATAGAATTATGTGTCCTGTAATGAAAAGAAATATCCTCCCTTATAATGGGATAAAGTGCTTGGCTGCGGATTAATTTCGATTTGTGGATCTACATTAATTCTATAAAGGAACATAGATGTGTATAAGGTATATTAAAATATAGTTTTAGAATAGGAATATAGATGAGCGTGTATTACCTTTATCATTACATATTATTAGTGGGGGTTTTAGACTGAGGTGAATTCTTATGTCTTAGGCTGATGGTGACTTCGAAAGCCTTGTCATTATGGCTGGAGAAGGACACTTGCATAAGTTAGGAGTAAGGGGCGGACGCTTACCACTCGACTTGTTATATTCATCCACAGGTTCCCAGTTTCTAGGGACATTAGAGAAGAAAGGAAAAAATACTCTACTTGAACCAATAAAGTACATACGTAGATCCAGAAAGAACCTAAACAGTTTGTTCAGATGAACAAATACTAACATCCAGTAAAATACAGAAGACTGTATGCTAACACTCATATACCACTGGGGCTCCTAAACAGAAAGAGATGTGAAGGTGGGGCAAGCAGAGACTTCAACCTACATACGACTTGCATACATAGAGTAGAAGGAATAGACAAAGACAATAGTGATAATCATAATAGATAATAGGAAGAACATTGACAATGTGGTGTTTTTTCTCGATGATGGATACTTAATATCATGAAACCGATTTGGGCACAGTCATAAACTTACGGGACTTTTATAGCAATACGGTGACTCAGTGGTGAACAGTTTGTTTTCATTTCACTAACGGATTTACCATCAGACTCAAGTCTACGGATCATCCCGGGTGAGCTCTGTCCTGTTTGATGTGATGTCCTGTAATCGTGAAGAATGACTGGCGAGAAGATACCGCTGATAGACATTCTGAGTTCATTCTGTCACCAACAATAGAATACACTAGCAACTACACAGACAATATCCACCCATACACCAGACATAGTTTTAAATTAAATCTTTTATTTAATGTGGAAAAGAACTTGTCGAAGTATGTGTTGAGAGAATAATAGAGAGAGAGTGAAAGAAAGAGATATATGGAAGGGAAGACAGAAGAGAGGAGTGTAGACGAAAAGTCAGTCAATAATCCCAACAGATAATCAGTTTAAAGATGTGCATGTTGATCCCAATCTCTTCTCGGGGAAACAACATCACACTCCCCTCCAACTACCCCGTTCTGATGGCATACCCCAGCTTCTCCTCCCCTCCAACTACCCTGTTCTAATGGCATACTCCAGCTTTCCTCCCCTCCAACTACCCCGTTCTGATGGCATACTCCAGCTTTCCTCCCCTCCAACTATCCCGTTCTGATGACATACTCCAGCTTTCCTCCCCTCCAACTACCCCGTTCTGATGGCAGATTCCAGCTTTCCTCCCCTCCAACTACCCCGTTCTGATGGCAGACTCCAGCTTTCCTCCCCTCCAACTACCCCGTTCTGATGGCAGACTCCAGCTTTCCTCCCCTCCAACTACCCCATTCTGATGGCATACCCCAGCTTTCCTCCCCTCCAACTACCCCGTTCTAATGGCATACCCCAGCTTCTCCTCCCCTCCAACTACCCCGTTCTGATGGCATACTCCAGCTTCTCCTCCCCTCCAACTACCCCGTTCTGATGGCATACCCCAGCTTTCCTCCCCTCCAACTACCCCGTTGTGATGGCATACCCCAGCTTTCCTCCCCTCCAACTACCCCGTTCTGATGGCATACCCCAGCTTTCCTCCCCTCCAACTACCCCGTTCTGATGGCATACTCCAGCTTTCCTCCCCTCCAACTACCCCGTTCTGATGGCAGACTCCAGCTTTCCTCCCCTCCAACTACCCTGTTCTGATGACATACTCCAGCTTTCCTCCCCTCCAACTACCCCGTTCTGATGGCATACTCCAGCTTTCCTCCCCTCCAACTACCCCGTTCTGATGGCAGACTCCAGCTTTCCTTCCCTCCAACTACCCTGTTCTGATGGCATACTCCAGCTTTCCTCCCCTCCAACTACCCCGTTCTGATGGCATACCCCAGCTTCTCCTCCCCTCCAACTACCCTGTTCTAATGGCATACTCCAGCTTTCCTCCCCTCCAACTACCCCGTTCTGATGGCATACTCCAGCTTTCCTCCCCTCCAACTATCCCGTTCTGATGACATACTCCAGCTTTCCTCCCCTCCAACTACCCCGTTCTGATGGCAGATTCCAGCTTTCCTCCCCTCCAACTACCCCGTTCTGATGGCAGACTCCAGCTTTCCTCCCCTCCAACTACCCCGTTCTGATGGCAGACTCCAGCTTTCCTCCCCTCCAACTACCCCATTCTGATGGCATACCCCAGCTTTCCTCCCCTCCAACTACCCCGTTCTAATGGCATACCCCAGCTTCTCCTCCCCTCCAACTACCCCGTTCTGATGGCATACTCCAGCTTCTCCTCCCCTCCAACTACCCCGTTCTGATGGCATACCCCAGCTTTCCTCCCCTCCAACTACCCCGTTGTGATGGCATACCCCAGCTTTCCTCCCCTCCAACTACCCCGTTGTGATGGCATACCCCAGCTTTCCTCCCCTCCAACTACCCCGTTCTGATGGCATACTCCAGCTTTCCTCCCCTCCAACTACCCCGTTCTGATGGCAGACTCCAGCTTTCCTCCCCTCCAACTACCCTGTTCTGATGACATACTCCAGCTTTCCTCCCCTCCAACTACCCCGTTCTGATGGCAGACTCCAGCTTTCCTCCCCTCCAACTACCCCGTTCTGATGGCATACCCCAGCTTCTCCTTCCCTCCAACTACCCTGTTCTAATGGCATACTCCAGCTTTCCTCCCCTCCAACTACCCCATTCTGATGACATACTCCAGCTTTCCTCCCCTCCAACTACCCCATTCTGATGGCAGACTCCAACTTTCCTCCCCTCCAACTACCCCGTTCTGATGGCATACCCCAGCTTCTCCTCCCCTCCAACTACCCCGTTCTGATGGCATACTCCAGCTTTCCTCCCCTCCAACTACCCCGTTCTGATGGCATACTCCAGCTTTCCTCCCCTCCAACTACCCCGTTCTGATGACATACTCCAGCTTTCCTCACCTCCAACTACCCCGTTCTGATGGCAGACTCCAGCTTTCCTCCCCTCCAACTACCCCGTTCTGATGGCAGACTCCAGCTTTCCTCCCCTCCAACTACCCCGTTCTGATGGCAGACTCCAGCTTTCCTCCCCTCCAACTACCCCGTTCTGATGGCAGACTCCAGCTTTCCTCCCCTCCAACTACCCCGTTCTGATGGCATACCCCAGCTCTCCCCTTCATGACATGCCCACAGAATGTAGATTGTCTTCTTCTGCTGTGACCAGTTCTCATTGTGATGTTTCTTCTTTCAAAATATCTTCACTGCTCTTTCTATCCATACACAGTGTTCACATCATGCTTCTATAATTCCACATCTCCACAGCCTCCACATAATTCTTCGCCTGTTTGCTAATTGTCCATACTTCACTTCCATACAACATGTTTGGCTCAATATAGCTCTTAAGAACCTTTTTTCTTACCTCTTATGACAAAATTAAATGGCAGAGAATATTCTTCACCTAATGAAATATTGCCATTGCCTGGGCTATATAACATTTAACCTTTTTAACAAATTCAGTGCCAAGCAACAATTTGGTTTGGACCACACAAACATTTATGGCGGAAAATGAAAGTAGTGGTGTGTCAGTTATGACTAACTTACTAATAAAAGAACAAGTACATCAACAGGGTGTCTAAAAACTAAAGATGGCAAAATCATAATAGAAAAAGATCAGATTCTATATGTATGGACAGATTATGTGAAAAACCTTCATAATGATAACAGAGAGGAGCAGTATGATATTAGATTTAATAATGAAGGGCCGCCAATTTTGAAGATAGAGGTTCGAAATGTTCTTAAGCATATGAAAGCTGGCAAGGCCCCTGGTGCAGATAACATCACAACAGAAATGATTAAAGCTTTAGAAGAATTTGGACTAGATCAAGTCACCAGACTGCTGAACACATTATATGATACTGGAGATATACCTCCTGAATTATGTAATTCTATATTTATTGCAATCCCAAAGAAATCAGGAACCTTGGAATGTGATCAACATAGAACAATTAGTATAAAGAGCCACATCTCAAAGATTTTGCTACGAATTATCATGCAAAGAGTGAGGAAGAAAATACAACCTGAAATAGGGGAAGAACAATGTGGGTTTGTAGAAGGAAAGGGTACAGTAAATGCTGTGTATATGCTGCGAACAGTTATTGAACAAGCTATAGAAGTAAACAAGGATATACACCTTTGTTTTATTGACTACACAAAGGCTTTTGATAGAGTTAGACATGTCAACATGGTAGATATGCTTGCAGATCTACAAATTGATGGGAAAGACATTAGACTTATAAAAAACATATATTGGAAACAACAAGCTGCCATAAGGATTGATAATGAAGTGGGACAATATCAACCTATTAAGAGAGGTGTTAGGCAGGGATGTGTAATGTCTCCAGATCTTTTTTCCCTATACAGTGAAAATATTTTCAGGAATGTAGAAGATATAAATGGAATCAGCATTGGAGGACGAAACATCAATAACATTAGATATGCAGATGATACAGTATTGATTGCAGACAATGCACAAGATCTACAACAATTAGTAGACGTGGTTGTTGTACACAATGAGAAGCTGGGGTTGGAATTAAATTGTAAGAAGACACAGGTTATGGTCGTCACTAGGAAGAACGAAGTACCACAATGTAATATACAAGTAAATGGGAATATTGAAGCTTCAACAAGTGAATCGGTACAATTATCTCGGAACAGTCATAACATCTGATGGGAGATGCCTTGAAGAGATTAGAACAAGAATCTTACCAATAAAAAGATGTCAATTGAAATGAGAAAAAGAGTGTTGAGGGGATACATAGAGCCTGTTCTTTTGTATGGATGTGAAACTTGGACAATGTGCAGTCAAGCTGAAAAACATCTGATGGCTGCAGAAATGTGGTTTCTGAGGAAAATGCAAAGAATACCATGAACAGACAGAAAAACCAATGACCAAGTACTAAAGGAGACAAATGAAAATCGTAAAGTGATTAGAGAAATTAGACGTAGACAGTCAACATTTTTTGGACATGTTATGAGAAGAAATGGATTGGAGAACTTAGTGACAACTGGCAAGATCGAAGGGAACAGACCAAGAGGAAGACTGAGAGGAAAATACCTGGATGGCTTGGCCACATGGCATGGATGAGACAGGAACACTGAGCTGATCCACGACGCTGGTGATCGAGTGAAATGGCGAGTCATGACCTCCCATGCTTTCCGGCATGGCACATGATTGATTGAATATGGTAGCAGACGTGTTGTATTATAATGCAATGGCAACATTCTGGTGATATATAAGAATATGGCAGATACAGGAAGATGATGAATCATCCCATGGCAGTGAATCAGTGAATACATCGTCCATATGCTGAATTAACTGTCTCTGACATGAATGTCAGTATGTCACACAACATCACACAATCTGACATGCACATCAATATGTCACACAACATCACACAATCTGACATGCACATCAATATGTCATACAACATCACACAATCTGACATGAACATCAATATGTCACAAAACACAACACAATCTGACATGAACATCAATATGTCACACAACATCACAGACATGAACATCAATGTGTCCCCCAACATCACAGACATGAACATCAATGTGTCCCCCAACATCACAGACATGAACATCAATGTGTCCCCCAACATCACAGACATGAACATCAATGTGTCCCCCAACATCACAGACATGAACATCAATGTGTCCCCCAACATCACAGACATGAACATCAATGTGTCCCCCAACATCACAGACATGAACATCAATGTGTCCCCTAACATCACAGACATGAACATCAATGTGTCACACAACATCACAGACATGAACATCAATGTGTCCCCCAACATCACAGACATGAACATCAATGTGTCCCACAACATCACAGACATGAACATCAATGTGTCCCCCAACATCACAGACATGAACATCAATGTGTCCCCCAACATCACAGACATGAACATCAATGTGTCCCCCAACATCACAGACATGAACATCAATGTGTCCCACAACATCACAGACATGAACATCAATGTGTCCCCCAACATCACAGACATGAACATCAATGTGTCCCACAACATCACAGACATGAACATCAATGTGTCCCCCAACATCACAGACATGAACATCAATGTGTCCCCCAACATCACAGACATGAACATCAATGTGTCCCCCAACATCACAGACATGAACATCAATGTGTCCCACAACATCACAGACATGAACATCAATGTGTCCCACAACATCACAGACATGAACATCAATGTGTCCCCCAACATCACAGACATGAACATCAATGTGTCCCCTAACATCACAGACATGAACATCAATGTGTACCCCAACATCACAGACATGAACATCAATGTGTCCCACAACATCACAGACATGAACATCAATGTGTCCCACAACATCACAGACATGAACATCAATGTGTCCCCCAACATCACAGACATGAACATCAATGTGTCCCCCAACATCACAGACATGAACATCAATGTGTCACACAACATCACAGACATGAACATCAATGTGTCCCACAACATCACAGACATGAACATCAATGTGTCCCACAACATCACAGACATGGACATCAATGTGTCCCCCAACATCACAGACATGAACATCAATGTGTCCCACAACATCACAGACATGAACATCAATGTGTCCCACAACATCACAGACATGAACATCAATGTGTCCCCCAACATCACAGACATGAACATCAATGTGTCCCCCAACATCACAGACATGAACATCAATGTGTCACACAACATCACAGACATGAACATCAATGTGTCCCACAACATCACAGACATGAACATCAATGTGTCCCACAACATCACAGACATGAACATCAATGTGTCCCACAACATCACAGACATGGACATCAATGTATCCCACAACATCACAGACATGGACATCAATGTGTCCCCCAACATCACAGAAAAGAACATCAATATGTCACACAATATCACAGAAAAGAACATGAATATGTCACACAACATCACACAATCACAGCTGACTTCATCTGATGAATTAACTGTTTCTGACAGGAACATCAATAATGTCACACAACATCACACAATCTGACAGGAACATCAATAATGTCACACAACATCACACAATCATAGCTGACTTCATCTGCTGAATTAACTGTTTCTGACAGGAACATCAATAATGTCACACAACATCACACAATCATAGCTGACTTCATCTGCTGAATTAACTGTTTCTGACAGGAACATCAATAATGTCACACAACATCACACAATCATAGCTGACTTCATCTGCTGAATTAACTGTTTCTGACAGGAACATCAATAATGTCACACAACATCACACAATCATAGCTGACTTCATCTGCTGAGTTAACTGTTTCTGACAGGAACATCAATAATGTCACACAACATCACACAATCATAGCTGACTTCATCTGCTGAATTAACTGTTTCTGACAGGAACATCAATAATGTCACACAACATCACACAATCTAACAGGAACATCAATAATGTCACACAACATCACACAATCTGACAGGAACATCAATAATGTCACACAACATCACACAATCTGACAGGAACATCAATATGTCACACAACATCACACAATCACAGCTGACTTCATCTGCTGAATTAACTGTTTCTGACAGGAACATCAATGTCACACAACATCACACAATCTGACAGGAACATCAATAATGTCACACAACATCACACAATCTGACAGGAACATCAATAATGTCACACAACATCACACAATCTGACAGGAACATCAATAATGTCACACAACATCACACAATCTGACAGGAACATCAATAATGTCACACAACATCACACAATCACAGCTGACTTCATCTGCTGAATTAACTGTTTCTGACAGGAACATCAATAATGTCACACAACATCACACAATCTGACAGGAACATCAATAATGTCACATAACATCACACAATCTGACAGGAACATCAATAATGTCACACAACATCACACAATCACAGCTGACTTCATCTGCTGAATTAACTGTTTCTGACACAGGAACATCAATAATGTCACACAACATCACACAATCTGACAGGAACATCAATAATGTCACACAAAATCACACAATCACAGCTTACTTCATCCTGATCTGGAATCCTGAGTGTGTATATTTTGTTTTTAAACTTAAACTTAAATCCTCAAAAGTGTGTTATATAATTATAGTACAGTCAGTACAGATTGTTCGTTATGACTGGCATAATCTTTTTAAATATGAAATGCAAAAGTCGGATTTTGTAAACACCAACTGGTCTAGAAAACTGCTCTGAGATAATATCAGAAGTAAATATATTAAAATAATAATAATAATAATATAACACTATTTATCATTAACTAACACAGAACGGATTTGGCTGCATTGGGTCGGATTACCATTCAAATTAACTATTTGAAGTATTTGTATTAATTAATGTATTTTAATTACTTGTTCAGGTCCTGGAGATTTTGTAAAACAAGTTTTTGCACACTGTCACAGACATAATGTTACAAAACCATTCTGCACGCCTTACCGTGTCTCCAATTTGAATACAAATGTCTTTGCACACAGAGCTTCCTGCTAAAATTGTTCCACTGCTTCCACCCTATCCTTCCTCCTTTGATGTTTTCAGAAAGGGGGTGGAAAAAAATATGATGATCGATTATAATTGTCTTGATTGATCGATTACAGTGTACTTCCAGTCAAGCTTACAAATACGGCAACAAAAGTGTCAATTGGGTACTTGTTTAGTTAGTTGGTTAGACGGTTAGTTAGTCAACACATCGTCCTCACTGAGCTGTTAGTTAATACGTGTTCAGATCCTCTTCTCGGTTATGTCAATCAGCGTGTAAATAGACAAGAAGCTAGACATCAGCTAAGAAAGAACGAACGGTTACTAAGGCAATATATATCATCAGTCTCAACCAGCTGGTGGTGGATTGGACTTGGATGTAGCCGACATATAGTTGTTGGTTATGGTTTCAAGTCAGTTACGGCGGGCAGAGGATCTCTCAATAGAGACAATAGCTACGGTCATCTGGTCAGTATGGTCACTGCCAGGAAGGAAGAATACTTCCCTCCTTATTGATTCCCGGGCAGAGGAGTCTCATCAGCCTTGGTTGGTATCTCCTCTAAGAGAGGAAACTAAATCTCAAACCTCTGCTGCCTTGCGGGTATACCCATATGTGAAAAGCTTCGGGAGTAAATCCTGAGGACAAATCCGGAGATGGAGTCCCTAAGGCAGTTCCATGTTGTAAACAACATAGTTCTGGCAACTCATGCGACGGCACCGATGCCAAGTTGCATTGGCTACTGCCTTTCCTCTGGTCAACATCGCAGACGTGGAGAGGTGAACTTGCTACTGGGAAACAGCTGGTTCTCCGAATTCCATTGTCCAGGCTTGTGCTCTGAAGAGGTCACTTCAGCACTGTGTAACAGCGGTGACATAACACGGGAAGCAGCAGTTGCCGGCTATAAGTCTTAGTGCTCGACTGACGTAGAGCAGAGGTCACCTAACTACGGCCCGCAGGCCGGCGTTAGTTCATCAGGCCCGCCGATGGTACTCGAATTTGCTTGATAAAACGTATGGAACACTAGCTGACCCGGCCTGGCTTCGCCCAGACCCTGGTGGGGATCATCTCATTTAATTCATATAAGTAGTCATATAAGCTCCCGTTCCCGTTCCCGATCCCGACTATCTATCTGTTTGTCTATCTGTCTGTCTGTCTGACCCGGCCCGGCTTCGCCCAGACCCTGATGGGGAGCATCTAATTTAATTCATATAAGTAGTAATATAAGTTCCCATTCCCGTCTGTCTGTCTGTCTGTCTATCTGTCTGTCTGTCTCTCTGTCTGTCTCTCTGTCTGTCTCTCTGTCTCTCTGTTTGTCTGACCCGACCCGACTTTGCCCAGCCCCTGTTGGGGAGCATCTCATTTAATTCATATAAGTAGTCAAATAAGCTCCCGTTCCCGACTGTCTGTCTGACTGTCTGTCTGTCTGTCTGTAGGAGGAGGAGGAAGAGGGAGGAGGAGGAAGAGGGAGAATGAGGAGGAGGAGAACGCAGGAGGAGGACAAGGAGGGAGGAGGAAAAGGGAGAGGGATGAGGAGGAGGGAGGAGAAGGAGGCGGGAGGAGGGGAAGAGGAGGAGGAGGAAGAGGGAGGAGGAGGGAGAACGCAGGAGGGGGAGGAGGAGGAGGGAGAAAGAGGGGAGGAGGGAGAAGGAGGGATGAGGGAGAAGGAGGGGTGAGAGGGAGGAGGAGAGAGGAGAAGAAGGGAGGAGGAGGGTGGAGGAGGAGGAAGGAAGAGGAGTGATTAGGAGGAGGAAGAGGGAGGAGGGAGGAGGTGGAAGAGGGAGGAGGAGGAAGGAGGAGGGAGGAGGTGGAAGAGGGAGGAGGAAGATGAGGGAGGAGGAGGAGAAGGAGGAGGATTATAAAGCATATGCCTTTAGATAACTGCAGCGAAAAGGTGGGGAGCATCTAATTTAATTCATATACATAGTCATATAAGCTCCCGTTCCCGACTATCTGTCTGTCTGTCTGTCTATCTATCTGACCCGGCGTGGCTTCGGCCAGCTCCTGGCGGGGAGCGTCTCATTAAATTCATACAACAACAAAAAGTAACTTAAAAGAATTTCCTTCCACACACCATCCATTATTTTTAATGAAAACTGTTTTTAATCACCTACATGACTGTAGATAACTTCTTTAAGCATAAAAAGATGAGTTACAATGTTATGCATTATGCATTATTTTTATGAAAACTTTGAATATGCCTTAAAGATTATATCATTATTTATTATAACTCATATGCCTGTATATAACTATAGACAAAGAGTTTATAAATCTTTGAAAACGATGCAACAATATGACTATAAGATATATAGCAATGTTATTAAAAGGTATGCCCCTTGAAATAACTTTTCTAGAGTTAAGTCCCTTCGCTATATAGAAATTATAATGAAAAATGAAATATTAAATAATATTAAGTAAGTAGCCGATTTTACACTAAAAAAATATGACAGCTGGCAGCGCGGGAATGAGAGGAAGACGTGTAGAAAATTTCATCTCAATCGGATGGACCGTTCGCGAACGCATAAAGGACATACATACATACATACATACAGTCTTTTTTATATATAAGACTAGTTGACCCGGCCCGGCTTCGCCCAGTCCCTGGTGGGGAGCATTTCATTTAATTCATATAAGTAGTCATATAAGCTCCAGTTCCCGTTCCCGACTATCTATCTATCTATCTATCTGTCTGTCTGTCTGTCTGTCTGTCTGTCTGTCTGACCCGGCCCGACATCGCCCAGCTCCTGGTGTGGAGCATCTTCTTCTTTTTCTTTTCGTTCATCCGGAGTGTTTTTTCAGATGTGATTGCGGTGTGTCTGTTATGCGCCCTTGGGCCGAAACCCGTAGGCCAACACATCGACTTTAGCGTGCTTTTTTGACCAGGTAGCATTCCTGGGAGACTCTCACTTTTGTGGTGCCATCTACAACCATGCTGGCCAAGTTAGAACGGTCGAAGACAACGGTCATCCCTCAAAGGAAGGCAGGGACAGTCCATAGCATTTTCCGCCTTCCAAGGTTGCTTCCATAGTTGCAGGGCCGACACATAGCGCCCTGATTCTGGGCTCACCGAGGGAAATCGTCACGTCCTGCTCATGGCTGCTTTAAATCCTCACTTCAATATATTGGTCATTTCGTTTGTCCCGGGCCATTCCTGCACAAACCAGAGAAGTTTGCAGACGGTATCCACTCAGTGAGTTTTCGGACATGTGCTTGTCGTTGCGCCCGTCAGAGCTGTTCCAGGCACGACAGACATTCGGAAAACTACCTAGTCAGAGCTGTTCCGAACAAGAGCGGCATTCGGAAGCTAGGTAGTCAGAGCTGTTCCTAGCACGAGAGACATTCGGACGAGACATTTCACTCGGACGTAATTGCGTAGTGTCAATTTTTAGTTTGCCACCCGTAGGACGACACTTCCGACTTCCGGCGGGCATTTTTTAATGAGGTTAGCCTTCCTCTGGTTTCGAGGCACGTTAGACTGTTGTGATGTCGCCCTCATCTCAGCTGGTCAAGATAGAACGATCAACGACATCGCGTTCGGCCCTCAAGGGAAGGCAGGGGCAGACCATGGGCATTCCCTCGCTATCCAAGGAGGCCATAATTGCAGAGCCGGCACATATTGCTCTGAGACTGGGCTGACCCGAGGAGTTGCCACGTCCTGCTCATGGCTGCTTTAGTTCCTCACTTCCATGTGTTGGGCATGTCGCTTGCCACTGGTCGCTCAAGCACACACCAGGACCGGCCAGACTGCGAGCGACGTCCACTCGGTAAGCTTTTGCTTTTGACTTCGGACCACGCAATAGGTTCGCTCGCCGTGTATTCCATTTCGTGTCATTGAGACGTTCTTCCACTTTTGTCTACACTCTCTATGAATTAGATACAGACAGTTTTCGTAACCATTTACTTCGACTGGGGCACTTTTCTGACTTTTTGTACTCGCTCACGAGGTAGGCTACATGTGCTGCCGGCTCAGCACCTTACCTTCGTGCAGCAGTGAACGAGAAACGGCCTGGCCCTCTCATCCGGGAATCTCTCATATCCCCCAGCTGAGAGCCTTCGAACATGTGTCAGACCTGAGCATGTAGCTTGCTCAGTATCACGCCTCTATTTTTGGGCGTTCAGCCACAGCCCTCGTCGATGAGCCTTAAAAGTTTTGTCCGGACCAAGAACTTCTGCCTTCGTGCGCCTGATTTAAATTTTTGACTGCTATCCTCAGTCTCACCTGCAGAGCAGCAGGTTGTGTCTCTCTTAGTCTGGTCCCTATCCCATAAGCTGTCCGATATGTAGTTTTTCATCCATCAGCAAGCAAATGGGGTCGATGGGACACGCAAGCTCCCCCACCACGTCAAGGTGGAGACACATCGGGGGAGGTCTATCTATCTGTCTGTCTGTCTGTCTGTCTGTCTGTCTGTCTGTCTGTCTGTCTGTCTGATCCGGCCCGGCTTCGCCCAACCCCTGATGGGGAGCATCTAATTTAATTCATATAAGTAGTCATATAAGTTCCCGTTCCCGACTGTCTGTCTGTCTGTCTGTCTGTCTGTCTGTCTGTCTGTCTGTCTGTCTGTTTGTCTGTCTGTCTGTCTGTCTGTCCGTCCGTCCGTCCCTCTCTGTCTGTCTGTCTGTCTGTCTGCCTGCCTGTCTGTCTAATCATTTATTGGTTGCAGTTAGAACAACCTTAGATTAACGAAGACCAACTTACAAAAAGCATTAGAAAGAGCACTTGAAAGATCTTTACATCTTCCCCCAACAATTAACTTGGGTAAATGGAGCGGCGGCAGCAGCAGCAGCAGCAGAAGAAGATAAAAGGAGGAGTAGGGGGAGGAAGAGGGAGGTGGAGGAGGGAGGAGGAGGAGGGAGGAGTAGGTGTCACGAATTGGCAGCCTTTACTTCCCAGAACAATTTTCGGTTCACTTTTGATGGGCCATGTAGAGGATCAACAGACGAACAAAACTGTTTTCTCTATATTCAAGGCTATACTGTCTTGACGTAAGCTTGCAAAACCTGCAAGTAAACAACCACCAGGAATGGCTTTCTATTTGGGAAGTTAATTTGACACCAGTACCGGTCACCCCCAGAGGTTATCAATCCAGCCAGACGGGAGGGCAGACTCAGGGGACTGAATAGTAATTAAAACCAACCAGGCATGACGCAAGCAAACCTGGATTACCAACCGAGTTGTAAACTGGCTGTTGACCATGAGAACCTAATTGTTCCCTTGACATGACACCTGATAAGAATAGCTAGGAAATCGCCCAACCGCGATGGCTGACCCCATCTGGTAGAGACTAGAGGCGTAAGGTGTGAAATCACTGATAGGACTCAGTGGGCTAATAATTGTCAGACCCACAGGTGTGAAGGCTAGTGTGCATGCAGAAAGAATTTTTATGACTGAACAGACTTGGAGATAATTGCAATTACCGTCAGTGGGAGATAAGTGTCTACTGCTAGGCTAGATATAAAAACCCACGATAGACCTTTTCCTTTTAGATTAAGTTTGCCTTCAGAACAGGTAGGAACTATCTCAATGTCTGTAGTCATATGCATGAATATTATGTTGGCTGCTAGGAATTATTTCTTAGTAACTAGTCCCTTAGTAAGTCTCTTAGTTTCTTAGATGGATGGACCGATTTTCAGTCTATATCTGATCTAGGTTATTGCAAGAACTATCATTGTCATAGATTACTTGAGTGTTCTTTCTAAGTTCTGCGTTCAATATCATATTGCTTTAAAGTGTTATTCTTCTGAGAAAATAGAGCCTTATGTGAGACAGATCTTGTCTGGGTAGACTTTTAGGTGTCTTGGTAGATGCTTGTCATTTCTTTGTACACTATCCTAGTTGCCTTTTGGTGTGTGCATTTGTTGTACAGAATATAGTCAACTGACTATTTATTTAATTCTTACAACAGCAGTAACTAAGTGTGATTAAACCGGGCAGCTCAGCAAATATAGCTGGTCTGTGTGGTAACTTCAATTAGACTTGTTGTATATCTCATTTTGTAGCTATACAATATTAGTACTCATTAATAATGCCTGATGCTATTATGTTGAGTATAATTAGATGTCCATCTTGAAGTAATATAATGTTTACGGATATGTTGGATGTATGTATGTGTAATTTCATAAACTAACTAGTGCATTATGCTATGATGTTAAAGTATCATAATATGTCTAGTTTAATCAATATGTTTATGTGTATTTCATGTTTTAACTGTCCAGTTATTTTCAGCATTCTTCTATAAAAGCACATCTCTGAGGCTTCCAGGGATGTTTTCACCTGTTTACTAATTGTCCAGGATTTGATGCCGTATGTTAAAATTGGTTCTGTGTAACATTCAAGAACTCATTTTCTAACTGTCAAGGACAA
Source organism: Cepaea hortensis (assembly GCA_963921405.1). Lineage (NCBI taxonomy): Eukaryota > Metazoa > Mollusca > Gastropoda > Stylommatophora > Helicidae > Cepaea > Cepaea hortensis. The sequence goes on from OY992897.1 coordinate 46,864,232, forward strand.
TGACTTATTATACAAAATGTACTTCATGTGATAGGATGCAGTTTTTGCTTGTCTATTCTGTTATTGATCTTAGTGATGAATTTTCCATATGATGTTATCATGTGCCTAAATACCTGAATTTCTGCACTTGCCTCATATTAACGTCATTTACTTTAGTTGCACATTTAGGCACAATATGTTCCTTTGACATCACCATGACTTCTGTCTTTCTATTATTCACACTAAGGCTCATTTTTTCACTTTCTACTGTATCTGTCATTTCCTGTAGATCCTTCTGACTTGTTGTTTTGTGCAATAAGTCATTGTCCTTGAAAGTTAGAAAGAGTTCTTGCATGTTACACACAGGGCCGGATTTAGACTTGATAAGGCCCTAAGCTATTTGAAATATGGGGCCCTTTATAAGTCCAGATATTCTATGTCAGTGACAAATATGATTTTCGGATACCTAGAGGGTTAAACTGAAATACAATTAAGAAGTATATTGATAGTGAAATAATAAATCTTTAACTTAAAATCATTTTTATTCATAACAAACTTAAAAATGCAAGCTCTGGTAAAAAGAAACAAAAGTTCTTTTAAAAGGCACAATTTACAAAGGCTTATTATCTAATCTCTCGAAACATGTTATAAGGATTAAGGAATTATATTAAACTAAAATATTTTCTTTCTTGCCTTTGCCAGAGCAAAGTCACTGATGACATCATCAAATGATAAACTGTGTAGTTTGTCGCTTTCTATGCACATGAGACTGGGGGAACATAATTTATCTTGAGTCATTGTTGTTCTAAATTCATTTTTTATCTTCTTCAGCTGAGAAAAAGATCTTTCTCCAGAGCAATTTGCAACCATCATACTAAGAAACAATCTCAAAATTGCTTCTACATTAGGGAATGCTGATTGGACATGATCGTTAAATATTACCCTATACAGATCCTGATGTGTCAGACTATCTTGTTCCGCTGAACTATGGGCTTGACTATGTCTAACATATTGATGAAAATGCTTGACTTCTCCTACAAGATTCATGTCCACATCTTCAGGATATGTTTGGCATAAAGCACTAACTCTTTCATGAATATCTTCTTCTGTAGCTTCTAGTTTTGTTAAGAATGAAAACTTTTTTGCAGCATCATTGTATACTGAGGCCCTCTGTGCCAGACTTGACTCTAATGCATTCATCACAGGTATAAATGTTTTGATTCTGAACTTGTCTCTTGGCTCAAGGTTCTCTAAAGCATCATCTTCATCATCATTGATATGCCTTCTTCTATATCTTCTTTTCTTGTAATCAACATCAGGCAATTTTTTCTTTGCTTCTTCTTCAAAATGATTGAAAAGATCCCTGGAACCTTTAACAAAATCTGAAAGTGAAGCATACAATTTCCTACATACATCTAGACTAATTTGGGGGTCTTGCAGTGATTGACTAGTCTTGTGAAATTCATCTAGCAAGTAACTCCACAAACATAACAATACCATAAATTCAAACTCCTCTATTTTATTCAAAATGTTTATGGCTTGATTTCTTGTTTCGCCTTTCTCTGTAGTATCAATATGCAGCTGATGCAATGCAGAAATTATTCTATCATAACTATCAAGTATTGCACTTGTGGCCATTGAATGTGCTTCCCATCTAGTCTTTGACAAAGACTTTGGAACTTTTGAATCATCTTTGAAGAATGACAACAGTACTACCCATCTATGTGTAGATGATGAAAAGAAATTATATATTTCTTGAACAATTCCAAAAAAGTTTACTGCCTCTAAACAACAGTCTACTGCTGCTCTACCAACAAGATTCAGGGAATGACCAGCACATGGAATATACATAGCATACTTGTTAATCTTCAATATTATTTCTTGCATACCCTTGTATTTGCCAGACATATTGGCAGTATTATCATATGACTGGCCTCGACACTTACTAAAATCTATTTTGCACTCTTTTGTAAGGTAGTTGTGCACCATCTTAGCCATACTTTCCCCTGTGTGGCTACCCATCTCTAGGAAAGTTAGAAAACGTTCAATAGGGAGCATGTAGTTTGTATTCATTTTCCCGTTGTTATTTATATCTTTCTTCTGGCTGTTTATAGTTTATCTATTGTTGACATATGCATTATACAATATATATTCCTTTTCTTATTATTTATATTTCTTTCTTCTAGCTGTTTATGGTTGATTGCTGTACTGAATTTGTCTTTGAATAGATGTTCCTTATTGATCCACATTGTCAACTGTGGTACTAAAATTATCATCAAACATAATCATGTCTGTAAACAAAGGTATTTCCTGTCAACTTGTGACTATAAACTCCCAGGTCTCTGCCTAACATACTTGTATCAACATGTGATCTGTGTCAGTACTTGACTGATGTGTTCCTTTACTGGTGCTGAAGTGTGAGAGTGAAGGAGAGTTAGTTGTGAGGGGTAGCTAGCTCTGTAAAATACCTCCAAACTCTGTGATATGACCATCAACATGTAAAAGAGCCATAATTTTTCCACCTGCTGTCTTGCAGAGTTCGTAACTTTAGACAAAGTCTAGTGATTGTATACCATAGACAAACCTGCTGAAGACAAAAGTATAACTACAACCCATGGCTGTAGCGAATGTGACTGATCAGACTAATTCATTATGTAAATGTAAGTTCACACAGGATGCATGTGAACACATGGTCATTTTCACAATCATGCATCGTCTTGCATCTCACATGCTTAGTGTGTGACCTATCTGCAGTCATTTTCTCCTCTGTCTTTATTCCATTTCTGATATTTGTCCTCCATGCCACACATTCGGCAGTGACTTGCATTATCGATGCATGTGTCAGTCATGTTCTGCTTACACACATCTTTGTATCATAGTCGAGGCCAACCCCGAGATCTCTTACACATCTGTAATTCACCAAAGAAAATGTCCTCTTTTATTCTACCATCATCCATCCTCCTAACGTGTCCTATCCATCTAAGTTTATGAAGACTGAGCATTGAATAAACCATCACAAAACCTGATCTTTCTAATACTTTAGTATTTGTGATTTTGTCTTGCCACTTAATACCAAGTATTATTTGCAGACATTGCAAATCATGTTTCAAGATGTAGATGATCAATGGGAAATGCTGAAGAATTCAATCAGTTGTGCAGCAGAAAAAACTATTCCAAAATTAAAGAAAGTGGTCCGTAAGACATGGATTACTGAAGAAATTTTACAACTAATGGAAACAAGAAGACAGAACAAAAATAATCCTGCCAAATATGAAGAAATTCACAGAAAAGTCAGAACCTTATGTAAGGAGGAAAAATAAACATGGCTTGAGAAAAATTGCAGAGAAATTGAAGAACAACACAACAGTAAAAATGCGAAACTAATGCACAAAAGAATTCAGGAGCTTACTAATCGAAGAACACGTACATCAGCAGGCTGCCTAAAGACAAAAGTTGGAAGAGTCATAATAGAAAAAGATCAGATCTTACATGTATGGTCAGATTACGTGAAAAACCTTTATGACGGTAACAGAGATGAACAGTATGATGTTCAAAATAATAAGGAAGGACCAGCAATTTTGAAGATGGAGGTTCAGAGTGCTCTTAACCAGGCATATGAAATCTGGCAACTGATAACTGATAGCTGTTTAAATGTTTCTCTTGGTGTAAGTTGACCAGATTTCACTGCCATAAAGAAGAGGACTAAGGACGCATTCGCTTGTCATGCATCCACTTGGTAGACATGGACCTTTGTTTTGGCAGTAAGGTTCCTGTTCTCCCAGACTCTTTTTGTTAACCTGTTCATTGTTGTTGCTGCCTTACCAATACCGATGTTGGTTTCCTGATCTAGGGAAAATTTTGCTCTGATCTTGAATATTCGGCATCGTAAATAAAGATTGATGGTACCCCATGTGTACCTTGTGACATAATCTGTTACTTCTTTTTGCTAATTGTTAAACCAAATTCAAAACAAGCATTGGAGAATGCAGATAGTAAACGTAATTCTTCTCAGAGTGGGTCGTAATTGCAGCATCATCTGCAAACAACTCTCTGATCACTACCTTCCTAATTTTGGTCTTGACCATCAATATCTGAGCATTGTAGAGGCTGCCATCTGAACGTGAGTGTATGTATATACCACTATCCTGATCACGAAAGGCATATTTCAGTAGAAGTGACAAGTATATTCCAAAGAGGGTGGGAGCTAGTACACTTCCTTGCTTAATTAAAATCTTGATTTCAAACTCTTCTAAATTTGCACCATCAAACTTGATTATACCCTTCCTGCCTGTGTGGAACAATTCCACAATGGACAGTAGAGCTGATGGACAGACAATCTTCTTTAGTGCATTGAACATACCCTCACGAATGACCAAATCAAATGCCTTTGTGAAGTCGATGAAGGCAATAAACAGTGTTTTAGTCTATTCACGACAATTTTCTTGCATTTGTCGCAATGAGAATATCTTAAATAAGATAAGCTAGAATAATCAGGTTCTTCACATCTCAATTGGTGTGTTTCCTGTGGGTTGGATGGGAAATCCTCACACCTTTGGTTTAGAAGTGTTTATAGGAGGATAAAGTTGCATATCTGTTTCTTAACTAGCATTTGCAACTTACGTTTTGGGAGATGATGTTTGAACCAGCAAACAAACACATAGACATATGATAAGACATGAGAGGAAGCTTCTCAATGCACACAAGTACGTTTTTCTACAACTGTTCTACACGGTAGTCTAGACTGGTGATCATCATTGTCATATGTCGTGCCAATAATCATGGATAGTCACAATGTTCCTCATCTCACATGATAATCATGGATAGTCACAATGTTCCTCATCTCACACGAACACCACAGACTTGGATCAGGTCTGTGTACTTGTGCCTGTTATTAGCCTAGCCATACATGTACTTATCTCTCTTCCCTACCCTTGCTCTATACTGATCAATGTTGCCTGCTGTATTCTAGTTTATTTAAAGTTTATTCTAGTTTATTTCTCTTCCCTACCTTTGCTCTATTCTGATCAATGTTGCCTGCTGTGTTCTAGTTTATTTAAAGTTTATTCTAGTTTATTTATCTCTCTTCCTTACTTTTGCTCCATTCTTATCTATGTTGCCTGCTGTGTTCTAGTTTATTTCAAGTTTATTCTAGTTTATTTATTTCTCTTCCCTACCTTTGCTCTATTCTTATCAATGTTGCCTGCTGTGTTCTAGTTTATTTAAAGTTTATTCTAGTTTATTTATCTCTCTTCCTTACTTTTGCTCCATTCTTATCTATGTTGCCTGCTGTGTTCTAGTTTATTTCAAGTTTATTCTAGTTTATTTATTTCTCTTCCCCACCTTTGCTCTATTCTTATCAATGTTGCCTGATGTGTTCTAGTTTATTTAAAGTTTATTCTAGTTTATTTATTTCTCTTCCCTACCTTTGCTCTATTCTGATCAATGTTGCCATCTGTGTTCTAGTTTATTTCAAGTTTATTCTAGTTTATTTCTCTTCCCTACCTTTGCTCTATTCTGATCAATGTTGCCTGCTGTGTTCTAGTTTATTTCAAGTTTATTCTAGTTTATTTATTTCTCTTCCCTACCTTTGCTCTATTCTGATCAATGTTGCCAGCTGTGTTCTAGTTTATTTTGCCTCATAAAATGCCCAAACAATCCTGACTGTCTCCATCTAATTTCTCTAATCAATTTATACTGTTCATTTATTTGTCTTGTAGGACTAGCTGATCGGGTTTTCTTTCTGTGTATGGTATTCATTGCATTTTTCTCTGAAACCACATTTCCACTACCATTAGATATTTGTCAAGTTGTCTGTGTATTATCTATGTTTCACATGCAATCAACAGGATAGGTTCTGTATAGGACTTCAACACTCTTGTGAACTGGTCTAATCATTATTCCTTCTGTAAGTATTCTATGGTCAGCATGTCCTATCATCTTCAGTTACAAGACTGATGTAAATATAAACACTTTCTAAGGACGGTGTGATATACTCTGCTAGTAGGAATACAACAGATTAAACTGGAGAATAACATCAAGAGTGAAATGAAAAGAAGATAATAGACTCTATCATTTTAGTGAGAGATACAAAGTGCTGGAGATCCATTGCAGCTGATCTTCATTGCGGAGATGGCAACTAATCTGTCAGATTCGAATCAACCCACCAGAACCACCTGTTCAATTTATGTTCCTGACATTGTTGAAAGTAAACAAGCCTGATCAAAATACTTCTCTGTTATCAATAGAAATGTTGTATTAACATCATTTAAAATCGAATTAAGATTGTTTGTGTGGGTGTTGGGTGTCCGCCTATCGCCGCCCAGGTTGGGTAGCCCTAATAGGTGTTAAGATATGTATCACTCCCTTACCTACACCGTGTTAGATAACACCCGACCTGAGTCGATGTCTCTTCATAGCTTATATAGCCTTGCTATATTTCCTTTCGACGTCAAACTCATGCCATGGTTCTTACGCGCCACCTGATGATAATTAAAACGTTAACTGTTTCAAAAATACCCTTGAGGGTAATCAAATTGTAGCTCTATTCAAGAGGAATATCTATTTACGACCAGTAATTTCTTAAACACTCCTTCATTGAACTTGGTTTCAATATAATTTGCCATCTCGCATCAACCAGACTGACCAACAATCTAGTTCGCTATGTTAATTATTTCCCTTTTCGGCTGGACACATATCTGCAGCAAAGGACCTCAATGGCTCGGATCGCTGAAGAAGAAGAAGAAGACATACCGCCGCTTAAATCTAGGTCACAATACAGGCTTGTGATTAGACTGGCCTGGTCGATAGTTGACCTATAATCGCAAGACGTAGTTAATCGACGCAAACTATAAATAGTATTTATCTTTCAGTGAGAAATTATTCAGCAACATATATATATATATATATATATATATATATATATATATATATATATATATATATATATATATATATATATATATATATATATATATATATATATATATATAAGGCGATGTATGTATGTCTGTTCTTTATGAGTTCGCGAAAGGTCCATCCGATTGAGATGACATTTTCTACACGTCTTCTCATTCCAGTGCAAGCAACTGTCATAGTTTTTTTTTAGTGTACTATCAGTTATTATATTACTAAAATTTAATTTTGTAATTACATGACTGAACATAAGAAAATATAAAACAAGGGACATAACTTTTAGTAGCATTGTTATATCTTAAGTTAAGTCCCCTGGCCATACATACATACATACATACATACATACATACATACATACATACATACATACATATATACATACATACATACACACACACAGACAGACAGATCCCCGCCAGGGCCTGGGCGAAGCCGGGCCAGGTCAGACAGACAGTCGGGAACGGGAACTTATATGACTACTTATATGAATTAAATGAGATGCTCCCCACCAGGGACTGGGTGAAGCCGGGTCAGACAGACAGATCCCCGCCAGGGCCTGGGCGAAGCCGGGCCGGGTCAAACAGACAGACAGACAGTCGGGAACGGTAACTTATATGACTACTTATATGAATTAAATGAGATGCTCCCCATCAGGGTCTGGGCGAAGCCGGGCCGGGTCAGACAGACAGACAGACAGTTAGATAGATAGATAGATAGATAGATAGATAGATAGATAGATAGATAGATAGATAGATAGATAGATAGATAGATAGATAGATAGATAGATAGATAGATAGATAGATAGATAGATAGAACGAACGAACAAACTTTATTTTCAAAGGGTTAAGAATTGGGCACGCAGGCCCGTCTAAAATTCTGCCCTTCTATCACTCTCTTTCATACATTATTTCATTCACACATCATTCAAGGCTAACATAGAACAGCAACAATATAAAAGATATGCATTATAAAGGCATGGGCAAAAATGCGAACATCAAAACTACACGACACAGTAAAATTAGATAATGGTCTGACACTTGTTATTAGCCATGTGGAATATACTGGCCTACCAAAAGGGGACTGGCTGTTATACTAGGGTTTTGTTATTATTATTATTATTATCTCTATTATTAAGGGGGAAGATAATCCGTACTGAGATAGATAGATAGATAGATAGATAGATAGATAGATAGATAGATCCCCGCCAGGGCCTGGGCGAAGCCGGGCCGGGTCAGCTAATATATATATATATATATATATATATATATATATATATATATATATATATATATATATAGTGGCCCCTTTAGTCCCACTATGTACCATTAGACCCTCAGTGGTCCACCAAGGCCCACTGCCATTGTTAGTGGACGGTGAGTTACGTTAGGTAGTTGGTGACCGTCTCTTTACTTTAGCCAGACCAAGCACAGATAAATCTACACTTGATCTTAGCCAAAAGGCAGAGCACATAATTTTATAGGATCGCTTCCAATGGACCACAATTGTAGATCATAATCTGGACCACCGGAGAATGCTTTGAATACAGTTCGACTCAGACGTGGCTTCTCCGTCTCAAAGATATACTATCGCATCATTCAACAGAATCTTAGCTGCAGATCATTGTCTGGATCCCGAGAAAATGCATTTATACAATTAGAACCCTCCGTCTCCAAGATCTACTGTGATTGGCGATTCTAGTCCCCTCCGGTAGTATGGTTAATCGACTCAGTGATCTCCAGAAAGTATCCGTAGTTCTACCACGCAGTGATGATTATTCACTAACCCCTGATATTTTCATAAAGTGCGATTTTCTCTTTATAGAATTTTCCATGCACCTTCAGGCAATTATGTGATATTTCTCTGGACAGTGAAGTTCATTAAACTCTCGCTATACTTCTGGTGAAACATGGGACTATCGTAACGTGTCTTTGACGTGGAGAAATCCACAAACACATTAAAATATGCTTCACCCACCCGAATGGGGCTAGATCATAGTGGGGAATAATTTGACCCTTCTGATGCCCAATTCTGTTTTGTCACATAGGCCCATACCCAGACACAAGTACGGTATCAAACTATTGTTTTGAAGTGGCCTCAGAACGGGCAACCCCCAATTCGGTATTATTTTGAAATGTCCACTCTGGGAGAATTCTTCTATTTTCACAACTCCCTGTGGAAACATGGGGTGTGTTTTCTTGACCTATAGAAATGATAGTACACCAGCGCTACTTTAAAGATGTGTACTGTCAACTGTGGTCTCGCCTCTGCATTAACAGAGATTTTGGGTATTTCCCAGTGCGAAAACTAGCTTTTTAGAAACTTTTCCCCACTTACCCTAAGGGAAACAAAGCTTAGAATCAGGTCGGGATCCAACCTGGGAATCATCAACTCGGTTGGGTTGATCGCCGTCAATCAATCAACTATGTCTTCTCCTCAGAGGTCTGAATGAGATACTAGAGGCAATACCTAATAAGTCAGACGGAGAATTACTGTAAAGTGTCTTTGACGGGGATAAATCCACACACACACACACACACACACACACACACACATATATATATATATATATATATATATATATATATATATATATATATATATATATATATATATATATATATATATATATATCAAAATATTCTTTACCCAACCGAATGGGACCCTGATCATAGTGGGGAATTACTTGACCCATCTGATGTCCAATTCTGTTTTGTCACATTATGCAATGGTTGAAACCATCGAAAACCTCCACTTTCAGTGTTTATCACATTCCCTGTACTCGCCAGATATAGCCCCAAGTGACTTCCACTTATTTGAAGAATTCAAAGAGTCATTGGCAGAAAAGACTTTTCGGTCCGATGAAGAGATACAGCAGATGGTGCTCGAGTGCTTACATACGTGACCAAGATAATTTTTCTCCGCAGAAATCCAAGCACTTTATGATGTAGGAGGACTTTATTGAACGCATGGTGACTACATCTAAATATGATACATTTGTTCTTTACTTGTTCAGAATGTATTTTATTTAAAATTATGTTTTTATTTGAATCCCCCTCGTATGATATGAATTGAATAAATGAATAATATTTTGACTAAGATACTTAAAACACTAGTCACAGTTATTCGAATGTGGAGCATTTGTTAGCCCCACGGTCATCTCAGGCTGAAAACGAAATTTTCTGTTTGCACAGCACTGCTAGAATTACCCCATTGTTAAGACTTCGCTATATTTGAGCAATCGGTTATTTTTCGTCGAATAAATCATACGAAACAGATTTTGAGAAATAGCCAAGGAGGCTGTTTAATGGCGTGTTGAGTGCACTGGGATTACATAAGACTGATTAGCTCTCTTTTCCACCTCCGCGGGCATATTTTCTGTTACTCGATGTGAAAATAGTCTTTCCTGTTTCCCTATGTAAGTTGCATGACAATCACATTGGAATTGATGAATGCAGTTTGATTTGATGTACGGAAACAATAGTTCTTTCACAGATGGGGTGGATATCGTGGTGGTTTTATTTCTGTTCTCTGGCTCAGCGGCAAAGAATGTTTGATGTTCTTTGCTAATGTAACGAGCAGAGCTCTCCCGTGTGTTGCCGGGGCCCATAAGGGAAGCAAAGAATAGCAACACTGCAGCCTGCCATGCATGTCGTAAGAGGCGACTAAGGAGGCTTGATGGTTCCGTCGCCCTGCTACTGAGTGAGTGCGTGGCGCGACACTGTTTCGTGTGAAATGCTTTTGAATCTGCCCGAGGTTTTTTGGAACGTGACTGCATGTTCGGAGCGATGGCAGCTGGCTATGTCCCAGAGTTGACCGGTTTTTGCCTTATGCAGAAATGCGTGGCTGCTGAGCTTCTGGTTGACTGCCACTGCCATCGACGATGAACTGTATTTCGTGGACTGTGTGGGTGAACATGTAGGAAACATCCAGATAGGAAAATGACTGCCGATTCCATCAGAGATAAACTGGGTGTTTCGTGGGGGGCTATTGTGTTGACATTCTGGCGGCAGCATTATGCACAGTGTATCTGTGCGGGCTGTTGTTTGTCGAGACTCCTGTCTTTTCCACTTTTCACATTGGGCAGTGGGGAGCGTTTTGTGTGATATTCACTGGCACAGGAACGGAGCATAATGGGGACCACCCGTTGCTGTGAAGTTGGAACTGCGACTAACTAACTAACTAACTAACTAACTAACTAACTAACTAACGAGCAGAGAGAATATCTCGCCTTTAATTCCCAGAACATTCCATTGTTCCCATATTTCGTTGCATCAATATGGTAGCCCAGGTCAGTTTGTAAACCCCCCCCCCCCCCCCCCCCGCCCCTTTTCTCAACACTTTTAGCTTCGGTGTATATTCAAACCCATGACCACCAGCCTTCCAGTCAATAGTGCAGCAACATCACTACCGTGGTTCCCGCTTTTCGAAGACCATACAGGCTACATGTGTGAATGTCGATGTTAATTCAGTGGACATAAGACTTGAGTTGAGTTGAGTCCAGAACCGACATCACAGCACTCGAGACATTAACATATTTGCCCCGCCCTCATCTTCAACAATCGGCGAAGAGTCCCAATGCCAATGGTGCCTGTTGCAGTCTGATTATGTATCCGTTTGGCCTTTTCTAGGAGAACTGAGTGTTGGTGACTTCCCGCCGCACCATTTTCTCCAGACAATGATGGTGCATCACTACACACATAATCTCAAAGGGCCATGACCACATCTGGTTTATCGTGCACCAATACCCTACCGAGTGGTGTAGATCCAGACAATTTGTCCCACTGCTCGTTTCCCAACACACCAGTTTCCCCTCGGGAAAAGACCCAACTTGTGCTCCTTATCTTTGAATTTTTAATTGAATTTTGGTAGGGATTAAGACACATGTTTTTTGGAGGCGGGGGAAAATTTATATAATTTGTTTTTGGAAATACAAAAGGCAAAGACAGATTTACGAAGGCTTTGGCCATTTTGTTACTTGTGATTGTGATCTAGTTAAGTTTACCGACTTTTTCTCTTTGGGGGAGGGGGGGGGGGGGATTGATTCATTCCATTCTGCTTGTGCATATTAAACAGACATATGGGGAATGACAAAAATAATTATTAATAAACTGAAAACAGTCACTAACCGGTCTAAAATGGTATGACAAAGTCACAAATGTGAAACTTCTGGGGAGAAGTAGACACATTCAGCGATTCAAGAGACGAGAAACAGACTCTGTGCTGGATAGGAAACACAATGAGGGAATTAATAATGGTAATAGTACACCCAGAAAGTTTTTCTTCTGGATTGTACCCAGCAAACGCAAATAGTCAGAGACCTAGAAACACGCGGATAAGAGAATTAGAGAAAGATAAAATAAGATGGGGAAAGTGTTCGGCTGAGATGCACTACCAATACTATTTTACTACTAACCACTATAGCTTGCGTGCATGGCTACTCCGGAAAGAAGGCGAGCAATGGCTCAGGCTGATATACTGAATGCCCTCAAAAGAGCAGGGACACTAAACAAAACAAGCGATGATAACGAATGTGCAACCTTGACAAGAATGGAAGATTCTATGTAAATTGGGATAATCTGGTGACTAAATAAAAATATTGTGAGGACATGGAGGAAGCTGCAATAGATAGCCATAGAACGGCTTGATATTAATTGGTTTAGGGTTTATGATATAGTTAGTTGCATTTTCTACACATGACATTTGCAGTCAACACCCGCATTTTTTGCTGTTGTTGATGTCTTGGCAGTTTACGTTCAGTAGTTGCCATTGCTTTCTGAACGTCCGGCACCCATACCATTTCGTAAAATACCAGAGCAACACAGTCTGCTGCCAAATCGCGCGCAGATTTGTTTCGAATGCGGGTATGCGGGAACTTAGACCAGGTGATAATGAAGGCCAAGAGGGATTTTGCTGCGATGCCGGTGATAGCGGCAGCAAACTGTGAGCAGCGCCATCTATGTCTTCTATACGAGGGGCTGGACATGTGTGTTGCGATTGCGGTCCAGACTCTCAGCCGTAAGCAGATAGACTGATTGATTGATTGATTTAGGAACCGACATCACAGCATTCGGGGCATTCCCATAAGCGCTTCGTCCCCATCCTCAGCAGCCAGCGAAGAGTTCCAACACTAATAGTTCCAGTAGCAATCTGATTATATGTCCGTCTCGTCTTTCCTCTTAGCTTCGAGCGTCGGCCAGATCCCCTCGTCACACCTCGCTGCCTCATATAGATAGAAAGATATTGATCCTCTCAGTGATTGATTATGGACTAGGACTGCTCACTGTCTCAAAGAGTCAGCGGTGAAATTAGAGCGCATACAGCATGAAGCTATGTGGGTCATTATGGGATGCACCAGAGACACTCCAGTAGTGTGTATGCGTTACATCCTTGGCCTGCCTACTGTTGCTGGTGGGCACAAGGTGATGCAAGCGAAGGCATACCTCAGAGTAGCTGCAGACACAGATCATCCATTGCATGAGGCGCTGGACGTAGTTAAGGGTCAGAGACTGATAAGAGGGAAATCATGGATGGCTCAGGCGGAGGATACGATCAGACAGGTGTGCCCCTTGGAGAACATCGGGCGAGGAGAGGGGTGGGTCAGAGTGCCAGCCGTGCAGTCAGACTTGTGCAGAGTTATAATCACATTGAGCCGGGAGTGCAGGGAATGGCCAGCAGAGGCCACGGAAGTGGAAATTCAGCAACTAATTCAGGAAAATTCTCACCCGGGTGATGTGATTATCTACACGGATGGGTTGGTGTTGAGAGGTAGGAGAAGTGCCTGGGGGTTCTTGGCAAAAACTAATGGTCGGCGTTTGGTGCAGGAGAACCTGGCGTATGATGACACTACATCTAGCTTAAGAATGGAGGTGGAGGCGGTCAGTGCAGCTTTCCGCTGGATAGAAAACACGATACATACACATATTGTGGTTGTAACTGACTCAGAAAGCATGCTGAGAAGGGCGAGAACAGGCAAGCTTCGTGCAAAGTGGCTTGCTTCGCTTCGGAGGTCACAGGTAGCAAGCATCACCTGGATCTTTTCTCCTGGGCATGCCGGTGTGCGGGGGAATGAACAGGCGGACAGATTGGCTGGCTCGGCAGAATTTGGTGGAGTATTGACTATAGCACGTTCAATAACTGTTCGCGGCATATACACAGCATTTACTGTACCCTTTCCTTCTACAAACCCGCATTGTTCTTCCCCTATTTCAGGTTGTATCTTCTTCCTCACTCTTTGCATGATAATTCTTAGCAAAATCTTTGTGATGTGACTCATTGTTCTATTATTAGGACATAAATACTTAATAGTAGGTCGGTAACGTAAACAAACATGGATGCCTGGTAACAGTAAGTGTACAGAAACGAAAGTTAACAATTCTTGAACTCGCCTGGGGACAGAATTATTTGTAGGGATCGTTATTTGTATTGGGGATACCTTCTTCTTCTTCTTCAGCGTTCCGAGCCATTGAGGTTCTTTGCTGCAGATACAATCCGTCTCCATTCGTCTCTCTGGTTGACCTTCTCTTGCCAGTCGTTGATTCCAAGAAGTGCTTGTTGTAGGTCTGTATATAATATATATTATCTCTCCACCGTCTTCTTGGTCTTTGGTATTGGGGATACCTGTTCTGAAAAATTATTCTTGATATTTAAACAGGACTAACGTAATGTAACAATAAAACGGGATGCCAAAAGAACGGACAGAAATAAGAAGAGAGGATTCATTAAAAAAATACGGAGAATTCGGCAGAATTAAACTCGCAACAGTGAACATTCCTATTTAAATTAACCACCTTCTTAGACTTCTTAATGGCTCAAACTAAAATTGACTAGTGAGCAGACGCTGTGACATGTTTGTTACTTCTCGCAATTCGATTGCGAATATAACTTTTCTCTATTCACAATTCCATTGCGAATATAATATTGCGAATAGAGACTCCCTTATGCTAACTTCCGCCATTCTAGAGAAAATGGCGGCCTCCAGGGTCGGATATTGCCTACAAAAATCTCTCGCAGTGTGGTGATGTTGGATGTTCATCTACAACATTCCCACTGGATGTGATATACTCTGTGGAATAAATATAGTAGGTAGTGCAATACTATTTCTCTGGTAAACACAATTTTGGATAGAGCTGACAAAATTAAAACCACAGCAAGTTTAGGAGTCGTTTCCACTTCAGTTTCTTCTTATACTTATATTCAAAACAATGTTTTCCCGTAGTGAATTTGAATAACGAAGACACAAACAATAGATTGCACGATTTATTGCCTGGCATATTTCGCTGCATCTCGTCAGGTACATACTGCAGAAATCACACAACTTACGTGAATTAACTAGATAAATCCTTCAAGTTGAAATATACACATATTCGCACGGAAGTGTCTATTCCGCGACAGCTCGGAATAAACTACTCTGTCTATTCCGCGCCAGCTCGGAATAAACTACTCCGTCTATTCCGAGCCAGCTCGGTATAAACTACTAAACTACTCCGTTTATTCAGAGCTAAACTATCACGTGATTTTTCCCGGTCCCGGAAATCCCGGGTGGTCGTGCCTAGTCACGTGACTTAACGTATGTGACGTCATCGGAACATGAGCGTGGCTATGTTATATACTTTTGTCGATTCAAGATCATATCCTCAGTAGCACAGTGGTTAGTGTCTCTGCCTAATAAGTGGGAGCTGTTGGTTCGATTCCCTGCTGGACACTTTTTTTTTTTTAATATTTCAGCAATTAATTGGGTGCAAGCGACTTTTTAATAAAAAAAAATATTAGGAACTATGATTACGAACAGATGTTTTGTCACTTATGTTATCTTATTTATATTATATAAAAGTTATCACTTTTTTATGTCTTTCAACACATCTTTCTCATATCTCTGTCTCTCACACTAGCCTCTCTTTTCAACCTGCTTCACATATACCAGGTTTTGCTGCACTTTATGTGCGTAGCATTTCCTTGTTTATTTGTTAATTCATCAGGCTAGTAAGTCGGAAGCCTGGTGTTTGAATTGCCTAATCATGTCTTTCTGAGGCGACGCATATTACTGTCAGCTTGGGTTAGGGTTAGGGTTAGGCCTAGGGTTTTCTTGCCATTTGAATTTCCTGAACAACTGTCTCCGGCTCAAGGTTACACCTAAAGGCTTCCGGAGCAATATTCATCTCTCGTTGGGCAAACTGGTTCCTGCTGAGACACGGCTCTTCAATCGCCTGGCACAGGAGCAGTCTGTCAAGTACATGAACTGGCAGTGACTGTGCATCAACGACATATCTCCGAACTGAAGGACACCAAGCACAACCTGTACCGGACTCTGCATCTACTGACGTTCAACAACCAGCTTGCTTTCCATTTGATCACCTCCATCATTCAACATTATAACGTTTCTTGACAGGATTTTCCAACCTCTAGTTGCGAATCTCCCGTCATACATCAAGGATACAACGCATGCGTTACTCTCATTCAACTCCCTCCAACTGACTCCTGGGAACACATACAGACTATTCCTAATGGATGTATGTTCCCTCTATACCTCCATTCCTCACGCAGATGGCCTCAGGGCGCTACAGTTCTTTCTGGATCAACGCACAGATCAAGCCATCCCTACTCGCTCACTTGTGAGACTCGCTGAATTGGTCCTCTTCAATTCCTTTGAATTCAATGGCCACTACTTTGAACAAATCAGCGGTGTCGCCATGGGCATGAAAATGGGACCCAGCTACGCATGTTTATTTATGGGACATCTGGAACACCAGATTGAACTCAGCTATGATGGTCTTCTCCCTTCTTTTTACCGACGCTACATCGATGACGGCATAGGTCTCACTGACATGGCAGAGGCGGAACTGAACCGCTTCATCAATTATGTCAATGACTTCCATCAATCGATCAAATTCACCACAGAAATTTCCACCACCTCTGTCAATTTCCTTGACACCACTATTAAATTAAACCCTACAGGCCTCACGACCTCTGTGTACTACAAACCTACTGATGCTCACGGTTTCCTCCTGTACAGCTCATCCCACCCCAAAAGCTGCAAAGATTCCATCCCATATTCCCAGCTACTTCGTCTTCGTCGTATCTGTCAGGATAATAATGACTTCCTCGAGAGAGCCCATGAAATGCTAGACTTTTTCCGCAAACGGTCCTACCCAGAGGTCCACAGGGGGGGGGGGGAGAGAGAAAAGAGAGGGTTGCCAGATAGTTGAGCGTTGACCCAAGTCAGTTCAAAGTTTAAATAATGGCAGTTACCATAATTTACGCGCGTCCAGACCGAACATAAAATGGGTAAATGACACCGTAAGAAAAGTAAAATCTAGAAAGTATTCAAAATATCCGACTCCAAATGAAAAGTATCTAGAATTGCATCCATCATCCAAACGTCAGAAAACGGTATCCAGATGCCGGCAAAAACCTCTAGATCTGAATATAAAATATCTAGAATGGCAACTATGATGAGGACATCAATAGCAGGAAATAGTAGGTCGGTAATGTAAACAAAGATGGAAGCCTGTAAACAGTAAGAGTACAGAAACGCAAGTTAACAATTCTTTAACTTGCATGGGGACACAATTATTTTTATTGGGGATACCAATCTGGAAAATTATTCTTGATATTTAAACAGCTTCATACTTCAGCTCGGTATAAACTACTCCGTTTATTCCGAGCCAGCTCGGTATAAACTACTCTGTCTATTCCGAGCCAGCGCGGTATAAACTACTCTGTCTATTCCGAGCTATCGCGGTATAAACTCTCCCTATTCGCACAGTAATGTCACTTATCTACCACGGTAATTTTAAGCTGACTAACATGTCTTTCTGTTTGCACAATTCTGGCTTGCGTTGATAGATCATAATTGCTTCTGCAAATTTTAACAAGTATTTTGTGTGTTAAACAACACGCGAAAGGCAGTGTTTCTGTCCACAACATGGCCACTGTCGACGATGTGCCTACCTATTGAAGACGCCGGGAGCTTCCGGTGTGTCGGCTCCACGAGGCTAGCATCTCCTGTGTGTTGTATCTTGTTGACCCATTGAGGTATGTGTTCTAACACCCGTTTGTTAAGCTGTCTCTCAGTTCTACCAATGTAAACGGCCTGGCATCTACATGTGAATTGGTAAATACAATTGTTTGTGGCGTACAGAGGAACAGGCTCTTTGACTGCTGGTGTAGGAATCGGTACAGTTTTAAATCTAATGACTGGAGTTGCTGCACAGAATGTTCGGCCTACTGCTGTAGTAAGCTGGTCTTGTAGACGTTGCATTACGTCATCCCCTCAAAAGGTTAGCTGGATGAATACCTTGAGTTTAGGGACTGTAGTTACGTCTGCTTTGGGTTTGGGATGTTGGCAGTGGCACTTTATAAATCCTGTGGAGTACCCATTCAGGTTTAAGACATTCTTCAGCGTTTCACATTCCTCTGTCAGTGTGTCCTGGGTGCATATCTTTCTAGCACGGTCAAACAAGGTCCGTACTAAGCCCCGTTTGTACTGGACAGGTGTGAAGCTTTGAAAATTTAGGTATTGGCCAGTCCATGTTCCTTTGCGATACACCGATCTTTGAATTGTGCCGTCTGCTCTACGTCTCATTAGAATATCTAGGAACGGCAACGCTTCGTTGTGTTCGTGTTCCATAGATAGAGAGATGTTTTTATGCGTCTTGTTCATTGTGACCTGAAACGATGTTGCTTGTAGCTCGTCTGTGGTGATAATTAGTATATCGTCCACATAACGACGGTAAAAGGCCAAGTTGTTGATGTCTGAGGATCTCTTTTCTTCTAAATGTGCCATGAAGCTGTCCGCTAGAATAGGACCAAGAGGACTCCCCATGGCCACTCCGCCACAAACAATTGTATTTACCAATTCACATGTAGATGCCAGGCCGTTTACATTGGTAGAACTGAGAGACAGCTTAACAAACGGGTGTTAGAACACATACTTCAATGGGTCAACAAGATACAACACACAGGAGATGCTAGCCTCGTGGAGCCGACACACCGGAAGCTCCCGGCGTCTTCAATAGGTAGGCACATCGTCGACAGTGGCCATGTTGTGGACAGAAACACTGCCTTTCGCGTGTTGTTTAACACACAAAATACTCGCTTGTTAAAATTTGCAGAAGCAATTATGATCAATCAATGCAAGCCAGAATTGTGCAAACAGAAAGACATGTTAGTCAGCTTAAAATTACCGTGGTAGATAAGTGACATTACTGTGCGAAATTGTGTATATTTCAACTTGTAGGATTTATGTAGTTAAATTCACGTAAGTTGTGTGATTTCTGCAGTATGTACCTGACGAGATGCAGCGAAATATGCCAGGCAATAAATCGTGCAATCTATTCTTCTTATATATTCACAAAGGTACATCTTTGCAGAAAATTTTGTTTTTATCCACAACTAAAGCAAGTTTAGCGATGAAATTTTCCAAATGTATGTAAACTTGGATGCAGAATTCGAAAATCCATCTAAAATTTATGGTTTTCTATTAAAAGCACCTGAAAAAAAATTGGTACTTCAATTTTAATTCACCGCAACAGACGTCACGAGGCTATATATCCCTTATAGCTTCATTTGCATCGGTCCGGCAATCACTTTCCGGTTAAGTGTTTGGTGGACTGCTGGACCGATCGATGGATGTTTTGTTAGTTTTGGGCCTATAGGGCCCTCACTGTCGTTGGTGGCGCGGTATATCACTTCCGTTTTAAGTTTGGGTCGCGGCACGGTCAAATTCGCTATATATAGTATAGTATAGTATAGTAGTACCACACAGCAAAATAATCTTGCTTCTCTGCCTACCCATATCATGTCTAGTATTACTGGTGGGCTGATTTTATACAACCCCAATAACACAATGCATTGGACGATTTGATCCTGTAAATTGTATAATACATTGTATAACAATCAACCTTACTGACCCAGGGGCTGAATGGTTAAGAGTAGAACGGAGCACTTATGAGTTACACCGTGTGCCGTGATGTTGATCCATCAACTAAACTAAACTAAACCTTATTTCATAGGGAACAATTTGAGTGAAGCCTCGTATTTGTAGACCTTCCTATTCCGCATACCTCATGTGACATATCGCAAGTACTATACCTACCCCTCTCTCCCTATCTCTCACTCTCTCCTTTGTCGTATACACAATACACTTGTATGTATACTATTTTTTCTTGAAGGACTTGTTCATTGGTCTTTCTGGCTGTCCATGGTATTCTTTGCATTTTCCTCAGAAACTACATTTCTACAACCATCAGATGTTTTTCAGCTTGACTGCTCATTGTCCAAGCTTCACATCTATATAAAAGTACAGGTTCTATGTAGCACCTCAATACTCTTTTTCTCGTTTCAATTGACATCTTTTTATTGGTCAGTATGTTTTCCATCTTGCTAAAGGCTACTTTTGCCATGGTGATTTTTGTTCTAATCTCTTCAAGGCATCTCCCATCTGATGCTATTTATTACTGTTCCAAGATAATTGTACCTATTCACTTGTTGAAGAATATTCCCATTTACTTGTATATTACATTGGGGTATTTTGTTCTTCCTAGTGACGACCATAATCTGTTTCTTTTTACAATTTAATTCTAACCCTAGTTGTTCACTGTGTGTAACAACTGCATCTACTAAATGTTGCAGATCCTGTTCATTGTCTGCAATCAAGATTGTATCATCTGCATATCTAATATTATTGATGCATCGTCCCCCCATGTTGATTCTTTCCATATCTTCAATATTTCTGAAAATACTTTCACTGTACAGGGAAAATAGATCTGGAGACATTACACATCCCTGTCTCACACCTCTCTTAATAGGCTGATATTGGCCTACTTCATTATCAACTCTTATGGCAGCTTGTTGTTTCCAATATATGTTTTTTACAAGTCTAAGGTCTTTTCCATCAATTTGTTGATCTTCAAGCATCCTTATCATGTCGACAATCATGTTGTGTTGACTCATCGATAATCAGACAAAATCACGAGATATGAAAATAATACTTGTTGCCAAGAGGCTATTATATAAGTCAACGGGGGTTATGACGTAGATGATAGACAATAAACAACAATGTGGCTCGCTCGCACAATAGTCTGGCAGATGCTGAGATTAATGCTTTAGTACAGCTTGTGATGGTAGCTGACATATATAAATTATTTCTGAGGATACACATCCAAACAAACTTCCACAGCCAGCTGAGTCACCCACACTTTACTAGTTGATACTGTCCAAGTATGTAAACTACTTGTTGTAAATATGTCCCTTGCATCTAACGTGTAACCTCTCTAACTTGTATGACTGGTTGCTCTTGTATGACTTCTCGCTAAGCTGGATGACTTGTCACTAAGCTCGATGACTTATTGAGCTGGAGGACTTGTCACTAAGCTGGATGACTTGTCGCTAAGCTGAATGACTTGTCACTAAGCTGGATGACTTGTCACTAAGCTGGATGACTTGTCACTAAGCTGGATGACTTGTCGCTATGCTGGATAACTTGTCGCTAAGCTGGATGACTTGTCGCTAAGCTGGATGACTTGTCGCTAAGCTGGATGACTTTTCACTATGCTGGATGACTTGTCGCTATGCTGGATGACTTGTCGCTAAGCTGGATGACTTGTCGCTAAGCTGAATGACTTGTCACTAAGCTGGATGACTTTTCGCTAAGCTGGATGACTTTTCGCTAAGCTGGATGACTTTTCGCTAAGCTGGATGACTTTTCGCTAAGCTGGATGACTTGTCGCTAAGCTGGATGACTTGTCGCTAAGCTGGATGACTTGTCGCTAAGCTGGATGACTTGTCGCTAAGCTGGATGACTTGTCGTCGCTAAGCTGGTTGACTTTTCGTCGCAAAGCTGGATGACTTGTCGCTAAGCTGGATGACTTGTCTCTAAGCTGGATGACTTGTATCTAAGCTGGATGACTTGTCGCTAAGCTGGATTACTTGTCGCTAAGCTGGATGACATTTCGCTAAGCTGGATGACTTGTCGCTAAGCTGGATGACTTGTCGCTAAGCTGGATGACTTGTCGCTAAGCTGGATGACTTGTCGCTAAGCTGGATGACTTTTCGCTAAGCTGGATGACTTTTCGCTAAGCTGGATGACTTGTCGCTAAGCTGGATGACTTGTCGCTAAGCTGGATGACTTGTCGCTAAGCTGGATGACTTGTCGCTAAGCTGGATGACTTGTCGCTATGCTGGATGACTTGTCGCTAAGCTGGATGACTTGTCGCTAAGCTGGATGACTTGTCGCTAAGCTGGATGACTTGTCAAGCTGGATGACTTGTCGCTAAGCTGGAATACTTGTCGCTAAGCTGGATGACTTGTCGCTAAGCTGGATGACTTGTCACTAAGCTGGATGACTTGTCGCTAAGCTGGATGACTTGTCGCTAAGCTGGATGACTTTTCGCTAAGCTGGATGACTTTTCGCTATGCTGGATGACTTTTCGCTATGCTGGATGGCTTGTCGCTATGCTGGATGGCTTGTCGCTATGCTGGATGGCTTGTCGCTAAGCTGGATGACTTGTCGCTAAGCTGGATGACTTGTCGCTAAGCTGGATGACTTGTCGCTAAGCTGGATGACTTGTTGCTAAGCTGGTTGACTTGTCGTTGCTAAGCTGGTTGACTTGTCGTTGCTAAGCTGGATGACTTGTCTCTAAGCTGGATGACTTGTCGCTAAGCTGGATGACTTGTCGCTAAGCTGGATGACTTGTCGCTAAGCTGGGTGACTTGTCGCTATGCTGGATGACTTGTCGCTAAGCTGGATGACTTGTCGCTAAGCTGGATGACTTGTCGCTAAGCTGGATGACTTGTCGCTATGCTGGATGACTTGTCGCTAAGCTGGATGACTTGTCGCTAAGCTGGATGACTTGTCGCTAAGCTGGATGACTTGTCAAGCTGGATGACTTGTCGCTAAGCTGGAATACTTGTCGCTAAGCTGGATGACTTGTCGCTAAGCTGGATGACTTGTCACTAAGCTGGATGACTTGTCGCTAAGCTGGATGACTTGTCGCTAAGCTGGATGACTTATCGCTAAGCTGGATGACTTGTCGCTAAGCTGGATGACTTTTCGCTATGCTGGATGACTTTTCGCTATGCTGGATGGCTTGTCGCTATGCTGGATGGCTTGTCGCTATGCTGGATGGCTTGTCGCTAAGCTGGATGACTTGTCGCTAAGCTGGATGACTTGTCGCTAAGCTGGATGACTTGTCGCTAAGCTGGATGACTTGTCGCTAAGCTGGTTGACTTGTCGTTGCTAAGCTGGTTGACTTGTCGTTGCTAAGCTGGATGACTTGTCTCTAAGCTGGATGACTTGTCGCTAAGCTGGATGACTTGTCGCTAAGCTGGATGACTTGTCGCTAAGCTGGGTGACTTGTCGCTATGCTGGATGACTTGTCGCTAAGCTGGATGACTTGTCGCTAAGCTGGATGACTTGTCGCTAAGCTGGATGACTTGTCGCTAATTTGGATGACTTGTCGCTAAGCTGGATGACTTGTCGCTAAGCTGGATGACTTTTCGCTAAGCTGGATGACTTTTCGCTAAGCTGGATGACTTATTGAGCTGTTTCTTCTTCTGCGTTCATCCAGAGTTTTTTTCCGGACGTGATTGCGTTGTGCCTGTTTACAGCAGAGCTGTGTTCTTGCGCCGTTTGGCCAACACACCCGACTTCTGCGGGCATTTGTTGACCAGGTTAACCTTCCCTGGGGTTTCTTAGGACGTTTGACTCACTGTTGTGGTGTTATCCCTCATCCCAGCTGGCCCATATAGAACAGCCAAGGACATCCTGGTCAGCTCTCAAGGGAAGGCACGGGCAGACCATGGGCATTCCCTGCCATCCAAGGAAGCTTCCATACTTGCAGAGCCATCACACAGCGCTCTGGTACTGGGCTCACCCAAGGAATCGTCACGTCCTGCACATGGCTGCTTAGCCTCACTTCCATATATTTGGCCTTGCGTTCACAATAGGCTGTTCTTCCGGAAACCAGAAGAATGCAGTGTGCAGATGACATCCACACAGTGAGCTTTCGATTCAGACTTTCCACGTAATGGATTTGCTATCCAAGCAATAATCCATTTTGTGCCACTAGGACACTTTTTCCACCTGTTATGAAACCCACACAGTGAGCTTTCGATTGGGACTTTCCACATAATGGATTTGCTATCCAAGCAATAATCCATTTTGTGTCACTAGGACACCTTTTATGAAACCCACACAGTGAGCTTTCGATTCAGACTTTCCACGTAATGGATTTGCTATCCAAGCAATAATCCATTTCGTGCCACTAGGACACTTTTTCCACCCTTTATGAAGCCCACACAGTGAGCTTTCGATTCGGACTTTCCACGTAATGTATTTGCTATCCAAGCAATATTCCATTTCATGCCTCTGGAACGCTTTTGTAACCAACATACCTGTGGTATAAAGTGTGGCAGTCTAAATACATCTTCATGCCCCTTTAGATGTCAACCTGAATGTAGTTAAAGTAAGCTGCGGTCAACTTGAGCTTGTTGATATCTCCATAGAGCTTGTCCTCAAATGAAGCAGGTGTGGGCCAAAATATCTTTCTCTGTTCTGCATATATTGGGCACTCCTGCAGCAAATGTTTAGCTGTCATTTTACCAGTTCCACAATTACATTCATCAGTATCTCCTATTTTTAGTTTATTGAACAAGTGGTATTTCAGCCTGTTATGTCCTGTGCGGTGTCTGAAGATTACTACTTGTTCTTTTCGGTCGAGTTTGTAATATGCATCATCCTTCTGGTGGCCTGGATGCTCTGATTCCCATTTGGTTCTATAAGTGCTTTTTATAAACCTCTTTGCCTCATTATAGATTATGTCTATGTCAGGCTATGGTAGTCGTCCGCCCTCTTTTGCTAGTCTGTCAGCCTCTTCATTTTCAGGTATACTGCAATGTGAGGGGATCCACTGTATTACAACTTTTTTGGATTTCTGGCATAGACCATGGAGTGCTGCTCTTAGGTCAGCTTGTTCTGTGCTGTTTTTGCTCTTCAGTATTGAGACAGCTGACTTTGCATCTGTGAAGATAGCTATTTGCTTCACTATATTTTCCTCCATCAAGAGCATCTCTGCTGCAGTTTTCAAAGCCTCTACCTCCGCTTTGAAGTTACTTGAAAATGTTCCAGTTGCCACTGACTATTTTTTTTCTACTCCAGTTTTTAAATTTAGGAGAATTCCTCCTCCTCCATTTTCTATTGAATTTTTGGCTGATCAATCTATACATGGGTCCAATTGCTGCTTGGGTAATGTTCTTTTATGTAGTTTAGGGTTATTTTTCTTCTTTCGTTTTCATTCTGAATGTTCTTTTTCTCAATACCAGGAATGTTTTCTATCATCTCAGGCAGTTGCTGCTGTCTCCAAGCTGGGAACTTGTCTGCATTGTAAATAGGTTTGACTGTTGATATGTTAAGTATAGGATCTGCCCTAATCTTTCGTTTTTGCAGTTTCTACAAAGTTGCTACGCTTCAGTCTTCCCTTTCCAAAACCATTAAACCTGCTATACATAGGGTGGTCTGTCAATCTTCTAAATTTTTCAGCTTGTTGCTGAACTCTGCTATCTCTTCTATCCTGCATTAGTTGTAAACAAGTGATCTTTTCTAGTTCATTAACAGGCGTTGTCTTCAGGCTTCCAGTTATGATTCACATTCCTTGATTTTGGACTCTACTTATTTTGTTAAAGTTTGACTTAGCTGCTGTTGCCCAAGCTGCAATGCCATATTCCAGTACTGGCCTCACCCGTCCAGTATATAACTTCTTGAGAACTTTCTCATCTGCTCCTCATGTTGTACCAGCAAGCTTTTTCATGATTGCCATTCTTTGCCTTGCTCTTGTTCGATTTTTCTCAACCTGTGTCTTCCATGTCAGGCGACGATCAAAGGTGACTCCTAGATAGTTTGGATTTTCTTCATGGCGCAATATTTTTCCATTCATTAGCAGCTTAGGTTGCTGAGTTTTATTTGAGAGGGAAAACACTGCATGTTGTTTTTTTTTTCTTCCAGTTTTAGTCATTGGATCAACATCACGGCACACGGTTTAACCCATAAGTGCTCCGTTTTCCTCCTAACTCAAACCTGAGTCTGGAGAAACTCAGCTCAATGCACGAACTCCGTTGCATCGGTGAGGATCCTGAAATACTTTGGGTAGATTTTTAACTCGAAATTTTGCCCGGGCAGCGCCGTTAGGCTACTCTGTTTCGATTTCCAACTACCAAGGGATTTTTTACGTGCGCAACAATACACACGGGCATCCAATCTCACTACCCAGAGACCAGGGGAAATTTTATTACTGGAAGTCCAGGTGGATTTTTTAAATAAATCCTGGTCCTCACCGCGGCCTGAACCCGGGACCTCCAGCACTCGAGGCAGACACCATACCTTGAAACCACGCAGCAAGTTGTTTTCTCCTCACTTATCTTCACTAGCCATGATTTTGACCAGTCCTCTAGCGCTAATAAGTCTTGCTGTATTCTGCTGTTAGCTGTACTAATATATTCTTTAGATGTACATATGGCTTCCACACTTTAACAAATGCTTTTTCTAAATCTATCCAGACTGCTAGTGTGTGCTTTTTCTCTTGGAAGGCATCCTCTATTTCCTGAGCTATATAGGTTATTTGATCTTCAGTGGATCTGTACTTTCTGAATCCTGCTTGGTGTGGTGTTAAGAGTTGGTTTTCTTCCAGATGCCATGTTAGCCTGCCATTGATAGTGCGTTCCATTAATTTTCCTACACAACTAAGTAGACTGATAGGTCGATAACCATTTAGTTCTTCCAGGTCTTTTCCTTTCTTTGGGACTGGTATTAGTATAGCTTCCTTCCATGCCTGTGGGACTATTCCTCTCTTCCAGCTGTAATTTAGGACTGCTAGTAGTTTCTTTTTTGCTTTAGTGCCTAGTCCTATTAGCATTTCATTTGTGATTCCATCTTTCCTGGTGATTTCTTCTTTTTTAGGGTATTCATTGCCTGTTCCATTTCTTCCATTGTTAGATTTGCCATCATATATTCTGCTGCTGTCTCTGTATTACTATGGTGTATCTGTTTATCTTTGATTGCTTTCTTCTGTTCGGTTGTAATATCAATGTGGTTTGCACTGGCATAGTGTTCCATTAGTGCATTTGCAGCCTTTTTCCCAGTAAGCAAGGCATTTCCTTGTTTAATTGTTATTTGTTTGTTTCTAGGTCCTTCATTGTTCATGGCTTTCACTAGTTTCCATAGTTTGTTTTCGTCCCTGTCAAAGTTCAGGTTTTCTGTTTTTTCCCTCCAACAATCTCTTGTTGTTTGATATACTGTTATTTTATATTTTGCTGAGATGGCTTTGAGAGAGATGTTCGCTTCAGTTGTTTGTTCTCTCTCTGCTGTCTTCCTGGCATCTTCAACTTTGTCCTCTAAAATTTGTAGTTCTTCAGTCCAGTATGGTTTGTAATTTTTCCTCGCTTCTCTTGGAATAGACTGTGTGGCTGCCTGTATTATTGCTCTGTTTAGACTTTCCACCATTTGCTTCATGTTGCCATATCGTGTATTTATGTTTTCACAATATTTGTCTGTTAGTATGGCAAATCTGTCCCAATCTGCTCGTTTGTAATTCCAGCGGGGCAAAGGCTTTTGATCCTGAGGAACATACTCCATATTTATTACAAGCTTGGTTGGTCTGTGGTCTTCTTCTTCTTCTTCTTTTCGTTCATCCGGAGTGTTTTTTCAGATGTGATTGCGGTGTGTCTGTTATGCGCCCTTGGGCCGAAACCCGCAGGCCAACACATCGACTTTAGCGTGCTTTTTTGACCAGGTAGCATTCCTGGGAGACTCTCGCTTTTGTGGTGCCATCTGCAACCATGCTGGCCAAGGTTGAATGGTCGAAGACAACGGTCATCCCTCAAAGGAAGGCAGGGACAGTCCATAGCATTTTCCGCCATCCAAGGTTGCTTCCATAGTTGCAAGGCCGACACATAACGCCCTGGATCTGGGCTCACCGAGGGAGATCGTCACGTCCTGCTCATGGCTGCTTTAAATCCTCACTTCAATATATTGGTCACTTCGTTTCCCCGGGTCATTCCCGCACAAACCAGACAGGTTTGCAGACGGCATCCACTCAACGAGTTTTCGGACATGTGCTTGTCATTGCGCCCATCAGAGCTTTTCCAGGCACAACAGACATTCGGAAAACTACCCAGTCAGAGCTGTTCCGAACAAGAGCGGCATTCGGAAACTAGGTAGTCAGAGCTGTTCCTAGCACGAGAGACATTCGGACGAGACATTTCCCTCGGACGTAATTGCGTAGTGTCAATTTTTAGTTTGCCACCCGTAGGACGACACTTCTGACTTCAGCGGGCATTTTTTAATGAGGTTAGCCTTCCTCTGGCTTCGAGGCACGTTGGACTGTTGTGATGTCGCTAACATCTCAGCTGGTCAAGATAGAACGATGAACGACATCGTGGTTGGCCCTCAAGGGAAGGCAGGGGCAGACCATGAGCATTCCCTCGCTATCCAAGGAGGCTTCCATAATTGCAGAGCCGGCACATATTGCTCTGTGACTGGGCTCACCCGAGGAGTTGCCACGTCCTGCTCATGGCTGCTTTAGTTCCTCACTTCCATGTGTTGGGCAACTCGTTTGGAATTGGGAAACACTAAGATGATTGCATGCTGGATGGACTGAGACAGTGGTCATGTAGTTAGAAGAGGGGAATTGGGAAACACTAAGATGATTGCATGCTGGATGGACTGAGACAATGGTCATGTAGTTAGAAGAGGGGAATTGGGAAACACTGAGATGATTGCATGCTGGATGGACTGAGACAGTGGTCATGTAGTTAGAAGAGGGGAATTGGGAAACACTGAGATGATTGCATGCTGGATGGACTGAGACAGTGGTCATGTAGTTAGAAGAGAGGAACTGGGAAACACTGAGATGATTGCATGCTGGATGGACTGAGACAGTGGTCATGTAGTTAGAAGAGGGGAATTGGGAAACACTGAGATGATTGCATGCTGGATGGACTGAGACAGTGGTCATGTAGTTAGAAGAGGGGAATTGGGAAACACTGAGATGATTGCATGCTGGATGGACTGAGACAGTGGTCATGTAGTTAGAAGAGGGGAATTGGGAAACACTGAGATGATTGCATGCTGGATGGACTGAGACAATTGTCATGTAGTTAGAAGAGGGGAACTGGGAAACACTGAGATGATTGCATGCTGGATGGACTGAGAAAGTGGTCATGTAGTTAGAAGAGAGGAATTGGGAAACACTGAGATGATTGCATGCTGGATCGACTGAGACAGTGGTTATGTAGTTAGAAGAGGGGAACTGGGAAACACTGAGATGATTGCATGCTGGATGGACTGAGACAGTGGTCATGTAGTTAGAAGAGGGGAACTGGGAAACATTGAAATGATTGCATGCTGGATGGACTGAGACAGTGTCAGGGTGGGATATCAGCACATTTGAATCTGAGCACCAGGGACCGAGATCTATGGAGAGCTATAAATATTTATGCCAGCCGACCCTCTATGTCTATGCTGTCATATGACCACTCCTCCACCTCCCTCTTCCTCCTCCCTCCTCCATTTACCCAAGACAGACAGACAGATAGTCGGGAACGGGATCTTATATGACTACTTATATGATTTAAATGAGATGCTCTTCACCATGGGCTGGGCCGGGTCAGATAGATAGATAGACAGACAGTCGGGAACGGGAACTTATATGACTACTTATATGAATTAAATGAGATGCTCCCCACCAGGAGTTGGGCGATGCCGGGCCGGATCAGACAGACAGACAGATAGATAGTCGGGAACGGGAACTTATATGACTACTTATATGAATTAAATGAGATGCTCCCCATCAGGGTCTGGGCGAAGCCGGGCCGGGTCAGACAGACAGATAGATAGTCGGGAACGGGAGCTTATATGACTACTTATATAAATTATATGAATTAAATGAGATGCTCCCCACCAGGGCCCAGACCCTGGTGGGAGGAGCAAATGGATCACCATAGTCTGGTTAGAATGAGGCAGCGAGGAGTGACGAGGGGATCTGGCCGACGCTCGACGCTCAGAGGAAAGGCGAGACGGACATATAATTAGATTGCTACTGGAACTATTAGTGTTGGAACTCTTCGCTGGCTGCTGAGGATGGGGATGGAGTGCTTATGGGAATGTCCCGAATGCTGTGATGTTGGTTCCTAAATCAACCAATCAGTCAATCAATCCATGTGTAAAGACGTTTTTTATGGTGTTTAAACCAGGTGTTTCCAATTATCATATCATTGACATTTGTCCATTCTATTTGTTCTCCTCGTTCATTTTGTGTGCCTAAACCATAATTCCCCACTACATCCGCCATTTTTCCTTTTCATACTTTTGCATTGAAATCATAAGGATTTAATTATTTACTTTGGTGTGTTTCAGAAATACACGCCTGGTCTCCAAGTAGTCCTTACCTTTCCATACAAGAGCATTCACAGATCTCCTAGTATTCTAAACATAACATTTTATGTTCCATTTTATCAAGCAAATTCGAGTACCGCCGACGGGCCTGATGAAATCGCGGGTCAGATCCAGCCCACGGGCCATAGTTTGGTGCCCTGTCCTAGATCATACTTCAGCTTAGATTATACATGAGCACATTAATCATTCCTCTTCTCCATCTTTCGATCACTTGAAATTGATTGTCTATAGCTGCAATGTTTGATTACATATACACATCTGTTCAATACCTTGTATATTCATGAGGCTATTAATTATTTACTATTGTGTGTTTCAGAAACACAGTCTTGGTCTCCAAATAGTCCTTACCTCTCCATACAGGAGCTTTCACAAAAGTGGCCATATGACAGCATAGACATGAAGGTTGTGAAACAAGAACTATCGGATGTTCTGTGTGAGGACAGGAGTCACAGATTCAGTAAAATGGTAAACATAGCTGGAGGTAGCATCATTCAAGTAATGACAGAACACAGCAACTCAGAATAAATAATGGTTGAGAACAGTTGTAAGGCATCAGTAAAACATGAAAATTGTTGTCAAATGTCAGAAAATGTGTCTTCTGTGATTGATACAAACAATAAACTATCCCTAGCTATTGGGAATTGTCAGCTGCAAAATAAGGAAACACAAGAAAAACATACACAGAGCTTTGCACAATCTCCAAATGACAATTTTGATTATAGCTCTCAAAGAATTCACACAGGAGTCTTGCCTGATGTTTCTAGTCCAAATGTTTGTGTATACAGATATAAGAGAACACATAGTGAAGGGAAGTCAAACAAATGTAATGAATGGGATGGTCTTTTGGTTAAAGATGACCATCTACAGTGCAAAAAAAACGTAAATCACAAGAGAATACATACAGGAGAGAAACCTTACAAGTGTGATGTCTGTGGTGCTTCTTTTACTCGAGCTTATGATTTGAAGATCCACAAGAGAACACATACAGGAGAGAGACCTTACAGGTGTGATGATTGTGGTACTTCTTTTACTAAAGCTGGCCATCTGAAGATCCACAAGAGAAGACATACAGGAGAGAAACCTTTCAAGTGTGATATTTGTGGTGCTTCTTTTACTCAAGCTGGCCATCTGATGGGCCATAAGAGAACCCATACAGGAGAGAAACCTTACAAGTGTGATGTATGTGGTGCTTCTTTTACTGAAGCTGGCCGTCTGAAGATCCACAAGAGAACACATACAGGAGAGAAACCTTACAAGTGTGATATGTGTGATGCTTGTTTTACTGAAGCTGGTCACCTGAAGAACCACAAGAGAACACATACAGGAGAGAAACCTTATAAGTGTGATCATTGTGGTGTTTCTTTTACTCAAGCTGGCAATCTGACAGACCACAGGAGAATACATACAGGAGAGAAACCTTACAAGTGTGATGATTGTGGTGCTGCTTTTATGCGAGCTGGCCATCTGATGGACCATAAGAGAACACATACAGGAGAACATTACAAGTGTGATGTTTGTGGTGTTTCATTTACTCGAGCTGACACACTGAAGAACCATAAGAGAATACATACAGGAGAGAGACCTTACATGTGTGATGTGTGTGGTGCTTCTTTTACTCAAGCTGGCTCTCTGATGGGCCATAAGAGAACACACACAGGAGAGAAACCTTACAAGTGTGATATATGTGGTGTTTCTTTTACTCAAGCTGGCAGTCTGATAGACCACAGGAGAATACATACAGGAGAGAAACCTTACAAGTGTGATGATTGTGGTGCTGCTTTTATGCGAGCTGGCCTTCTGATGGACCATAAGAGAACGCATACAGGAGAACCTTACAAGTGTGATGTTTGTGGTGCTTCTTTTACTGAATCTGGCCATCTGAAGATCCACAAGAGAACACATACAGGTGTAAAACCTTACAAGTGTGATGTTTGTGGTGCTTCTTTTACTCGAGCTTATGATCTGAAGATCCACAAGAGAACACATACAGGAGAGAGACCTTACAGGTGTGATGATTGTGGTACTTCTTTTACTAAAGCTAGCCATCTGAAGGACCATCAGAGAACACATACAGGAGAAAAACCTTACAAGTGTGATGTTTGTGGTGCTTCATTTACTCGAGCTGGCTCTCTGATGGGCCATAAGAGAACACATACAGGAGAGAAACCTTTCAAGTGTGATGTTTGTGGTGCTTCTTTTACTCAAGCTGGCCATCTGATGAGCCATAAGAGAACACATACAGGAGAGAAACCTTACAAGTGTGATGTGTGTGGTGCTTCTTTTACTGAAGCTGGCCGTCTGAAGATCCACAAGAGAACACATACAGGAGAGAAACCTTACAAGTGTGATATGTGTGATGCTTGTTTTACTGAAGCTGGTCACCTGAAGAACCACAAGAGAACACATACAGGAGAGAAACCTTATAAGTGTGATCATTGTGGTGTTTCTTTTACTCAAGCTGGCAATCTGATAGACCACAGGAGAATACATACAGGAGAGAAACCTTACAAGTGTGATGATTGTGGTGCTGCTTTTATGCGAGCTGGCCATCTGATGGACCATAAGAGAACACATACAGGAGAACGTTACAAGTGTGATGTTTGTGGTGTTTCATTTACTCGAGCTGACACACTGAAGAACCATAAGAGAATACATACAGGAGAGAGACCTTACATGTGTGATGTGTGTGGTGCTTCTTTTACTCAAGCTGGCTCTTTGATGGGCCATAAGAGAACACATACAGGAGAGAAACCTTACAAGTGTGATGTATGTGGTGCTTCTTTTACTGAAGCTGGGCGTCTGAAGATGCACAAGAGAACACATACAGGAGAGAAACCTTACAAGTGTGATGTATGTGGTGTTTCATTTACTCGAGCTGACACACTGAAGAACCATAAGAAAAGACATACAGGAGAGAAACCTTACAAATGTGATGTTTGTGATGCTTGTTTTACTCAAGCTGGCAGTATGAAATACCACAAGGGAACACATACACGAGAGAAACCTTACAAGTGTGATGATTGCGGTGCTTCTTTTACTCAGACTTGTAATATAAAAAAACATATGAGATTGCATCATCATCATGAGCCCTGCCAACTACTATAGGTGTTCATGTATCTCCTCAGTCCCACTGATCTTTCCAGTCGTCGCCATGCTTTCCCATGCTTTTCTCTTCTCATCACAGTACTAAAGAATATTATTGTCTCTTTCTGATAGTTGTATATAATATTCTACTTTCATTAGCTTCTTCCAGGCAATCATTGTTAAGTTACTCTGGAAATCCAAGCCATTTGTAACAACCATCTCAGGAATCACATCTTTGCTGCTTCCAATAAAACAGAAGACATTTTATCAAATCCAACCAAATTTTACTTAGAACCTTAAGCCAGCAACCCTGGGAATTGGATGCAAAAGTGAGGAAAGAGATTCAATCACTTTTAGATAGTACATTCATCAATGAGGTGTCTGCACTGCTCATAAACCCCCAACTTTATGGCCTTCCTAAATTGCACCTAATCAGTATAAGCATGGCCTTGTATGGACCCTGTTTACTAGAATGATTTGCTATGATGTCACACTGAAAGAAGACCAGAAACTCTTAACCGTAATCTACAATCAAATTATTAGGGACGTTCATTTGAAACCCGTTCCAATGGCTTTATTACAAAAGCATGAAAGAAACATTAACAGGTGTGGTAGAATTAAACAAAGCATTCATTTTGAATGAATTATGCATCATGGGTTGGTCAGAAGAAGTCGCTGTAGGCATTCAGGCAAGCATCCCATTGCTTAAGTAGGCGGCGAATGCCGTCCGCAAAAAAGGATTGCGGTTGCTCACTGAACCAAGTGTTTACCGTGTTCATTACGTCTCCATCTGTGTTAAATCGTTGCCCCTTGAGAGATTTTTTTAGTGGTCCGAACAAATGAAAATCACATGGTGACATATCAGGACTATAGGCTGGATGTTGCAGAATTTCCCACTTCTTCCTTGCTAATGCTTCCTGCACAATCTTTGCGACATGCAAACGAGCATTATCTCATCTCTCATCTCATCATGTTCCTCTTGTACCTTGCGGTGTCGAGGTGAAGTATAAACTTTTGCGTGGTTACACACCCACTTCACACGCCAGTGATCCGGGACTTGTTTCCGGATCCGGTCAGGGGTATGCGCCACTGGTGAGCTCAAACGAGAGCGAAACTCGAGTACAGTGCTTCCATATTGACGTGGATAGGCCTTAGGCTCGTACCGGGATACTATCAGCGTTGCCAGTGGTTGGTTGTGCTCAATATTTAAATTTCAAATCCCGAAACAACCAAATAAACTAGAAATTGTTCTTCTTCTTCTTCTTCTTCTTCTGCGATCATCCGGAGTTTTTTTTTTTTGGATGTGCTTGCGTTGTGCCTGTTTACAGCAGAGCTGCGTTCTTGCGCCGTTAGGCCGACACATCCGACTTCTGCGGGCATTTGTTGACCGGGTTAACCTTCCCGGGGGTTTCTTAGGACGTTTGACTCTCACTGTTGTGGTGTTATCCCCCATCCCAGCTGGCCCATATAGAACAGCCAAAGATCCTGGTCAGCCCTCAAGGGAAGGCAGGGGCAGACCATGGGCATTCCCCGCTATCCAAGGAGGCTTCCATACTTGCAGAGCCGACACACAGCGCTCTGGTACTGGGCTCACCCAAGGAATCGTCACGTCCTGCACATGGCTGCTCAGCCTCACTTCCGTATATTGGGCCTTCCGTTCACCATAGGCTGTTCTTCCGGAAACCAGAAGTATGCAGTCTGCAGATGACATCCACACAGTGAGCTTTCGATTCGGACTTTCCATGTAATGGATTTGCTATCCAAGCAATATTCCATTTCGTGCCACTAGGACACTTTTCCACCTTTTATGAAGCCCACACAATGGGCTTTTGATTCGGACTTTCCACGTAATGGATTTGCTATCCAAGCAATATTCCATTTCATGCCTCTGGGTCTTCATGCACCTTTAAATGTCAACCTGTATGTAGTTAAAGTAAGCTGCAGTCAACTTGAGCTTGTTGATATATCCATAGAGCTTGTCCTCAAATGAAGCAGGTGTGGGCCAAAATATCTTTCTCTGTTCTGCATACGTTGGGCAATCCTGCAGCAAATGTTTTGCTGTCATTTTTCCAGTTCTACAATTACATTCATCGGTATCTCCTATCTTTAGTTTATTGAACAAGTGGTATTTCAGCCTGTTATGTCCTGTGCGGAGTCTGAAGATTGCTACTTGTTCTCTTCGGTCGAGTTTGTAATATGCATCATCCTTCTGATGGCCTGGATGCTCTGATTCCCATTTGGTTCTATAAGTGCTTATTATCAACCTCTTTGCCTCATTATAGGTTATGTCTATGTCAGGCTGTGGTAGTCGTCCGCCCTCTTTTGCCAGTCTGTCAGC
Organism: Cepaea hortensis; assembly: GCA_963921405.1. Lineage (NCBI taxonomy): Eukaryota > Metazoa > Mollusca > Gastropoda > Stylommatophora > Helicidae > Cepaea > Cepaea hortensis. The sequence continues at coordinate 46,899,988 of OY992897.1, forward strand.
CTCTTCGTTTCCAGGTATACTTGCAATGTGATGGGATCCACTGTATTACAACTTTTTTGGATTTCTGGCATAGACCATGGAGTGTTGCTCTTAGGTCAGCTAGTTCTGTGCTGTTATTGCTCTTCAGTATTGAGACAGCTGACTTTGCATCTGTGAAGATAGCTATTTGCTTCTCTTTATTTTCCTCCATCAGGAGCATTTCTGCTGCAGTTTTCAGAGCCTCTACCTCCGCTTTGAAGTTACTTGAAAATTTTCCAGTTGCCATTGAATGTGTTTTTTTCACTCCATTTTTTAAATTTAGGAGAATTCCTCCTCCTCCATTCTCTATTGAATTTTTGGCTGATCCATCTGTATATGCATGGGTCCAATTCCTAGCTTGGGTAATGTTCTTTTATGTAGTTTAGGGTTATTTCTCTTCTTTCGGTTTCATGCTGAGTGTTCTTTTTCTCAATACCAGGAATGTTTTCTATCATCTCAGGCAGTTGCTGCTGTCTCCAAGCTGGGAACTTGTGTGCATTGTAAATGGGCTTGACTGTTGATATGTTAAGTATAGGATCTGCCCTAATCCTTCGTTTTGCAGTTTCTACAAAGTTGCTACGCTTCAGTCTTCCCTTTCCAATACCATTAAATCTGTTGTACATAGGGTGGTCTGTCAATCTTCTAAATTTTTCTGCTTGTTGCTGGGCTCTGCTATCTCTTCTATCCTGCATTGGTTGTAAACAAGTGATCTTTTCTAGTTCATTAATAGGCGTTGTCTTCAGGCTTCCAGTTATGATTCGCATTCCTTGGTTTTGGACTCTACTGATTTTGTTAAAGTTTGACTTAGCTGCTGTTGCCCAAGCTGCAATGCCATATTCCAGTACTGGCCTCACCCGTCCAGTATATAACTTCTTGAGAACTTTCTCATCTGCTCCCCATGTTGTACCAGCAAGCTTTTTCATGATTGCCATTCTCTGCCTTGCTCTTGTTCGATTTTTCTCAACCTGTGTCTTCCATGTCAGGCGACGATCAAAGGTGACTCCTAGATAGTTCGGATTTTCTTCATGGCGCAATATTTTTCCATTCAATACCAGCTTAGGTTGCTGAGTTTTATTTGAGAGGGAGAACACTGTGCATGTTGTTTTCTCCTCACTTATCTTCACTAGCCATGATTTTGACCAGTCCTCTAGCGCTAATAAGGCTTGCTGTATTCTGCTGTTAGCTGTACTAATATATTCTTCAGATGTCCATATGGCTAGGTCATCTGCAAAGGAGGATGTGTGTACTCTGGCTGGAAAATTTTCTGTGATGTCATTTATATATGCTAGGAATAATGTTGGTGAAAGAACTCCTCCTTGGGGGACACCTTGCTCCAACAGCATCATTTTGCTTGTTTGTCCTTGTACTTTTGTCCTGGCAGTTCTGTTCTCAAGGTAGTTGCTGATCCATTTATACATTTTTCCACAAACATGCATGTTTTGCAGTTTTACTTTCAGTCCTTCCTTCCATACTTTATCAAATGCTTTTTCTAAATCTATCCAGACTGCTAGTGTGTGCTTTTCCTCTTGGAAGGCATCCTCTATTTCCTGAGCTATATAGGTTATTTGATCTTCAGTGGATCTGTACTTTCTGAATCCTGCTTGGTGTGGTGTTAAGAGTTTGTTTTCTTCCAGATGCCATGTTAGCCTGCCATTGATAATGTGTTCCATTAATTTTCCTACACAGCTAAGTAGACTGATAGGTCGATAGCCATTTGGTTCTTTCAGGTCTTTTCCTTTCTTTGGGACTGGTATCAGTATAGCTTCCTTCCATGCCTGTGGGACTATTCCTCTCTTCCAGCTGTTATTTAGGACTGCTAGTAGTTTCTTCTTTGCCTTGGTGCCTAGTCCTATTAGCATTTCATTTGTGATTCCATCCTTTCCTGGTGATTTCTTCTTTTTTAGGGTATTCATTGCCTGTTCCATTTCTTCCATTGTTAGATTTGCCATCATATATTCTGCTGCTGTCTCTGTATTTCTATGATGTATCTGTTTGTCTTTGATTGCTTTCGTCTGTTCGGTTGTAATATCAATGTGGTTTGCATTTGCATAGTGTTCCATTAGTGCATTTGCAGCCTTTTTTCCTGTAAGCAAGGCATTTCCTTGTTTAATTGTTATTTGTTTGTTTCTAGGTCCTTCATTGTTCATGGCTTTCACTAGTTTCCATAGTTTGTTTCCATCCCTGTCAAAATTCAGGTTTTCTGTTTTTTCCCTCCAACAGTCTCTTGTTGTTTGATTTACTGTTCTTTTATATTTTGCTGAGATGGCTTTGAGAGAGATGTTCGCTTCAATTGTTTGTTCTCTCTCTGCTGTCTTCCTGGCATCTTCAACTTTGTCCTCCAAACTTTGTAGTTCTTCAGTCCAGTATGGTTTGTAATTTTTCCTCGCTCCTCTAGGAATGGACTCAGTGGCTGCCTGTATTATCGCTCTGTTTAGACTTTCCACCATTTGCTTTATGTTGCCATATCGTGTATTTATGTTTTCACAATATTTGTCTGTTAGTATGGCAAATCTGTCCCAATCTGCTCGTTTGTAATTCCAGCGGGGCAAGGGCTTTTGCTCCTGTGGAATATACTCCATATTCATTACAAGCTTGATAGGTCTGTGGTCACTACCTGCTAATTGGTCCAGCACATGGCGATCGATTTTGTGGAGGATGTCTCCTGTGCAGAAAGCTAAGTCTGGAGTAGAAGTGGTAAGCCATCTTCTGGAGTAGAAGCTCGGTGTGTCATCCGCTTTGTTGAGTAGATGGAGATTTGAGTCTATTTCCCAGTCCTCCAATTCATCTCCTCTTTTGTCAGTATCTGGGTATCCCCATCTTTCTGAACGGCTATTAAAGTCTCCGACAATAATGCAGTTTGTGTCAGTTATTTTCATGTTTGAGAGTGTAAGGTCCTTATCTGCTGGGCTATACAGATTGTAGATTCTTATTTTCACGTCCTTTATCATTATATCAACACCTATAATTTCCGTTTGGTTGTCAGAGATCACAGATACTTCGCTGCAAGGTATTGTATTTCGTGTAAGTATTAGAACTCCTCCTCTGTGTCCTTCGCGGTCGAAACGTGCGGCCTGATATCCTCTGACTGAGAATTTGTGATTGGCATTGAGGTGTGTCTCTTGAATGCATACCACATCTATTTTATCTGTATGAAGACGCTGTGTTAGGGACTCTTTCTTCTTGTAAACTCCTTCGGCATTCCACTGTAGTATGTTGAGTGTCCGGGGTATTTGGTCAATAGCTCTTAACCTACTCCTCTGTGCCTTGACTCCACAGCACAGGGGAAGGTGACCACCAGTAGTCATGGGTGGACCCCCTCGAGGCAGGGGGCCCGGCACTATCGCCGCCTGATGGGACTTCACGGGATTAGCACCATAACGATTAATTTTGATTTGTGACATCATGAATTAAGTTACGTTGCACTGCTTTGTCAAGCCTGTGGCTCAGTACATCCAATTTCAACAGGCATTTATTCAGGATGCTTTCCCTAGCCTTTGACTGTCCCCAGTCTACCTACAAGGCAGCAGGTTTTACGTTGCACTGCTTTGTCAAGCCTGTGGCTCAGTACATCCGATTTCGACAAGCATTTGTTCGGGGTGCTTTCCCTAGCCTTTGACTGTCCCCAGTCTACCTACAAGGCAGCAGGTTTGTGTGTCTCTTCGTCTGGTCCCTCTCCCTTGACCTGTCCGACATGGGTGACCCTACCAGTAGCTGTGCTACCGTCGGTATAGCTCTTGGGGTCATTGGGACGCACAAGCCCCTCTACCTCGTCACGGTGGACACACAGCAGAGGGGAAATTGTTATTCTATGTAACAGACATTAATATAATACATCATTATGAATAATAGTACAATTATTGACATTTGCAAGAAAACATATAAAATTTGTTGATTATGCTTCTTCTTCTTTTTTTTCGCTGTTGACTATGCAAAAGCTGAGTGTCTCTGTGACCAATGGCTGATTAAACATATCTTTGCTTACTTAGTAGGTGGAGATAATAGTACAGGACTTTCTTCTTTGAAGTGGTAATGACAGACAACATAGCTTTTAGTGTTACTGATTTGTTGCAGGATAATATTCTTTGATTATTTAAGTTTCATCTGTTGGGGTTTTCAAAACACTGTTCTCTTGGAGTGTGACTGGCAAGGCTGTTATAACAGATGTCTCTTGGCAAACTTGTATTTGATCAGCTTTCTATTACTGCTGTTCTCTTACAATAAAATAAGTTGTTTGTAGTGGTGGTTGGTAGCCATGGCAGTGAAGTGACTAGCATGCTGGCACAGTGATCATGTATGTGAACACACACAAGTGCATTTCTTTAATTGACCTGGACTCCAAAGTCACCCATCCTAAAACAGGCAGCAGGAAATGTCTGGGGAAGTAAAGGCAGCCTGTTTGATATTGACCACATCACCCCTCGAGTGCTGATTGGTCTATACATTGTGGAGCTAGCACCATAAACCCATTACACCTTCTGGCATCTGAAAAGGTCTTTTACTTTAGTGACTTAATTTTAGTGGCTTTCCTCTTTGTGATTTGTAAGGATTTTGATACCATTAGTCTAGGCACATAGATAACATCAGATGGAAGATGCATCACTGAGATAAAGAACAGAATCATCATCATGATCATCGTCCAGTGCCTTGTCGGCTGGTGTTGGTGTCCATGCCTCTCCACAAACTGCGATCTTAAACGGCATGGATCATTTCTTGTGTTGACTCCCTTCCATGCCATGACACAAGACTGTCAAGAATCTTCTTATGCTGTCTTCCTTTATCACTCTTTCCACAAATATTTCTGGTTGTCACAACATGTTCCTGTATTTGTCTTCTCATAATGTGACCAAAAAATAATGACCGTTTCTTTCTGATGTTTGTGATAAGTTGTCTTTGTTACTCAGCTTTCTTTAAAACATCCAGATTGCTATTTTAACTGTCCAGTTATTTTCAGCATTCTTCTATAAAAGCACATTTCTGAGGCTGGATGTTTTCGCCTGTTCACTAATTGTCCAGGATTTGCAGCCGTATGTTAAAATTGGTTCTATGTAACATTCAAGAACTCATTTTCTAACTGTCAAGGACAATGACGTATTATACAAAATGTACTTCATGTGATAGAATGCAGTTGTTGCTTGTCCTATTCTGTTATTGATCTCAGTGATGAATTTTCCATTCGATTCCGATTCCGATTCCATTTCAAAAACAAAAATTCCAAATTCGTCCTCGTCTAACCTGCTTCATCAGCTGTGGTTATAATTGAGGATCGTGGTTTTTGTGGGTTTATTTACCCTAATTCTTGTCTTGTGAGTCCTTTCTCGGACTGGTTATGTATCGTTTGTGTCTGTGACGTTAGCAGTGGTCGGCGGCTATCCTTTGTGCTCTTCTGTTGTTGTGGTTTTCTTTGTTTGTGTAGGCTCCTTCCTCGTCTGGCTGCAGTCCTTATAAGGACTTTTCGTAATCCCCCTCCAGCTGGGGGATCGGTCCGTGGCTGTCCTTTGTGCATGTTTCATCTTGTTTTCTTTGGCGGTGCAGGCTCCTGGCTTGATTGGTTGCAGTCCTTAAAAGGACTTTTTATTTGGTCTTTTTGTCTCCTTTATTGTGTATTTTCTGTAGGAGCTTATCGACGTTTTCATTTTCCTCCTTGTGTTTGTTTTCACTGTTGCGTTTGCGATACTGCTGCCTAAAGTTTTCTTCCTCCGTGGTCAGCCATGGGACGATTTTACCGTCATCTATATAGTACTCGAAGTCGTTCTCATGGTCGTAGAGTACTACTGGGTATACCATCGGTTTCCCCCGGAGTTTCTTAGGCTTTCTTCTTTTCTTTTTCTTCCCAGCGCCTTCTGAATTCCTCGCGCTTGAGTTCCTCCTTGTCGACTGGGTATTCTGTGCCTCCTTCAGAGATCCGACGGTATAGTAGTTCCCTCTTGGGCGTTGTGGTTGGGCTGCTGGCTTCAGCTTGCGGTTCAGGCTCGGTCTCTTGATTTTCTTCTTGCTGTTTCTCTGTGAGTTCTTGTGTGGCTTCTGTTAATTTGTTTTGAGTCCCATTTCAGCTCTATGCAATTCTCTTTCGGTCTTGATCATTTGTAGGATTTCTTCGTTCTCCTTCTTCATCTCAGCCATGCGCTGAATCTCTTGTTTGATGTCGAGATGGATTTCTTTCATGTCGGCCAGCAGCTTCTCATTATCGCTGGTCGGAGACGTCGTCAGCAGTGCCTTGACTTGCTTCTTCAACTCGTCTATCTGCTTTTGAAGTTGATCTCTTTCAGCTTGTGCTATACCCGTGGCTGTCTCACCCCTCTGCATTGCTTCCTTGAATGGTGTCTTTGTGATGATGGCGATCTTTAAGACGTCTCTGTGTCTCTGCAGGTACGGACAGCCCAGGTATCTTGCTCCATGTTTGCCCAGGCAGTTGGCGCACTTTCTTTTGTTGTTGGGTGCTCGGAAGTCCGTGTCCAGCTTGGCCAGCGGACACTCCTTGAAGGCGTGGTGATCGGCGCAGTATCGGCATATTTCCGTCTTACTGCGACACGTAGCTCTACTGTGCCCGGCCTTCTGACATCTGGAACATTGCGTGATTCTTGGTATGAATCTCTCTGGTTGCTGCATTCTCTTTTTGACTGATGCTGTGGTTGGCATCTCGCTGCCCTCCGACGTCACTACTGCCAAGGTTGTAGGTATCTTGGAGTAGGTGAGAAGCCGCTCCGCCTTCAAGAATCGGATGTGAAGATTCTCTTCACGCAGCTGCTTCAGGATTTCTTCATCTGTCAGCTCCACAGGAATCCGCTTGACAACCCATCGGACTGTTTTCGAGTCGGTGTTTCCGACTCTGGTGTCTTTCTCCTCCTTCTCTACTGTCTTGGTTATTGACTGTGTTGGGCTGTCAATCTTCTCCCTCGTAGTAGCTTCAGTGATGGCTGTAGTATCAGGCTCTTTGATGCAGCTAGCAGGTGGGCTCTCAACGTTCTTCTTCTTGTTGTCGGCTCCCACGCTGCACATCTTGGCAACAGCGTGTTTCTTGTTGGATTTTCCACGTGACATTTTCCCGCTGATCAGGCTTCTTGACAGAATAATGTGACTTGACTTGTTAGCGCTCGCAGTGCGAATCCCATGGAATTTTCCATATGGTATCGTGTGCCTAAATATCTGAATTTCTGCACTTGCCTTATATTAACGTCATTTACTTTAGTTGCACATTTAGGCACAATCTGTTCCTTTCACATCACCATGACTGTCTTTCTATTATTCACACTAAGGCTCATTTTTTCACATTCTACTGTATCTGTCATTTTCTGTAGATCCTTCTGACTTGTTGTTTTGTGCAATAAGTCATTGTCCTTGAAAGCTAGAAAAAGAGTTCTTGCATGTTACACAGTACCAATTTTAACTGCGAATCTTGGACAATAAGTAAACAGGCAAAAAAATCCATGGAGGCCTTGGAGATGTGATTTTATAGAAGAATGATGAATATTAGTTTGACAGCCAAAATGAACAATCTGGACGTGTTGAGGGAAGCTGAGTCGCAAAGACAGCGTATCACAAACATCAGAAAGAAGCATTTATCCTTCTCACATTATGAGAAGACAAAACCTGGAACATGTGACAATGAGAAAGATTTGTGGAAAGAGAGATAGAGGAAGACACAAGAAGATTCTTGACAGTCTTGTGTCATGGCATCGGAAAGGGAGTCAAGACATGAAGTGATCCATGCCGTCGGAGATCGCAATTTTGGAGAATCATGGTCGCTCACACCAGCCATCAAGGCAGTGGATGGTGATGATATATCTTGGAAAATGATGACAGCTGTTGTCTTGGCCTCTGATCTGATGGAATGATAAATATGAAAGTGATATTTAAATGTGTTGAAAAAAAATATGTTATTTTACTTTTCATAAACACAATTTGTACAATTAACCTCATAAATCATGTCACTAAGCTTCTACTCAGAATTATAATGAGAAGAATTATAATGAGAATAACAAGAAAGAAAATAAAAATAGAAATTTTTGAAGAACAGTATGGATTTATGGTAGGAAAAAGTACAAACAATGCAATACATACATTACGGACACTATTAGAAAGATAGTGTCTATTTAGAGACAAAGAAAGAAATATATTTGTGCTTCATAGATTATTCTAAGGCATTTGATAAAGTAAAACATGATGAAATGATTAAAATGTTGAAGATATTACCATTGATGGGAAAGATCTCAGAATAATAAAAAAAATATTTACTGGAACCAAATAGCAGCAATTAAAATGGGAAATTGCAATTAAAGAAGGGAATTATGAACACATAAAGCTGAGAGTAAGTCAGGGATGTGTTTTGTCACTGGATTTTTTCTCCCTCTTTAGTGAAGTAATAATGAGAGATCAAAGAAAAGCCAGGAATAATATTCAGAGGTTACTATTTTAAATAACATACGCTATGCAGGTGACACAGTATTGATGGCGGATAATGCAAAAGATCTACAACAACTGTTGGACTTTAAGTAATAGAAAGTGCAAAGAAAGGACTCGCCTTGAATATCAATAAAACCGTAACAATGGTGATATCAAATAAACAGGTAACACCCAAATGTGAAATAGAGATAGAAGGGAAAATTCTTCACCAAGTGGATAGTTTTAAATATCTAGGGACATTTATAACATCAGATGGAAGATGCACAAGAGAGGTTAAGAGCAGAATAGGGCAAGCAAAGGCTGCATTTCAGAAAATGAATAATATCTTATGCAATATGTCAATATCATTGAGTGTAAGAAAGAGTGCTAAGGTGCTATGTAGAACCTATTTTGCTGTATGGCTGTGAATCTTGGAATGTAAATGAACAAATTAGAAAGAGATTGGAAGCAACAGAAATGTGATTCCTGAGACGAATGTTGCGAATTCAATGGACTGCCAGAGTAGCTAACAATGAATTCCTGAAAGAGGCTATTGAAACTAGAACATTATATACAACAATAAGAAAGAGGCAAACAACTTATTTTTGTCATGTGATGAGAAGAGAGGCTTTGGAGAACATCGTGACAACTGGAAAGATCGAGGGGAAGAGAGGCAGAGGCAGACCAAGAGAAATGATGCTGGGTGGCTTGCAGCGGTGGCATGGAGGAATACCAACAGTAGAACTGATCCAGAAAACCAAAGACAGATCTGTGGGGAGTCATGAGCTCCGACGCCAGTCAGCATGGCATTTTATGATGATGATGATGATGATAAATACATTGAATAGTGAATCAATTTATTTCTAACAACTTGTTTGTGCAAAATCTGATATATGAGTCTTGACAGATAAAAACAGCCATAATCTTATATATAAAAGGCGATCTCCGTCTGTCTGTCTGTCTGTCTGTATGTCCATATGTCCTTTATGCGCTCGCGAACGGCCCATCCGATTGAGATGAAATTTTCTACACGTCTTTCTTTCATTCCAGCGCAGCCAACTGTCATATTTTTTAGTGTGAAATCGGCTGCTTACCCAATATTATTTCATTTTCCATTTTTCATTATAATTTCATATATCTCAGGGGACCTAACTCTGTAAAAGTTATTTCAAGGGGCATAACTTTTCTGTATAACTTATAGTCATATTGTGGCATCGTTTTCAAAGATTTATAAACTCTTTGTCCATAGTTATATACCGGCATATCAGTTATAATAAATAATGATACAATCTGTAAGGCATTTTCAAAGTTTTCATAAAAAATAATGCATAATGCATAACATTGTAACTCATCTTTTTTTGCTTAAAGAATAAATAAATAATAGTTACCTTATCTCTATCAAGTTTGAAGATTTTATATTTCTTTACACTGTCGCAAACTCTAAGAAGACATGGAACAACTTCAGCCATTATTAAATCTACAGGCATATGCGTTATACTCCTCCTCCTCCTCCTCTCCCCTCCTCCACCTCCTACCCTCTTCCTCTTCTCCTCCCCCTCCTCCCTCTCCCTCCTCCATCCTCCTCTTCTCTCTTTCTCCTCCTCCTCCCTCTTCCTCCTCCCAGCTCCTACTCCTCCTTTTTCTTCTTCTTCTGCTGCTGCTCCATTTACCCAAGTTAATTGTTGGGGAAGATGTAAAGATCTTTCAAGTGCTCTTTCTAATACTTTTTGTAAGTTGGTCTTCGTTTATCTAAGGTTGTTCTAACTGCAACCAATAAATGATTAGACAGACAGACAGTCGGGAACGGGAACTTATATGACTACTCATATGAATTAAATGAGATGCTCCCCATCAGGGGCTGGGCGAAGCCGGGCCGGATCAGACAGATAGACAGACAGACAGACAGACAGATAGATAGTCGGGAACGGGAACGTGAGCTTATATGACTACTTATATGAATTAAATGAGATGCTCCACACCAGGAGCTGGGCGATGCCGGGCCGGGTCAGACAGACAGACAGACAGATAGTCGGGAACGGGAACTTATATGACTACTTATATGAATTAAATGAGATGCTCCCCACCAAGGACTGGGCGAAGCCGGGCCGGGTCAGCTAGTTGTTTATAAAATGGCATGCCTGTTGTACATTTTAGTATTGGATAATCCAAGTAATCTTGAGCATATATGCAGTAGTCATACTGATTAAAATAGTTGTACAGAATAGTGTACACATTTGAGATGATTAATTAATAATTACACGAAGAATGATGAACAATAGTGAGATTTATTGCAAATCCTCCAGAATATTGAGTTTTAATTCTTAAGACTGATATGCTGGTGTTTATTTCATCTATGAATCTTTCAAGGCTTGCATCTAATTGTTATGTTTGAAGTTAATTTAGTCAACTTAAACTGGTCATTTGAGACACCACAAGAAAATACACAAAGAAAGAAAATGTTACAAATGATGGTAGTTTTAAGGATTCTGTTATTCATGACAGAGATCTGAAATACCCTAATTTAATAAATGTGGACTAGAAACTATTGAAATGTGTTATTTTTGGTTTTATATATTTATTAAATTGACAGTGAAAAGAATAGAAGACAAATACAACATTTGAAATTGTAATATGTCCTTAGGTCATGACCTACATGAACAATGAATGAGAAATCTTATAGTTATGAGTTTATTGAGTGGTTATTTTTACATATCCAGCATGTAGTCTGTATTCATTTTCCTGTTATTATTTATATCTTTCTTCTGGCTGTTTATAGTTTTTCTATTGTTGACGTATGCATTTTACAATATATATTCCTTTTCTTATTATTTATATTTCTTTCTTCTAGCTGTTTATGGTTGATTGCTGTACTGAATTTGTCTTTGAATAGATGTGCCTTATTGATCCACATTGTCAACTGTGGTACTAAAATTATCATCAAACATAATCATGTCTGTAAACAAAGGTATTTCCTGTCAACTTGTAACTATATACTCCCAGGTCTCTGTCTAACATGTTTGTATCAACATGTGACCTGTGTCAGTACTTGACTGATGTGTTCCTTTACTGGTGCTGAAGTGTGAGAGTGAAGGAGAGTTAATTGTGAGGGGCAGCTAGCTCTGTAAAATACCTCCAAACTCTGTGATATGACCATCGACATGTAAAAGAGCCATAATATTTCCACCTGCTGTCTTGCAGAGTTCGTAACTTTAGACAAAGTCTAGTGATTGTATACCATAGACAAACCTGCTGAAGACAAAGGCATAAATACAACCCATGGCTGTCGCGAATGTGGCTGATCAGACCAATTCATGATGTAAATGTAAATTTACAATGGATGCATGTGAACACATGGTCATTTTCACAATCACGCACCATCTTGCGTCTCACGTGCTTAGTGTGTGACCTATCAGCAGTGTCACAGGATACTGTGAGTTAATGATTCCATGATGAACTTTAATAGTAAGATTAATTGCAATGTAGGAGGAGGGTTAACAATCGAGTACTTCAGTCTGAGATGAGGATAAATTAAAGATCATTGACCGACTGGTATAAAAATAGGATACAGTGTGAGCGGTCATTGCCCATCGACTTCAAAGGACAGAACGACGGGGAGACTTCGAGAACGGGAAAACGCACGAAGACGGTGATCAAAGGGTTCGGATGCTTGGAGGTACTAGCGTAGGGGAACACAGGGAACTAGCGGAGGAGCGGAACGGAGCGGGCAATTGACGAATATGTGACTTCACAGACGTTTGATGTGGGGACTTACGGCAAAATTTGATTGTGGATAAAAAAAAACAACGGAGGATTAGACACGCTGTATAAATGAGTGGAAAACGTGTTTTGAAGTTAGTGGGTGTTCCAAACTGGGCAGAGATATCTATGCATCCTGTGTGTGGAAAGAAATACACGTCCCTTATTGTTGAAAGGAGATGGGATATTAGTGTTTTATTCGCTAGTGTATTTCAATTCCAGGATTACCATAGAGTATATGAGGTATTGTAACCTTAGCGTAATAGAATAGCATAGGGAAGTAGGTGTTTGTTCTTGACTTGTAGCATTTCCTTCGTTTATCTAATCGGTTAAACTTTGGTGCACTCATCAATCTTATGTCAGAGTGTCTTTCGGAGGCTTCTCAATATGGCTAGAGAAGGACACTCACATAAGAAGTAGTTTGAAGCAGATTCATCTCACCTGATTGTATATATGTCCCCAGGTTTCATATATACTCCTGACCTGTTCAGAAAAGAGTAAAGACCCTAACGTCACAGGTGCAGTGAAAGTATGTCACTAGAGAAAAGTCAACCTAGCCATTCACTAATCGTGGGCTGACATAACGAATGGCAAGTAACAGGTTTTTGTGAACCCCAGTGAAAGAACTTTAAGTTATACAAGCAGAGCGAAATAGGCTAAAATATTTTAATTGGGTACTCACCTAAACGAAACAGTGAAGAACTATAGAACAGTTTACCTATATTCAGAAAACGGTTAAATAACTGTGGACAGTTGTGATGTGTTTTCACGGATGGATTATAATAACATAAAAAAGGAAAACTCTGTCTACTGAAAAGACTTACTGGGATTACATTATTTTACGATGATCCAACTGTGAACATTATTTCCAAGATCGGATTACTTCCAGACTCAAGCAGAACGAAGCATCCAGGGTGAGAGCTGTCCAGTTATATGTGTGACGTCTGTTTGCATGGCCGTATGAAGACGGGAGAAAGGATACGGCACATACGACTTCCAGAGTCCTATCTTGCACTCACAATAGAAGACATTAACAACTACATATACACAGTCCATACATACACCAGACATAGTTTTACTTAATAAATATTTTAGTAATTGTTTGAGGAAACTGTTGTCGGAGTATGTGATGAAGGAATATGAGAGAGAGAGAGAGAGATGGAATAGGAGACGGAAGGGATGAGTGTAGACAGAAGTCTGTCAATAATCCCAAAGGATAATAAGCTTAAAGGTGTGCTTGTTGATTCCACGTTCCTCCCGTGACGACAAGTGACAAGCAGTCATTGTCTCCTCTGTCTTTATTCCATTTCTGATATTTGTCCTCCATGCCACACATTCGGCAGTGACTTGCATTATCAATGCCTGTATCAGTCATGTCCCGCTTACACAAATCTTTGTATCATAGTCGAGGCCAACCCCGAGATCTCTTACACGTCTGTAATTCACCAAAGAAAATATCCTCTTTTATTCTACCATCATCCATCCTCCTAACGTGTCCTATCCATCTAAGTATACGAAGACTGAGCATGGAATATACCGTCACACAATCTGATCTTTCCAATACTTTAGTATTTGTGATTTTGTCTTGCCACTTAATACCAAGTATTATTTGCAGACACTGCATATGAAAGCTGTTTAAATATTTCTCTTGGTATAAGTTGACCAAGTTTTACTGCCATAAAGAAGAGGACTAAGGACGCATTCGCTTGTCATGCATCCGCTTGATAGACAAGGACTTTGGTTTTGGCAGTAAGCTTCCTGTTCTCCCAGACTCTTTTTGTTAACGTGTTCATTGTTGTTGCTGCCTTACCAATACCGATGTTGATTTCCTGATCTAGGGATAATTTGCTATTTACCTCTGATCCTGAATATGTAAAATGGTCTACTATCTCCAGTTTGGTATCGTCAATAAAGATTGATGGTACCCCATGTGTACCTTGTGACATAATCTGTGACTTCTTTTTGCTAATTGTTAAACCAAATTCAGAACCACCATTGGAGAATGCATAAAGTAAACGTAATTCTTCTCAGAGTGGGTCGTAATTGCAGCATTATCTGCAAACACTCTCTAATCACTACCTTCCTAATTTTGGTCTTGACTATCAATATCTAAGCATTGTAGAGGTCGCCATCTGAGTGTGAGTGTATTTATATACCACTATCCTGATCACGAAAGGCATATTTCAATATCTCACGATGTTCTTTGATGATAAGTGCGTGAGATGGTCGTTGTCTAGGTAACGATGCTCCTGGTGTGTCAATTGAGCTATCTGTCTCACAATGCAACTCACCCCAGTAATACACATCCATCAGTCATTAAACAAGATTGAGTTGGCGCACATAATCCTTTAATACAGAAAGAACACGGACAAACGGAACATCCTTATATATCCAGACACAATATAATCCATAGAATATAAATATCCTCCTCACAATTTAACACGTACACATCAATGTCTTCTCACGGCCTTCTTCATCTCAAATCCATAAGACAGGTAATCCAGCTCCTATCCACAGCTGGACCTCACACAATACACCCACACACATGGGTCTAGTCTCCACTAACTATAAATCCACTCTGGGTTCAGGCCTCCATTAACTATCCAACCCCCACTGGGTTTCAAGCCTGTCTTCACAACTGGGAGAACAACACAACAAAAGATCTGACCGCAGTCAGTCTCAACTCCCACGTATTAGCCAACCGATCCGCTCGGCGCTAAAACATCAACTGCCTGAAGTCCCTTGACTTCACACGAACCGAACCTCAGTCGGTCTCAGCTTCCACTGACTAGTCAAAGTTTTCCACTGTCTTTTAACCCTGCTGTGTAGCCCCTCCCTGGGCTCCCAACAACATTACACCCCAGCCTAAAACTGTCTTTCTCCCCATCCACCCTGGGGTCTTCCACTCACACCCGCCCCATTATTTCTCAGGGTTGATTGTTTTTCTCGTAGCCAGGTCACTCACCTTACTGTCAATGACCCAGGCATATGTCATTATCCCCCCCCCCCCTTAAAAGAAAACATCGTTTTCAAATGTTGGGAGACTAATACTTATCAAATATGTGACCCAGACATATTGCCTGGGTAGTCGTAAGTAGAAATCCAACTTACTCTAGCTACCACACTAAATAATACATCAAATGCTCATAGTACACTCCCATATTCCCCACACATCAATACAACCAACTTTCTATCTTGTGCACCAATGCATGAACTAATACATCACATAATAATAATACATCATAGGAAACATCATATCTGTGTATCTGCAGGTCTATTAACATCCTCAAAAAGACACAAGCTATTTGTGTACCGACCCTATATCAGGTGGTTCTTTTCTTGCCTCAAACCTCCACCTATGATTCCTGACGATGCTGTGTCTACCCTTCTTGTACCCATTACTCATGGTGCCCATATATTTACAACATCTGTATGCTATCCCTAACCCTGGGTCCGTGATGTCGCGAAAACTCTTTTGCCTGAGTTAACTTCCCTATCTACATAGTGTACCGTTACACTGGAGTCTCTGTTTAGTCTGCCCTCTTTATTCACTCTTGGCCCATATACCTGGCACCCTGCTCTCTGCTGCATACGCCTTATGCCTATGTGCCCTGCACATGCACTTTCCTGAGCTGTTCTAGTATCTCGGTCTCTATATGCTAAGGGTACCACTCCTTGCCCGCATGCCGTTCCATCATCTGAAAACCGGCGAGTGAGAGTATTGTTCTTCCTTCTGAAGCACCATCTACCCTTCTTTGATTGTCTATGTCTCACTTTCCGATACCCTTGGAAACATTTGTCGAGAGTAGTATCTTGTCTCTGGGATGCCCTACAGCTATATTTGAGATCCATTCTCACCTGCTCAGCTGTCCTATCGTTGTCCTCTGTGTCTACTTCACGTGCCACTTTTTCTTCAGCTATACTCTCTAATTTAGGTTTTCTTTTAGTAACTACCCCGTTACTACTTAAACTATGTTTCTGGCCCCAATAAACTACTTCTTCTTCTGTACAATCTTTAACTCCTGCTACATTTCCTATGATCAAATCCACCACTGGTGCGTCCAGAACACACGCTGTCACTCTTCCTGTGATATATGGTGTTTTCACTGTTATCACGGCTAATGGGTAGAATTCTACTGTCCCATTAAATGTTATGGATCTAATCTTTTTCCCTGTATAATCCGAGGGGTGCACTAAACTCTTTCTAACTCCGATGGACGTACATCCGGAATCCCTAATTGTTAACGCTGGCCTATCATTAACAAATCCATGGTGCATCTTCAGACTTCCTCCTTCATGCACTGCTGATCCTGCTTTCACTGTATGACCACACACTAAGACTGGCTGACCGTCTTTTTCAAAAAGAGGTTTGCACCCACTACAATCTTCATTGTTGATAGTCTCAATAACTTGTGCTGCATTAGAATGCTCCGTTTCCCTCATCGTACAATGATAGCTGACATGCCCATTCCTTCCACATTTGAAACAAGTGATCTCCCTTTTACTGTTGTTCGTTGGTCCATCTGATGGTTGTGCATCACACTCTGCCATTTTGTGTCTCCAGCTCCCACAATTCCAGCATCCGGCATAACTATTTGGACGCCTCTGGAAAGTCCCCCTTTTGTATGGGTACCGTCCTGCTCTGCCAAAATGGTTGCCACGGAAACCATTATCTTGAGACTCTTGTTGTTCATACTTCTGTGCTGAATCCACACTTTTCGATCTTGGTCAAATAACTGGATTCTGGTCCTGTTTAGTGTACGCTGCACAGACTATTTCCTCACTCATTAGTCTACCAATAGAACTGTTTGGATGTGCAGTCATGTAGTTTTGCCCTAACTGTGACATTGTGTCTATGTCCTTTGGCTTACGTTCCTCAAAGAAAGCTACTAAGTTTGTATTGCATGCAGATACTACCTTGTCTCTTAACATTAAATCCACTAATTTATTAAAATCTTTCCCTACCTCTGCAAGCTCCATCCATTTGTTAAATGTATTCTTTACTGTGTTAACAAAATCTGTGAAATCTTGATTTGTCTCTGGCCCTAACTGTCTAAACTTTGTTCTGTATCCATGCTCAGTTAGTTGGAACTTCGTAAGCAGACGTTGACGCAAAATAGTGTAGTTGTTTCTTTCTTCCACAGGTAAATTAAACATTGTATCTATGGCCTTACCCGTTAAATACTCGCCCAGTCTAATCGCATACTCGCCTTCTGGGATGCCTAACACTTTCACTGATGCTTCGAATCTCGACAAATAAGATTCCAAGTTGTCTCGGTCCGTAAAGTATGGCAGTTTTAGTCTCTGTGATGACTGGGAAGGTCTTCTGTTTTCCTCACTTTGACCCTTAGATAAGTCTAATTTTTTTATTGCAATTTCCGTTTCCATCTGACACTTGAGCTTCTCTTTCTCAATTTCTACCGCACTTGTTTGTTTTAGCTTTTTAAGTTCTAGTTTCACTTGTGTCTCTTTCTCTTTCTGTAGACGCTTGTTTTCTATTTCAGCTAACTTTTCTTCCTGTAGGCGTTTGGCCTCGCGTTTATTATGCCTCTCCTCTCTTTCCCAGTGCTGAACTTCTTTCAATTTTGCTTCTGCAAACTCCTGTAACTCTTTACCCTTCAGGCCTAACCGTTCACCTGCTTCAATATATTCCATTAAAGTAGGCATCTTGTACTTGTGGACACGTTGCTGTCTGTCAGCCAACTATCAATGTAAAGACTCTGCTGTTAGTCTTTGTGTACTTTCCCTAAGTACACCTCCACTCCCTGTGTACGCAAATTCGTAGTACTAATAATGTCACCCTGTACTCACACAGTCACTCTATAAGCACTAGGCAGTGAGGGGGAATATCACCTATACTTCCTCACATATATCTATAACAAATAGTTGTAAAAAACTCTGGAAATATATTTAAACATATATATATATATATATATATATATATATATATATATATATATATATATATATATATATATATATATATATATATACACAAAACGAATGAATAACAGTAAGTGTTGTCTTTAAAACGTTAGACTCACAAGCCAAGTACACGGAGACAGTGATCACAAAGAAATAAACCACAGTAACATTCACAAGCTTGTGTAGGGACACCCACAGTGCGTGTAATATATAAACGGACAAAGACCAATAGACAGCAGAAATGACGAAAGATCACAATAATAACATATATCCAAACACAACCAATATCATATGTAAATATAACGAAAAGAAAGAAAGAGAAAAAAATATATCCTCAAAATATACACAGATCTCACGTTAGACACCAAAAGGCACGGTATATTATCCAGGACCCACACTGCGCCACCGCAGAAGCAAACAAACCGACCTTTTGATTTAATTCCCAGAAAATATATGGTGCACCTAAGAAAAATAAATTTTTGCCCTGTCTCCCGACCTTCGTGAAACACACAAAAATCTCCTACTCCTGACAAATACTGTACCACATACAAGTAATTGCGTAACAACCGAAAACAATATTTATAAGACGATGAGCAGCAAACAAAATGTCCAACTGGCCGACAAATATGTGCCTATTAATCCGTCGCCACACGTTCTTATTTTGCTGTTAATAGTTATTCACAATAGGCTGGAAGTGTCTGCTGATTACAATGCCGAAATGTCTACAACGCTAAATTCCAAAACGACTTCTTGATTTGTTATGTGGTTACTGAATTTCAAGTGGTAATCACAAGTTCCAACTGTCGGAAACGTTGACGGTAATAGTAATAATCCAAAATGTTCTTTCGATATGTTGTTATTTTCCCTGGACGTGGTGACAACAAAGTAATAATCCAACCGTCTTGTTTCAACACAGTCCGTATCATATATGTAATGAGTTCACCAAAAGAAATGGCAGCAAATGTTCAACGCTTTCACTGTGTATAGTAATTTACTTTTTAGCAATTGTATGCACCCACGGATGCGGTGACGACACGTTAAAATTGTTTGCTCATAACAGGGTAATGATCACAAAGGGATTGAACAAAGTCGAACATAAAGTCTGGCTTTCGTTGAAAAACACCTTGTTTATCCAGTTCTCCTCTGGAAAATTTTTGTAAACTTTCACCGTATCGGCCTTGACCCTGTAGGTCAACCTCAGTCAGTACCTCCGTACTCTGTATCACAATAATACACACTTAATCTGGCCGCAAACAAAGTAATGTCCGGAAATTTTCCGTTATCCACAAAGACACCTGTCCGTCGAATCAGCGACTGTCAATTTTCTCTGTTTTACAATTTCTCGTACCTCTCCCCTCCCCAAGAGAGTTTATCGTCGCCTTGCGACCACACAGTGCGCTTGCCTTCGCACACGCACAAAATGTCCCACCACGCACAGGACTTCTCAGCGAAATTGCGAATCTTTGGTTCAATCCTGTCCTGTCACACACACACACACACCTAGGACTGACCTCTTCTTGTCGCAAACAACTCACTGTCCATGCGACATTTCATCTGTGCTGTTTGTGACTAGTGACTAACCCATCACAGTAGTCCCCTCTCTCAGTTGATATGTGACGTGTTTTCATGCACGCTGACTGTCCAGTAATTTACCTGTAGTGTGACCTTCTCGCGAACTGTCTGTTATCTTCAGCACTACTGCCTGGTATCAATTTTACCTGGTTTCTCGTGAACTCTGTCCTTGACACACACGCACGCTGCCCTCGCCCCACTCTGAGTTCAACACTGGTTTTTCGTTAACTGTCTGCTAGCTTGGGTGTTCACTTTGTCTGTCTGTGTCAATTACCTGGCGCACACACACAAAAGAGTTGCTGTTAATCTCTTGAAGCAGTACTGTCTAAATTGATGGAACGAAGTCACAGATAATAACTCCTCTCTCAGCGAAGAGCCCACAAATATCTCAGAATGACACCAATGTCTATAATGCAATGGGTTTCTTGATCGGACGAGCTCTCAGATATCTCAATATATCCCCATCGTCCTTGACCGGAGAGCCCACAGATATCTCACGATGTTTTTTGATGATAAGTGCGTGAGATGGTCGTTGTCTAGGTAACGATGCTCCTGGTGTGTCAATTGAGCTATCTAACTGTCTCACAATGCAACTCACCCCAGTAATACACGTCCATCAGTCATTAAACAAGATTGAGTTGGCGCACATAATCCTTTAATACAGAAAGAACACGGACAAACGGAACATCCTTATATATCCAGACACAATATAATCCATAGAATATAAATATCGTCCTCACAATTTAACACGTACACATCAATGTCTTCTCACGGCCTTCTTCATCTCAAATCCATAAGACAGGTAATCCAGCTCCTATCCACAGCTGGACCTCACACAATACACCCACAAACATGGGTCTAGTCTCCACTAACTATAAACCCACTCTGGGTTCAGGCCTCCATTGACTATCCAACCCCCACTGGGTTTCAAGCCTGTCTTCACAACTGGGAGAACAACACAACAAAAGATCTGACCGCAGTCAGTCTCAACTCCCACGTATTAGCCAACCGATCCGCTCGGCGCTAAAACATCAACTGCCTGAAGTCCCTTGACTTCACACGAACCGAACCTCAGTCGGTCTCAGCTTCCACTGACTAGTCAAAGTTTTCCACTGTCTTTTAACCCTGCTGTGTAGCCCCTCCCTGGGCTCCCAACAACATTACACCCCAGCCTAAAACTGTCTTTCTCCCCATCCACCCTGGGGTCTTCCACTCACACCCGCCCCATTATTTCTCAGGTTGATTGTTTTTCTCGTAGCCAGGTCACTCACCTTACTGTCAATGACCCAGGCATATGTCACAATAGAAGTGACAAGTATATTCCAAAGAGGGTGGGAGCTAGTACACATCCTTGCTTAATTAAAATCTTGATTTCAAGCTCTTCTAAAGTTGCACCATCAAACTTTATTACACCCTTCATGCCTGTGTGGAACGATTCCGCATTGGACAGTAGAGTTGATGGACAGAAAATCTTCTTTAGTGCATTGAACATACCCTCGCGACTGACCAAATCAAATGCCTTTGTGAAGTCAATGAAGGCAATAAACAGTGTTTGAGTCTATTCACAACAATTTTCTTGCATTTGTCGCAATGAGAATATAAATAAGACAAGCTTGAATAATCAGAATCTTCACGTCTCAATTGGTGCATTTCCTGTGGGTTGGATGGGAGATCCTCACACCTTTGGTTTAGAAGTTTTTATAGAAGGATAAAGTTGCATATCTGTTTGTTTAACTAGCATTTGCAACTTATGTTTTGGGAGATGATGTTTTGAACCAGCAAACACACACATAGACATACGATGAGACATGAGA
Organism: Cepaea hortensis; assembly: GCA_963921405.1. Classification (NCBI taxonomy): domain Eukaryota; kingdom Metazoa; phylum Mollusca; class Gastropoda; order Stylommatophora; family Helicidae; genus Cepaea; species Cepaea hortensis. The sequence goes on from OY992897.1 coordinate 46,921,452, forward strand.
GGAAGCTTCTCAATGCACACAAGTACGTTTTTCTACATCTTTTCTACACGGTAGTCTAGACTGGTGATCATCATGATCATATGTTGTGCCGATAATCATGGATAGTCAATGTTCCTCATCTCACATGATAATAATGGATAGTCAATGTTCCTCAACTCACATGATAATCATGGATAGTCAATGTTCCTCATCTCACGTGATAATCATGGATAGTCAATGTTCCTCATCTCACGTGATAATCATGGATAGTCAATGTTCCTCATCTCACGTGATAATCATGGATAGTCAATGTTCCTCATCTCACATGATAATCATGGATAGTCAATGTTCCTCATCTCACATGATAATCATGGATAGTCAATGTTCCTCATCTCACATGATAATCATGGATAGTCAATGTTCCTCATCTCACGTGATAATCATGGATAGTCAATGTTCCTCATCTCACATGACTACCACAGTCTTGGGTCAGGTCTGTGTTCTTGTGCCAGTTATTAGCCAAGCCATACATGTACTTATCTCTCTTCCTGACCCTTGCTCTATTCTGATCAATGTTGCCAGCTGTGTTCTAGTTTATTTCAAATTTCTTCTTCTTCTCCTTCGTTCATCCGGAGTTTTTTTTTCAGATGTGATTGCGTTGTGCCTGTTTACAGCAGAGCTGCGTTCTTGCGCCGTTAGGCCGACACATCCGACTTCTGCGGGCATTTGTTGACCGGGTTAACCTTCCCGGGGGTTTCTTAGGACGTTTGACTCTCACTGTTGTGGTGTTATCTCCCATCCTAGCTGGCCCATATAGAACAGCCACAGACATCCTGGTCAGCCCTCAAGGGAAGGCAGGGGCAGACCATGGGCATTCCCCGCCATCCAAGGAGGCTTCCATAATTGCAGAGCAAACACACAGCGCTCTGGTACTGGGCTCACCCAAGGAATCGTCACGTAAATTTATTCTAGTTTATTTATTTTTCTTCCTTACCTTTGCTCTATTCTGATCAGTGTTGCCAGCTGTGTTCTGGTTATTTTGAGGTTTATTCTAGTTTATTTATTTCTTTTCCTTACTTTTGCTCTACTCAGATCAATGTTGCCGGTTGTGTTCTAGCTTATTTCAAGTTTATTTATTTCTCTTCCCTACCTTTGCTCTATTTTGATCAATGCTGCTTGCTGTGTTCTAGTTTATTTCAAGTTTATTCTAGTTTATTTATTTCTCTTCCTTACCCTTGCTCTATTCTGATCAATGTTGCCAGCTGTGTTCTAGTTTATTTTGCCTCATAACATGCCCAAACAATCTTGACTGTCTCCATCTAATTTCTCTAATCAATTTATACTGTTCATTTGTTTGTCTTGTAGGACTAGCTGATTGGTTATTCTTTCTGTGTATGGTATTCATTGCATTTCTCTCAGAAACCACATTTTCACTGCCATTAGATATTTGTCAACTTGTCTGTGTATTATCCATGTTTCACATGCAATCAACAGGATAGGTTCTGTATAGGACTTCACTTCAACACTCTTGTGAACTTGTGTAATCATTATTCCTTCTGTAAATATTCTATGGTCAGCATGTCCCACCATCTTCAGTTACAAGACTGATGTAAATGTAAACACTTTCTAAGGACAGTGATATACTCTGCTAGTAGGAATACAACAGATTAAACTGGAGAATAACATCAAGAGTGACATGAAAAGATGAGAGAGACAAAGTGCTGCAGATCCTTTGCAGCTGATCTTCATTGCGGAGATGGCAACTAATCTGGTCAGATTCGAATCAACCCACCAGAACCACCTGTTCAATTTATGTTCCTGACATTGTTGAAAGTAAACAAGCCTGATCAAAATACTTCTCTGTTATCAATAGAAATGTTGTATTAACATAATTTAAAATCGAATTAAGATTGTGTGGGTGTTGGGTGTCCGCCTATCGTCGCCAGGTTGGGTAGCCCTAATAGGTGTGAAGATATGTATCACTCCCTTACCTACACCGTGTTAGATAACACCCCACCTGAGTCGATGCCCCTTCATAGCTTATATAGCCTTGCTATATTTCCTTTCGACGTGAAACTCATGTCATGGTTCTTACGCGCCACCTGATGATAATTAAAAAGTTAACTGGTTCAAAAATACCCTTGAGGGTAATCAAATTGTAGCTCTTTTCAAGAGGAATATCTATTTACGACCTGTAATTTCTTAAACACTCCTTCATTGAACCCGGTTTCAATATAATTTGCCATCTCGCATCAACCAGACTGACCACCAATCTGGTTCGCTCTGTTAATTATTTCCCTTTTCGAGTGGACACATCTGCAGCAAAGAACCTCAATGGCTCGGAACGCTGAAGAAGAAGAAGAAGAAGAAGACATACCGCCGCTTAAATCTAGGTCACAATACAGGCTTGTGATTAGACTGGCCTGGTCGATAGTTGACCTATAATTGCAAGACGTAGTTAATCGACGCAAACTATAAATAGTATTTATCTTTCAGTGAGAAACTATTTAGCAACATAATTATATATATATATATATATATATATATATATATATATATATATATATATATATATATATATATATATATATATATATATATATATATATATATATAGTGGCCCCTTTAGTCCCACTGTGTACCATTAGACCCTCAGTGGTCCACCAAGGCCCACTGCCAGTGTTAGTGGACTGTGAGTTACGTTAGGTAGTTGGTGACCGTCTCTTTACTTTAGCCAGACAAGCACAGACAAATCTACACTTGATCTTAGCCAAAGGCAGAGCACAGAATTTTATAGGATCACTTCCAATGGACCACAATTGTAGATCATAATCTGGACCACCGGAGAATGCTTTGAATACAGTTCGACTCAGACGTGGCTTCTTCGTCTCAAAGATATACTATCGCATCATTCAACGGAATCTTAGCTGTAGATCATTGTCTGGATCCCCAGAAAATGCATTTATACAATTAGAACCCTCCGTCTCCAAGATCTACTGTGAGTGGTGTTTCTAGTCCCCTCCGGTAGTATGGTTAATCGACTCAGTGACCTCCCGAAAGTATCCGTAGTTCTACCACGCAGTGATGATCATTCACTAACCCCCGACATTTTCATAAAGTGCGATATTTTCGTTATAGAATGTTCCATGCACCTTCAGGCAATTGTGTGATATTTCTCTGGACAGTGAAGTTCATTAAACTCTCGCTATACTTCTGGTGAAACATGGGACTATCGTAAAGTGTCTTTGACGTGGAGAAATCCACAAACACATTAAAATATGCTTCACCCACCCGAATGGGGCTAGATCATAGTGGGGAATGAGTTCACCCTTCTGATGCCCAATTCTGTTTTGTCACATAGGCCCATACCCAGACACAAGTACGGTATCAAACTATTGTTTTGAAGTGGCCTCAGAACGGGCAACCCCCAATTCGGTATTATTTTGAAATGTCCACTCTGGGAGAATTCTTCTATTTTCACAACTCCCTGTGGAAACATGGGGTGTGTTTTCTTGACCTATAGAAATGATAGTACCCCAGCGCTACTTTAAAGATGTGTACTGTCAACTGTGGTCTCGCCTCTGCATTAACAGGGCTTTTGGGTATTTCCCAGTGCGAAAACTAGCTTTTTAGAAACTTTTCCCCACTTACCCTTAGGGAAACAAAGCTTAGAATCAGGTCGGGATCCAACCTGGGAATCATCAACTCGGTTGGGTTGATCGCCGTCAATCAATCAACTATGTCTTCTCCTCAGAGGTCTGAATGAGATACTAGAGGCAATACCTAATAAGTCAGACGGAGAATTACTGTAAAGTGTCTTTGACGGGGATAAATCCCCCCCCCCCCCCCACACACACACACACACACACACACACACACACACACACACACACAGACACACACACACACACACACACACACACACACACACATATATATATATATATATCAAAATATTCTTTACCCAACCGAATGGGACCCTGATCATAGTGGGGAATTACTTGACCCATCTGATGTCCAATTCTGTTTTGTCACATTATGCAATGGTTGAAACCATCGAAAACCTCCACTTTCAGTGTTTATCACATTCCCTGTACTCGCTAGATATAGCCCCAAGTGACTTCCACCTATTTGGACAACTCAAAGAGTCACTGGCAGAAAAGTCTTTTCGGTCCGATGAAGAGATACAGCAGATGGTGCTCGAGTGCTTACACACGTGACCAAGATAATTTTTCTCCGCAGAAATCCAATCACTTTATTTTATGATGCAGGAGGACTTTATTGAACGCGTGGTGATTGGTGACTACATCTAAATATGATACATTTGTTCTTTACTTGTTCAGAATGTATTTTTTTTTTTAAATTAATGTTTTCATTTGAATCCCCCTCGTATGATATGAATTGAATAAATGAATAATATTTTGACTAAGATACTTAAAACACTAGTCACAGTTATTCGAATGTGGAGCATTTGTTATCCCCACGGTCATCTCAGGCTGAAAACGAAATTTTCTGTTTGCACAGCACTGCTAGAATTACCCCATTGTTAAGACTTCGCTATATTTGAGCAATCGGTTATTTTTCGTCGAATAAAGCATACGAAACAGATTTTGAGAAATAGCCAAGGAGGCTGTTTTATGGCGTGTTGTGTGCACTGGGATTACATAAGACTGATTAGCTCTCTTTTTCACCTCCACGGGCATATTTTCGATTACTCGATGTGAAAATAGTCTTTCGTTTCCCTATGTAAGTTGCATGGCAATCACATTGGAATTGATGAATGCAGTTTGATTTGATGTACGAAAACAATAGTTCTTTCACAGATAGGGTGGATATCGTGGTGGTTTTATTTCTTTTCTCTGGCTCAGCGGCAAAGAATGTTTGATGTTCTTTGCTAATGTAACGAGCAGAGCTCTCCCGTGTGTTGCCGGGGCCCATAAGGGAAGCAAAGAATAGCAACACTGCAGCCTACCATGCATGTCGTAAGAGGCGACTAGGGAGGCTTGATGGTTCCGTCGCCCTGCTACTGAGTGAGTGCGTGGCGTGACACTGTTTCGTGTGAAATGCTTTTGAATCTGCCCGAGGTTTTTTGGAACGTGACTGCATGTTCGGAGCGATGGCAGCTGGCTATGTCCCAGAGTTGACCGGTTTTTGCCTTATGCAGAAATGCGTGGCTGCTGAGCTTCTGGTTGACTGCCACTGCCATCGACGATGAACTGTATTTCGTGGACTGTGTGGGTGAACATGTAGGAAACATCCAGATAGGAAAATGACTGCCGATTCCATCAGAGATAAACTGGGTGTTTCGTGGGGGGCTATTGTGTTGACATTCTGGCGGCAGCATTATGCACAGTGTATCTGTGCGGGCTGTTGTTTGTCGAGACTCCTGTCTTTTCCACTTTTCACATTGGGCAGTGGGGAGCGTTTTGTGTGATATTCACTGGCACAGGAACGGAGCATAATGGGGACCACCCGTTGCTGTGAAGTTGGAACTGCGACTAACTAACTAACTAACTAACTAACTAACTAACTAACTAACTAACTAACTAACTAACTAACTAACTAACGAGCAGAGAGAATATATCGCCTTTAATTCCCAGAACATTCCATTGTTCCCATATTTGGTTGCATCAACATGGTAGCCCTGGTCAGTTTGTACCCCCCCCCCTCCCTCAACACTTTCCGCTTCGGTGTAGATTCAAACCCATGACCACCAGCCTTCCAGTCAATAGTGCAGCAACATCACTACCGTGGTTCCCGCTTTTCGAAGACCATACAGGCTACATGTGTGAATGTCCATGTTAATTCAGTGGACATAAGACTTGAGTTGAGTCCAGAACCGACATCACAGCACTCGAGACATTAACATATTTGCCCCGCCCTCATCTTCAACAGCCGACGAAGAGTCTCAATGCCAATGGTGCCTGTTGCAGTCTGATTATGTGTCTGTCTGGCCTTTTCTTTGTTTTCTTTCTTTCTTTTGTTTTTAGAAGGGCTGACGATTTCCAAAGGGACCAGAGCCGCCCCATTAGGTCCCTGCGTCCACGTGTGTCGGTTTTGTTGGGTGATCATCCCGGCCCCTGGCAAGATTGAGCGCAGATAACAACACTTTGATCTTAGCCAAAATGCCGAGAAGCGATCCGTCTGGCCTTTTCTAGGAGAACTGAGTGTCGGTCACTTCCCGCCGCACCATTTTCTCCAGACAATGATGGTGCTTCACAATACACATGATCTCAAAGTGCCATGACCACATCTGGTTTATCGTGCACGAATACCCTACCGAGTGGTGTAGATCCAGACAATTTATCGTGCACCAATACCCTACCGAGTGGTGTAGAGCCAGACAATTTATCGTGCACAAATACCGAGTGGTGTGGATCCAGACAATTTATCGTGCACCAATACCCTACCGAGTGGTGTACAGCCAGACAATTTATCGTGCACCAATACCCTACCGAGTGGTGTACAGCCAGACAATTTATCGTGCACCAATACCCTACCGAGTGGTGCAGTTCCAGACAATTTATCGTGCACCAACACCAAGTGATGTAGATCCAGACAATTTATCGTGCACCAATACCATACCCAGTGGTGTAGATCCAGACAATTTATCGTGCACCAATACCCTACCGAGTGGTGTAGAGCCAGACAATTTATCGTGCACCAATACCCTACCCAGTGGTGTAGATCCAGACAATTTATCGTGCACCAATACCCTACCCAGTGGTGTAGAGCCAGACAATTTATCGTGCACCAATACCCTACCCAGTGGTGTAGAGCCAGACAATTTATCGTGCACCAATACCCTACCCAGTGGTGTAGATCCAGACAATTTATCGTGCACCAATACCCTACCGAGTGGTGTAGATCCAGACAATTTATCGTGCACCAATACCCTACCGAGTGGTGTAGAGCCAGACAATTTATCGTGCACCAACACCGAGTGGTGTAGATCCAGACAATTTATCGTGCACCAATACCCTACCGAGTGGTGTACAGCCAGACAATTTATCGTGCACCAATACCCTACCGAGTGGTGTACAGCCAGACAATTTATCGTGCACCAATACCCTACCGAGTGGTGTGGATCCAGACAATTTATCGTGCACCAATACCCTACCGAGTGGTGTAGATCCAGACAATTTATCGTGCACCAATACCGAGTGGTGTAGATCCAGACAATTTATCGTGCACCAACACCGAGTGGTGTAGAGCCAGACAATTTATCGTGCACCAATACCCTACCCAGTGGTGTAGATCCAGACAATTTATCGTGCACCAATACCCTACCGAGTGGTGTAGATCCAGACAATTTATCGTGCACCAATACCCTACCGAGTGGTGTAGATCCAGACAATTTATCGTGCACCAATACCGAGTGGTGTAGAGCCAGACAATTTATCGTGCACCAACACCGAGTGGTGTAGAGCCAGACAATTTATCGTGCACCAATACCCTACCCAGTGGTGTAGATCCAGACAATTTATCGTGCACCAATACCCTACCGAGTGGTGTAGAGCCAGACAATTTATCGTGCACCAATACCCTACCCAGTGGTGTAGATCCAGACAATTTATCGTGCACCAATACCCTACCCAGTGGTGTAGATATAGACAATTTATCGTGCACCAATACCCTACCCAGTGGTGTAGATCCAGACAATTTATCGTGCACCAATACCCTACCGAGTGGTGTAGATCCAGACAATTTATCGTGCACCAATACCCTACCGAGTGGTGCAGATCCAGACAATTTATCGTGCACCAACACCGAGTGGTGTAGATCCAGACAATTTATCGTGCACCAATACCCTACCGAGTGGTGTAGATCCAGACAAATTATCGTGCACCAATACCCTACCAAGTGGTGTAGATCCAGACAATTTATCGTGCACCAATACCGAGTGGTGTAGATCCAGACAATTTATCGTGCACCAATACCGAGTGGTGTGGATCCAGACAATTTATCGTGCACCAATACCCTACCGAGTGGTGTAGAGCCAGACAATTTATCGTGCACCAACACCGAGTGGTGTAGATCCAGACAATTTATCGTGCACCAATACCCTACCGAGTGGTGTAGATCCAGACAATTTATCGTGCACCAATATCGAGTGGTGTAGAGCCAGACAATTTATCGTGCACCAATACCGAGTGGTGTGGATCCAGACAATTTATCGTGCACAAATACCGAGTGGTGTGGATCCAGACAATTTATCGTGCACCAATACTCTACCGAGTGGTGTAGAGCCAGACAATTTATCGTGCACCAACACCGAGTGGTGTAGATCCAGACAATTTATCGTGCACCAATACTCTACCGAGTGGTGTAGAGCCAGACAATTTATCGTGCACCAATACCTAGTGGTGTGGATCCAGACAATTTATCGTGCACCAACACCGAGTGGTGTAGATCCAGACAATTTATCGTGCACCAATACCTAGTGGTGTGGATCCAGACAATTTATCGTGCACCAATACCTAGTGGTGTGGATCCAGACAATTTATCGTGCACCAATACTCTACCGAGTGGTGTAGAGCCAGACAATTTATCGTGCACCAACACCGAGTGGTGTAGAGCCAGACAATTTATCGTGCACCAATACTCTACACAGTGGTGTAGATCCAGGCAATTTGTCCGATTGCTCGTTTCCCAACACACTAGTTTGCCATGGGGTAAAGATCCAGCGTGTGCTCCTTATCTTTGAACTTTTAATTGAAGTTTGGTAGGGATTATGACACAACATTGGGGGGGGGGGGGGGGGGGGGGAGAGAGAGAGAAAAGTTAGATAATTTGCTTTTTAGAAATACAAAAGGTAAGGACAGATTTACGAAGGCGTTGGCCGTTTTTTTACTTGTCATTGTGATATAGTTAAGTTTCCCGCTGTGGGCGAGCGAGAGGATTGATTCATTCTCCTTGTGCAGATTGAACAGACATATGGGGAACGACAAATATAATTATTAATAAATTCAAAACAGTCATAAACTGGTCTAAAATGGTATGACAAAGTCACTAATGTGAATCTTCTGGGGAAGAACTAGACACATTCAGCGAATCAAGAGACAGAAACAGACGCTGGCGCTGGGTAGGAAATATTCGTCACGGAGACCTGCTATATGATATAACTGGAGATAAATAAAGAGAAGGAATTTGCTAGCCTAAAGCAACTGTATGCCGGTTCCCTGGCTGAGAGCTAGCTGCATTCTCCGTTAACCCCGAATACTCTCGTGGTTGACGTGAGCGCACTTATGAGAGTATGGAGCCGGTCGCGCAGAAAGTCGTGGCGTGCTGATGAGCGTAATCTAGCCTAGGAATCAACATACAAGACGCTGGTGTTGACCGCAATATCCTGACACAGGATGGAAACGTTGGAAAAAAAGCAGCTGTATGAACTATATGATTTGTTAATCTCGTCAGGTTGGCCAATTTGAATTTAATACAACCATAGCGCTGAGCTTTTCGCGTTTGGCCATTTAGAGTAACTCTTGGCGAAGTGGTAAAGCCATCTGCTTCTCGCTCAAATGTTGTGGGTTCGATTCCAGGCTGCGTCTTTTGGTTTACGAGTGCATTTTTCTCCCGGGGTTCGTCGCTGGAGCTACGGAGTTCGTGATTTGTGCGACGCTTTCGGCAGGCCGCCCCCGAAAGAGACCGAGCCATACACAGGATAAAACCTGGTGCAATGAAGTGCATCCTCTCCACTTTTAAGACTTTTTTTAAAAAAGAGTAACACGTAGCTTTTGTATTCTCTAATCTCTTCCGCCATTCTTGGGAAAATGGCGGCCTCCTGGGTTGGATATTGACAGCAACAATCTCTCGCAATGTGTTGATTTGATGTTGGATATTGATCTACAATATTCCCACTGGGTGTGATATAGGTAGTGCAATACAATTTCTCTGGTAAACACAATCTTGGATAGAGCTGACAAAATGAAAACCAAAAACCAATCCAATTAATTCATAATTGCACACAGCAAGTAGGGTGAACCATCAGATTTTTAAATTTGAGTATTTTCTAATGGGACCACCATCAAAAGATAGGCCTTGAGAAACCGAATCTAATGGTACCAAGATGATGCATGTATGTCAATTAGAAGCGAAGATATGCAACTTTGAGTGTCGAGATCATTAACGCAGAAATTGACACAAAAGATCTCTTCTGCACATCTTTTTTTCGTGTCCGAACCACGGTCATAGCAAAAGTTATCAAAACTAGAGTAGTTTGTTTATTTTTAAACGAACATCCTAGCAACCATACACGAACATCCTAGCAACCATACATCATTGCGATCGGTGTAGCGAAGCCTAACCGCTCATGTCATCTATTTTTACATATGATGTAACATTATCTAATTAGCATATAAAAATGGCCGCCAATTAGTTATTATATTAATTAATTACCAAGTGCATTCTTTATATTATGTTTAAACCCTGGCACGTAATATATTGTATTATGCGGAATGATGCTACGCACATAATGGGTTAATTCCTGTTTAGATAGGATGCAACATGATCTAATTAGCATATAAAAATGGCCGCCAATTAGTTATTATATTAATTAATTACCAAGTGCATTCTTTATATTATGTTTAAACCCTGGCACGTAATATATTGTATTATGCGGAATGATGCTACGCACATAATGGGTTAATTCCTGTTTAGATAGTATGCAACATGATCTAATTAGCATATAAAAATGGCCGCCAATTAGTTATTATATTAATTAATTACCAAGTGCATTCTTAATATTATGTTTAAACCCTGGCACGTAATATATTGTATTATGCGGAATGATGCTACGCACATAATGGGTTAATTCCTGTTTAGATAGGATGCAACATTATCTAATTAGCATATAAAAATGGCCGCCAATTAGTTATATTAATTAATTTATGTGTTTACAATCACGCATATCTTCGCTTCTAATTGACATACATGCATCATCCTGGTACCATTAGATTCGGTTTCTCAAGGCCTATCATTTGGTGGTGGTCTCATTAGTAAATATTCAAATTTAAAATCTGATGGTTCATGCTAAACAGATTTTTAACAATTTTTTCTTTTGCAGATCGCCCGCAGACCCCACGGTAGACCAAGAAGACAGTGGAGAGAAGTCAACCAAGAGACGAATTGTATCTGCAGCATAGAACCTCAATGACACGGAACGCTGAAGAAGAAGAAGAGAAAAAGAAGATCGACCACAGTTGTACGCACCATTTCTTGCTGCACGTCTTGTACTCACTGTTTACTGTGTACTCTGTTGTGCCAGCTCTTTTCAGCAAATTGAAATTCCTGAAATATAAGCATAAGTTAGCAACTGCTGCATAATTGAACTAATATTTGATAAATTATTATTTCTAACTTGCTAGTTAAATACATAAATTAAAACACATATGTTTGTTAACGATTGCATCAGATAGTATCAGCAAGATAGCTATGATTATCATCATTTGCAATCAGTTCTACGACATTGTTATGACCCAAACCTGAAAAGAAAAAAAAAACCTGAAAAGAAAAAAAAAAAAATAACAACACGAAGTGTCTATTCGCAACCAAGTTGCGAATAAACGAAGTCTTGACTCGCAACCAAAGGCTAGTTATATGGCATAAGTGACGTCATTGGGACATGTGTTTGACTATATGATACATTTGTGGTAAGATTTCATCGTGGTCCCAGTTGTATTGCGGTGAGTATCTCCGCTTGTAACCGTGTTTACCGTGGTTCGATTCCCCGCCAGCAAAATTTATTTATATAATATGCTGCCACTACTGGAGAGTGCACTGGACTGATATTTGCATGTGGATTATTTTTCCTATTACTATTACCATTGTCCCTCACCATCAGATAAACCCACTCAGACTTCAGGCAGGGGCAGACTTGGGCATTCCCCGCACATGGCTGCTTAATTGTATAAGCTGCTACATAGGTTTGTTAGATGTGTACTCACTCCATATTGGTTAAGGATTTACCACAGCTTGTTTCTATCTACTCTTGGTTGCGAATAGAGACTTTGTTTATTTGTAACTTGGTTGCGAATAAACTCTCCCATAATAAAATGCTGTATATTAACATGAATAAGTAGTACATTAGTAATTTACATCTCTGAAGAATGAAATAGAAATGTAAGTTAACGTATATGATTAAATAATACTAAGAATGATTGATTGAGGGCGATCGCGCACATTAGGAATATAGAACTATCTGTGGAAGTATGTGTTTCTTCTTCTTCTGCGTTCATCCGGAGTTTCTTTTCGGATGTGATTGCGTTGTGCCTGTTTACAGCAGAGCTGCGTTCTTGCGCCGTTAGGCCGACACATTCGACTTCTGCGGGCATTTGTTGACCGGGGTAACCTTCCCGGGGGAAGTATGTGTTTGAACATGCACAATATGAAATGTGAGTGTGAACTTGATGGGCGTGGCAATTATCTTAATCTGTGAATTTGTGTATTTAAAAATGTGTGCGTGTGCACGCACGCATGTTCAAGTGTGTTGAGTTTTTTGCTTGGCCAGTAAATCAAGCCAGAAAAAGTTTTGTTTTTAAATAAATACTTTTATGTCATGTTTTTTTTTTTTTTGCGTATCCTTTTACAGGACTTAGCTGTCAAAAGCAGCATCTTTCAGCTGTCTGTTGATCTCTTGGCTTGGCAAGATTACAACACATGTCCACAAATGTATTTTTTTTTCTATCAAACATGAAGCGATCTAAGCGATGAAACTTTCCAAATGTATTAACAATTGGATTCAGAATGCAAACATCCAAATAAAAACATCTTACTATTAATTCATCAATTTTTAAATAATTTTTTTAAGTACGGTGCGAGATAGACTCACCGCCGCCATTGATTTCCAATGGCAATGGCGACACAACACGTCCACAAATTTATTTTCTTTTTTTTTTAAATCTGAAGCGATCTAAGCGATGAAACTTTCCAAATGTATTAACAATTGGATTCAGAATGCAAACATCCAAGTAAAAACATCTTACTATAACAGATCAACCTTTAAAACATAAAATTACTGACCTTCTCACAATCAATAACCGATTGCAAATGACAAAGCAAAATTTGAACCACTTTGCACACGCACAGTGACAGTTTGACCTTTTGACAGGAAGATGAGACGGCGTTCGTGATTGGCCCCTGTTATTTGAAAGTATCCAACCAGAAACATTAAAAGTAACTTTATATACATATATTTTTGGAGACCCGGCGTTGTCCTTCTGCGCATGCGCGGAAATACATTTTCGGCTGTGTTTGTTTATCTTGGTTTCTGGAGCAAGTTTCAGTTACTGAGTTTTCGGAGTCGGAGGGGTCGCTGCTTGACTTGCTTCCATTTATGTTTCTAATTTAACTTCCATTTAAATATTATTATATACTATTAGTATTAGGTATTCTGATCATATTTATCAAATGGGAGACTTTATTATTAATTATGAGACCATCACCACAGTTGGTAGCAAGTCATATGGCAATTTTAATTTGAGTATTTACTAATGAGACGGCCACAGAAGATAGGCCTTGAAATTCAAAATCTAATGGTACCTCAATGATGTCTGTATGTCACTTATAAGTGAAGATATTCACATTTTTGTGAAGGTGAGACGAGTTGCAATTTTTCATGCTATTCAGTATTCACCCGTAAGTTGAACCCTCTAGTGTGTCCATTTCCTCCCCCAGCGGGTGTGCGTGCGAGATTGTCTCAAATGGTCGTATGAAAATTGACTTCAGATATATGTTCCGTTATGTTAAATGGTTACAAAATAGTACAAGTATACAAATAAATTATTAATAATCTTTAAACTTGTGTTCTTTTTAACTTTGGTAGGTCAAATCACATGTTTTGTGTGTTGAAAAGTGTACTTCAATCGCGGCCGTCATGACCCATTCACAAAGTCACATCTTCGCAGAAAATCTGTTTTTCAACCACAATTTGAGCAAGTTTAGCGATGAAACTATGCTGATTCAGGGGCAATATTTTATATGGCAATTAAAATTCACATTAAACAAAGACATCTATTGCATTCATCGATTCTGATATGTGATCATTTGGCTGCTTCTGTGGGATGCTCTCCCTGGCAGTCGGCAGCTTGCACAGATCCATAGAGCACACTGTATTCAAAAACTTCCAGTTTCTTAGTTCTATATAAAATTTTAGTTCGTAATGTTTAACTGATTGCCTGCCAAACAAAAAAGTGGTCCTGACCAAACAGAAATTCAAGGCAGAAAATTTGAATAGGGGTGTGTCACAATAATGATAATGCTTTTTAAATGGTTAAAATGGTAGCAGATTTATTGTATTACATATCAAATTAAGGAGGATTGCACAGGGAACATGACAATGTTAATAATTAATTCATAGGTTACAAATATTATGACAATAATGAGAGGTTTAGTAATAACAATTGAAATTAAAGTTAAAAAATATGAAAAAAATTCACTTACCAAGGTATTATTTTCTATCCGTCGCAGCTAATCCAGTTAAATTTCGTGAATAATGGTACACACACCACTTGTGTTCAAGAATATCACAAGAACTGCTCCATAACACGAATAAAACACAATGAAATCATAACATTATGAAGCACATAATTTTCACATCTTCTTCTATTGCCATATATTCTGAGGAACTGTCACTGTAAAATTTCTTTTTATATTATCTGACTGTCTTCTAAATAATTAACTGACTACTGCACATGGTTGGATTTAGAATCTTTCACAAAGTCCTTTAAATCACAATAACTATAATATAAAATGGTTTAAAACGGTAATTTTATTAAAATATACGAGGTCCACAACCAGAAGGTATTGCACTTCGAATTTCGAATCACAACAATCATTTGGAATCTCATGCCATGCGTGCTAATCTTGTTGGCCATGCGTGATTGTGCACACGAACGGAAAGGAAATCTTTCCTTCTAAAGTTTAATTCAATGGGACACTAAAAGTTGTCGACTAAAACGGAGAAACGGATCAATTAGAGCACTATATATACGGAACTGATGAGTCGGTTTTTGGGTACCAAATTTGGGCTCTAGAACCGACCATTCGGTCTCCGGCAGGCAATCAGTTAATAGTTTCTATTATATCACCTAATAATTTTGTAAAAAATAAAAAAAAAATAAAAATGCCCAGCCGGGAACAGAACCCCGGCCTCTCGCATGACAGGCGGAATGCTTACAACTATGCTAGCAAGAACACAATGCTTTCTCTACAAAGATATTTATACAGTCAAGCCACCGTTTTGGTTTTCGTGATTGTAACATTTTCGCCTATTTTTCAACCACAATTAAAGCAAGTTTAGCGATGAAACTTTCCAAATTTCTGAAAAATCTGATGCAGAATTCGAAGATCCATCTACAATTGATGGTTTTCTATTGAAAGCGACAGAAAAAAGTTATTTACGGTTCAGCGTGCCATTTCCATTGTTTCTCCACGTGCGAGGTTGGTCTCAACCAAATGGATCATAGACGGATTATGAAAACTGACTTCAAAAATATGTTCCGTCATGTTAAATGATTGAACAATAGTACACGTATACAAATAAAATATTAATAATCTTTAAACTTGTGTTCTCTTTAACTTTAGTAGGTCAGATTGCAAGTTTTGAGTGTTGAAAAGTGAAAGCGTGCATGCCATCTCGCTCGATATTGCGCATGCGCAGTCGCCAACGAACATGGCCTTGCGTTTCCCCATTCACAAAGACACGCTTCGCTGAAAATGTTGTTTTTCAGCCACCCCGCAGCGATTAAGGCGTGAAACTTTCCAGATAAATTTAAAATTGTATGCAGAATTCAAAAATACATCTATAATTGAATTAATTCTATCTGCAACACCAGAATAGTGTTACAAAGTGCACATGCCAGTCCGATATATATGCGCAAAAGAGCAAAAAACACATCTTCGCAGAAAATGTTGTTTACATCCACCCGGCAGCGATTAAAGCGATGAAACTTTCCAGATATATTTAAAATTGTATGCAGAATTCAAAAATACATCTATAATTGATTTAATTCGATTTAGAACACCAAAATAAAATTAATTACACTAAGTGTGAAATATATTCTTATTTATATAAAAGGTCATGATGATTTCAACCAATCGCTGTGCACGGAATATTAAGCTGCCCTTTCCTGGAAAACCCCGGATGATGTGTGTTCTTGTCACGTGAGATATGAATGAATGATGTCGAAAGAATGCATGGTAAATTAGATAGCGTTTTCCGGGACAAGGTGAGTCACCGCAAGGTGACTCCGTATATCACTTCTTTTTTCATTTCCTGTAATGGCACGATGGGACTCGCTACAGTTGGAGATACAGCTTCGACAAGACGAATCCAACGCCCCAACGGTATCTCAACAAAGGTTGTACGGTATATCATTATATCTTAATATTGCATCCAGGTGGCGAGGACTAACTTCACATGTTTATCTATTTTTCAATAGGATGTGCTGTGACCTAATTAACAATTAAAAATGGCCGCCAATTGTTTATTATTCATTAAAAGTCTATTGCATTGCTAACGAACCTGGCAAGATGTATATTTTATTGTGCATTTTGGTAAAAGGAAAGTAAAGGTAACATTCTTCTTTCGATAGTATGTCGAGAGGATTGAAAGGATCAACTTCATTGCACCGGGTTTTACCCCATATGGCTCTGTCTCTTTCCGCAGGGTGGCCTGCTGAAAGCATCGCACAAAGCATGAGAGTCTCAGAGTCTCCGAGAAAAATGCACTCAACTTTTATAAATTTTAGATAGGATGTGCTATGACCTAATTAACAGTTAAAAATAGCTGCCTATTTATATTAATTAAATATTAAATGTCATGTGAAATGTTCATCGTTAGTGACAGAACAATGCATGAAAATGTACTCATATTGTCTTGATGTACCCACTGCATTGCGACAGCTTCCTTTTGTTGATTAAATATCGTGCATTAATTATAGTAAATAAATTTGTAACTGCTGCATAAATTAAGCAGTCACTTTCGCTAATAATTGATTTCTACTTCTGCTCTTTAATTACACTATTCTGTATCTTCTTCTTCTTCTTCTGCGTTCATCCGGAGTTTTTTTTTTGGACGTGATTGCGTTGTGCCTGTTTACAGCTGAGCTGCGTTCTTGCGCCATTAGGCCGACACATCCGACTTCTGCGGGCATTTGTTGACCAGGTTAACCTTCCCGGCTATTCTGTATCTAAAACAGCAATTATAGTATGTCCACATTTGTTTGCCTTCATTCACGATCAATTATTTTGAAAACTGTCTGTTGCATCGTTATGAAATTTTTCCAGCCGTCTTATATTTACCCCCACCCAAGGAATATGTCTTTGATAGGTCCAAAAACAACTTAAATCATTGAAAGCGGCGACATTCCTTTGATGTTTTGCTTAACAACTAGTGATTTCTCGCTAACAAAGTTATTTTTACGGTAATGTGAGACCTGCCAATTCTGATGACACACAAAGGCGTATCCGGATTCGTATGGGAGTGGGTGCAATGAAAGAACTAGCTTAAAATCGACAGGGTCGGCTGCATTGCACCAGGTTTTTATCCCATATGGCTCAGTTTCTTTCCGCAGCGCGGAAAGCGTCGCACAAAGCACGAACTCTGTAGCTCCAGCGACGACCCTCGGGAGTCTCCAAAAAAATGCACTCGTGAAATGGACACGGCCCGGAATCGAACATACAACCTTCGAAGCCCGAGTCAGACGGCTTGACCACTTCACCACGGAGAATCCCGAGAGGGGTGCAATGTGTAATATTAGTAAAGACAGAGAATTTACAGAGGCACGGGGTAAATAATTTGTAAATTAACAGGAAAGTAGAAGGAATATATTTCTTACCTTATTTTTCATTTCCTTCTTGTTTCTTCAGCTGATGCTGATGCTGTAATGTTTAGGGCCTGCAATTCGTCTGAATAGTTGGAGCAAAATATCCCAGTAAGTGTGTTCGTAGATTAAGGTCTGCGATCTGCTCAGACCTTAATCTGTGTCCAGTAGGTTGATGATTGCTCTCGGTTGCATAAAATTCAATCCATCCTTTCTCCAATAGTCCTCTTCCTCTTTCAACACATGGTCCTGACGTTTTTTCCAGTAACTTTTATCAATATTTAATAGCGCGGACAGTCAGACAGAAAGGTAGGTAAGTAGGTAGGTAGACAGAAAGGTAGGTTGGTGGATGGATGGCTGGCTGGGTGGGTGGGTGGGTCAGTCGGTGGGTGGGTCGGCCGGCAGGCAGGCAGATAGATTAGATAGATAGGTAGGTAGGTAGGTAGAGAGATAGATAGATAGATAGATAGATAGATCCCCGCCAGGAGCCGGGCCAAGCCAGCTAGTTTATTTATATAATCACGTTTCATGAAAGAACCCACAGTTTGACGACACCTCTGAACTACCCAATATAAATTCCCTCAGTCTGCCAAAAGCGAAAACCGCACAGACAAATTTCAAAAACAGCGGGGGGGGGGGGGGGGTCTTGTTGAAGCGGTAATACTCTTAGAATGATGGAATGAATGCGGGGGCAATAAAATATATACCACATATAAACAAACATTGAAATCTGCTGTACAATCTCCAGAACCAAAAATTTTTTGTTGGGTGGACATAATTATAAGGTTATATGCTAAATCTCATCATTTTCCGTCAGTTGGTTACTGAGATATTGAATTTTATATTGAGGCAAAAAAAAAACAACACTATAATAATTAAATACTCAATTAATACGCAATTAATAATTAAATTAACAAAAAGAAGACACAGATTATGTCACAAGGTGTACATGGTGTACCATCAATCTTTATTGACGACGCCGAACTGGAGATAGTAGACCATTTTACATATCTAGGATCAGAGGTAAATAGCAAATTATCCCTCGATCAGGAAATCAACATCAGGATTGGCAAGGCAGCAACAACAATGAACATGTTAGCAAAAAGAGTCTGGGAGAACAGGAAGCTTACTGCCAAAACAAAAGTCCTCGTCTACCAAGCCTGTGTCCTTAGTACTCTTCTTTATGGCAGTGAAACCTGGACAACTTACTCACGCCAAGAGAAACGTTTAAACAGCTTTCATATGCGGTGTCTGCGAAGAATACTTGGTATTAAGTGGCAAGACAAAATCACAAATACTGAAGTATTGGAAAGATCAGGTTGTGTGACGGTGTATTCCATGCTCAGTCTTCGTAGACTTAGATGGATAGGACACGTTAGGAGGATGGATGATGGTAGAATACCAAAGGACATCTTTTTTGGTGAATTACAGACGGGTAGGAGATCTCAGGGTCGGCCTCTACTACGATACAAAGATGTGTGTAAGCGGGACATGATTGATACAGGCATTGATAATGCACATTGGGAGCACGTCGCCGCTGAACGTGTTGCATGGAGGGCAACTATCAGAAATGGAATAAAGACAAAGGAGAAAATGATTGCAGATAAAGCACACACAGAGCGTGAGAGATGTAAGATGGTGCAAAATGGTGGAAGTGACCATGTTTTCACATGCACCTACTGTGGGCAAACATTTGCAGCAAGAATTGGCCTTACCAGCCACACTCGCCACCGCCATGGATCGTAGTTATTAAGCCTTTTTGAAGCATAATGTACCAAACTATCGTCTGTCAAGACGGAAAGGTGCCAATGATGAATAATTAAATACTAACTTTAAAAAAAAAAAACATAACTTATTTCACAGTATTTTTATATTTAAATACTTATGAACTGCTGCGCTGCTAAGAAAAAAAAGTACCCCTTACACTACTTACAGGTTTACAGACTGGTCTGAAAACTGGCTTTCAAGATTATTTTCAGTCATGTCAAAGGGTGACAAATTATACAAGTAGACAGATAAATTACTGCTACAAATGAAACTTGTATTCTGTTTAATTTTAGTAGTTAAATTGCCAGTTCTAATTATAAATAAATACGGATTAACTATAGTAATTAGTTTAGTCAGGGCGCCACCATTTTGAGTTATGATTGCACCATATCTTTTTCATGGCTGTTCTGAATATTTTCTCCCAAACACAGTAAAAGGAGGTAAATGTTGATACTCTTCAAGTATATGTAAAAATGGACGCAGAATTCAAAAATGCATTAAACAATTACCAGAGATAAGCAAAAACAGGAGTTAAAAACAAGTTTACCGTACACAAAACAAAATGTAAATAACTTCAAGAGAATAAATTCTCAATGACAAACACTTGCAGACTAGCAGACGGACCACTCCTGTAATTATTAGAGTGGTCTCCCGTGACATAAGCCACGTTGTTTTCAAATACATGAGGTCAGAAGCATGTGTGTGTACGAACTAGAAGTCACTGGTCGATTAACATTTTTCTTGAAATACCCTTCCACCAATTACCTCCCCCCACCCCACCCCCAATACTTACATTACTTTCTGACATTGCTAGCTATATAATTTTGTCTATTTTACTACATCATTCATTTATTATTTAATAGTGTCGAATATCGTCTTCCTATCTCATGGAAAAGGGGGGGGGGTGCCAGCCTACCTCACGTTCCCAAAGTTGTGAGTTCGATTCTGAGCTCGGTCAGTCCATGGGTGTAGTTCCCTCTGAACTCCTGGGGGTCATTGCTGGAGCTACAGAGTTTGTGCTCTGTGAGACGCTTTCAGCAGGCTGCCCTGTGGAATGAGACTGAGCAAATGGGATAAAACCTGGTGCGATAAAGTTGATCCTCCCTTTAAGCTCTACCCTCCTCCCCCCCCACCCAAATTATTCACCTCATTCTGTTTGTCTTCTCCATATAATTTTAGGTATCCCTCTTATTTCATTTGCCCTGTGAGTATGGACAATACAATAGTATCAATAGATTTTCTTGTTATATTTTATACTTCTTCCTCTTCTTCGTTCATCCTGAGTTTTTTTTTTCGGATGTGATTGCGTTGTGCCTGTTTACAGCAAAGCTGCGTTCTTGCGCCGTTAGGCCGACACATCCGACTTCTACGGGCATTTGTTGACCGGGTTAACCTTCCCAGATATTTTATACTATTTTCAGGTTTTCTCAATCTCTGTGTCCTCAGTTATCAGTTATCAGTAGGGGTATCTTCATTGCACTCCGGACATGTCCATAGGTGCTCAGATCCTCCCCCCAGCATATGCATCAGCGTCCGGTGGCTAATAGTGCCAGTTCTGTGTTGGTTGACGAGGTGCTTTGTTTTCCCGACGTACCTCTCGCATCTGGCTGTGCCGATTCTAACTCCCAGGTCTTTCATCCTGGACAGCGATGTGGAATCACTGACGTCAAAGTCCTCTGTTCTCGCCATATCTTTAAGGACGTTAATAACATCGGCATGATCCATGGGCTGGCCATCTACAGGGGGTGCAGAGCCAGCCAGTTTGTCAGCTCGTTCATTTCCCTCGACTCCCGCATGTCCCGGGACGAAGATGAAGGTGACTTTACGGACAACAGACTTCCGCAGCGATTCAGTCCACTGTCTACGTAAAGATCCAGCTTCGACCTTCTGAATCATGCTCATTGAAACCCTTAGTACACACACGTTGGTATAATGCTGTGATTCCAGCCATATGAAAGCCTGTGTAACTGCCATCACCTCCATAGTCATGCTGCTCGTGGTCATAGAGTGGGCACCACTGGATTCTTGAACGGTTCGGCCCGCTGAAAGGGCTGTAAATGCCCACGCACTTCTCTGCTGCTTTACAACAGATCCATCTGTATAGATGAGCACTTTGGGGCTATCTGAGTGTTCATAGATGAGCGCGTTAACCTCTGCATTGACAGCAGCAGGGTTCTGCTCTCTGCACCGTCTGTCGAGTGTGATAATGCAGGAGAAAGTGCACTTGAAAGCTGGAGGCACCGGCACCCATTCCTTGCCGGGGTTGATACTGGTAAGACTGCAGACCTGTCTGACGACATCTCCTGCCCGGTCCATCCATGATTTGCCCCTCTTTAGCCTGTCACCCTTTTCTCTGAATATAGCGCCATGCAGAGGGTTCTGCTCATCTGCACTTATTTTTAAGTATGCACGAGCTCTCCAGATCTTGATCCTGTGTTCCATTGTCGGGAAGTCAAGGAGGTATCTCATTGCTACACAGCTGGTGTCTCTCGTGCAGCCCAAAATGATGCGCATGGCTTCGTTTTGTACCTTTTCAAGTCTTCCAATCTGTGTAGGGCTGACAGTGAGGATGGCCAGGGCATACTCGATGCGTGAAAGCACAAGTCCCTGGAACAGAAGTATTAGCAGTCTTTGCTCGATATTGGCAGTCGCCATGACTCTCATTGCTGACAAACCTTTTCGAGCCTTCGTTATGACATAATCGACATGATCTCTGAAGGACAGGCTGCGATCAAGCCTCATGTCAAGATATGTCATTGACTGGGTTCTACTCAAAATGCTCCCATCCATTCTTACTGCTGGCAGGTCTGTTTTCACAATATGGTTGTTTAGTGAGAACCATGTAACCGTTGCCTTTGCAGGGTTGACAAGGGCATCGGCATCAGCACACCATGAGGAAATTCGATCTAGTTCGCCCTGCATATCATTGGCAACCGCCTGTCTATCTCGACCCTGTCGATACACGAGGATGTCGTCAACGAATGACAGAGTCCTACCCCTCCCGTCCAACTGTTGTTCAGTGATCGGCACCGTATACACGTTGAATAGTACTGGTGACAGTGGTGAACCCTGCGGCAATCCAGGACATATCGTTATCGGCTCAGAAGACAAACTCCCGCATCTTAGCACCACCTTCCTTTGGAGCAGAACTGCAGCTATCCATCGTACAAGGTGACGGTGCACTTTCAGTCTGAGGAGGGTTTGCATCAAGTGCTCGAAAGATACTCTGTTATATGCGTCCTCTAAGTCTATGGCGGCCGCACATGTCTCTTCTCTGACCTGAAATCCTTCGTAAACATCTTGAGCAAAGACCGCCGCATTCAGCCATGACTCTTTGTTGCGTCTGTATCCTCCAAGTGTGGGCGGGAAGCAGCCGAGCTGTTCCAAGTCCCAAGCAAGTCTGTGTGCTACAATTTTCTCCAGTAGCTTGCCAACAGTATTCTGCATCGTAATGATTCTGTAGCCGCTTATCTTGGAATGGTCTTTGTTCGGTTTTGGCAGCGGCAGCAAATAGCTGTGTAGCCATTCTTCTTTGACCTGACCCCTCTGGATACTGGTATTGAATTCTCTGGCCAGTTCTTCCATGTCATCATCTGATATCACCAGTAGGTCACCATATCGGATGCCGCCTGGGGCGGTGTTAGGTGATTTCTTGAGCATCGCACGCAATGTCTCAGCTGTGATTGTCCATTCTTCGGCTGTCCCGACCCCCTTGCACAACTGAGAGAGTGTCGTTGTGGTCCTCTGTCTGGCGGGCTCGTCTTTCTGGTCAGTCTGTTCTATGTAGCGTGCAAGAAGGGCCTTACCTTTATCCGCATCCGACTTTTTCCATGCGAGGTCTGTGCCTTGAAAGTCTGGAATACCCCTACATTGTGCAGCACCGTTCATGCTCTTGTGGAGGCGCCAGAATGTCGTAAGAGATCGCTCGGAGCACACCTTCCTGCAGAACTCGTCCCATTTCTCAGCCTTGGCCTGTTTGGCGCAGGATTTGAATAAAGTCATCGTCCTATCGACCTCAGTCTTCAGGTTCGCCAACTCAACCTGTGGCATGTTAGCCTTTCTGGCCTTTTGCCAGTCTTTGACAGCCTGCCTCTTTCCCAGCCATGCCTTCTCGACCTTTCCATTCCACCATGGTGGCTGCAACCATCTTTCTTGTCTCCTGCGGGAGGAAATTAGTTTTCTTCTTCTGATCTTGCTTATGGCGTCTTGACCAGTGTTGTCGTACGGGAAGGCATTTGTCTTGTTTTTTTGACTCATGGCCCCGTCTTTCTTGATCAGAATGACACAAGGGTAGTGGTCACTATCGTGGTATCCCAGTGTGCCCCACCGGCATCTTGGTGCGATGGTGGGCGACACCAGAGCCAAGTCAATGACGCTGTCAGAGTCACCTGGTCGAGTGGCTATTCTAGTGACCTTCCCATCATTCAGACAGATTAGGGCAGCAGATGCCTGGGCGTCCTCCAGATCTTCTCCCTGTCTATTGGTGATGCAATTCCCCCATTGACTGCCTCTGGCATTGAAGTCCCCACAGTAGATGATATGCCTTTCATCCATATCGAACAAACTCTGCCATTGTCGCACGTCGACCTTCCCATTTCACGCATAAACGTTCACGATTACAAGCTGCACTGGTGTCATTATTCTTAATGCCTGCACTTGCAGGGCATCACTGTTCCAGGAAGTCATATCGATCTCAGACACTAGTATGTTGTCGCGGACCAGAATGGCCTGTCCGAGGTGCCACCTGTTAAAGAATCCCTGAAATCCTGCGACATTGACTGTTCCGTCGCCGAGCTGTGTTTCTTGTATGACTACAATATCGTTTCCGTAGAGTAGTTTTTCAAGAATGGGTCGGCGTTGACTAAATGATGCACAGTTCCAGTACAGTACTCTAACGTTTCCGATACCCAATCTGTCACATTTTAAACGCCTTCTGTGCGCGCCCGCCCTCTTACCACGTTGTATCCTTGCTGGTCGTCTGGTCGTCATGTTAGACTTAACTATCGCCACCGGGCGCCGATGATACGCCGAAGGAAGTCCGGGCCTGTGTCCTACTTGGCATCAGTGTCTTTTCTTCACTTCTTGATTCACTTGTATTTGTTTAGGTTTCTTCATGAACTCCACATTAGTGATTATGTCATACCACTTTAGTCCTTTTTCTACACAGGCACCACTGGATGAATAATGAATGTTTGTAGTCCATTAATAATTGGTTTAGACATTCTCCATGTTTCTGATACATACAGCAGTAACGATTTAACGTTCTGAGTTGTAACATCTTTTAGCACTATAGAAGCTCCTTTTACATGCTTATTTTAATATCTCTATAAGTTCCCTCATCTTTGTCTACATTAATACATAAAAAGATGTCTGATTCCACTTCTCAAAGTGAGGTTTCACTAAGGAAACTCATGGAGAGAACTTGGCAATTCTGTTTAATTCTATCTATTATCATTCACTGAGAGATATCAAGTTATCATTTGGTATGTTTGTTCTGTAAGATTCGTTCTGGTCTGTCCATAAGGTGGTAGTCGTCTTTAGCAGGTTTTAGTGGCTTTCTGTCGGATTTGAAAAATTTTTCATTTGGTGGTATGTAATGGGTACGTCAGGTTCTTTTATTGCTCTTTCCTTAGCCCATTGATAAGCTCTTTTGTTTCTGGGTACTCCACAGTGAAATGGTATCCACTGTATGGTGACCTTACGCTGGCTGCCAAGCTAAGAAAGTAGTGTCCGTAGTAGCAATTTCCCAGACAGAAGCACCTCGAGTACTGATTTTGCATCCACCAATAGCACCATAGGATGTGTACCATGGTTGGTATTTAGTAATTTCTCTGTTGCTATCGTGATTGCCTGGATTTCTGCATCATAGTTATGGCAGTACTTTCTTGTTGATACTTTGGCCGTGTCCCTAGTATTATTTGGGTATTCTATGTATACTCCCGCTCCTCCAATGCGAGGAACAGAGATTGCGACAGTAGTTGAGAAAACCCAACAAGGAATTGCTCTTGCGGATGTCATGTTGGACTCTGATGTGGTCTGCATAAATGATGGGAGGCCGACTAGAATGGCAATGAGGCCTGGCGATGCAGACACAGCTATTGACTTGGCACTAGTCTCCCAGTCATCAGTCCTTGATGTAAAGTGGACTGTTTTGAATGACCATGGGAGTGATCACATGCCATGCTCAGTCCTGATATCTAAATCCAGGAAAGTTAAGGCTTGGAGAGCGCGCAAGACCTTCCGGTATGAGTGGACCGATAGCCTTCTTGGACGCCTCAGACAGGGGGCATGCAACAGGACTGTTAAAACCCCTGTTTTGCATCCCCCATGGTGGACCCCAGAAGTAGACCATGCTTGGAAAGCAAAGAGAGCTGCAGTGGAGCAGCTAAGGAAAGTGTGACAGACACCCTGACACAGCGGAAAATGTAAAGAAAGACAAGGTGGAGGTTTTCAAGCACTGTGCTGCAGAGGCCAAGAACGTTAAATGGAATTGTTTCATGAAGGAGATTGGAGGTGATAAAACACTGCGAAAATTCTGGAAATTGCACAGGCAAATGCAAAGAAAAGATCGGCCTATGACAGTGGGAACAATTTATAGAGAGGATGGTGTGCGCATGACAACAGACAAAGAGAAAGGGGAGGTTTTTCTCCAAAGATTTTTAGAGCAGACCAATCATAATGATGAGGACACCAGAGATGCAGTTAGAGAGGAGTTATCTGGCACCATGAAGAATATGCATTATGAAGACATACGGGTTGAAGATGTTAAACATATTTTGAAAAAGGCAAAAGACACGACACAGGGCCCGAAGGGGTTAAGTATGGCCACATGAAGGCTTTGAGCGAAGCAGACCTGAAGGAGATGACCGACTGCTTTAACCAGAGCATTAGGACAGCATCAGTACCACATGTTTTGGTGCACAGCTATCTCATCTCTCTCCCAAAATCATTCAAGGATCATTCAAAGCTTAGCGGCATTAGGATCATCACCCTTCAAAATACATTTGGGAAGGTTCTAGAGAAGATAGTCACTTTCAAGCTGCAAGAATTTTTGGAAAGGGGGAAGCTTCTTCCAAAAGGCCTGGGGAGCTACAGGCCAGGAAAAGATACCTGGTCAAATGCAGCCACTTTTGCCTTTGAAGTTTATGAGGGGTTCCAGAGTAGACAGGAAACGATGGTGGCAGCGCTTGATCTCGAGGATGCATACAATAGAGTTCGATATGATATTTTGATGACCGCACTGATGGAGAAGGGGGTCAATCCCTGGTTGGTGAACTGGATAGCAGCCGTCCTGCATTCTCGTCAGGTTGCTCTCCGTCTATGTGCATGGACCTAAGAGCCACATATTTTAACCCCTGGACTGCCACAGGGATATGCAATCTCACTGGTGGTCTTTAATGTGTATACGAGCAAGATTGCAAATCTAGAAGCACAGGGGTTGGAAGGATACTAACATTTGCAGATGATATTCTTGCATATAGGCAGGGGAGAGAAGCTATGCGGGTCATTCTGGGATGCAGTAGTGTGTATGAGTTACATCCTTGATTTGCCAACTATTGCTGGTAGGCTCAAGGTGATACAGGCGAAGGCATACCTCAGAGTAGCTGCAGACACAGATCACCCGTTGCATGAGGCGCTGGACGCAGTTAAGGGTCAGCGACTGATAAGAGGGAAATCATGGATGGCTCAGGCGGAGGATACGATCAGACAGGTGTGCATCTTGGAGAACATTAGGCAAGGAGAAGAGTGGGTCAGAGTGCCAGTGGAGCAGTCAGACTTGTGCAGAGTGATAATAACATTGAGCCGGGAGTGCAGGGAGTGGCCAGCAGGGGCCACGGAAGTGGAAATCGAGCAACTAATTCAGGATAATGCTCGCTCGGGTGATGTGATTATCTACACAGATGGGTTGGTGTTGAGAGGTAGGAGAATTGCCTGGGGATTCTTAGTGAAAGCTAATGGTCGATGTTTGGTGCAGGAGAACCTGGCATATGATACCACAACATCTAGCTTAAGAATGGAGGTGGAGGCAGTCAATGCAGTTTTCCGCTGGATGGAGAATACGATACACACACACATCATGATTGTAACTGACTCAGAAAGCATGCTGAGGAAGGTGAGGACAGGCAAACTTCGTGCAGATTGGCTTGCTTCGCTTCAGAGGTCACGGGTGGCAAGCATCACCTGGATCTTTACTCCGGGGCATGCTGGTGTGCTGGGAAATGAACAGGCAGACAGATTGGCTGACCCGGCAAAACTTGGCGGAGTATTGATGCATGACAAGACAGACGTGGTTGCAGCCTTGTGGGAGCATGTGTACACCTCGGAGGAACAAATGGATCACCATAGTCTGGTAAGAATGAGGCAGCAAGGTGTGACAAGGAGATCTGGCTGACGCTCTACGCTCAGAGGAAAGGCGAGACGGACATATAACCAGATTGCTACTGGAACTATTAGTGTTGGAACTCTTCGCTGGCTGCTGAGGATGGGGACGGAGCGCTTATGGGAATGTCCCGAATGCTGTGATGTCGGTTCCTAAATCAATCAATCAATCAATCAATCTCAATACTGAAGAGCAAAAACAGCATAGAACTAGCAGACCTAAGAACAGCACTCCATGGACTATGTCAGAAATAAAAAAAAGTTGTAATACAGTGTATCCCATCACATTGCAGTATACCTGAAAATAAAGAGGCTGACAGATTAGCAAAAGAGGGCTGACAACTACCACAGCCTGACATAGACATAACATAACAAGGCTGAGAGGTTTATAAAAAGCACTTATAGAACCAATTGGGAATAAGCATCCAGGCCACCAGAAAGATGATGCATGTTACAAACTCGCCCGAAGTGAACAAGTAGCAATCTTCAGACTCCGCACAGACATAACAGGCTGAAACACTTGTTCAATAAACTAAAGATAGGAGATACTGAATGTAATGACAATGTTGATGAATGTAATTGTGGAACTGGTAAAATGACAGCTAGACATTTGCTGCAGGAGTGCCCAATATATACAGAACAGAGAAAGATATTTTGGCCCACACCTGCTTCATTTGATGACAACCTCTATGGGGATATCAACAAGCTCAAGTTGACTGCAGCTTTCTTTAACTATAGTCAGGTTGACATCTAAAGGTGCATGAAGATGTTCTTAGCCTGTCACAATTCATGCCACAGATATGTCGGTGGCAAAAGCGCCCCAGTTGCACAAAATGGAATATTGCTTGGATAGCAAATGCATTACGTGGAAAGTCCGAATCGAAAGCTCATTGTGTGGGCATCATCAACGGTGGAAAAACATCCTAGTGGCACGAAATGAAATTTGCTTGGATAGCAAATCCATTACATGGAAAGTCCTAATCGAAAGTTCACTGTGTGGATGTCATCTGCAGACTGCATTCTTCTGGTTTCCGGAGGAACAGCCTGTGGTGAACGGAAGGCCCAATATATGGAAGTGAGGCTAAGCAGCCATGTGCTGGACGTGATGATTCCTTGGGTGAGCCCAGTACCAGAGCACTATGTGCCAGCTCTACAATTATGGAAGCCTCCTTGGATAGCAGGGAATGCCCATGGTCTGTCCCTGCCTTCCCTTGAGGGCTGACCGGAATGTCTTCAGCTGTTCTAAATGGGCCAACTGGGATGGTGATATCAACACAACGATGAGAGTCAAACGTCCTATGAAACAGGTAGCCTAGCCAACAAATGCCTGAAAAAGTCAGATGTGTCGGCCGAAAGGTTCAAATATCACAACTCTGTTGTAAACAGGCACAACGCAATTACGTCTAAAACAACATTCCGGACGAATGCAGAAGAAGAAATAGAAGAAGATTGATTGATTGATTTAGGAACCGACATCACAGCATTCGGGACATTCCCATAAGCGCTCCGTCCCCCATCCTCAGCAGCCAGCGAAGAGTTCCAACACTAATAGTTCCAGTAGCAATCTGATTATATGTCCGTCTCGCCCTTCCTCCGAGCGCCGAGCGTCGGCCAGATCCCCTCGTCACACCTCGTTGTCTCATTCTTACCAGACCATGGTGATCCATCTGCTCCTCCGAGGTGTACACGTGCTCCTACAAGGCCGCAACCACGTCTGACTTGTCATGCATCAATACTCCACCAAATTTTGCCGAGCCAGCCAATCTGTCCACCTGTTCATTCCCCAGCACACCGGCATGCCCAGGAGAAAAGATCCAGGTGATGCTTACTACCCGTGGCCTCCGAAGCGAAGCAAGCCACTCTGCACGAAGCCTGCCTGTTCTCACCCTTCTCAGCATGCTTTCTGAGTCAGTTACAATCATGTGTATGTATCATGTTTTCTATCCAGCGGAAAGCTGCACTGACCGCCTCCACCTCCATTCTTAAGCTAGATGTAGTGTTATCATACGCCAGGCTCTCCTGCAACAAACGCCGACCATTAGAAGAAGAATAAAGACAGAGGCGTAAATGATTGCAGATAAGTCACACACTGAGCATGTGAGATGTAAGATAGTGCATGATGGTGGAAATGACGATGTGTTCACATGCATCCCCTGTGGATGAACATTTACAGCGCAAATTGGCCTGAACAGTCACTTTTGCTCCCGCCATGGGTTGTAGTTATTATTATGCCTGTGTGAAGCACAATGTAACAAACTATCGTCTGTCAAGATGGCAAAGTGCTAATGATTAATGCATCTACAGCTCTTTGTAGTGATCTGGTGGCCACTGATGCATGTTCATTTGTGCTCCATAAGACCAGGTCATCAGCATACATTGTTACTTTGATTCCATGTGGTAGTTTAGCCGCAATATCATTGATGAAGATTGCAAAAAGTGTGGGGGACAGGATGCCACTCTGGGGAACACCATGACACAGTAGTACTTTCTTGCTCTTGAATCCGTATATCTATACTTTGGCTCTTCTGTTATGCAAGTATGCTTTCATCCATTTGTACATTTTTCCATTGACTTTATAGTTTCTCAGTTTCTTCATCAGATATTTCTTTCCAGATTTTGTGAAAGGCTTTCTTTCAATTTAACCATGCCGCAAGCACCAGTTTCTTCTCTTGGAAGCATCCTCAACTCCTTGAGAGAGGTAGATTGTCTGATCTGCCTAAAGCCAGCCCACTGTGGCATAAGAATGTTTTCACTTTCAATGTACCACTGCAGTCTGTGATTGATTATGTGCTCCATTGTTTTGCAGAGAGAGCTGGTGAGGCTAATTGGTCTTTAACGGAGGGACTGAAATTGTCTTTCCCTGATTTTTGGAGAGGTATCACGATTGCTTCTCTCCAGACTTGCGGAACACTGCCTAAGGTCCAGCAGTTGTTTAAGATCTGCAGCAGCTTTGTTTTGGCCATTGTTCCTAGGTTCTTGATTATTTCATTGGAGAAACCGTCAGCTCCTGGTGACTTTCTCATTTTCAGTTTTGATATTGCTAGCTCCATTTCGCTGATTGTGATAGGTGCCTCCAGTGCCTCATGTACTGTTTAATTCTGTCCTGTATATTGCTACTTCTCTTGAATATCTTATTGTTTCTCTGGACTAATTTTGATGTTGTTATCTTGTGCGAATGAGTCTGCAAAATCGTCAGCTGCTTGCTTTCTTGTTAAGATGTTTCGGTCTTTATTTTGTGCTATCGTTGAGTTTCTCCCTGTGCCCTCATCGTTAAGTTGTTTTATTAGCTTCCACAACTTTCTTGTGTCTCTTTCAAAGTTCAGTGACTCTGTTTTCTCCTGCCAGCTTTTCCTTCTTGCCTGCAGCTTGGCCCTTTGAAATTTGGCTTTTGCATGCTAGTATTTATTGTCACCATCTGCACTGTCAGGTGCCTCCCCAGCGGCACAACTCTATAGTTCTGCAGGACTGAAAGAGGCCTACTACTGCTGCTGCTGCTGCTGCTGCTGCTGCTATTATTACTTATTGTGGTGCTCTTGGCTGGGTTTGGCCTCTGCTTGCTGTCTGCTTATTAGGGCTATTCCAAAATCAACCTTTAAAATTGTGAAACAGCATTTTTCCACTGCGACTTGGTCGACTTTTTGAATGAACTCATCTCTCACACATGCATGCCATCCTTGTCCACCCTCATCATGCACATCTTTATACCCATCTGTGAATTTCCTGCACCAATCCCTCACAGAACTGTCACTCATAACATTATCATCGTACACCCGACACAGTTGCAATGAATCTCGGCAACATTTTGACATTCTGCTTGAAAAAGACAAATAACGCCATGAATTTTACAGCTGGCAGAAAGGGCAATAACAGTGTCCATGTTTATTCATTCGCGATTCATGAACCACTGAAGACCTGTGACTATAGATTGATGTGTATTATGCTAAAAGACTACTGAATGATGCAAGCAATGAACAGTGTCACTATGCCTGTAGTATGCATTTCCTCAAACTCTTCAACTGCTTTATTTGTGTCTTTATCTGTGTTCAGATTTATAACCAGTATGCTGGTATAATGTTTGTACATTGCCCAGTCCACTTTCTTGTAATTCCACCTTGGGAGGGTGCTGCTTTCACTTACAAGCTTATTTTCTACAGTTAGAAAGACTGGTCAATGGTCACTACCACCAAGTTGTTTCCCAACAATTCATATGATGTTCCACTCCAGATCTGGTGAGTGAAAAGCCAGGTCAGGTTTACTTGAAGTGTGCCATGGTCTTGAGTAGAAGGTATGTGGGTCAGACGGCTTGTTCTGAGAAGGTCAACCCTGTCAACAAATGCCAGCAGAAGTCGGATGTGTCAGCCTAATGGCGCAAGAAAGCAGCTCTGCTGTAAACAGGCACAACGCAATCACATCCAAAAAACATTCTCCGGATGAACGCAGAAGCAGAAGAAGACAGTAGTAATTGATCAGATGTAGATCTTATTATCTGTCTTAAGTTTGAGTGTCTGATACTAAGCCCTTTCCATGTAAACTTCAATTTGGGAAGCAGTGACAAGAGTCAATATCCCACCGTTTCACATGTCCTTTCTGTCAGATTGGTAACCTCTGATTTTGAAGGCTATATTTTCATTGAGGCGAGTTTCTTGCAAGCAACATACACTTATTTGTTCTTGATTCAAGATGTTTTCTAGCTCTATTTTTGTTGTTGTTGATCCCCTCCACATTCCAGTGCATTATTGCCATCACCACTTCTCCTGTTAGCTAAAACAGTTTCACCACATGAAGGCCAGGAGTTGGGACTTTTTCTGCCAGAGGTGATGAAAGCACACGCCGATGATATTTTGCTAGGTTCAGTGCTCACCTCAACTCTGCACCCCCTTCTATATAGCAATAATGTGGAACCATCTCTGTCTCTAACTCTCTTCCCCTTGTGTTTTTAGGTCTTCCTTTATTTCATTTGCCCTGTCAATTCTGGACAAAGGCTTTTCACTGTTGATACAATTATCAGGTGTTCTCAGAGTATGTCATTTGCAGTACAGCATATTTTATTCCTTCTGGATACACTTGTATTTGTTTAGTTCTCTCCAGGAGTTCCACATTGATGATTCTGTCATACCATTTTAGTCCACCTATTTTGTCCAGTCAACAATTTATGAATGTTTGTAGTTTATTAATAATCATTGTATGTCATTCTGCATTTTTCTAATCCATACAATAGTTAGTTAGTTAGTTAGTTAGTCGCAGTTCCAACTTCACAGCAACGGGTCGTCCCCATTATGCTCCGTTCCTGTGCCAGTGAATATCACACATAGCGCTCCGCACTGCCCAATGTGAAAAATGGAAAAGACAGGAGTCTCGACAAACAACAGCCCGCACAGTTACACAGTGCATAATGCCGCCGCCAGAATGTTAACACACCAGTCCCCCACGAAACACCAAATTCATCTCTGATGGAATCGGCAGTCATTTTCCTATCTGGATGTTTCCTAGATGTTCATTGTTCACCCACACAGTCCACGAAAATACAGTTCATCACCGACGGCAGTAGCCGTCAACCAGAAGCCCAACAGCCACGCATTTCTGCATAAGGCAAAAACCGGTCAACTCTGGGACATAGCCACCTGCCATCGCTCCGAACATGCAGTCAGGTTCCCAAAAAAAACACAAAAAAGAAAACACTTGGGCAGATTCAAAAGCACTTCACATGAAACTCACAGCTCACAGTGTCGCGCCACGCACTCACTCAGTAGCAGGGCGACGGAACCATCAAGCCTCCTTAGTCGCCTCTTACGACATGCGTGGCAGGCTACAGTGTTGCTATTCTTTCCATACAATAGTACTGTTTTAATGTTTTACTAAATGTTCAATTCTATGAAAGTCCTTTTGCCTATTGCATTCTTATTTTAATATCTTTATATATCAACCCATCTGTGAATACATTGCTACCTAAATAGGTGTATAATTCTGCATATTGAAGTGAACTTTCACCAAAGGAGATCAGGTTATCCTTTGCTTGATTTATTCTCATTATCTTTGTCTTTCCCTATGAATTTTTAGACTTAATTGTTGTGACCTCCTATCTATTGTGCTTAGCTAAATCTTGCATCTCATTTCAATGTGTGGGACAAGAAGTCAGTTTCTTCAACGAAGTCCAGATCATTGAGCTTCAATGCAAAAGCAGACAATATTTGGACCAAATGCACCTAACTGTCAAATACAGGCATGCTCACAAATTTCATGTTAGAAGCTCACAAAGTAAAATTCTTTCTCCTAAGCAACAGTTTAGAAGGAATATTGCTGACAAGATTTTCTTTTTTCCCCCACACCAATTGAAGACTCATTATTGGATGTGTGGAAGGGGGATAAAGATACAATAAAGAATGTCTGCCGCTGTAAGTATTGTATCAACTTTAATGTATGTATGATGTGTGACACAAGTAATAAGGATTTTCCATAAAGCTGTCATGTATTATTATGTTATCTTTGTTATGATAAACTAATATAATTACACTGCAATAGTTCCCAAACTCAATTTTTTAAACAGGGCTTGAGGATAACATATTAGAAATAATGTCTTGAAGTAATATAATCATAAGACATTTTGTATCATTAATCATCTTGAAAAACAAAATATCAAATTCATTTATATAGGTTATGTTTGCAAATCCTTTCAGACCGACTGTAGACATAAGATGGAGAATAAATTACCATCAAGTGTCAAGATAGAACAACCTGAAGTCTGTGTTGGTCAAGGTAAGATTATGTGCAATACAACGTAACAGTTAGTTGAATATTCCTCACATAATGTTGCATTCAACTGCAGCATTTACTGGTTGTTTTTAGATTTACTAGATAATTTTACATTTAAAAGTTTGCCATTGCTTTCTGAATGGATGAAACCTTATACCATCAAAATCATCACAATAGCAGAATGTAAATCTACTCAAACACTGGAGAAAATAAGGTTATAGATGTGACCAAGTATTCACCGGGATCAGTGCAATTGAACAGAGTAGGGCACTCTCTTGTCCTGACAATCTGAAACTGCTCTCAAAGGCAGAGGTAAAAACCCCAGTATGAATATGGAAGGCAATAGAAAACTATCACATTATCTTCCAAAGACGTTTAAAATATGAATATGGAATGTCAGGACATAGTTGAGATAAAAAAGTTACAAAATGTAATAAAAGAAATTAAAACTATGAAGATTACTATCCTAAGCATGAGTGAGATGAGGTGGAGGAGGTCTGGTAAAGTAATAAGAGACAAACACACAATAATTAGTTCAATTGATAGTACAAACAGAAAAGGAGTAGGACTAATGTTTGATGAGGAAACAGCTAAATCAATATGAAAGGGGGCTGAGTGGTCTTTAGGTATGGTGTCCTCCTGGAAGTCCTGGGTTCAAGCCCCAGTGAGGGCCGGGATTTTTTCACGTGGACTTCTAGTAACAAAAATTTCCCCTGGTCTCTGGTTAGTGAGATTGGGCACCCGTGTGTATTGCTGCGCACATAAAAAATCCCTTGGCAGCTGGAAAATGCCAAGTAGCAGGTGTGACGCAATAAGATAAAGTAGAAATATAAGAGAATCCCTAAACCAAAATGCTAAGAAATCCAAGCACATGACGTGTCAACACAGAAATGTCATTAAAGATTGTCAACAACAACAAAGGCAGACCGACTTGGGAGATTCTTCAGAGCGGCAGCTCATGTTGATTTGGGAAATATCGGTTGGCTAAGCATAGGCCTTATATCACATTACTGGCTGAATTAGTAATTTGAATGGACGAAACAATCTGTGGATACAACGTGCATCGAAGCCACAAATAAACAGACAGACAAACACAGAATCTCGATGTCTGAAAATTGGCAGAAAGGACATTGCGAAGATAAAGAGAAGGACGCCGTGTAGACGGGCAAGGACATTGTTTAGAACTTGAGTGTAGATGACTTTGGACATGTTCTTCTTCTTCTTCTTCTTCTTCAGCGTTCCGAGCCATTGAGGTTCTTTGCTGCAAATACAATCCGTCTCCATTCGTCTCTCTGGTGGTTTGGACATGTTACTAATATTAATTCTAATTGTAAGACTGCCCGCCTGGTCAGAACAGGCACAGTCATAACATACTATTATTATTTATTATTGTCACTGTTACAAGCAGGAGCACTGTGGAAAATAAACACCGTTTCAACTTTAAAAGTCCATTGGAGTAGATTTCCTTCTTCAGTTCAGGTTTGGCTTCTTAAACCTGCATTTCTCCCCCGATGTGTCTCCACCTTGCCGTGGTGGGGGAGCTTGCGTGTCCCATCGACCCCATGTGCTTGCCGATGGGTGAAAAACTACATATCGGACAGCATATGGGATAGGGACCAGACTAAGAGAGACACAACCTGCTGCTCTGCAGGTGAGACTGAGGATAGCAGTCCAAAATTTAAATCAGGCGCACGAAGGCAGAAGTTCTTGGTCCGGACAAAACACTAAAGGCTCCCTGTCGAGGGCTGTGGCTGAACGCCTCTAAGCCACAAACCCTCGGACCTGAGAGCCGGGCCGATAGCCACCTCTCGAAAAATAAAGGCGTGATACTGAGCAAGCTACATGCTCAGGTCTGATATAAGTTCGAAGGCTCTCAGCTGGGGGATATGAGAGATTCCCGGATGAGAGGCCAGGCCGTTTCTCGTTCACCGCTGCACGAAGGTAAGGTGCTGATCCGGCAGCACAAGTAGCCTACCTCGTGAGCGAGTACAAAAAGTCAAAAAGTGCCCCAGTCGAAGAAAGTGGCTGCGAAAACTGTATCTAACTCATAGAGAGTGTAGACAAAAGTGGAAGAACGTCTCAATGACGCAAAATGGAACGCACGGCGAGCGAACCTATTGCGTGGTCCGAAGTCAAAAGCGTGGGTGTCGCTTGCAGTCTGACCGTCCCTGGTGTGTGCTTGAGCGATCAGTGGCAAACGAGTTGCCCAACACATGGAAGTGAGGAACTAAAGCAGCCATGAGCAGGACGTGGCAACTCCTCGGGTGAGCCCAGTCACAGAGCAATATGTGCCGGCTCTGCAATTATGGAAGCCTCCTTGGATAGCGAGGGAATGCTCATGGTCTGCCCCTGCCTTCCCTTGAGGGCCGACCACGATGTCGTTCATCGTTCTATCTTGACCAGCTGAGATGTTAGCGACATCACAACAGTCCAACGTGCCTCGAAACCAGAGGATGGCTAACCTCATTAAAAAATGCCCGCTGGAAGTCGGAAGTGTCGTCCTACGGGTGGCAAACTAAAAATTGACACTACGCAATTACGTCCGAGTGAAATGTCTTGTCCGAATGTCTCTCGTGCTAGGAACAGCTCTGACTACCTAGTTTCCAAATGCCGCTCTTGTTCGGAACAGCTCTGACTGGGTAGTTTTCCGAATGTCTGTTGAGCCTGGAAAAGCTCTGATGGGCGCAACGGCAAGCACATGTCCGAAAACTCGCTGAGTGGATGCCGTCTGCAAACCTGTCTGGTTTGTGCGGGAATGACCCGGGGAAACGAAATGACCAATATATTGAAGTGAGGATTTAAAGCAGCCATGAGCAGGACGTGACGATCTCCCTCGGTGAGCCCAGATCCAGGGCGTTATGTGTCGGCCCTGCAACTATGGAAGCAACCTTGGATGGCGGAAAATGCTATGGACTGTCCCTGCCTTCCTTTGAGGGATGACCGTTGTCTTCGACCGTTCCACCTTGGCCAGCATGGTTGCAGATGGCGCCACAAAAGTGAGTCTCCCAGGAATGCTACCTGGTCAAAAATGCACGCTAAAGTCGATGTGTTGGCCTACGGGTTTCGGCCCAAGGGCGCATAACAGACACACCGCAATCACATCTGAAAAAACACTCCGGATGAACGAAAAGAAGAAGAAGAAACCTGCATTTGACGACTGTTATTTACGAGCCGTATTCTGTTATCAAGTTGCATTGTTGGAATTATTTACCCCGAGATGTCGTCTGGCAGGAAACGATTAGAATTAATATTAGTAACATGTCCAAAGCTATCTACACTCGAGTTCTAAACAATGTCCTTGCCCGTCCACACAGTGTCCTTCTCTCTATCTTCGCAATGTCCTTTCTGCCAATTTTCAGACATCAAGATTCTGTGTTTGTCTGTCTGTTTATTTGTGGCTTCGGTGCACGTTGCATCCACAAATTGTTTTGTCCATTCCAATTACCAATTCAGCCAGTAATGCGATATAAAGCCTATGCTTCAGCTGCCGCTCCGAAGAATCTCCCACGTCAGTCTGCCTTTGTTGTTGTTGACAATCTTTGATGACGTTTCTGCGTTGACACGTCATGTGCTTGGATTTCTTAGCATTTTGGTTTTGGGATTCTCTGATATTTCTACTTTATCTTATTGCGTCACACCTGCTACTTGGTAGTATGCTGCTTGGCAGAAATCGAGAAAGAGTAGCCTAATGGCGCTGCCCAGGTAAAATTTCAAGTTAAACATCTACCCAAAGTATTTCAGGATCCTCACCGGTGCTACGGAGTTCGTGCATTGAGCTGAGATTCTCCGGACTCAGGCTTGAGTTAGGAGTAGAATGGAGCATTTATGGTTTACACCCGTGTTCCGTGATGTTGATCCATCGACTAAACTAAACAGAAATTTGTTATTGTCAAATTCAAAGTCAAGCCAAGAGATATACATTTTATACAAGTGTATGCATTAATAACAAGCAGTAGTGAAGTGGAAATACAAACATTTTATGACAAAGTAGAAATGGCGAAGGGGTGGACAATTTAAAAATGATTCAGGAGCCAGCCATTTTTAACACAGACTTAGAAAAATATGAATCATTCTCAGATAAAGCTACATATTTTGAAATGAGCCATTAAATGTCCTTTATCGGAACCCAGTCAGAGATATCACTTTGAGAACACTTAAGTTATTCACACATCTCTAGAGCTTTAAGGCGATGTGTGGCAGAAAAACTGACAATTTTTACTCAGGTCGTCTATTTTTGGAGTAGTTCATTTTTACATTCCTTAGCATGTCTTCCATCAGATTCAGTACTTGTGTTTTTTATTAACAAATTTTATTTTAATGCAATATTCATATCTTACTTAACCTACTCTAGGTGTCAAATTGTCTACTTATTGAAAATTGTTACATAATTGACTTTTTTCAAACCATAACGATGGTATCTGGGCTAAGCGCTAACCACGTGTCATACACGATTTTAAAGGTCATGATCTCCCATAATTGTTTGTTAAACTCCGAGATCGTGAAATTGGAAACTCTCCTGTGTACAACTGTTTCTGTCGAATCAATAATCTTATGGAAACTTCCGTATATAGAACACAACACATGACCATAGGCAATGCATGATTCCCATTGGCTGAAACTGATCACACTGGTATCCAATTTTATCCAAGATGGCCATTTTGTTCTGTTTACACTTGGCGATGGATTATCACGCGAACTGAAAAATGCCTCATTCCAAGAAATTTAACATCCAATAATCTGCTCTACGTAAGAAATCTCTCAGGCTACAGCTCGCAAATGCTCTTAAGCACCGAAAAGCCTACCAGAACGTCGTAAACATTACAGAAAATTCTGAATCCAACCCAGCTAAACCTCGCATGCCATCTCGCAAGTTTTTTCACAGTGAATCTGAATGATTCAGCACCATCGTGTTCTTCTCAATGTTGTGGAAGTGACTCTTTTATTGCAGAAAAAACCAGAAGCCAATTTAAAAGAGATACATACGAATATATGACCTCCTCTAGGATTAAGTGTGTTTTTGTTGATAAAAACATATATGAAAAACTGGAACATAGAGCAGTACAGGTAGGCCCCATTATATGTCGGTTCAGTTTACGTTGTTTCGCTATAACGTCGTTGTCACAACTATGTCATAACTTCACTTTACGTCGCTACATTCTGCCATAACGTCGTCACCTGTGTTGCTATGCCACGCCCTTGTGGAGGAACTTGCTAGCTTGCGGGGGAACTACGTAATGCCGTATAGTGTTACCACTGTGGAACGTCTCCTTACTCAGTTGCTGTTGTCAATTTTGCGTTAACGTCACCATTTTACCATTGTGCAGTGTGTTTTTCCAGGATTTTATTGTGTAATTCTCCATAATTATGAGTTTGGAGTGCACAGTAAGTGCTGCTAGTGTGTCTGGTTGTAAGAGAACCAGGAAAAGTATTACTCTTGAGGTGAAGTTAAATGTGTTACATTGTTTTGGGGCTGGTGAATGGGCTGTCGACATCAGCAAAGTCCATGGTTTACCCCCAACCATGGTAAGAACAATTCATGCAGATACTGACAAAATCAAAGAGGGTGCTAAAAATGCAACCCGTTTGAGTGCTTCCAAGATCACTTGTACCAGAAGTACTCTTATGGAGAACATGGAAGGACTATTGGCCGTCTGGATTGAAGACCAGAACCAACGGAATATGCTTGTGAGCAAGCTGGTTATCCAAGAGAAAGCAAAGTCTCTCTATGAAGATCTAGCTAAGAAAGCTGGTGAGAGCAGTACTAGTAATGCTGATGATAGTTTTAGAGCGAGTCATGGTTGGTTTGAGCGCTTTCAGAAGCGTTCACAACTGCACAACAATCAGTTAACAGGTGAAGCGGCAAGTGCTGATACTGCAGCTGTAGAGTGTTTCCCTGCAGAGTTAAAGGCCATGATTGAGGAGGGCGGTTACTCTCCCAAACAAGCCATTAACGTTGATGAGACAGGGCTTTATTGGAAAAGACTGCCACCAAAGACATATTTCGAAAGATGAGAAGAAAAAGCAACAACGATTCAGCTAAACAAACGTCCCTTGAAACAAGTAAAGAGTTTCAAGTACCTAGGAAGTATAATGTCATCAAATGGCAAATCAGAAGATGAGATCGAAAATAGATGCAATAAGGCAAACCAACTCATTGGACAAATGGCACCAATACTAAAGAACAAACATGTATCAATAACTACTAAGAAAGCACTTTACAACACAATCTTCCTACCAACTCTATGTTACCAATGCCAAACCTGGACAATGAAAGAAAAAGAGAAAAGAAAAATCACAACAACAGAAATGAGATTCCTGAGAAGAATACTCGATGTATCAAGAAGAGATAAGATCAGAAATGAAGAAATCAGGACTAAAGTGGGGGTTATAGCTGCACTAGATTTTATTAGAAAGCAGCAAGTCAAATGGTTTGGCCATGCAAGTAGGTTACCAACTAACAGTATACCATAACAAGCAATGATGTACAGACCAGAAGGAACCAGAGGAAGAGACCGACCACATAAACGATGGACACAGGGAATAACAGAGTCGATACATGAACCCCATAAGCGGGCACTCTCCTGCTGTTTATACTTCACCTCGACACCACAAGGTATAAAAGGAACATGATGAGATGAGATGGAAATTGATTGTCTATAGCTGCAATGTGTACCTGCTTGACTACACATACACATCCGTTCATAATCAATACCTGGTATATTCATAAGGATATTAATTATTTACTTTGGTGTGTTTCAGAAATACGCTCTTGTTCTCCAAGTAGTCCTTACCTCTCCATGCAAGATCATTCACAAAAGTGGCCATATGACAGCATAGACATGAAGGTTGTGAAACAAGAACTATCGGATGTTCTGTGTGAGGACAGGAGTCGCAGATTCAGTAAAATGGTAGACATAGCTGGGGGTAGCATCATTCAAGTAATGACAGAACACAGCAACTCAGAATCAATAATGGTTGAGAACAGTTGTAAGGCATCAGTAAAACATGAAAATTTTTGTCAAATGTCAGAAAATGTGTCTTCTGTGATTGATACAAACAATAAACTATCTCTGGCTATTGGGAATTGTCAGCTGCAAAATAAGGAAACACAAGAAAAACATACACAGAGCTTTACACAATCTCCAGATGACAATTTTGATTATAGCTCTCAAAGAACTCACACAGGAGTCTTGCCTGATGTTTCTAGTCCAAATGTTTGTGTATACAGATATAAGAGAACACATAGTGAAGGGAAGTCAAACAAATGTAATGAATGGGATGGTCTTTTGATTCAAGATGACCATCTAGAGTGCCAAAAGAACGTAAATCACAAGAGAATACATACAGGAGAGAAACCTTACAAGTGTGATGATTGTGGTGCTTCTTTTACTCGAGCTGGGAATCTGATGAGGCATAAGAGAACACATACAGGAGAGAAACCTTATAAGTGTGATGTTTGTGGTGCTTCTTTTACTCGAGCTTGCGATCTGAAGATCCACAAGAGAACACATACAGGAGAGAAACCTTACAAGTGTGATGTTTGTGGTGCTTCTTTTACTCAAGCTGGACATCTGATGAAGCATAAGAGAACACATACAGGAGAGAAACCTTACAAGTGTGATGATTGTGGTGCTTCTTTTACTCAAGCTGGACATCTGAAGGACCATCAGAGAACACATACAGGAGAAAAACCTTACAAGTGTGATGTTTGTGGTGCTTCTTTTACTCAAGCTGGCCAGCTGAAGATCCATATGAGAACACATACAGGAGAAAAACCTTATAAGTGTGATCATTGTGGTGCTTCATTTACTCGAGCTCGCCAGCTGAAGATCCATATGAGAACA
The DNA here is from genome assembly GCA_963921405.1 of Cepaea hortensis. Lineage (NCBI taxonomy): Eukaryota > Metazoa > Mollusca > Gastropoda > Stylommatophora > Helicidae > Cepaea > Cepaea hortensis. Next base: position 46,963,993 of record OY992897.1, read on the forward strand.
CATACAGGAGAAAAACCTTATAAGTGTGATCATTGTGGTGTTTCTTTTACTCAAGCTGGCAATCTGATGGGCCACAAGAGAATACATTCACTAGAGAAACCTTACAAGTATGATGATTGTGGTGCTTCTTTTACTGGAGCTGGCTGTCTGAAGATCCAAAAGAGAACACATACAGGAGAGCAACCTTACAAGTGTGATGTTTGTGGTATTTCATTTACTCGAGCTGACACACTGAAGAACCATAAGAAAAGACATACAGGAAAGAAACCTTACAAGTGTGATGTTTGTGGTGCTTCTTTTATTCGAGCTTGCGAACTGAAGATCCACAAGAGAACACATACAGGAGAGAAACCTTACAAGTGTGATGTTTGTGGTGCTTCTTATACTCAAGCTGGCCATCTGATGATCCATAAGAGAACACATACAGGAGAGAAACCTTACAAGTGTGATGTGTGTGGTGCTTCTTTTACTGAAGCTAGCAGTCTAAAGATCCACAAGAGAACACATATAGGAGAGAAACCTTACAAGTGTAATGTTTGTGGTGTTTCTTTTACTCAAGCTGGCCATCTGATGAGCCACAAGAGAATACATACAGGAGAGAAACCTTACAAGTGTGATGATTGTTGTGCTTCATTTACTCGAGCTGGCCATCTGAAGGACCATCAGAGAACACATACAGGAGAAAAACCTTACAAGTGTGGTGTTTGTGGTGCTTCTTTTATTCAAGCTGGCCAGCTGAAGATCCATATGAGAACACATACAGGAGAAAAACCTTACAAGTGTGATCATTGTGGTGCTTCATTTACTCGAGCTGGCCATCTGAAGGACCATCAGAGAACACATACAGGAGAAAAACCTTACAAGTGTGATGTTTGTGGTGCTTCTTTTATTCAAGCTGGCCAGCTGAAGATCCATATGAGAACACATACAGGAGAAAAACCTTACAAGTGTGATCATTGTGGTGCTTCTTTTACTCGGACTTGTAATCTAAAAAAACATATGAGATTGCATCATCATCGTGTGCCCTGCCAACTACTATAGGCGTTCATGTATCTCCTCAGTCCCACTGATCTTTCCAGTCGTCGCCATGCTTTCCTATGCTTCTCTTCTCATCACAGTACTAAAGAATGTTATTGTCTCTTTCTGATAGTTGTATATAATATTCTACTTTCATTAACTTCTTCCAGGCAATCATTGTTAAGTTACTCTGGAAATCCAAGCCATTTGTAACAACCATCTCAGGAATCACATCTTTGCTGCTTCCAATAAAATGGAAGACATTTTATTGAATCTAACCAAATTTTACTTAGGTCCTAAAGCCAGCAACCCTGGGAATTGAATGCAAAAGTGAGGAAAGAGATTCAATCACTTTTAGATAGTAAATTCTTCAGTGAGGTGCCTGCACTGTTCATAAACCCCCAATTTTATGGCCTTCCTAAATTGCACCTAATCCTAAGCCTAGTATGGACCCTGTTTAATCAAACTAGAATGATTTGCTATGATGTCACACTGAAAGAAGACCAGAAACTCTTAACCGTAATCTACAATCAAATTATTAGGGACGTTCATTTGAAACCCGTTCCAATGGCTTTATTACAAAAGCATGAAAGAAACATTAACAGGTGTGGTAGAATTAAACAAAGCATTCATTTTGAATGAATTATGCACCATGGGTTGGTCAGAAGAAGTCGCCGTGGGCATTCAGGCAAGCATCCCATTGCTTAGGTAGGCGGCGAATGCCGTCCGCAAAAAAGGATTGCGGCTGCTCACTGAACTAAGTGTCTACGGTGTTCATTACGTCTGCATCTGTGTGAAATCGTTGCCCCTTGAGAGCTTTCTTTAGAGGTCTGAACAAATGAAAATCACATGGTGACAAATCAGGACTATAGGCTGGATGTTGCAGAATTTCCCACTTCTTCCTTGCTAATGCTTCCTGCACAATCTTTGCGACATACGGACGAGCATTATCATGCAAGAAAATCACACCGTGAGAAAGCATTCTGGGTCGTTTATTCTTGATGGCTTTTTTGCAGCTTGTCTAGTGTTTGCAAGTAGTGGGTAGAGTTAATGTTGACACCAGGTTCTTTAAAGTCGGCCAACAATAGCCCTCCATGATAAAAAAAATGCGCTCAGCATAACCTTACCAGCGGAAACCTGTAATTTGAGCTTTTTGACTTTTGGTGATCCAGCATGCTTCCATTTCATGCTCTCTCCTTTGCTGCTTGGCTCAAAGTGGTGACACCATGATTCATCGCCTGCCACTGCGCGGAAGAGAAATGCACCATCCTCCACTCTGTAATGCAGCTAGTGGTTCAAACACCATTCCATGCGTTCCTCTTTTTGGTGGTCTGTCAACATCCGTGGTACCCACTGTGAACACACCTTCCGATATTGCAGTTTCTTACGAACTACCTTTTGAATTGTCCCAATTAACACATCAAATTCTTTCACTAGCGAACGTATGCTTCGACAACGGTTCATCTGTACTGTTGCATCAATTTTGGCTATGGTTTTTTCTGTTGCAGCAATATGCACTTGACCCTGCAGTGGAAGATCTGTCGCGAACTAACGTCCTTTCCGAAACATTCGTGCCCAGTCTTTCACTGTTGTCTTTGACACACATTTGTTACCATACGTACGCTGCCTGTATTCTTGGATGAATGTTCACTGGTCGACATCCTTCAAATGAAAGAAACTGAATCATCGCTCTTTGAGCTTTGGACGGATTTTGGATCAACCCGGCCATTTTCTCAACGGTCAGAAACAGAACCTATGCTATCATGGGACAATAAGCACGTGCTCTTTTATTCATTGGTCAGTTTTTATCACATGACTATGACATGATCATGTTCAACGTACACAATTACGTGCGGTGCGGCACGAACGGATTTCAAATGAACGCCCCTTATATATTCAGCTGACTTCATCAAACATCATACCAGCCACCCAAAACTACTCCCACAGAATCATAAGTCCCAGACCTCAAGTGTTTTTTCAACTAACCTTTCAAGGGGACACTATTGAAATGAATATGTTATACAGCATAAGGCAAACATTCTTTGCTGCTTAACCAGTAATCAGATATAAAACCACCTCGATACCTCTCCCATCTGTGAAAGAACTATTGTCACTGTGCACCAAATGTGACTGCATTTATCAATTCCAGTGTTACTGCCAAGCAACTTACATATGTAGAATGGAAAGACAATGTAGCGAATAACCAAATATATATTACAACGGGTGGAAAACAGATTTAATCAGTCTTCAGGAATCCTTGTGCAATTGATAGGTCATGAAATGCTTAGACCGGCAATTTTGAGACATTATTTAGTTGCCATCATAAAGTTAAAAAAGAGGAAATTGTGTATATTGTATTTGATGAACAATAAATGATTGCTCAGATACATCAAGGCATTAGTAATTAGATGATTCCAGCCAGTTTTGTGCAAACAAAAATACTTCATTTTATGTTTGCAATTATCATGGGGAAAACTGATGCTCCACATTCAAACAATATCAGTGACTGTGTGTTTTAAGTATTTCAGCCCTAATATAATTAATTTATTCACTTTATATGATATGTAACTCTGTAGTATGCGCCTGATGAGATGCGGCGAAATACGCCAGGCAATAAATTGGACAACAAATTGTTTGTTGCTTCTGTGTTTAAACTTTATAAATATATTAATTTTGATTTCTGTTTAATTCAAACTTTAGCTCTAAAATATTCCGAAATTATAACTGTGGGCCTCAAGAAATCACCCATTGAATGTCAAGTGGTCTAAAAATATGGGGCTAGCACCATTTAGCTGGTACATCTCATGGTGTGAGAGGTGGTCTTTTACTTTACTTTCACGGATGTGATGTTTATGGTTGTTGTGTTCCTCTTTACTCAATACTTGTAAGTCTCTAATGATGGGGTATAATAGTGAACAAGCTATCACAGTGATCTTGACAGGAACAGCTACAAAGCTTATGCCAAAATATCTCTGGTAGATATCTCAATGAAGGTGATGGTGGCCAACTATGTTTCCTTGGCCGGTCTTCCCTGCCCTAACAGCCAGTGTAAACCATTTCCGTATAGTGTATTTACTACATATGTATATACGAGCTAGTACAATTGTGTTGTTGTGCCCAAAATTTGAGCCTTTACATTTACAAATAATGATGACTATCATAACTGATTAGAAGCCCACACAAAATAATATTGCCACACTAGTCAATCACATGTACTTTGGCAACTGTCACAGCCACAGTCTGACAGTGAAACAGTAATGCTGACTGTGCTGTCCAGGGTTTTCATGAATAAGTGTAACATTTATTTGCTTTGTGTTTGTATTATTTTATTATTTATTTTTATATTGTGTAATTTTAAACTGTTTTCATAGTTTAGTTTATCATATTTCACAATTCACTGGGTTAATTTGTTTAGCTAACTTTGTTTAACTGGTGATGGAATATCTTGTGAATAATAGTACAATTATTGTCATTTGCAAGAAAACAAATAAAGTTTGTTGATTATGCTTCTTCTTTTTTTCGCTGTTGACTATGCAAAAGCTGAGTGCCTCTGTGACCAATGGCTGATTAAACATGTCTTTGCTTACTTAGTGGGTGGAGATAATAGTACAGGACTTTCTTCTTTGAAGTGGTAATGACAGACAACATAACTTTTAGTGTTACTGATTTGTTGCAGGATAATATTCTTTGAATATTTAAGTTTAATCTGTTGGGGTTTTCAAAACACTGTTCTCTTGGAGTGTGACTGGCAAGGCTGTTATAACAGATGTCTCTTGGCAAACTTGTATTTGATCAGCTTTCTATTACTGCTGTTCTCTTACAATAAAATAAGTTGTTTGTGGTGGTGGTTGGTAGCCATGGCAGTGAAGTGACTAGCATGCTGGCACAGTGATCATGTATGTGAACACACACAAGTGCATTTCTTTAATTGACCTGGACTCCAAAGTCACCCATCATAAAACAGGCAGCAGGAAATGTCTGGGGAAGTAAAGGCAGCCTGTTTGATATTGACCACATCACCCCTCGAGTGCTGATTGGTCTATACATTGTGGAGCTAGCACCATAAACCCATTACACCTTCTGGCATCTGAAAAGGTCTTTTACTTTAGTGACTTAATTTTAGTGGCTTTCCTCTTTGTGATTTGTAAGGATTTTGATACCATTAGTCTAGGCACATAGATAACATCAGATGGAAGATGCATCACTGAGATAAAGAACAGAATCATCATCATCATCGTCCAGTGCCTTGTTGGCTGGTGTTGGTGTCCATGCCTCTCCACAAATTGCGATCTTAAACAGCATGGATCATTTCTTGTGTTGACTTCCTTCCATGCCATGACACAAGACTGTCAAGAATCTTCTCATGCTGTCTTCCTTTATCACTCTTTCCACAAATATTTCCGGTTGTCACAACATGTTCCTGTTTTTGTCTTCTCATAATGCGACCAAAAAATAATGACCGTTTCTTTCTGATGTTTGTGATTAGTTGTCTTTGTTACTCAGCTTTCCTTAAAACGTCCAGATTGCTATTTTAACTGTCCAGTTATTTTCAGCTTCTTCTATAAAAGCACATCTTCCAGGGATGTTTTCGCCTGTTTACTCATTCCAGGATTTTCAGCCGTATGTTAAAATTAATTCTATGTAACATTCAAGAACTCATTTTCTAACTGTCAAGGACAATGTCTTATTATACAAAATGTACTTCATTTGATAGAATGCAGTTTTTGCTTGTCTATTCTGTTATTGATCTCAGTGATGAATTTTCCATGTGATGTTATCATGTGCCTAAATATCTGAATTTCTGCACTTGCCTCATATTAACGTCATTTACTTTAGTTGCACACTTAGGCACAATCTGTTCCTTTGACATCACAATGACTTCTGTCTTTCTATTATTCACACTAAGGCTAATTTTTTCACTTTCTACTGTATCTGTCATTTCCTGTAGATCCTTCTGACTTGTAGTTTTGTGCAATAAGTCATTGTACTTGAAAGGTAGAAAAAAGAGTTCTTGCATGTTACACAAAACCAATTTTAACTGCGATTCTTGGACAATAAGTAAACAAGCGAAAAAATCCATGGAGGCCTTGGAGATGTGATTTTATAGAAGAATGATGAATTAGTTTGACAGCCAAAATTAACAATCTGGGCGTGTTGAAGGAAGCTGAGTCCCAAAGACAACTTATCACAAACATCAGAAAGAAGCATTTATCCTTCTCACATTATGAGAAGACAAAACCTGGAACATGTGACAAAGAGAAAGATTTGTTGAAAGAGAGATAGAGGAAGACAGCGTGAGAAGATTCTTGACAGTCTTGTGTCATGGCATCGGAAAGGGAGTCAAGACATGAAGTGATCCATGCCGTCGGAGATCGCAATTTTGGAGAATCATGGTCGCTCACACCAGCCATCATGGCAGTGGATGGTGATGATATATCTTGGAAAATGATGACAGCTGTTGTCTTGGCCTCTGATCTGATGGAATGATAAATATGAAAGTGATATTTAAATGTGTTGAAAAAATATGTTATTTTACTTTTCATAAACACAATTTGTACAATTAACCTCATAAATCATGTCACTAAGCTTCTACTCAGAATTATAATGAGAAGAATTATAATGAGAATAACAAGAAAGAAAATAAAAATAGAAATTTTTGAAGAACAGTATGGATTTATGGTAGGAAAAAGTACAAACAATGCAATACTTACATTTACGGACACTATTAGAAAGATAGTGTCTATTTAGAGACAAAGAAAGAAATATATTTGTGCTTCATAGATTATTCTAAGGCATTTGATAAAGTAAAACATAATGAAATGATTAAAATGTTGGAAGATATTACCATTGATGGGAAAGATCTCAGAATAATAAAAAAATATTTACTGGAACCAAATAGCAGCAATTAAAATGGGAAATTGCAATTAAAGAAGGGAATTATGAACACATAAAGCTGGGAGTAAATCAGCGATGTGTTTTGTCACCGGGTTTCTTCTCCCTCTTTAGCGAAGTAATAATGAGAGAGATCAAAGAAAAGCCAGGAATAATATTCAGAGGTTACTATTTTAAATAACATACGCTACGCAGATAACACAGTATTGATGGCGGATAATGCAAAAGATCTACAACAACTGTTGGACATTGTAGTAACAGAAAGTGCAAAGAAAGGACTCGCCTTGAATATCAAGAAAACAGTAACGATGGTGATATAAAAATAACAAGTAACACCCAAATGTGAAATAGAGATAGAAGGGAAAATTCTTCACCAAGTGGATAGTTTTAAATATCTAGAGACATTTATAACATCAGATGGAAGATGCACAACAGATTAAGAGCAGAATAGGGCAAGCAAAGGCTTCATATGCAATAAGTCAATATTATTGAGTGTAAGAAAGAGTGCTAAGGTGCTGTATGGCTGTGAATCTTGGAATGTAAATGAACAAATTAGAAAGAGATTGGAAGCAACAGAGATGTGGTTCCTGAGACAAATGTTGTGAATTCAATGGACTGCCAGAGTAGCTAACAATGAATTCCTGAAAGAGGCTATTGAAACTAGAACATTATATACAACAATAAGAAAGAGGCAAACAACTTTTTTTGGTTATGTGATGAGAAGAGAGGCATTGGAGAACATCGTGACAACTGGAAAGATCGAGGGGAAGAGAGGCAGAGGCAGACCAAGAGAAATGATGCTGGGTGGCTTGCCGCGGTGGCATGGAGGAATACCAACAGTAGAACTGATCCAGAAAACCAAAGACAGATCTGTGGGGAGTCATGAGCGCCTACGCCAGTCGGCATGGCATTTTATGATGATGATGATGATGATAAACACAATGAATAGTGAATCAATTTATTTCTAACAACTTGTTTGTGCAAAATCTGATATATGAGTCTTGACAGATAAAAACAGCCATAATTGTTTATAAAATGACATGCCTGTTGTACATTTTAGTATTGGATAATCCGAGTAAACTTGAGCATATATGCAGTAGTCATACTGATTAAAATAGTTGTACAGAATAGTGTACACATTTGAGATGATTCATTAATAATTGCATAAAGAATGATGAACAACAGTGAGATTATTTATTGTAAATCCTCCAAAATATTGAGTTTTAATTCTTAAGACTGATGTGCTGGTGTTTATTTCATCTATGCATCTTTCAAGGCTTGCATCTAATTGTTATGTCTGAAGTTAATTTAGTCAACTTAAACTGGTCATTTGAAACACCACAAGAAAATACACAAAGAAAGAAAATGTTACAAATGATGGTAGTATTAAGGATTCTGTTATTCATGATAGAGATCTGAAATACCCTAATTTAATAAATATGGATTAGAAACTATTGAAATGTGTTATTTTTGGTTTTATATATTTATTAAATTGACAGTGAAAAGAATAGAAGACAAATACAACATTTGAAATTGTGATATGTCCTTAGGTCATGACCTACATGAACAATGAATGAGAAATCTTATAGTTATGAGTTTATTGTGTGGTTATTTTTACATATCCAGCATGTAGTCTGTATTCATTTTCCCATTATTATTTATATCTTTCTTCTGGCTGTTTATAGTTTATCTATTGTTGACATATGCAGTTTACAATATATATTCCTTTTCTTATTATTTATATTTCTTTCTTCTAGCTGTTTATGGTTGATTGCTGTACTGAATTTGTCTTTGAATAGATGTTCCTTATTGATCCACATTGTCAACTGTGGTACTAAAATTATCATCAAACATAATCATGTCTGTAAACAAAGGTATTTCCTGTCAACTTGTAACTATATACTCCCAGGTCTCTGTCTAACATGTTTGTATCAACATGTGACCTGTGTCAGTACTTGACTGATGTGTTCCTTTACTGGTGCTGAAGTGTGAGAGTGAAGGAGAGTTAATTGTGAGGGGCAGCTAGCTCTGTAAAATACCTCCAAACTCTGTGATATGACCATCAACATGTAAAAGAGCCATAATTTTTCCACCTGCTGTCTTGCAGAGTTCGTAACTTTAGACAAAGTCTAGTGATTGTATACCATAGACAAACCTGCTAAAGACAAAAGCATAACTACAACCCATGGCGGTAGCGAATGTGACTGATCAGACCAATTCATGATGTAAATGTAAGTTCACACTGGATGCATTTGAACACGTGGTCATTTTCACAATCACGCACCCACCATCTTGCGTCTCACGTGCTTAGTGTGTGACCTAACTGCAATCATTTTCTTCTACGTCTTCATTCCATTTCTGATATTTCTCCTCCATGCCACACATTCGGCAGTGACTTGCATTATCAATGCCTGTATCAGTCATGTCCTGCTTACACACATATTTGTATTGTAGTAGAGGCCAACCCCGGGATCTCTTACACATCTGTAATTCACCAAAGAAAATGTCCTCTTTTATTCTGCCATCATCCATCCTCCTAACGTGTCCTATCCATCTAAGTTTATGAAGACTGAGCATTGAATAAACCATCACAAAACCTGATCTTTCTAATACTTTAGCATTTGTGATTTTGTCTTGCCACTTAATACCAAGTATTATTTGCAGACACTGCATATGAAAGTTGTTTAAATGTTTCTCTTGGTGTAAGTTGACCAGGTTTCACTGCCATAAAGAAGAGGACTAAGGACGCATTCGCTTGTCATGCATCCACTTGATAGACATGGACCTTTGTTTTGGCAGTAAGCTTCCTGTTCTCCCAGACTCTTTTTGTTAACCTGTTCATTGTTGTTGCTGCCTTACCAATACCGATGTTGATTTCCTGATCTAGGGAAAATTTGCTATTTACCTCTGATCTTGAATATTCGGCATCGTAAATAAAGATTGATGGTACCCCATGTGTACCTTGTGACATAATCTGTGACTTCTTTTTGCTAATTTTTAAACCAAATTCAAAACAAGCATTGGAAAATGCAGATAGTAAACGTAATTCTTCTCAAAGTGGGTCGTAATTGCAGCATCATCTGCAAACACCAACTCTCTGATCACTACCTTCCTAATTTTGGTTTTGACCATCAATACCTGAGCATTGTAGAGGCTGCCATCTGAGCGTGAGTGTATGTATATACCACTATCCTGATCACGAAAGGCATGTTTCAGTAGAAGTGACAAGTATATTCCAAAGAGGTGGGAGCTAGTACACTTCCTTGCTTAATTAAAATCTTGATTTCACACTCTTCTAAAGTTGCACCATCAAACTTGATTATACCCTTCATTCCTGTGTGGAACGATTCCACAATGGACAGTAGAGTTGTTGGACAGACACTCTTCTTTAGTGCATTGAACAGACCCTCACGACTGACCAAATCAAATGCCTTTGTGAAGTTGATGAAGGCAATAAACAGTGTTTTAGTCTATTCACGACAATTTTCTTGCATTTTTCGCAATGAGAATATAAATAAGACAAGCTTGAATAATCAGGCTCTTCACATCTCAATTGGTGCATTTCCTGTGGGTTGGATGGGAAATCCTCACACCTTTGGTTTAGAAGTTTTTATAGAAGGATAAAGTTGCATATATGTTTCTTATTTTGTTGCATATCCATGTACGCCTTGGAGGAGCAAATGGATCACCATAGTCTGGTAAGAATGAGGCAGCGAGGTGTGACGATGGGGTTCTGGTCGACGCTCAGAGGAAAGGCGAGACGGACATATAATCAGGTTGCTACTGGAACTATTAGTGTTGGAACTCTTCGCTGGCTGCTGAGGATGGGGATGGAGCGCTTATGGGAATGTCCCGAATGCTGTGATGTTGGTTCCTAAATCAATCAATCAATCAATCTGTTTCTTAACTAGCATTTGCAATTTACGTATTGGGAGATGATGTTTGAACCAGCAAACACACACATAGACATATGATGAGACATGAGAGGAAGCTTCTCAATGCTCACAAGTACGTTTTTCTATATCTGTTCTACACGGTAATCTGGACTGTGGTGATCATCATGAGCATATGTCGTGCCGATAATCATGGATAGTCAATGTTCCTCATCTCACATGATAATCATGGATAGTCAATGTTCCTCATCTCACATGATAATCATGGATAGTCAATGTTCCTCATCTCACATGATAATCATGGATAGTCAATGTTCCTCATCTCACATGATAATCATGGATAGTCAATGTTCCTCATCTCACATGATAATCATGGATAGTCAATGTTCCTCATCTCACATGATAATCATGGATAGTCAATGTTCCTCATCTCACATGATAATCATGGATAGTCAATGTTCCTCATCTCACATGATAATCATGGATAGTCAATGTTCCTCATCTCACATGATAATCATGGATAGTCAATGTTCCTCATCTCACGTGATAATCATGGATAGTCAATGTTCCTCATCTCACATGATAATCATGGATAGTCAATGTTCCTCATCTCACATGACCACCACAGTCTTGGATCAGGCCTGTGTTCTTGTGCCAGCTATTAGCCAAACCATACATGTACTTATCTCTCTTCCTTACCCTTGCTCTATTCTGATGAATGTTGCCAGCGGTGTTCTAGTTTATTTCAAGTTTATTTATCTCTCTTCCTTACCCTTGCTCTATTCTGATGAATTTTGCCTGCTGTGTTCTAGTTTATTTATCTCTCTTCCTTACCCTTGCTCTATTCTGATGAATGTTGCCTGCTGTGTTCTAGTTTATTTCAAGTTTATTTATCTCTCTTCCCTACCCTTGCTCTATTCTGATCAATGTTGCCAGCTGTGTTCTAGTTTATTTCAAGTTTATTCTAGTTTATTTATTTCTCTTCCTTCCACCAAAAAGAGGAACGCATGGGATGGTGTTTGAAGCACTTGCTGCGTTACAGAGTGGAGGATGGTGCATTTCTCTTCGCATAGTGGCAGGCGATGAATCATGGTGTCATCACTTTGAGCCGAGCAGCAAAGGAGAGAACATGCAATGGAAGAATGCTGGATCACCAAAAGCCAAAAAATTCAAGTTACAGGTTTCCGCTGGTAAGGTTATGCTGAGCTCTTTTTTTTTTTTTTTTTTACCATCGAGGGCTATTGTTGGCCGTCTTTAAACAACCTGGTGTCAACATCAACTCTACCCACTACTTGTAAACACTATACAAGCTGCAAAAAAGCCATCAAGAATAAACTATCCGGCATGCTTTCTCGCGGTGTGATTTTGTTGAACGATAATGCTCGTCCACATGTCGCAAAGATTGTGCAGGAAGCATTAGTAAGATAGTGTTGAAATCTTTGCCAGCCGAGGCCGCTCCAGCGACAGCAGCCACTTCTTCGTTAAAGTCAATTGACTTAACCGTGACCTTGAAATCTTTGCAACAACATAATAAATTCACAAGATTGCTGTCGGTGAAAGTCTCCATTTAAATCATCCTTTATTTTTGCATCCTAAATTCAACAGAAATAGCATTTCAATTACCTTTCATAGTTGCTGATATTACAATATTCCCACAATCAGTGGCGTGCAGAGGGGGGGAGGGGTGGTGCGACGGTCCCGGGCATCCATCCAGGAGGAGGGGGGCATCAAGTTAGCGAGAGGGGGCAGCACAGTGCCGTCGGAGGGGAGGAGGAATAAATGAGGTAAAGAACAATTTAGGGGCATCCAATCAAGGGGTTGGCCCCGGTGTCACCAACTGGCTTGAGGTAGCTCCTGGTTGGGCAACCACTCAACCAAAATCATTTTCTTCTACTGGTGTTTAGTTCTGGATGCAGTTTAAGATCCCCTAACTCTGTTAGAGGGGACTAATTACCTCCCCAGATCGCAGAGAGAAAACGTGGAACAAATGTCTGTTATGCTGATTTAAGACACTGTCCCTGATACTCAAGAAAACAGCCAAGAAGTGGCTCGTTGAAGATAGAATATATCTATATAGTTTTGGCTGTACTTGGTATCACCAGAAGTGAGAAAGGAGGAGTTAAGACATGCAACGTAATCTGGTTACTTATGACTGCATAGGCAAGATACCTCCCGGACATAGATTCCCACTTCTGGACAATATGTGTGAACCCCCACTAAATGATACAATAATGTGTGTACTTGATACGCTACACAAACATTTATAAACATTTAGAATTATACGGACAAATTGAGTTTTAAAATACAACAACTGTGTTTATTATTTCTAGTCTTGATGATCATATGATGATGATGATGATTATGGTATGGTGTCAGCATGTTGTATGTCTAGGTATCTGAGCTCGGGCTCACACAGGCAACAATAACTCCGTTAAATATAATATCTAACATTTATTGTATTTCAATATACAGTGCGTTGGCGCAGTGAGTTTAACAAGCCCGCACTGAGTTGCATATCACAGAGGTTTAACATCATCACACAGTTTAACATCATCAAACATTCTAAGCAACTATCTAGCATATGTCTATGAACCCCAAATACACATGGGTCTAAACTATTGAGTCCCTCTAAGGCAGGCCCTGTTGCCTCTTCGATGTCCCGTCTCTCTCTGCCCATCCACACGTGTCGCAATCCGACACGGGTGGTAACTCTGTTCGAGTTCCTCGTGGACCCTGCAATAGGCGGGCCACATCAGTGTCCACGGGACAGTGGACTCACTGACCAGTCCTTCGAGAAGGTTCTGGAATACTCTGGCCTTCGAGGGTCTTACTTCTTTCCCTTGGGCGGAAGTTGTAGCCCTTGGCTAATATCTATTAACTAATGTTAGTTTACCGGATAATGTGGATACTGTGAGGCTGTGACAGGAGCCCCCCCTCTCCCCTGATTTGATGGGTTGTTATAGGGTAATTAGTTCTGCACTAATTCTGTCACAGAATCACATAAAGTCGGTGTATGTAGTTTGGTGGACAGTAACTTGGTAACCTACATACTGGCATCAACACTCATGTATTCTCCCATACACCACTTGTCTGATTTGGTGAAGAGATCTCTCTCTCTCCTGTGTCCTTAACAATGCTTATCTGACCGAAGTTACGTGACGTTTACTAGTTGTGTCTACAACCCGTCCTTCTCATAGTATCCCACTGATACCAAGATAATTAACCTCTGTTTTAAAGAGGATTAACAAGACAAAAGTCTTGGCTAATTAAGTACATCTTCAAATCTTGTTCTGTGTGTGCATTTCAATACACTTTTACTCTCGTATGTTGTATAATGCTAAATATGTGGTTACGTTGTTATTTTACCCCATCTGACTACATGTGTCCCTGTTGGCTTGTTAGTATGTTGACTAATAAGTTGCTGCTTCTAATAAAGTGACTGCATTTTAATTGATAGTGTTCAGTTTTGAGTTTTGTGTAAATGTGTGCTGAATGTGTGGCTTATTTCCAAGCGTCACGAGTTGGGATATCCTTAATCATGAATTACTCCAATGTGTGCAATACATGATCAGGCATTCCAAGCAGTGGTGCTTAGATGTAGTATCCTAACTGCTAACTAAGTGTACTAAACTAAATGCTAAACATGTATCAATAATTTAGACAAGTAGTACAATTTACATGAAAGACGCAGACAAATTAAAATAAATACGTTTTGCGTACAATTTGGCCGCTCAGTATATCGCTCTCTCATTTAATTCTTTCACACTGCCATTCACACATCTTTCATTCAAAATAGTATTTGGTTAAAATATATAAGTAAAGTTGAGGTAAGTGTTATTTCCCTTAGAAAAAACAGAATAGGCGATATTTTCCCTTTAAGATAATACGTACTTTTTGTACGATGACTCAAAAATGGTTTATAATTTACATAGAGAAAATGGCATAGGCAGGTTATTTAACCTATGAATGGAAATACCTGTAATAATATAGTAGAAAATGTACAAATTACAGGTTAACACATTTTATATACATAATAATATAATAAATATTCACTACTAAATTAATTAATTAACTAAGTAACTAAATCCAACGATGATGTGCGCGTTGTCCTCCTGTTGTTAGCGTATCGTGCCATGAATGTTAATAGTTAGTATGGCTGTCTCTTGAGTGTTGTCGTTGACGTAGTTCTATTTCGGCTGTTTGCAAAGTCTATTAGCCACAGCAAGTATGGAATGTTCTCAATGTCGAGTATAAGTGTTCTTCATGTTTTCGTGATCAATGTCAGTTCACTAGATGAAATCATTTCACAGTTAATGTCTCTCGCTCGGATTGGTCTTGGAGCTTTGATAGTTGGTCGTATAGTTCTCACCGTTTCACGATCGTGGGTGTTATATGTAACCTATTCACTGGAGTGTTATTACTTTTAAATGGAAGTTCTTTAGCAGGTGTAAAGTTACACTGTTGTATGCCACGGGATAAAATATCACAATTTCTGGTATGGCGAATGGTCAATGTGCCAGATGTTATTCTGTTGGCGCATTCGTCTGCCGCGATAAAATATCAGCTATAATGTTATCAGTGCCTCTGATATGGCGGATTTCGAAGTCGAAATCTTGGAGAAGAAGACACCATCTTTGCAAACGATGGTTTTTGGGAACACCTTGCTTAAGTACCAACAATGGCGAATTGTCGGTGAGTACAACGAAGTGGGCACCCAAGAGGAACTTAGACAATCTGAGCATACAAAATAATAGACTTAATGCCTCCAATTCCACTGTAGAGTAACGGGTCTCTGCTTTCTTCAGCTTACGGCTTACGTAGAGAATTGGGTGTCTCACTCCATCCACTTCTTGCATTAAACATCCTCCAATTGCGATAGCACTCGAATCTGTGGTCAAAATAAAGGGTAAATCTATGTTTGGTAATCGTAAGACTGGTGGATTAGAAAAAATGCGTTTCAATCTGCATATTGCATCCTCTAAGGTGGTACTTTTACAAACTTTTGATGGATGATCTTTTGTCAACATATTCAAAAAAACTGATGTAAGTTCTGCCCAATTTGGTATAAACTTAGAATAATAGTTTATAAGACCTAATAAACTTCTAATTTGTTTCTTTGTGGTAGGAACTTCTAGATTGAGAATCTTCGAAACAATTTTCTCATCTGTCAGCAGTTTGCCTTCAGAAATTCTATGACCAAGGAAGTCTATTTGTTTATAGCCTATTTCAACCTTGGAAGGTTTGATAGTAAGTCCGAAAAGAAAGATTTGGTCGAAGACTTGTTTGAGTGTAAGTAAGTGAGAAGTCATATTAGAAGAATGAATGCATATATCATCAATATAAGCTTGGACATCTTTAATTCCGTGCAATAGCAATCTAGTTAACCTAACAAATGTGGCGGGAGCGTTCTTCAGACCAAATGGAAGATATCTCCATTCGTACAAACCGAGAGGTGTTGCGAATGCTGTTATATGTCTAGAAGCAGGGTGTAGTGGTACTTGCCAATAACCTTTCGCTAAATCAACCTTTGAAAATAAGGATGATTGAGACATGTTCAAAATGAGGTCTTCACAGCTATTCATCGGCTCCGCATCTGTTGTGGTTATTGTATTTAGCTTTCTATAATCGATGCACAAACGGATTGTTTGGTCCTTCTTTTTCACCAGGACAATCGGTGAAGAATATTGAGACATAGATTTCTGAATTATTCTATTTTGCTCTAAATCTAAAATTTCTTTGTCTAAATTTGCTCTATAATGCAGAGGAATAGAATATGGTCTACATTTGACCGGTGTCAGATCTGTCAACACAATTGAATGTGTTATTTTGTCAGTCCGTCCAGGTTTGTTCGAGAAGATAGATTTATACTCGTTAAGGAGAGTCAAAATGTCTTGTTGCTGCTGTTGTGTCAGAGTGTCAGAGATTTGTATGTCCTTTATACTACCGTCGTCATTCATAATCGGTACTGGGATTTCAGTATTGTCTACGTCTGTCTGATTTATCATAGATGCTACTGTTTGTAAATTGTCCTCAATGTCATTGTCGTCGTCGTCGAGATTAATCGTTGTCAATATGTCATTAAATTGGTCGTCGCTGTCGTTATCACATATTGTCGGTAATGTACATATGTCTTCGTCGTCTTTGTTGTTGTAAGAGTGCGTCGTTAACGATGCTTCGTTTGTCGAGATGTCACTCAGTTGGGTCACTGTCGTTTCGTTTCTGTCATCAGTTAGCTGCGTTTGCTCACTCGTGTCAGTGTCCTGTCTAGTATAGTATGGTTTTAACATATTTACATGGAATGGCCTCGAGGCAGTTGTGGTTGATTGGACTTCTGCCGTATGGTTTTTCCCCTTTTTCACCAGTTTCTGACATATATTACATGATCTACAGTAGGTTTTTATGTCTTGGCAAAATTTCGGTCAATAAAATTGGGTCAGGACCCTAGCTCTAGTCTTTTCGTACCCCATATGACCTCCGAAAGGTGAGTCATGGGCTATCTTTAGTACTTTCTCTCGATGTGCTTGTGGTAACACTACTTGCTGTATTGTGGTCTGATCTCTAGTGTATAATCTAGTCAACACATTGTTCTTTAATGTAAATGACCACGATGCGTTCTTAGATAATTTTGGTTTAAGTCCTACTAACCTAAAATATGGTGAAAGTGTAGGATCTGATTTTTGTTCATCTCCAAAATTAGTGATGGTAGTGTTTGGTGCTACAATTTCTAGTGACTCCTGCAGTTGGTCGGTGTGAGTTTTGTGAGTTGTCTGTCGTGTTATTGCATTCGTGTGTTGTGTGTGTTGTTGCACATCTACAGGCTTGGTACTTGGTAGATCGGTAGCATCCTCAATTCGAGGCTTTAAGTTGGTCGTATCACTGACAGATTCGACCGCCCCTGCATCATACACCTCGGTGAATTCTTTCTGAATTACTTCCTTGGTTGTCTCCTTTGTTCTTTTGGCAGATTGAGACAAGCATGAATGGTGTTTCTCTTTCGGATCGCTGTTTGGGTGTTGTATACCGTTTTTCCGCTCCCAATCTCTGATTTCCTTTTCAGAGCAAGGTCGTATGTTGGGCAGGTTCCCAAGTATAATATCAGCGACAGGATTTTCTAGGATTGCGCACAATACTAGTCCTGATATGAACGGTGTTCGAATTTCGACAAGAGCAAGGGGGTATTTCTCTATAGTGCCTGAGAATGTGCGACAAGTTACGTGTTTGTGTGTATAGTCTTTGTCGTTGATTAATGTTTTCTTAATCCAACAGAGCGTTGCGCTGGAATCACGAATTAATGTGCACTTTTTGTTATTTACAAACCCTGTTAAGAAATTTAGCTTGCCTGTAGAAGATAAGGCAGCATTGGCCGTTTCATTTGAAATAGGGATAGTGTGGCCACATAGTAATGTTGTGTCAAGTTGGAATTTCGTACAGGTGTTACACTTACTGTCTGTAATGGTGTCAATAATGTGCACTGCATTTCCTAGCTCACTCAAACTTTCGTTTTGATTGTCACACTCATTCAGTAACTCAATATCTTCCTCTGAGGAACTTTCCACTAGTGCAGCATTGGCCTGTTTCAATAATTTTCGGCCATCACAAAAGCGACTGTAGTGTCCAAAGCTGCTGCAAAAATAGCATTTGACCGCTCTCTGGTACGCATTTCTCTTGTTCTTCTGCTTCTCCACGATCATTTTGAGATGGTGTGGATAGTTGGGCGATTTATCGCACATAGCGTATTCTACGTGAGTCAAACTACAATATTGGCACTTAACCGGCTTCCTGACATTTGAGCGTGGTTTAAATTTGCTTTCAGTTGGTTTCGAGTATATAGTGTTTACAACTGCTGCTGTTTCGTTCTGACTTAGGTTTAATTGGAAAATATCTCTGTTCGCTGTAAAAAAATGCGTTCCCCTTTGTCTCTACATCCTGAATACTCCTACAGTCCATTTGTTTCAAAAACTTAGCAAAAGGTGTGGGGATTGTACTAACTATTTTGTCAATAATAATGAGTTCTTTTAGTTTGTCATGGCTGTTGTTAGTTTTAGCTGAGTTAATCCACTTTGTGCACACATCTTGAACTGTAGACACATAGTCTATGAAGGTTTGATTTGGTTGAGGGGATAATTTAGCGAACTGTTGTTGGTAACCTGCAGTATCTAAAGAGAAATGTTGGAGAATGCGTTGCTTCAAGTAATCATAATCTTTTCTCATTTCCTGTGGCACTGTCTCTATTACTTTCAAAGGTTCTAGAGCTAAGTTTCTCATTAAAATAAATGACCAATCTGATTTTATGATCTTATGGTAGGACATTAGACACTCAAAATTTTCCAGGTATGCACTGATGGAATCTCCTGAGCAGAATGCTTTCACGAGGCCTTTATACTTGTTATATTTTTGTTCTTCCTCCTTGCTTCTCAGTTTATTTATAGATATTTCTACGTTGGAATCGATTTCCATCTGCTTTAGTTTTATTTGTGTATCGGCATTCAATTGGGCTAGTTTGGCCGCCGCCTCAAGCTCCATTTGTTTCTCTTGAGCCTGCAGTTGCATCTGCATCCTTTTCTCTTCTGATTGCATCTTTTTCTCTTCTGCCTCCATTTGCATCTTCTTTTCTTCTCGTTCTATCGCTCTTTCTTCACGGGCAATGTTCTCTGCGTGCGTCTTCTGTGCCCATTCTAACAGTTTCTCTTCTTTATAACCTAATTTAATACCTTGCTCAATACATTTTTCTAACGTAGACATCTTGTCTTTTACTTGTTGGTAATTTTACTGAAGTTAAATCCCTTAGAAAAAATTTTGGGGAGTAGAAAATTTAGTTATCTCCCTTAATTATTACATGCACAAATCCAAATGCAAAGTTATGTTGGTTACAAGGTCATGAATATATATACAAATCAATGCAAAGCAAAATGATACATGGATGGATGGTGATAAGTACCGCTTAGGGTTGCAATGGGCATGATATGAAACTTATCTTATGATCCCAGAACTTGTGAAAGTTGTCTTGTACTCTCGCCACTGTTGGATAGTTTACATAGGTTACACACCACACAATTCGCGGAACAATCTGCTCGTAGAATGAGAAAACATTAGTAACAGTCAAAAAATGTCACAGTCATGTCAAAATAGTTTATAGTATTAACATCATTGAGAGACTAGCTGCAGAGGGACTCATATTAATACTAGTTGATCACTAGATAGATGCAAATTTGTTAAACTTCTTCAAACATCAATTTGATATGATTAATTTACAATTTTACTTGGCAATCAATAGCCGTCTATATGTAAAGCTTATGCCAAAACCGGAGCCTAGCCCCCAAAAAGCCTGTCAGCGTGTTGTATGTCTAGGTATCTGAGCTCGGGCTCACACAGGCAACAATAACTCCGTTAAATATAATATCTAACATTTATTGTATTTCAATATACAGTGCGTTGGCGCAGTGGGTTTAACAAGCCCGCACTGAGTTGCATATCACAGAGGTTTAACATCATCACACAGTTTAACATCATCAAACATTCTAAGCAACTATCTAGCATATGTCTATGAACCCCAAATACACATGGGTCTAAACTATTGAGTCCCTCTAAGGCAGGCCCTGTTGCCTCTTCGATGTCCCGTCTCTCTCTGCCCATCCACACGTGTCCCAATCCGACACGGGTGGTAACTCTGTTCGAGTTCCTCGTGGACCCCGCAATAGGCGGGCCACATCAGTGTCCACGGGACAGTGGACTCACTGACCAGTCCTTCGAGAAGGTTCTGGAATACTCAGGCCTTCGAGGGTCTTACTTCTTTCCCTTGGGCGGGAGTTGTAGCCCTTGGCTAATATCTATTAACTAATGTTAGTTTACCGGATAATGTGGATACTGTGAGTATACGTAACTTAAGAGGTCACATAGGTCATGCTTCCCCCAGTGAGACGCAGTTCACTGTCAGATTGAAGGAGTCCAAAGTGGTCCCTCACAAGGCTAAGTCACTTTCTGATATGGGTTGTTGACTGTCCATTGCTCCTAAGAGATCTGGAATGAAACGAACGGAGATGGGTAGTATCTACGTCTACACATCTCAAAACACATATGTCTATACATTCATATAAACAAACATTCAAGTCATAATATATGATGGTATGAGGATATATATGATGGCATGTTACATAAACATATATCAGTTCTAAATAAATACATATATATGTATATATTCATAAAACTATTTAGAACATCTATAGCTTAAAACATACATATTCACATACATTTATGTAATGAAGTGTTTCCCATATAAGTTCACCTCACTTACTTTCTCCCTTTCTGATTCATTCATACTGTCTTGTCGGAAGGGCTGGTCGCACAGTCCTGTCGAACATTAAATGCCTTCCCTGAATCTGTCTGGGATATTGAATGTCCTAAGTCATGTCTGTCCTCATGCAGACATCATGCAGACAAGGTGAACAGGTGCCATTCCTCAAACCAAGTGGTTTCACCATAATCTTGGTAGGCACTCAAAGTGTTGGTCCAAATAATCAATGTTAATTGGACGCTATCAAGAGACTGGTAGCTCTCAGGAATTTCTCCTAAGTAGTCAGTCTCCCCAATGTTTAACATCATACAGGATGAATCTAAATGTATCTCCTGTACCTGAATAAGCCACACACTCATGTAGCTTGGATAATGGATTTCTCCAAATTGTCACATACAACAAATCAGACAACCAAGTAGTGAATGAAAGAAGAAGGTAGTTCTCAGTGTAATAGTAAATCTAGAACTGGAACATTAAGTACAAAGAAAATCCACAAGTGTAAAGTTTGGGAGAATATGTAAAAACAGGAAACTACACAAGCCTTCAGACTAGCAGACAAACTAATCAGAATACTGGTATTACCTGGGTTTAGCTAGGAAATCCTGTCATACGACGTTGTATCGAAGTAACAAAACGAGAGGGCAATCTCTCACCAGAAATTAAAATTCCGGCTTCCCTGGTACGCTATTGTGAATGTGTCTGAAGTCTTGCTGGCCATGCATGTAGTTTTATTCTCTTCATCCCTGGCTAGTTTCCACGTTGGCTAATTAATATATCCCCTATTAATTAACTCCACCTATTTTTCCATGTACAATGACGGGATAGATTACGTCCCAAACTCTTCTCACCCCTCCTCCTTTCCTGTGAAGGGTAGTTTCATCTGTCAATCAAATTGACCGATGTTCTGCCGCATGTCTGAAACAATGAAACATGCTTCGCTAGCGATGCAATAGACGTTGCATCATAACTACATCCCCATCTGCGGTTAACACAAGCCTTCCTTGGTTGCTGTCAGAAATGTGTCAGCCATGTGTTCCTACTTTGCCGCTGTATTGCAGTGAGGTGTTAGTATCTGGTCCTAATTGCTCCTTTGGGGTGGCAACTACAGACGTTGTCCCGTCTCCCCAATGTCTGGACTTTTACCGCATGTGTTATTTCAGACGGGTCTGGCTGACCCTCTTATCTCCCATTCTGCCGTGCCTGGTTCACACGTTAGGTCCTGTTGAACTAAGGTGTTAGGTGTCTGCCCCTATTCCAACCACAGGATTCTAAACTAACACGTCAATCTCAACTGACTGGCTCCGCGATGTATCAACTGAAAACAGTGAGTTTTCAACCTTTGATAGCGCCCGCCGACTGGTGCCGTGCTGTCTGGGTTTTACGTTTGATCTGGAGATCAAAGCTTTCTCAGACCTAGCATTACAGAAATGGTGGGGCGTGCGTGGTCAAAATGTAATTTTCTCTTGTTTTCAATCTCTGTTAGTTTTTCCTTATTCCTTGGTTGGGGACTAGATTATTTTCTGATGGACAATTATTCTTTTGCTTAGAGAATGATAGAATAATTCTTGTGGGCTCTTTAATTCCTTTTTAACTTGTGTCATTCGGATGCTGCCGGGGCTGTCCCGTCACACCCGGGAATCAAAGAACCTCTGCACGCCACTGGCAGGGAAACAAAACAAAACAAGCGATGACAGCTAATGTGCAACCTTGAGAAGAATGCAAGATTCTGTGTAAATTGGAATAATCTGGTTACTAAATAATAATAATATCGTGACGACATGGAGGAAGCTGCAATACTGGAGGGCCCCGGTTAACGTCGGGGATACTTTCTTGGAAGACGCGACATTAAGTGAAACGACGTATAGCGAAACACTCTACAGGCGACGACGTTATAGCGGAACGTAGCGACGTAAAGTGAAGTTATGTCACATTGTGACAACGACATTATAGAGACATTATAGACGTATAGTGGGGTCTTCCAGTAGACAGCAACAGACAGCTATACTATAGAACGGCTTGATATTAATTGGTTTAGGGTTTATGATATAGTTAGTTGCATATTATTTAAGGAAGGAAGAAGTGCCACAATGTAATATACAAGTAAATGGAAATATTCTTCAACAAGTGAATCGGTACAATTATCTTGGAACAGTTATAACATCTGATGGGAGATGCTTTGAAGAGATTAGAACAAGAATCGCCATGGCGAAAGTAGCCTTTAGCAAGATGAAAAACATTCTGACCATTAAGAAGATGTCAACTGAAACGAGAAAAAGAGTGTTGAGGGGATACATAGAGCCTGTTCTTTTGTATGGATGTGAAACTTGGACAATGAGCAGTCAAGCTGAAAAGCATCTGATGGCTGCAGAAATGTGGTTTCTGAGGAAAATGCAAAGAATACCATGGACAGACAGAAAAACCAATGACCAAGTACTACAGGAGACAAATGAACATCGTAAACTGATTAGAGAAATTAGACGTAGACAGTCACAATTTTTTGGACATGTTATGAGAAGAAATGGATTGGAGAACTTAGTGACAACTGGCAAGATCGATGGGAACAGACCAAGAGGAAGACCGAGAGGAAAATACCTGGATGGCTTGGCCACATGGCATGGACGAGACAGGAACACTGAGCTAATCCACGACACTGGTGATCGAGTGAAAAGGCGAGTCATGACCGCCCACGCTTTCCGGCATGGCACATGATTGATTGATTGATATTATTTAAAGGATGTCAACGTCTCTAGGGTTTACAAAGTGGGTTCAGACAGGCAGATGGTGCGAGCACAGATGAGGCGTGAAAACCTGGTTACATTATACAAGTTTAATAACACTATCCTCATCGCAATATTATAATTATCACAGTAATATTTCAATAACTTCAAAACTCGCTCTCGCACCGGCTCTCACAATACTCTCGTGCTATTCTCACAGCTATGCGCATCTAGCGTCTAGCCACACACATTAACACACGTTACGTAGCGGTCACATTCATTCGCACTGAAAGTCTTGTATAAGTCTATCCTGTCTCTCCACACAGTCACACATCCTCTCTCATTCGTGTCCGAATCCCGTCTGTCCTTTCCTACTCAGTCCGGTGGCCACGAGGTACTTGACCCTCTTGCAGTCCATGGAAAATCGTGCTGTCACGTCTGTTCCGCACTCGCCTGTTGAGGCCAGGGTACTGCGTCATTCTGTCCAAGGTGAACCTGTCCTGGTACAGTCCTGTCTTTAACTTACTGTCTTCGACGTCTGAACTGTTCTACTATCCCGTACTCTCCCCATGTCCTTATGTCTGTCCTCTGTTATGTCACGTCCAGGACAAAGGACTTTTGCAATCAACACCAGCATTGTTTGCTGTTGTTGATGTCTTGGCAGTTTACGTTCAGTAGTTGCCATTGCTTTCTGAACGACCGGCACCCATACCATTTCGTAAAATACCAGCGGAATGCGGTCTACTGCCAAATCACGCTCAGCTGTGTTTCGAACGCGGATATGCGTTTTCACGAACCACATCCGTAACACCTTCCCTACAGAGACCGGCTATATTACATAGTTAGTTAGTCGCAGTTCCAACTTCACAGCAACTGGTCGTCCAGATTATGCTCCGTTCCTGTGCCAGTGAATATCACACAAAATGCTCCCCACTGCCCAATGTGAAAAGTGGAAAAGACAGGAGTCTCGACAAACAACAGCCCGCACAGATACACTGTGCATAATGCCGCCACCAGAATGTCAACACAGCAGTCCCCCATGAAACACCCAATTCATCTCTGATGGAATCGGCAGTCATTTTCCTATCTGGATGTTTCCTAGATGTTCACCCACACAGTCCACGAAAATACAGTTCATCACCAACGGCAGTGGCAGTCAACCAGAAGCCCAGCAGCCACGCATTTCTGCATAAGGCAAAAACCGGTCAACTCTGGGACATAGCCACCTGCCATCGCTCCGAACATGCAGTCACATTCCCCCCCCCCCAAAAAAAAAAACTTGGGCAGATTCAAAAGCATTTTACACGAAACCCACAGCTCACAGTGTCGCGCCACGCACTCACTCAGTAGCAGGGCGACGGAACCATCAAGCCTCCTTAGTCGCCTCTTACGACATGCGTGGTAGGCTACAGTGTTGCTATTCTTTGCTTCCCTTATGGGCCCCGGCAACACACGGGAGGGCTATATTACACAACTGGAGATAAAGGGTAGAAGAAATTTGCTAAAGCATACTCTGCACAACTTTCTTCGTAATCCCGTATATCCACGTCTGTAACGCAGCTGCGCAAGATTCAGTAGTGGATCTCGTCACGTTGGTTACTTACGGGATATTGCCCGTGTGTTGCTGGGGCCCATAAGGGAAGCCAAGAATAATAGCACTGTTGCCCGGGAAGGTTAACCCGGTCAACAAATGTCCGCAGAAGTCGGATGTGTCGGCCTAACGGTCCAAGAACGCAGCTCTGCTGTAATGCTGTAAACAGACACAACGCAATCACGTCCGGAAAAAAACTCCGGATGAACGAAGAAGAGGAAGATAACACTGTTGCCCTCCATGCATGTCGTAAGAGGCGACTAAGGAGGCTTAGGCTGAGATTTAGTCTACAGTTTATTGGGACTTTCGGTCCCCAACATGGCGGATAGGCATTTAAACCATTAAGGCCTCTGGAGTGTTTACGCTTGTGGCTAAGGTTTGCAGTTTCATTTTCCTCATGCTGGACTGGTAGTGCATGGTTCCGTCGTCCTGCTACTGACTGAGTGCGTGGCGCGACACTGTGAGCTGTGAATTTCACGTGGAATGCTTTTACACCTGTCCGCGGTTGTTTGTAGTGTGAACTGCATATTCGGAACAATGGCCGCCGGCTGTTGCTGAACTGATTGGTTTGCCTTTTCGGTTCACGGGTGCATTTTTCAGGCGACTCCTGGGAGTCGTCGCTGGAGCTACGGAGTTCGTGCTTCGTGCGGTGCTTTCAGCGGGTCGCCTTGCGGAGAGAGACCAAGCATTATGGGATAAAACCCGGGTCAATGAAGTTTTTCTGGTGACTGCCGATATGGAGTGGGACAGACAGAACTACAAAAATTAGATTTTTAAGAGCATGCATCTTTCATATTGCAACATACGCCTTTAAGACCTGGACACTTACTAAACAAGCTGAACAGCGCATAAATGCCTTAGAATATAAATGTTATAGACGAGTTCTAAGAATATTTTGGGTAAAGAAAAGAACAAATGCATCCATACCTCAAGAGCTGAATATTGAAGAAGGTTGGCTATTAAAGACGATAAAACAAAGAAAATTGAAATATTTTGGTCACTTGAAACGTCACGAAAGTTTGGAGAGAACAATATTGGAGGGATATATGCCTGGGAAGCGAGGAAGTGGAAGGCCAAAGAGAAGATGGGTGCAGGATGTGGCGGATGATCTCCAGATGGGTGTATCGGACGCGGGACACATTGCTTATGATAGAGAGGTTTTCCGGAAGGTTGTTATGGGAGCGAGGATTTGTAAAGGACATGCTACTGAATGAATGAATACTAGCGGCGGCATTATGCACAGTGTACCTGTGCCGGCTGTTGGCTTGCCGAGACTCCTGTCTATTCCATTGTTCACATAGTGCCATGTGACGAGCACACACCAGAAGAAGATGCATAAAACGAGAAAAGGGATTTTCCATAAGGACACACCAAACGGAACGATCAACACGGAAAACAAGAGAAACGGTAGACGTCAGAGGACAACAAGTAAACTGTTCAATTAAAGTTTTTTTTCAGTGCGTGTCATAACCCTAACCCTAAGTGTGCACAAGAGTATACAACCACTGCAATATTCAGGTCAACTCACACACATAACTAAACCATTTGCTGCACACCGACAACGTTATTCCGGTCAAGGTCATGCACACCGAGATACAGCGCGAATAAGGAGATTGCAGGATATGACGTGTGCCCTGGAATTCCCTTTGTTTGCGGTGAATTAAAATTGAAGTACCCGTCTCGCCTTTCCTCTAAGCGTCGAGCATCGGCCAGATCCCCTCCATCGATCGGTCCAGCAGCCACCGGAAACTTAACCGGAAGTGATTGCTGGACCTAAGCAAATGAGGCTCTGTAAGGGATGCGTGTTTGTTTGGGGTGAATTAACAGAAAAGTACCCTGAAAGAGACCAAGCCATATATGGTTAACAAGAATAATGGGAACTGCAGTCATATATGGGATAAGACCTGGTGCAATGAAGTCCAGTCTCTCCACTTTTAAGACCTTTTTTTTAAAAGAGTAACTCGTAGCGTTTGTTTGTATTCACTTCCGCCATTCTTGGGAACATGGTGGCCTCCTGGCTCGGATGTTGATTTCTCGCATTGTGTTGATGTTGGATATTGATCTACACCGTTCCCACTGAGTGTGATATGATATACTCTATGAAATAAATATAGTAGGTAGTGCAATACAATTTCTCTGGTAAACACAATCTTGGATAGAGCTGACAAAATAAAAACCAATTGCACAGCAAGTTTCGGAGGGGGTGCTTCCACTTCCATTTCAGCTTCTACTTAAATTCAAATATTATACTATTGACTATTAGTATTAGGTATTCTGACCATATTTATCAAATTGGGTATTTACTAATGACAATTAATGAGACCACCACAGATAGATAGGCCTTGAAAAGCCACATCCAGCGGTACTTCAATGATGCCTGTAATCCTGTATATATGTATTTGTATGTCAATTCAAAGCGGATATACCTCTCATCTCATCTCATCATGTTCCTCTTGCACCTTGCGGTGTCGAGGTGAAGTATAAACTTCGTGAGAGTGCCCGAGTATGGGCTTCATATATCGACATTCCCATGGACTCTGCTATTCCCTCCGTCCAACGTTTACATGGTCGGCCTCTTCCTCTGTTTCCATCTGGTCTGTACATCATTGCTTGTTGTGGTATGCTGTTGACTGGTAACCTACTTGCATGGCCAAGCCATTTGACTTGCTGTTTTCTGATAAAATCTAGTGCAGCTATAACCCCCACTTTAGTCCTGATTTCTTCATTTCTGATCTGATCTCTTCTTGATACGTTGAGTACTCTTCTCAGGAACCTCATTTCTGTTGTTGTGATTTTTCTTTTCTCTTTTTCTGTCATTGTCCAGGTTTGGCATTGGTAACATAGAGTTGGTAGGAATATTGTGTTGTGCTTTCTTAGTAGTTATTGATATATGTTTGTTCTTTAGTATTGGTGCCATTTGTCCAATGAGTTGGTTTGCCCTATTGCACCTATTTTCGATCTCGTCTTCTGATCTGCCATTTGATGATATTATACTTCCTAGGTACTTGAAACTCTTTACTTGCTTCAAGGGATGTTCATTTAGGTGAATTGTTGTTGTTTGTTCTTCTTTAGTTATAGTCATTACCTCTGTTTTGCTTGTGCTAATTTTCATGTTATGTTCCCTACACATTTCATTTAGACTATTCATGTGGTCTTGTAATTCAGCTTCTGATTTTGCTATTAGTGCTTGGTCATCCGCAAACAGGAGTTCTCTAATGGTTAGATTTGCAGATGGTTGTTCTTCTGTGTTCTCGTCATGCGGTATTCTTGCTGTCTCTGCTTGGCTGCTTTCTTTACATATGTTATCTATATATGTTATGAACAAGAGAGGGGACAGGACACAACCTTGTCGTACTCCAGATCTTATGGTGAAGGGTTCTGAGTGTCCTCCAGTTGCTCTCACTATGCATTCACTGTTGTTGTATAAACTTCTACATAGGTTTGTTAGATGTGTACTCACTCCATATTGTTTAAGGATTTCCCACAGATTATTTCTATCTACTCTATCGAATGCCTTTTCTTGGTTGACAAAGGCTAAGTATTGAATTTGATTGATTTTTCTATAAGTTGTCTAAGAGCAAAAATGGCATCTGTGCATCCTTTGTTTTTCCTAAATCCAAGATGTGTTTCGCTTAGCTGGGGCTCTAATGTAGTTCGTAATCTTTTTTCTAGAATTTTAAAGCGGATATAGTTAGCATATATATATATATGTTAGTCAGGTCTTAGTCAGATATGACTGAGCTACCGTATAACAGTAGACGGTACTACCTGGTTTCTGTTAGCGCCGAACGTTGGGCGGCGCTTACCAAACCCGACACCCCACATTGTGCCAACGGCTT
Source organism: Cepaea hortensis (assembly GCA_963921405.1). NCBI lineage: Eukaryota > Metazoa > Mollusca > Gastropoda > Stylommatophora > Helicidae > Cepaea > Cepaea hortensis. Next base: position 46,993,233 of record OY992897.1, read on the forward strand.
CGGGCGGAAGAGCGCAATTGGGAGGGTACAAGCCTTACCCTGGTGCGAGGAAATGCAAGCTAAAGACAAAATTGTCATGGCAGGGCAGACCAGGCCCTAAGCCTTGGTTGGCGACTGGTCTAGGATCGAAGCTCCGACAGGCGGACAGTTAGAGCATTGCTTTGCTGATCCGGCAGCTTCTGCAGCTTGTCTTGTTCCAGATGTAGGGGTGTTACCTTTCCTCTGGAGTGAACTAGGCAGGCCGAGAGAGGGATCATGCTGCATGGGCAACACATGATCTCTATATTTTAGCTCAGGCTTTGTGCTATGGAGAGGCAATAACTCCATCCCTGGTCTTAACTGGTCTCGGAATCAAAGCGAGAGGCAACTGTTACGGGTTATAAGTCCTTTTCAGTTGGCATAGACATGGGGCGCCACGCGTTGCCTCTGACGGTGGGAGACACCTATAGGTGTCACTGATCAGCTACCGCCCGCCTCAAGCTGGGCACCCCCCAGCCAATTGGGTGCTGATCCGCCACAGCCTGCCTGCTTCAATGGGTGCTTGGGGCTAGGACAAAATCTGAATCGCAGGCTGTAAAACCAATGCACCAGGTACAAACAAAAATAAAAATAGAAACCTCAAGCTACGGCTTGCAACCTGGAACGTGAGAACCATGTGTCCAGGATTTTCCACTGACTTGACCAATATTGACGATGTGAGAAAAACGGCTGTGATTGATGCCGAACTCAATCGTCTTAACATTGATATTGCTGGTCTGCAGGAGACTCGCCTCGCTGAGGAAGGGTCACTCAGGGAAAACAACTACACCTTTTTCTGGAAGGGTAGAGGGCAGGCAGAAAAAAAGGCAACACGGTGTGGGCTTTGCAGTGAAGAATTCGCTACTGGGAATGATTGAAATTCCAGCAGGAGGAAATGAAAGACCATTGTCCCTGCGCTTGGCAACCTCTTGTGGGTTTGCCACCATTATTACTGCATATGCACCGACACTCGATTCCTCTGATGATGTGAAGGATTTGTTCTATGAGGAGACTCCGTGATCAAGGCAGTTCCAAAATCTGACTACATTTATATGCTCGGTGATTTCAATGCTCGTGTGGGCAAGGACTCGAGTTCATGGCCAGTGTGCCTTGGAAAATACAACATCGGTCGCATGAATGAAAATGGGCAAAGGCTGCTGGAGCATTGCACCAGTAATGACCTATGTATTACAAACTCTTTTTTTAAAACAAAAGAGATGCATAAGGTCACATGGAAACATCCAAGATCCGGCCATTGGCACCAGCTGGACTTCATCATCACACGGAGACAACATCTGAACCATATATCATTGACTCGTAGTTACCACAGTGCTGACTGTGATACGGATCATTCTTTGGTTGTTGCAAGGGTTAGACTGAGACAAAAGAGAATCTACACAGCTAAACACAAATCTAGCCCCAGGATTAATATTATTAACACTCATGATCCTGAAAAGTGCTTTCAGTTTCAACAGCAACTTGAAGACGCTTTCACTGATACACCAGAAAATTGTACAGTAAATGAAAAGTGGGGTCAAATTAAGGAAACTCTTTATAAAACTGCCGTAGGGGTTTACGGCACTGTGGATCATAAGAGGCAGGACTGGTTTGCGGCCAACAGCGAGACTCTGCAGCCCTTGATTGATAAGAAGAAGAAAGCTCTCTTAAGAAACAAGGAAAGACCAACGCGTAACACTCTGAGTGAGCTAAGGCAAGCTAGGAAGGATATGCAAAAGGCTGCCAGGCAGTGTGCAAATGATTATTGGATCAAGTTATGTGAGTCCATTCAAATCGCAAGTGATAAGGGAGACATAAGAAGCATGTATGAAGGAATAAAGAAAGCCTGTGGTCCAGTGATCAAAAGAAGTGCACCATTGAAAACCTTGACTGGAGAAATCATCACTGACAAGAAACGGCAGATGGACAGATGGGTAGAGCACTATTTGGAGCTTTACTCAAGTGAGACCAAACTAGCGGATGATGCCCTCAACGCCATAGAGGCTCTACCAACTCTTGACCATCTGGACACACTTCCCACCATAACAGAAGTTAAGTGTGCTATAAATGAACTTGCATCTGGCAAGGCTCCAGGTAAGGATGGGATTCCAATAGAGGTTATCAGGAGTGGGCAAGACACACTCACTATACAGATCCACCAGCTAATAGAGCTATGCTGGCGTGAAGGACAAGTCCCACAGGATTTCAAAGATTCAAGCATCATAACACTGTACAAGAACAAGGGCGATCGGAGCGACTGCAACAACTATAGGGGTATCTCACTTCTGTGTATTGTTGGAAAAGTATTTGCCAGAATTGTTCTGCGCAGACTTCAAGTCCTAGGAGATCAAGTCTACCCCGAATCACAGTGTGGCTTTCGACAGAACCGGTCTACCACTGATATGATATTCTCATTGCGACAAATGCAAGAAAAATGCCGTGAACAGAATCAACCACTGTTTATTGCCTTCATCGACCTCACAAAGGCATTTGATTTGGTCAGTCGTGAGGGTCTGTTCAAGGCACTAAAGAAGATTGGCTGCCCACCAACTCTTCTGTCCATTGTGGAATCGTTCCACACAGGCATGAAGGGTATAATCAAGTTTGATGGTGCAACTTCTGAAGAATTTGAAATCAAGAGTGGAGTTAAGCAAGGTTGTGTACTAGCTCCCACCCTCTTTGGAATATACTTTTCACTTCTACTGAAATATGCATTTCGTGATCAGGATGGTGGTATATACATTCACTCACGCTCAGATGGCGGCCTCTACAATGCTCAGAGATTGAAGGCTAAGACCAAAATTAGGAGGGTACTGATCAGAGAGTTGCTTTTTGCAGATGATGCTGCAGTTACGACCCACTCTGAGGAAGAATTGCAATGTCTACTATCTGCATTCTCCAATGCTTGTTCTGAATTTGGTTTAACAATTAGCAAAAAGAAGACACAGATTATGTCACAAGGTGCACATGGGGTACCATCAATCTTTATTGACGACGCTGAACTAGAGATAGTAGACCATTTTACATATCTAGGATCAGTGGTTAATAGCAAATTATCCCTAGATCAGGAAATCAACACCCGGATTGGTAAGGCAGCAAGTATTGTCTACGTCTGTCTGATTTATCATAGATGCTACTGTTTGTAAATTGTCCTCAATGTCATTGTCGTCGTCGTCGAGATTAATCGTTGTCAATATGTCATTAAATTGGTCGTCGCTGTCGTTATCACATATTGTCGGTAATGTACATATGTCTTCGTCGTCTTTGTTGTTGTAAGAGTGCGTCGTTAACGATGCTTCGTTTGTCGAGATGTCACTCAGTTGGGTCACTGTCGTTTCGTTTCTGTCATCAGTTAGCTGCGTTTGCTCACTCGTGTCAGTGTCCTGTCTAGTATAGTATGGTTTTAACATATTTACATGGAATGGCCTCGAGGCAGTTGTGGTTGATTGGACTTCTGCCGTATGGTTTTTCCCCTTTTTCACCAGTTTCTGACATATATTACATGATCTACAGTAGGTTTTTATGTCTTGGCAAAATTTCGGTCAATAAAATTGGGTCAGGACCCTAGCTCTAGTCTTTTCGTACCCCATATGACCTCCGAAAGGTGAGTCATGGGCTATCTTTAGTACTTTCTCTCGATGTGCTTGTGGTAACACTACTTGCTGTATTGTGGTCTGATCTCTAGTGTATAATCTAGTCAACACATTGTTCTTTAATGTAAATGACCACGATGCGTTCTTAGATAATTTTGGTTTAAGTCCTACTAACCTAAAATATGGTGAAAGTGTAGGATCTGATTTTTGTTCATCTCCAAAATTAGTGATGGTAGTGTTTGGTGCTACAATTTCTAGTGACTCCTGCAGTTGGTCGGTGTGAGTTTTGTGAGTTGTCTGTCGTGTTATTGCATTCGTGTGTTGTGTGTGTTGTTGCACATCTACAGGCTTGGTACTTGGTAGATCGGTAGCATCCTCAATTCGAGGCTTTAAGTTGGTCGTATCACTGACAGATTCGACCGCCCCTGCATCATACACCTCGGTGAATTCTTTCTGAATTACTTCCTTGGTTGTCTCCTTTGTTCTTTTGGCAGATTGAGACAAGCATGAATGGTGTTTCTCTTTCGGATCGCTGTTTGGGTGTTGTATACCGTTTTTCCGCTCCCAATCTCTGATTTCCTTTTCAGAGCAAGGTCGTATGTTGGGCAGGTTCCCAAGTATAATATCAGCGACAGGATTTTCTAGGATTGCGCACAATACTAGTCCTGATATGAACGGTGTTCGAATTTCGACAAGAGCAAGGGGGTATTTCTCTATAGTGCCTGAGAATGTGCGACAAGTTACGTGTTTGTGTGTATAGTCTTTGTCGTTGATTAATGTTTTCTTAATCCAACAGAGCGTTGCGCTGGAATCACGAATTAATGTGCACTTTTTGTTATTTACAAACCCTGTTAAGAAATTTAGCTTGCCTGTAGAAGATAAGGCAGCATTGGCCGTTTCATTTGAAATAGGGATAGTGTGGCCACATAGTAATGTTGTGTCAAGTTGGAATTTCGTACAGGTGTTACACTTACTGTCTGTAATGGTGTCAATAATGTGCACTGCATTTCCTAGCTCACTCAAACTTTCGTTTTGATTGTCACACTCATTCAGTAACTCAATATCTTCCTCTGAGGAACTTTCCACTAGTGCAGCATTGGCCTGTTTCAATAATTTTCGGCCATCACAAAAGCGACTGTAGTGTCCAAAGCTGCTGCAAAAATAGCATTTGACCGCTCTCTGGTACGCATTTCTCTTGTTCTTCTGCTTCTCCACGATCATTTTGAGATGGTGTGGATAGTTGGGCGATTTATCGCACATAGCGTATTCTACGTGAGTCAAACTACAATATTGGCACTTAACCGGCTTCCTGACATTTGAGCGTGGTTTAAATTTGCTTTCAGTTGGTTTCGAGTATATAGTGTTTACAACTGCTGCTGTTTCGTTCTGACTTAGGTTTAATTGGAAAATATCTCTGTTCGCTGTAAAAAATGCGTTCCCCTTTGTCTCTACATCCTGAATACTCCTACAGTCCATTTGTTTCAAAAACTTAGCAAAAGGTGTGGGGATTGTACTAACTATTTTGTCAATAATAATGAGTTCTTTTAGTTTGTCATGGCTGTTGTTAGTTTTAGCTGAGTTAATCCACTTTGTGCACACATCTTGAACTGTAGACACATAGTCTATGAAGGTTTGATTTGGTTGAGGGGATAATTTAGCGAACTGTTGTTGGTAACCTGCAGTATCTAAAGAGAAATGTTGGAGAATGCGTTGCTTCAAGTAATCATAATCTTTTCTCATTTCATGTGGCACTGTCTCTATTACTTTCAAAGGTTCTAGAGCTAAGTTTCTCATTAAAATAAATGACCAATCTGATTTTATGATCTTATGGTAGGACATTAGACACTCAAAATTTTCCAGGTATGCACTGATGGAATCTCCTGAGCAGAATGCTTTCACGAGGCCTTTATACTTGTTATATTTTTGTTCTTCCTCCTTGCTTCTCAGTTTATTTATAGATATTTCTACGTTGGAATCGATTTCCATCTGCTTTAGTTTTATTTGTGTATCGGCATTCAATTGGGCTAGTTTGGCCGCCGCCTCAAGCTCCATTTGTTTCTCTTGAGCCTGCAGTTGCATCTGCATCCTTTTCTCTTCTGATTGCATCTTTTTCTCTTCTGCCTCCATTTGCATCTTCTTTTCTTCTCGTTCTATCGCTCTTTCTTCACGGGCAATGTTCTCTGCGTGCGTCTTCTGTGCCCATTCTAACAGTTTCTCTTCTTTATAACCTAATTTAATACCTTGCTCAATACATTTTTCTAACGTAGACATCTTGTCTTTTACTTGTTGGTAATTTTACTGAAGTTAAATCCCTTAGAAAAAATTTTGGGGAGTAGAAAATTTAGTTATCTCCCTTAATTATTACATGCACAAATCCAAATGCAAAGTTATGTTGGTTACAAGGTCATGAATATATATACAAATCAATGCAAAGCAAAATGATACATGGATGGATGGTGATAAGTACCGCTTAGGGTTGCAATGGGCATGATATGAAACTTATCTTATGATCCCAGAACTTGTGAAAGTTGTCTTGTACTCTCGCCACTGTTGGATAGTTTACATAGGTTACACACCACACAATTCGCGGAACAATCTGCTCGTAGAATGAGAAAACATTAGTAACAGTCAAAAAATGTCACAGTCATGTCAAAATAGTTTATAGTATTAACATCATTGAGAGACTAGCTGCAGAGGGACTCATATTAATACTAGTTGATCACTAGATAGATGCAAATTTGTTAAACTTCTTCAAACATCAATTTGATATGATTAATTTACAATTTTACTTGGCAATCAATAGCCGTCTATATGTAAAGCTTATGCCAAAACCGGAGCCTAGCCCCCAAAAAGCCTGTCAGCGTGTTGTATGTCTAGGTATCTGAGCTCGGGCTCACACAGGCAACAATAACTCCGTTAAATATAATATCTAACATTTATTGTATTTCAATATACAGTGCGTTGGCGCAGTGGGTTTAACAAGCCCGCACTGAGTTGCATATCACAGAGGTTTAACATCATCACACAGTTTAACATCATCAAACATTCTAAGCAACTATCTAGCATATGTCTATGAACCCCAAATACACATGGGTCTAAACTATTGAGTCCCTCTAAGGCAGGCCCTGTTGCCTCTTCGATGTCCCGTCTCTCTCTGCCCATCCACACGTGTCCCAATCCGACACGGGTGGTAACTCTGTTCGAGTTCCTCGTGGACCCCGCAATAGGCGGGCCACATCAGTGTCCACGGGACAGTGGACTCACTGACCAGTCCTTCGAGAAGGTTCTGGAATACTCAGGCCTTCGAGGGTCTTACTTCTTTCCCTTGGGCGGGAGTTGTAGCCCTTGGCTAATATCTATTAACTAATGTTAGTTTACCGGATAATGTGGATACTGTGAGTATACGTAACTTAAGAGGTCACATAGGTCATGCTTCCCCCAGTGAGACGCAGTTCACTGTCAGATTGAAGGAGTCCAAAGTGGTCCCTCACAAGGCTAAGTCACTTTCTGATATGGGTTGTTGACTGTCCATTGCTCCTAAGAGATCTGGAATGAAACGAACGGAGATGGGTAGTATCTACGTCTACACATCTCAAAACACATATGTCTATACATTCATATAAACAAACATTCAAGTCATAATATATGATGGTATGAGGATATATATGATGGCATGTTACATAAACATATATCAGTTCTAAATAAATACATATATATGTATATATTCATAAAACTATTTAGAACATCTATAGCTTAAAACATACATATTCACATACATTTATGTAATGAAGTGTTTCCCATATAAGTTCACCTCACTTACTTTCTCCCTTTCTGATTCATTCATACTGTCTTGTCGGAAGGGCTGGTCGCACAGTCCTGTCGAACATTAAATGCCTTCCCTGAATCTGTCTGGGATATTGAATGTCCTAAGTCATGTCTGTCCTCATGCAGACATCATGCAGACAAGGTGAACAGGTGCCATTCCTCAAACCAAGTGGTTTCACCATAATCTTGGTAGGCACTCAAAGTGTTGGTCCAAATAATCAATGTTAATTGGACGCTATCAAGAGACTGGTAGCTCTCAGGAATTTCTCCTAAGTAGTCAGTCTCCCCAATGTTTAACATCATACAGGATGAATCTAAATGTATCTCCTGTACCTGAATAAGCCACACACTCATGTAGCTTGGATAATGGATTTCTCCAAATTGTCACATACAACAAATCAGACAACCAAGTAGTGAATGAAAGAAGAAGGTAGTTCTCAGTGTAATAGTAAATCTAGAACTGGAACATTAAGTACAAAGAAAATCCACAAGTGTAAAGTTTGGGAGAATATGTAAAAACAGGAAACTACACAAGCCTTCAGACTAGCAGACAAACTAATCAGAATACTGGTATTACCTGGGTTTAGCTAGGAAATCCTGTCATACGACGTTGTATCGAAGTAACAAAACGAGAGGGCAATCTCTCACCAGAAATTAAAATTCCGGCTTCCCTGGTACGCTATTGTGAATGTGTCTGAAGTCTTGCTGGCCATGCATGTAGTTTTATTCTCTTCATCCCTGGCTAGTTTCCACGTTGGCTAATTATTATATCCCCTATTAATTAACTCCACCTATTTTTCCATGTACAATGACGGGATAGATTACGTCCCAAACTCTTCTCACCCCTCCTCCTTTCCTGTGAAGGGTAGTTTCATCTGTCAATCAAATTGACCGATGTTCTGCCGCATGTCTGAAACAATGAAACATGCTTCGCTAGCGATGCAATAGACGTTGCATCATAACTACATCCCCATCTGCGGTTAACACAAGCCTTCCTTGGTTGCTGTCAGAAATGTGTCAGCCATGTGTTCCTACTTTGCCGCTGTATTGCAGTGAGGTGTTAGTATCTGGTCCTAATTGCTCCTTTGGGGTGGCAACTACAGACGTTGTCCCGTCTCCCCAATGTCTGGACTTTTACCGCATGTGTTATTTCAGACGGGTCTGGCTGACCCTCTTATCTCCCATTCTGCCGTGCCTGGTTCACACGTTAGGTCCTGTTGAACTAAGGTGTTAGGTGTCTGCCCCTATTCCAACCACAGGATTCTAAACTAACACGTCAATCTCAACTGACTGGCTCCGCGATGTATCAACTGAAAACAGTGAGTTTTCAACCTTTGATAGCGCCCGCCGACTGGTGCCGTGCTGTCTGGGTTTTACGTTTGATCTGGAGATCAAAGCTTTCTCAGACCTAGCATTACAGAAATGGTGGGGCGTGCGTGGTCAAAATGTAATTTTCTCTTGTTTTCAATCTCTGTTAGTTTTTCCTTATTCCTTGGTTGGGGACTAGATTATTTTCTGATGGACAATTATTCTTTTGCTTAGAGAATGATAGAATAATTCTTGTGGGCTCTTTAATTCCTTTTTAACTTGTGTCATTCGGATGCTGCCGGGGCTGTCCCGTCACACCCGGGAATCAAAGAACCTCTGCACGCCACTGGCAGGGAAACAAAACAAAACAAGCGATGACAGCTAATGTGCAACCTTGAGAAGAATGCAAGATTCTGTGTAAATTGGAATAATCTGGTTACTAAATAATAATAATATCGTGACGACATGGAGGAAGCTGCAATACTGGAGGGCCCCGGTTAACGTCGGGGATACTTTCTTGGAAGACGCGACATTAAGTGAAACGACGTATAGCGAAACACTCTACAGGCGACGACGTTATAGCGGAACGTAGCGACGTAAAGTGAAGTTATGTCACATTGTGACAACGACATTATAGAGACATTATAGACGTATAGTGGGGTCTTCCAGTAGACAGCAACATACAGCTATACTATAGAACGGCTTGATATTAATTGGTTTAGGGTTTATGATATAGTTAGTTGCATATTATTTAAGGAAGGAAGAAGTGCCACAATGTAATATACAAGTAAATGGAAATATTCTTCAACAAGTGAATCGGTACAATTATCTTGGAACAGTTATAACATCTGATGGGAGATGCTTTGAAGAGATTAGAACAAGAATCGCCATGGCGAAAGTAGCCTTTAGCAAGATGAAAAACATTCTGACCATTAAGAAGATGTCAACTGAAACGAGAAAAAGAGTGTTGAGGGGATACATAGAGCCTGTTCTTTTGTATGGATGTGAAACTTGGACAATGAGCAGTCAAGCTGAAAAGCATCTGATGGCTGCAGAAATGTGGTTTCTGAGGAAAATGCAAAGAATACCATGGACAGACAGAAAAACCAATGACCAAGTACTACAGGAGACAAATGAACATCGTAAACTGATTAGAGAAATTAGACGTAGACAGTCACAATTTTTTGGACATGTTATGAGAAGAAATGGATTGGAGAACTTAGTGACAACTGGCAAGATCGATGGGAACAGACCAAGAGGAAGACCGAGAGGAAAATACCTGGATGGCTTGGCCACATGGCATGGACGAGACAGGAACACTGAGCTAATCCACGACACTGGTGATCGAGTGAAAAGGCGAGTCATGACCGCCCACGCTTTCCGGCATGGCACATGATTGATTGATTGATATTATTTAAAGGATGTCAACGTCTCTAGGGTTTACAAAGTGGGTTCAGACAGGCAGATGGTGCGAGCACAGATGAGGCGTGAAAACCTGGTTACATTATACAAGTTTAATAACACTATCCTCATCGCAATATTATAATTATCACAGTAATATTTCAATAACTTCAAAACTCGCTCTCGCACCGGCTCTCACAATACTCTCGTGCTATTCTCACAGCTATGCGCATCTAGCGTCTAGCCACACACATTAACACACGTTACGTAGCGGTCACATTCATTCGCACTGAAAGTCTTGTATAAGTCTATCCTGTCTCTCCACACAGTCACACATCCTCTCTCATTCGTGTCCGAATCCCGTCTGTCCTTTCCTACTCAGTCCGGTGGCCACGAGGTACTTGACCCTCTTGCAGTCCATGGAAAATCGTGCTGTCACGTCTGTTCCGCACTCGCCTGTTGAGGCCAGGGTACTGCGTCATTCTGTCCAAGGTGAACCTGTCCTGGTACAGTCCTGTCTTTAACTTACTGTCTTCGACGTCTGAACTGTTCTACTATCCCGTACTCTCCCCATGTCCTTATGTCTGTCCTCTGTTATGTCACGTCCAGGACAAAGGACTTTTGCAATCAACACCAGCATTGTTTGCTGTTGTTGATGTCTTGGCAGTTTACGTTCAGTAGTTGCCATTGCTTTCTGAACGACCGGCACCCATACCATTTCGTAAAATACCAGCGGAATGCGGTCTACTGCCAAATCACGCTCAGCTGTGTTTCGAACGCGGATATGCGTTTTCACGAACCACATCCGTAACACCTTCCCTACAGAGACCGGCTATATTACATAGTTAGTTAGTCGCAGTTCCAACTTCACAGCAACTGGTCGTCCAGATTATGCTCCGTTCCTGTGCCAGTGAATATCACACAAAATGCTCCCCACTGCCCAATGTGAAAAGTGGAAAAGACAGGAGTCTCGACAAACAACAGCCCGCACAGATACACTGTGCATAATGCCGCCACCAGAATGTCAACACAGCAGTCCCCCATGAAACACCCAATTCATCTCTGATGGAATCGGCAGTCATTTTCCTATCTGGATGTTTCCTAGATGTTCACCCACACAGTCCACGAAAATACAGTTCATCACCAACGGCAGTGGCAGTCAACCAGAAGCCCAGCAGCCACGCATTTCTGCATAAGGCAAAAACCGGTCAACTCTGGGACATAGCCACCTGCCATCGCTCCGAACATGCAGTCACATTCCCCCCCCCCCCCCCAAAAAAAAAACTTGGGCAGATTCAAAAGCATTTTACACGAAACCCACAGCTCACAGTGTCGCGCCACGCACTCACTCAGTAGCAGGGCGACGGAACCATCAAGCCTCCTTAGTCGCCTCTTACGACATGCGTGGTAGGCTACAGTGTTGCTATTCTTTGCTTCCCTTATGGGCCCCGGCAACACACGGGAGGGCTATATTACACAACTGGAGATAAAGGGTAGAAGAAATTTGCTAAAGCATACTCTGCACAACTTTCTTCGTAATCCCGTATATCCACGTCTGTAACGCAGCTGCGCAAGATTCAGTAGTGGATCTCGTCACGTTGGTTACTTACGGGATATTGCCCGTGTGTTGCTGGGGCCCATAAGGGAAGCCAAGAATAATAGCACTGTTGCCCGGGAAGGTTAACCCGGTCAACAAATGTCCGCAGAAGTCGGATGTGTCGGCCTAACGGTCCAAGAACGCAGCTCTGCTGTAATGCTGTAAACAGACACAACGCAATCACGTCCGGAAAAAAACTCCGGATGAACGAAGAAGAGGAAGATAACACTGTTGCCCTCCATGCATGTCGTAAGAGGCGACTAAGGAGGCTTAGGCTGAGATTTAGTCTACAGTTTATTGGGACTTTCGGTCCCCAACATGGCGGATAGGCATTTAAACCATTAAGGCCTCTGGAGTGTTTACGCTTGTGGCTAAGGTTTGCAGTTTCATTTTCCTCATGCTGGACTGGTAGTGCATGGTTCCGTCGTCCTGCTACTGACTGAGTGCGTGGCGCGACACTGTGAGCTGTGAATTTCACGTGGAATGCTTTTACACCTGTCCGCGGTTGTTTGTAGTGTGAACTGCATATTCGGAACAATGGCCGCCGGCTGTTGCTGAACTGATTGGTTTGCCTTTTCGGTTCACGGGTGCATTTTTCAGGCGACTCCTGGGAGTCGTCGCTGGAGCTACGGAGTTCGTGCTTCGTGCGGTGCTTTCAGCGGGTCGCCTTGCGGAGAGAGACCAAGCATTATGGGATAAAACCCGGGTCAATGAAGTTTTTCTGGTGACTGCCGATATGGAGTGGGACAGACAGAACTACAAAAATTAGATTTTTAAGAGCATGCATCTTTCATATTGCAACATACGCCTTTAAGACCTGGACACTTACTAAACAAGCTGAACAGCGCATAAATGCCTTAGAATATAAATGTTATAGACGAGTTCTAAGAATATTTTGGGTAAAGAAAAGAACAAATGCACCCATACCTCAAGAGCTGAATATTGAAGAAGGTTGGCTATTAAAGACGATAAAACAAAGAAAATTGAAATATTTTGGTCACTTGAAACGTCACGAAAGTTTGGAGAGAACAATATTGGAGGGATATATGCCTGGGAAGCGAGGAAGTGGAAGGCCAAAGAGAAGATGGGTGCAGGATGTGGCGGATGATCTCCAGATGGGTGTATCGGACGCGGGACACATTGCTTATGATAGAGAGGTTTTCCGGAAGGTTGTTATGGGAGCGAGGATTTGTAAAGGACATGCTACTGAATGAATGAATACTAGCGGCGGCATTATGCACAGTGTACCTGTGCCGGCTGTTGGCTTGCCGAGACTCCTGTCTATTCCATTGTTCACATAGTGCCATGTGACGAGCACACACCAGAAGAAGATGCATAAAACGAGAAAAGGGATTTTCCATAAGGACACACCAAACGGAACGATCAACGCGGAAAACAAGAGAAACGGTAGACGTCAGAGGACAACAAGTAAACAGACGTTGTGAGATTCTGCTACGGCGCGGATGTGTCTTCGTGAAGCCAGTGTGTTTGGTGAAGAGCTGGATGCAATGATTGCGAGGTTCGGCAAGTAAACAACAGGAGGAATGTAGTGACAAGGAAACTATCAATATAAGTATAAGGACCAAACCTAGACCAATCCTGAATTCGAAACGGCGAAATAGAAGACTGCGCTTCAAGGTGAAAGGATAGAATAGGGCACTTAGTCATAGACAATAGGTAAACACCGACCCTGTCTAAAAGGGCAGTTTACAGTCTAGGAGGCTATAGCCTATTATTGTTATCTAGCACATTATTAAAAGTGTGATATTGTTCGCTGGATTGCGTCAGTCTATTTTCACATTTCGTTCCTGAAGTTCTAAGGTGAGTAGTTAATTTTATTCTGTTGACGAGTCGAAAGCAATTGATGTTGATTTTCCATGTTCAATATTAATGGAGTTACGTCAAGGCACATAGGTCAGTGAGGAGAATTTTGTGTGATATTCACTGGCACAAGAACGGAGCATAATGGGGGCGACCCATTGCCGTGAAGTTGGAACCGCGACTAACTAACTAACTAACTAACTAACTAACTAACTAATGGGGTATGTGAGTCGGTGGCTCAGAAATCAATGGCAAACTACTGAGCGTAATCTTGCCAAGACATCAACTGCAGCTGAAAATGCTAGTGTTGACAGCAATTTCCTGTAAAGAATATGTGGGGGGGGGGGGGGGGGAATACTATATGATTTGTTAATCTCGTCAGGTTGGCTATTCTTGAATTTAAAACAACCATAGCGCTGAGCTATTCGCGCGTGGCCATTTAGAGTAACTCTTAGAGAGCCTCCGTGGTCAAGCCATCTGCCTCTCGCTCCGAATGTTGTGGGTTCGATTCCAGGCTGCGTCTTTCGGTTCACTCGACTCGTATATTTTTCTCCTGGGATCCGTCGCTCTAGCTACCCCAAACAAAAAAGCATCCGTTACAAGACCTCATTGGCATAGGTCCAGCAATCACTTCGTTAAGTGTTCGATGGACTGCTGGACCGATCGATGTTTTGTTCATTTTTGGCCTGTAGAGCCCTCACTATCGCCGGAGTATTCCGATGACAGTGAGGGTCCTACGGGCCCATAAACTAAGAAAACATCCATCGATTGATTGACTGAGTTAGGAACCGACATCACAGCATTCGGGGTATTCCCATAAGTGCTCCGTTCCTATCCTCAGAAGCCAGCGAAGAGTTCCAACCCCAATAGTACCAGTAGTAATCTGAATATATGTGCGTCTCGCGGTACTTCAATTTTAATTCACCGCAACAGACGTCACAAGGCTATATTTAGCTTTAGCAGCTATATATAGCGTAGTTAGTAGCTATATATAGCACTGGCGGGGGATCTCCGTTCAATTAAAGTTTTTTTTCAGTGCGTGTCATAACCCTAACCCTAAGTGTGCACAAGAGTATACAACCACTGCAATATTCAGGTCAACTCACACACATAACTAAACCATTTGCTGCACACCGACAACGTTATTCCGGTCAAGGTCATGCACACCGAGATACAGCGCGAATAAGGAGATTGCAGGATATGACGTGTGCCCTGGAATTCCCTTTGTTTGCGGTGAATTAAAATTGAAGTACCCGTCTCGCCTTTCCTCTAAGCGTCGAGCATCGGCCAGATCCCCTCCATCGATCGGTCCAGCAGCCACCGGAAACTTAACCGGAAGTGATTGCTGGACCTAAGCAAATGAGGCTCTGTAAGGGATGCGTGTTTGTTTGGGGTGAATTAACAGAAAAGTACCCTGAAAGAGACCAAGCCATATATGGTTAACAAGAATAATGGGAACTGCAGTCATATATGGGATAAGACCTGGTGCAATGAAGTCCAGTCTCTCCACTTTTAAGACCTTTTTTTTAAAAGAGTAACTCGTAGCGTTTGTTTGTATTCACTTCCGCCATTCTTGGGAACATGGTGGCCTCCTGGCTCGGATGTTGATTTCTCGCATTGTGTTGATGTTGGATATTGATCTACACCGTTCCCACTGAGTGTGATATGATATACTCTATGAAATAAATATAGTAGGTAGTGCAATACAATTTCTCTGGTAAACACAATCTTGGATAGAGCTGACAAAATAAAAACCAATTGCACAGCAAGTTTCGGAGGGGGTGCTTCCACTTCCATTTCAGCTTCTACTTAAATTCAAATATTATACTATTGACTATTAGTATTAGGTATTCTGACCATATTTATCAAATTGGGTATTTACTAATGACAATTAATGAGACCACCACAGATAGATAGGCCTTGAAAAGCCACATCCAGCGATACTTCAATGATGCCTGTAATCCTGTATATATGTATTTGTATGTCAATTCAAAGCGGATATACCTCTCATCTCATCTCATCATGTTCCTCTTGCACCTTGCGGTGTCGAGGTGAAGTATAAACTTCGTGAGAGTGCCCGAGTATGGGCTTCATATATCGACATTCCCATGGACTCTGCTATTCCCTCCGTCCAACGTTTACATGGTCGGCCTCTTCCTCTGTTTCCATCTGGTCTGTACATCATTGCTTGTTGTGGTATGCTGTTGACTGGTAACCTACTTGCATGGCCAAGCCATTTGACTTGCTGTTTTCTGATAAAATCTAGTGCAGCTATAACCCCCACTTTAGTCCTGATTTCTTCATTTCTGATCTGATCTCTTCTTGATACGTTGAGTACTCTTCTCAGGAACCTCATTTCTGTTGTTGTGATTTTTCTTTTCTCTTTTTCTGTCATTGTCCAGGTTTGGCATTGGTAGCATAGAGTTGGTAGGAATATTGTGTTGTGCTTTCTTAGTAGTTATTGATATATGTTTGTTCTTTAGTATTGGTGCCATTTGTCCAATGAGTTGGTTTGCCTTATTGCACCTATTTTCGATCTCGTCTTCTGATCTGCCATTTGATGATATTATACTTCCTAGGTACTTGAAACTCTTTACTTGCTTCAAGGGATGTTCATTTAGGTGAATTGTTGTTGTTTGTTCTTCTTTAGTTATAGTCATTACCTCTGTTTTGCTTGTGCTAATTTTCATGTTATGTTCCCTACACATTTCATTTAGACTATTCATGTGGTCTTGTAATTCAGCTTCTGATTTTGCTATTAGTGCTTGGTCATCCGCAAACAGGAGTTCTCTAATGGTTAGATTTGCAGATGGTTGTTCTTCTGTGTTCTCGTCATGCGGTATTCTTGCTGTCTCTGCTTGGCTGCTTTCTTTACATATGTTATCTATATATGTTATGAACAAGAGAGGGGACAGGACACAACCTTGTCGTACTCCAGATCTTATGGTGAAGGGTTCTGAGTGTCCTCCAGTTGCTCTCACTATGCATTCACTGTTGTTGTATAAACTTCTACATAGGTTTGTTAGATGTGTACTCACTCCATATTGTTTAAGGATTTCCCACAGATTATTTCTATCTACTCTATCGAATGCCTTTTCTTGGTTGACAAAGGCTAAGTATTGAATTTGATTGATTTTTCTATAAGTTGTCTAAGAGCAAAAATGGCATCTGTGCATCCTTTGTTTTTCCTAAATCCAAGATGTGTTTCGCTTAGCTGGGGCTCTAATGTAGTTCGTAATCTTTTTTCTAGAATTTTAAAGCGGATATAGTTAGCATATATATATATATGTTAGTCAGGTCTTAGTCAGATATGACTGAGCTACCGTATAACAGTAGACGGTACTACCTGGTTTCTGTTAGCGCCGAACGTTGGGCGGCGCTTACCAAACCCGACACCCCACATTGTGCCAACGGCTTCGGGCGGAAGAGCGCAATTGGGAGGGTACAAGCCTTACCCTGGTGCGAGGAAATGCAAGCTAAAGACAAAATTGTCATGGCAGGGCAGACCAGGCCCTAAGCCTTGGTTGGCGACTGGTCTAGGATCGAAGCTCCGACAGGCGGACAGTTAGAGCATTGCTTTGCTGATCCGGCAGCTTCTGCAGCTTGTCTTGTTCCAGATGTTGGGGTGTTACCTTTCCTCTGGAGTGAACTAGGCAGGCCGAGAGAGGGATCATGCTGCATGGGCAACACATGATCTCTATATTTTAGCTCAGGCTTTGTGCTATGGAGAGGCAATAACTCCATCCCTGGTCTTAACTGGTCTCGGAATCAAAGCGAGAGGCAACTGTTACGGGTTATAAGTCCTTTTCAGTTGGCATAGACATGGGGCGCCACGCGTTGCCTCTGACGGTGGGAGACACCTATAGGTGTCACTGATCAGCTACCGCCCGCCTCAAGCTGGGCACCCCCCAGCCAATTGGGTGCTGATCCGCCACAGCCTGCCTGCTTCAATGGGTGCTTGGGGCTAGGACAAAATCTGAATCGCAGGCTGTAAAACCAATGCACCAGGTACAAACAAAAATAAAAATAGAAACCTCAAGCTACGGCTTGCAACCTGGAACGTGAGAACCATGTGTCCAGGATTTTCCACTGACTTGACCAATATTGACGATGTGAGAAAAACGGCTGTGATTGATGCCGAACTCAATCGTCTTAACATTGATATTGCTGGTCTGCAGGAGACTCGCCTCGCTGAGGAAGGGTCACTCAGGGAAAACAACTACACCTTTTTCTGGAAGGGTAGAGGGCAGGCAGAAAAAAAGGCAACACGGTGTGGGCTTTGCAGTGAAGAATTCGCTACTGGGAATGATTGAAATTCCAGCAGGAGGAAATGAAAGACCATTGTCCCTGCGCTTGGCAACCTCTTGTGGGTTTGCCACCATTATTACTGCATATGCACCGACACTCGATTCCTCTGATGATGTGAAGGATTTGTTCTATGAGGAGTTAGACTCCGTGATCAAGGCAGTTCCAAAATCTGACTACATTTATATGCTCGGTGATTTCAATGCTCGTGTGGGCAAGGACTCGAGTTCATGGCCAGTGTGCCTTGGAAAATACAACATCGGTCGCATGAATGAAAATGGGCAAAGGCTGCTGGAGCATTGCACCAGTAATGACCTATGTATTACAAACTCTTTTTTTAAAACAAAAGAGATGCATAAGGTCACATGGAAACATCCAAGATCCGGCCATTGGCACCAGCTGGACTTCATCATCACACGGAGACAACATCTGAACCATATATCATTGACTCGTAGTTACCACAGTGCTGACTGTGATACGGATCATTCTTTGGTTGTTGCAAGGGTTAGACTGAGACAAAAGAGAATCTACACAGCTAAACACAAATCTAGCCCCAGGATTAATATTATTAACACTCATGATCCTGAAAAGTGCTTTCAGTTTCAACAGCAACTTGAAGACGCTTTCACTGATACACCAGAAAATTGTACAGTAAATGAAAAGTGGGGTCAAATTAAGGAAACTCTTTATAAAACTGCCGTAGGGGTTTACGGCACTGTGGATCATAAGAGGCAGGACTGGTTTGCGGCCAACAGCGAGACTCTGCAGCCCTTGATTGATAAGAAGAAGAAAGCTCTCTTAAGAAACAAGGAAAGACCAACGCGTAACACTCTGAGTGAGCTAAGGCAAGCTAGGAAGGATATGCAAAAGGCTGCCAGGCAGTGTGCAAATGATTATTGGATCAAGTTATGTGAGTCCATTCAAATCGCAAGTGATAAGGGAGACATAAGAAGCATGTATGAAGGAATAAAGAAAGCCTGTGGTCCAGTGATCAAAAGAAGTGCACCATTGAAAACCTTGACTGGAGAAATCATCACTGACAAGAAACGGCAGATGGACAGATGGGTAGAGCACTATTTGGAGCTTTACTCAAGTGAGACCAAACTAGCGGATGATGCCCTCAACGCCATAGAGGCTCTACCAACTCTTGACCATCTGGACACACTTCCCACCATAACAGAAGTTAAGTGTGCTATAAATGAACTTGCATCTGGCAAGGCTCCAGGTAAGGATGGGATTCCAATAGAGGTTATCAGGAGTGGGCAAGACACACTCACTATACAGATCCACCAGCTAATAGAGCTATGCTGGCGTGAAGGACAAGTCCCACAGGATTTCAAAGATTCAAGCATCATAACACTGTACAAGAACAAGGGCGATCGGAGCGACTGCAACAACTATAGGGGTATCTCACTTCTGTGTATTGTTGGAAAAGTATTTGCCAGAATTGTTCTGCGCAGACTTCAAGTCCTAGGAGATCAAGTCTACCCCGAATCACAGTGTGGCTTTCGACAGAACCGGTCTACCACTGATATGATATTCTCATTGCGACAAATGCAAGAAAAATGCTGTGAACAGAATCAACCACTGTTTATTGCCTTCATCGACCTCACAAAGGCATTTGATTTGGTCAGTCGTGAGGGTCTGTTCAAGGCACTAAAGAAGATTGGCTGCCCACCAACTCTTCTGTCCATTGTGGAATCGTTCCACACAGGCATGAAGGGTATAATCAAGTTTGATGGTGCAACTTCTGAAGAATTTGAAATCAAGAGTGGAGTTAAGCAAGGTTGTGTACTAGCTCCCACCCTCTTTGGAATATACTTTTCACTTCTACTGAAATATGCATTTCGTGATCAGGATGGTGGTATATACATTCACTCACGCTCAGATGGCGGCCTCTACAATGCTCAGAGATTGAAGGCTAAGACCAAAATTAGGAGGGTACTGATCAGAGAGTTGCTTTTTGCAGATGATGCTGCAGTTACGACCCACTCTGAGGAAGAATTGCAATGTCTACTATCTGCATTCTCCAATGCTTGTTCTGAATTTGGTTTAACAATTAGCAAAAAGAAGACACAGATTATGTCACAAGGTGCACATGGGGTACCATCAATCTTTATTGACGACGCTGAACTAGAGATAGTAGACCATTTTACATATCTAGGATCAGTGGTTAATAGCAAATTATCCCTAGATCAGGAAATCAACACCCGGATTGGTAAGGCAGCAACAACAATGAACAGGTTAAGAAAAAGAGTCTGGGAGAACAGGAAGCTTACTGCCAAAACAAAAGTCCTTGTCTATCAAGCCTGTGTCCTTAGTACTCTTCTCTATGGCAGTGAAACCTGGACAACTTATTCACACCAAGAGAACAATTTAAACAGCTTTCATATGCGGTGTTTGCGAAGAATTCTTGGTATTAAGTGGCAAGACAAAATCACAAATACTGAAGTATTGGAAAGATCAGGTTGTGTGACAGTTTATTCCATGCTCAGTCTTCGTAGACTTAGATGGATAGGACATCTTAGGAGGATGGATGATGGTAGAATACCAAAGGATATCTTTTTTGGTGAATTACAGATGGGTAAGAGATCTCAGGGTCGGCCTCTACTACGATACAAAGATGTGTGTAAGCGGGACATGATTGATACAGGCATTGATAATGCACATTGGGAGCAAGTCGCCGCTGAACGTGTTGCATGGAGGGCAAATATCAGAAATGGAATAAAGTCAAAGGAGAAAATTATTGCAGAAAAGTCGCACACCAAGCGTTTGAGACGTAAGATGGTGCATGATGGTGGAAATGACCACGTGTTCAGATGCACCCACTGTGAACGGACATTTACAGCGCAAATTGGCCTTATCAGTCACACTCGCTACCGCCATAGTTAAAAGTTATTATGCCTTTTTAAAGCACAAACTATCGTCTGTCAAGACGGCAAGGTGCCAATGGATATATATATATATATATATATATATATATATATATATATATATATATATATATATATATATAAAATATTTTTAATGGGGTTTTTACTTATGAAATCATCACAGTTGGATACAGCTTGACAAGACGAATCCAACAGTATCTCAACGAATAGTGTGCGTTAATTCTAAGCGGAGTTATGAATATTTTTGTGTCGTATTCTACAACCAGGAAGTGTAAAGAGGTCCTAAGAAATAGGGGAGATTTTATCGCGGCTCAATAAATTGAAAGCTGAGACATTCTGCCTTCTATTACTGTGGCTTGTTTATTTTTAAACAGACAACATATTACCATATATCATTGTGTCTGGGGTGGCGAGGCCTAACTTGACGTGTTATCTATTTTTCATTAGGATGTGCCGTGACCTAATTAACAATTAAAAATGGCCGCCAATTATTTATTTATTATAGATGACATGAGCAGTTAGGTCTCAATACTCCGATTGCAGTGATATATGGTTGCTAAGATGCTTAGTGGATTCCTGAGTATTTGTTCAAGATCACAACACTCAATATCTCCGCTTAGAAGTGACATCCAGGCTTAGCTTAAGTACAGTTGGATTTGGTTTTTCAAGGCCGGTGTAGCTGTGGTAGTACTCATTAGTAAATACCCAATTTGAAAAACATGATCAAAGTAATGCAACATTAACATTAAAATATTTAGTCTTCAAAAATGATCAGCCATGAGGTCACCATGAAAATTCATTTTCTGAGTGATGTAGAAAATGTTTCCAACAGACACTAGCATTGATGAACAATAATGAGAGATGCAAGACAAATGCTGTAGATGTATAGAAAATACTCATTTAAGAGTATTTTCTCATTTACAGTTAATTCTAAAATAAAATGTAAATACAATATACTACCAGTCCTTGCAAGATTTCTTAGACGGGTCATAGACGGATATGAGAACTGACTTCAAAAGTATGTTCTATCATGTTAAATGATGAAAAAAATAGAAAAAGTATACAGATAAACTATTAATAATATTTAAACTTGTATTCTCTTTAACTTTAGTAGTTCAAATTGCGTGTTTTAAGTGAAAAAAATGTGCATGGCCTAGTCCAATTGATAGGCCATGCGCCACCATTTTGGATTTCCAGTCGCAAAGATGACACAAAATCTCCACAAAAGTATTGTTTTCTACCACATTTCAAGCGATATCCGCGATGAACCTCTCCAAATATATGTAAAAATGGATGCAGAATTCGAAAATCCATCTAAGAACGTATTTATATTAATAAATCAACCTCTAGAAAATAAAATGACTTGCCATATGCCAAATAATTACATTTATTTAAAAGCCATGATAATTTCAACCAATCACTGTGCGTTAGACTGACATATTCTGCACAAATTAAGATGGTGTTTGTTATTGCTACGTGATATTTGAACGAATGAATATCGGAAGCATGCACAGTTGTTTCATAGCCATTTTTGGAGACCCAATGGATCCTTCTGTGCAGGCATGGTTTCCGGTTTTGGACAGTGGTGTGTTAGACAGTGAACCTGCTAATAGTATTTGAATACAGTTCTACATAGTTAGATAGATCTCCAGAACTCTAATCCAGCGGTCTGTAATTCAACCCTCGACATTTTCTCATAAATATTACTTTTTAAAATGAATTATTTTAGCGAAACCTAGAAATGCATAGTCTTTAGTACAAGAACACTGTTCCATTAAAGGAACTTATTTAATCCAGTAATTGTTTGGTCTAAAGAAATTGTTTAGCAGCTTGATTTAACAGAAGGAGTTAACGTGCGGTAACATGTTATCTGGTCGTTAGGAACTGGGAAACCAAACAAAACGGAAAACCGAACCCCTGACTGCATGCAACAGTGTCCAATGACCCCAATGGAGCTTTTATATGGGATTATTTTTATTATTATTATTTATATTATTATAATTTTATTATTATTATAGTTTTTTTATAAGCGCCGCCCCCCCCCCCCCCCCCCCCCAACAAAACTAAACCAAATTTAACAATGGAATAATGTAGGTTAATGTTAAAACTAAATGAGGGCCAGGGAAGTATAAAAAACATTTCCGGTAAGGAGTTACAATGAATGCAAGGTGAATCACCTGGTACTGTATCAGTTCAAAGACCAAAGAAGAAGCTAATTAACATATTCTCTTGTTAGTTTATAACAGAAAGTCATAGTGGTTAGGGTGTTGGCCTGCCAAACACAGTGGTCTGGGTTCAATCAACAGAGGCATGATTATTTTTGTTTATGTTGGACTCGGCCTCATACAATAGATACCTGATAATTTTCTTTGATTTGTCTGATCAGGAAAGGTGTTGTCGAAGGAAACTGAACACCTCATGCAATGATATCATGGCCTGGAGTACGGTCTACATCTGACACCTCAGCGCCAGTATCTGGTGTGTCCCCAGGGCTCTCCATGGCCAAGTGGTCCAGTTGTCTGCCTCACGCTCTGAAGGTCATGGGTTCATTCTCCAGACTGTGCTGTTCAGACCATGAGTGCAGTTTTTTTCTGGAAACCCCTGAGGGTCATTGCTGAAGCCACAGAGTTTATGCATAAAACCTCTGTAAAAGTCAGATGATGATGGCAGTACAACTGATGAGCTAGCCACACAAGTGAGAGCAATTCTCATCCCTTCAGCACAAAAAATCATTTCTAATTTTTTGTTTAAAGCTTAAAAGAAACAGATATTCATCAGGCAAATGGAATAAAGGAGAAACTTTTTTTCAACACAAGATAAATCAGTCATTTGATCAGAGAAGACAAAAAGCAGTTCACAATTAGTATTTGTAATAGAAAAAGAATAGAATCTCCAGTTGCAAGTGTTGCAGAGGAGAAAAGACAAGGGAAAGACAATGTTTCCTTTGCTATGGTGCTAAGAGGTAGAGAGTAACTCTGACTTTGTTATGGCCAAAGAAGAAAAGGAGTAAAAAGAGAGAGAGAGAGAGAGAGAGAGAGAGCAAGAACCTTGCTCCACCAACTGACAAAAGAGATAGTAATTAGGTAAGAAGAGGTGAGAATATTGGACAAGGGTCTCAACTCAGTCAGGAACTGTCATACTGAAACCCAGACAGTGGATTAAGGTGTTAGATTGAGGTAGAGATAGTATAATCTAAAAGAGACTACAAAATAAAAATTCCCACGCAAATGCTTTTAAGCCGGTAACCTGGAGTGTGCTGCGATTGAATAAATCTATTAAATTAAACACTTTAAACTTATGGTTCTCACCTAAGACAGGTTGTTCACTGATGAACTCGGAGGAAACCCCACATCTCTCATCTCAAGGCGGGTTGGCCACAAAACAACTATATACACAGGGCCAAAGCTTCTCCTTCACAAACCGGGCCGGCTACTGCAAGAAACATCGCTTCAGATCTCTTTGCCCCATTTGAGTTCTGGCAGTTGCCAGGGCCATATGGCTTAAACAGGCCAAACCAAGATTGTGTTGATTTGACACTGTTACACAAGGAAAAGATGGAGACCTCCAACCACACAAAGATGGAGACCTCTAACCACACAAAGTTAGAGCAATTCTCATCCCATCAACACAAAATATAATTTTTAATTTTTTAAAAGTTTACAAGAAACATATTTATCAGGTGAATGGAATAAAGGAGAAAGTGAAGCATTCGGTAATAGACACAAATTGCTCCAATTACACGAAAAAAAATCAACCATGTGATCAGAAAAGACAAGAATCTATTCATTATTAGTATTTGTAATAGAAAAGGAAGAGAATTTCCAGTTACAAGGAAAAAATTGAAACTTGTTTAAATAAATCAGAACATTCAGAAGCTAATTGAGACCATCATTCCATGTAACATATGATAGGAATGGTAACACTTTAAAAATAAGCAGAGATATAACCAAAATGGATAGGTGTTTTATACCTCTAGTAAAATTAATTCAGACAACATTAAGTAGTTTCTATATATGCCATTTGTGTTTGATTAAATATGTAACTTATCAGTTCTTTTAAACTGCATTCACTTCTACCAAAGAGATTGTCATTGATATGAAAGTCTTTTATAAAAAGGAGAGTAAAATACTAGCAAGGGTCAAATAGAACAAGCTGAAGTATATATAAATTACCCAAATCAATGTAAGAGTTAATCAAATATAACAGATTAGTTTGTATGTGGGAAGGTGGAAGTCATGGCCTATAGGGGCCGACTAGCATGCATGCAACTGTCTATGATGGGCCAATTGGTGTCACCAGTAGATAGAGGGACAAAGATGATGTTAAAAATTTTGAGCGTAAAACGTCCTACAAAATGACTGGGAAGACTAATCCAATCAACAAAACACCAGCAGAATACCGGGCATGTTCTGCCCGGAATTTAAACATGTTATCAATTACATGAGAGTGCTGAGCAAATTACATAGATTAAATAAAAAGGCAGTTAGGAAATTGAGTAACCGAACATATATCAGTGTGGGTGAAAAATAGAAATCAGTCTTCAGTTTAGTTTAGTTTAGTCGTTGGATCAACATCACGGCACACGGTTTAACCCATAAGTGCTCCTTTTTCCTCCTAACTCAAACCTGAGTCTGGAGAAACTCAGCTCAATGCACGAACTCTGTTGCATCGGCGAGGATCCTGAAATACTTTAGGTAGGTTTCCTCAGATCAGGTAGATCAGTCTTCAGAAATTCCTGTACAGTCGGCAAGCCCATAAAACACCCTCCTGAGCACTTTCACAACAACTCACAAACTATCGTCATAAGTTAACAAAGAAAAGTAAAACATTGTGTATTCTGTATTTTGACAAACTATAAATAATTACTCAAATATAGTGAGGCCTTAGCAGTTAAGTGCTGAACAGCTGGTTTTGTCCATACAGAATGATTTTGTTTTAAAATGTGAAATTATTGTGGGGTTAACAAATGTTCTACATTTAAGCAACACCTGTGATTATGTGTTTTTAAATATTTCAGCTGAAGTATTATTCATGTATTCACTTCCTATGATATAACTCTGCAGTATGCACCTGAGGAGATGCAATGAAATATGCCAGACAATAAATGGTTACACTGCAACAACAGCAGAAGATCCATAATATGGGCTATTGTAAAATTAAACTGGCAATACTTCTTCACCTTCTTCTTTAGTTCGCTTGAATTATGTCTATAACTGCAATGTTGTCTCTTGTATGAATTTAACTGTTTTTTTTTAGTTCACTCTGTAGTCCATAGAGTTTCTTTTTCACTGTCGTCTCTCTAGGCCAGAAGGTTTGCCTAGATATGTTTATTTTGGATAGTCTTAGAGTATGCGTTCTGCTGTCTGCAACACCAATCCACATGTGCACATGGCTGATTCACCAATCTTGAAGTTGTGGTTGCGTAATTTATTGTGTCCTGTTTTGAGGTGCAGAATGACTTGTTCTGGACTGTCCATAACGTGGTAGTCATCTTGAGCAGGTTTTGGTGGCTTACTGACTGATTTTATCATTCTCTTCTTTTGGTGGTATGTAATGGGCACATCAGGCTGTTCTTCCTTTGCTCCTTCCTTAGCTAATCAATCAGCTTTCTCATTTCCAGGTATCCACTGTATGGTGACCTAACGCTGACTGCTAAGTTCAGACAGGAGCGCCACCCGGGAAGGTTAACCAGGTCAACAAATGCCCACAGAAGTCAGATGTGTCGCAGCTCTGCTGTAAATAGGCACAACGCAATCACGTTCGAAAAAAACCTCCGGATGAACGAAGAAGAAGAAGAAGACAAGAGCACCTCGAGTACTGATTTTGCATCTGTCAATAGCACCACAGGTTGTGTACCATGGCTGGTATTTAGTAATTTCTCTGTTGCTGTCTTGATTATCTCAATTTCAGCATCATAGTTATGGCAGTACTTTCCTGTTGGTACTCTGGCCGTGTTCCTAGTATTATTTGGATATTCTATGTACACTCCCGCTCCTCCATTTCGAACAGCATTTTGTGCTGACCCATCTGTGTAGACTTGGATCCAGAGGTCCTGTGGGTATTCAAGCACAGACCTTCACTCAACAATTGCCAGGCCTTCCTGTCTTTGTTATTATTTTTTTTACTGTCCGTTTGCTTTGAACTGGCAACGACTTCTATGTTCTTCTGCTTTCTATCCCCCATTCAAGCACAGATCCTCACCCAACAATCGCTAAGCCGTCCTATCTTTGTGTTTGTAAGGCTTGAATAATGTGATTGTCCTAAAACATCACAGACCCACAGTAGGTTCCTACCAGGGGTCTTGTGGAACTAAATCAAGGCAAAGAATGGTAATCATGGAGAGGAAAAAAATTGCTAGCTACATCACGGAAAGCAGACAAGGCAGTTCACAATGAGCTACCTACTGGAAAGGTGGAGAAAGGAATATTTCATGTGGAATGGCTCACCTCGCTTCAGAGGTCACAGATTGTGATAATTGTATGAATTTTTTACCCTGGCCATGCGGGAGTGTGGGGGGAATGAACAGGCTGTTAGGCTGGCAGGAAATGCACCTCTTGGTGGTAGAATACCCATGGACAAGGGAAAGGTGGTCATGCATCTGTGGAACCAGGTGGAGAAGGTGGGAAAACAGATTGAGAACCTGTATGTGGAAAGAATGAGATTGCGGGGGATTGGCAAGGGGTTCTGAAAGAATCGAAAAACTGAGAGGGAAGACCAGGAGACCTTTCAGTCAGATAGTGGTGGGAAAGATTAGTAGTGTGACTCTTAGCTGGTGGTTTAATGAGGGAAAAGAGCATGTATACAAATGTTTTGAGTGCAGTGATGTCGGTTCTAGCTCAACTCAACTCTTTTTTTCTGTCCGCTCGCTGTGAACTCGAGCATAGTCAATACACTACCACAAGTAGTTTCTATGCTGAGGATTGCACTGGACTAATTCTTTTGCATATGAATTAGCTTTCTCTATCGCCTTTGTTTTCCGCCGTCAGACAAACCTACGCCGTATTGAAATTTACGTCCCCAGGTCAAGGACGAGAAGTCAACATTTTAGTCCAACTGACTGGTGTGGGGTATGAACCTGCCATCAACCCACCAGAATTTTAAGAGCGAGCGCTCTTATCCTTTGGGCCGTCTCAATATCTTCCTCATATTATTAGAAAGAAAGACTATCTTACTAAGATGGTAATCCGGGCTTCTTGTGGCTTTCTCTGTATCACTGCGTACTTCTCGCAATAGAAGAGTCTTATTTCCTCTTCACTTGTTGGGGTGTTCTTTCCTTCCTGATCTTTAGATTTGTTCATGTTTCGGTTGAGCTTTGCGAGTGATAAGGATTTTCCATGAAGCTGTCATGTACTGTTATGTTATTTTTGTCATGATAAACCAATATCATTGCACTGAACGCTGATAGATACCCAAACTCAAATTCTTAAACAGGACTTGAGGAATAACATATCAGAAATCATGTCTAGAAGTAATCATAAGACATGTTGCATCATTAACCAACTTGAAAACCAAAATATCAAATTCATTTATATAGTTTTTGTTTGCATTCAAATGTAACTTACAAATTCTTTCAGGCTGACTGCAGACATAAGATGGAGAATAAACTACAATCAATTGTCAAGATAGAACAACCTGAAGTCTGTGTAGATCAAGGTAAGCTTGTAAGTGCGATATAATGTAACAGTTAGTTGAATATCATTTACAGGATGTTGCAATCAACTCCAGCATTTATTAGCTGTTTTTGATTTACTAGATACTTCTACATTTAGGACTTTGCTATTGCTTTCTGAATTGTCAAAGCCTTGTACCATTAAAATCAATACAATAGCAGAATATAAATCTACTCAGACACTGGGAAAAATAAGGTCATGGGTGTGACCGAGTGAGTATCCACCGCGATTAGTGTACAACTCTGCAATTGAGCAGAGCAAGTCACTTTCTTGTCCTGACATTCGGAAATTGCTGTCAAAGGCAGAGGTAATATACCCCCATGTGAATATGGAAGGCAAGGAAAAAACCACCTCATTATCTTCCCAAGACAAGATTAAAATAGGAACGTGGAATGTCAGGACATAGTTGAGATAGAAAAGTTACATAATGTAATAAAAGAAATGAAAAATATGAGGATTATTATCCTAGGTGTCGCGTGGTCCGCTACTGTTGAGAGAAGTCTCACAGGTACAGTAGAAGACAATGAGCCTAACCACTAGGAAAGACTCCCCACTGAAGAAATAGCAGATGAGTGGCTGTGCTGAAAGCCAAATACGGTCGGACTTCTTTCTTTACTGGAATCTGGTAGTACCCCTTACTGAGGTCTATCTTGGAAAAATACTTCGCTTTACTCAGTTTCGCGAACAGTAATCCTTGATCCGGTAAAGGTTCCGCTTGAAATTCTGTGACTCCGTTTAGCTGACGATAATCAATGCACAATCGATGCTCGCCGCTGGGTTTTCTCAAAAGCACCACACTTGCACTATAGGGTGACTCCGAGGGTGAAATTATTCCTTCTTTTAAAAGGTAATTTATTTCGGCTTGTAAAGCCTCCTGTTTTGCATAGGGAACAGGGTAATACTTTTGGCGGACTGGATCTGCGTTTGTTAATTTCATGTCAAACTCTACGAGCTTAGTCCGACCTGGCCTATCCGTTAGCACCGGGGCGTGAGACACTAGAATTCGCCTCATCTTCTCCAACTCAGACGTCTCCAAGTCAGGGTTGATGACGACATCCTTCATGGTCTCCTGAGGTTTTAGCGGATACTCTACACCTGAGTCCTCTCCACCTTCTACCTCAGTTGCCACCAATAATGCCATCAGATGCACCGGTGGATCTGCTACCCTCTCAGCATACTTTCTAAGTAAGTTGATGTGGAATACTTTCTGTTTTCCTCGAATAGCAATCTTGTAGTTCGTATGGGATACTTTTTCTATGATGGGAAAAGGTCCCTGCCATCCAATTTCAAGCTTATTACTCCCTTGGGGTAAAAGTAATAAGACCTTGTCTCCTACCTCCAGAGAACGGTCCTTGGCTTTCTTATTATAAGATGAGGCATGTTTCTTTCTGGCACGACGCAGGTTGGAATTTGCCAATTTCCAGCCTGTCTCCAGTTTTTGCTTCAACGCCTCAACATACTGGGAAGCAGTGATGACAGTTTCATCAGCTCCCTCCTCAGTCCAAGTCCTCATTAAGGCCTCCAGCGGTCCTTTTATGGGTCGACCAAATAATAGTGTAGCAGGTGGAAGTCCTGTCGAGGCATGTGGTACTTCCCTGTATGCAAATAATGCCGCGGGCAGGTACTCATCCCAACGTTCTGGCTTCTCCTGTGCTAGCTTACGTAGGATCGACATGAGGGTCCCATTGAAGCGTTCCACCGTCCCATTAGCTTGAGGGTGGTAGGGACTTATATATGGATATGGCGAGTCCGAAAGGTATTGTAAACCTCCTCCATTAACTTCCCCCGGAACTGCGAACCATTGTCCGTCAAAATCTGATTAGGAAAACCTAATCTGGTGAAGATAGTCACTAGGGCATCCGCTACTCGTTTGGAATCTATTCCAGGTAGAGCTATGGCTTCTGACCACATAGTGCATGTATCAACTAGAGTTAGAATAAATGCATTCTTCCTCTTGGAGCGTGGCAGAGGACCAACAATGTCCACAGCTACACGCTGAAACGTCGTACTCAAAATTGGCATTTCGCCCAAAGTTACTGGTGCGGTCCAATGTTTAGGTGAGACCCGGTGGCATTCTGGACAGGACTTGACATACCGTTGAATCTCGGTGGACATTCCTGGCCAAAAATAGTGGCATGTAATACGGAGTAGTGGCACCCACTCCCATATGTCCACTGAAAGATATTGTGTGACCCATATGTAATATCTGATTCCGGAATTTATATGGAACGACAAGTTGCCCGTGGTCGTGATCCTTGGTTCCTGCCCGCCGGTACAAAAGCTTATCTTTCATATAAAATCGCCTCCTTGAGGTGGATTCCGTGCTTTAGGTAGTTTACCAAAGCAGGGTTTCAGTGTTGGGTCTTCTGCTTGGCAGCCCGAATTTCTCGAGGTAGTGGATTATTAAGACGAAGATCAGGCTCACTCGACACTGCTGCCTGACTTCTGGTCTGCACTGCTGCAACAATTATAGGTGATTTTGGTTCGACCAAGTAGACATACCGACATCCTAACATGAAGGGATATACTGGATCCTCCATCACTGCTGCAGAAATTATCCCAGTGACATATTTAGATTCCACATCTACCTTTGCAATCTGCACCTCTATTGTCTCAGAGCTCATGGTGGCCCCCTTTATTGTAACGGTCTGTTCTGTTAGCTGGCCGGGTTTGACTAGGTATTTTGCGATAACTGAATCATACTGGAGTCCCGTATCATATAGACATCGCACCTGACTCCCATTTACCGTAATAGTTTCGACCACAGGGGGTCTAGCATTGCTCCCAGAGTTCTTGGGGTGGTCTCCGGTTTCTGTAGCTAGGCACGCCGCATAGTGGGTTTGGGGTTTATTCTTGCAGAACCGTGTGTGGTGATCATGGTTTTTGCAATTTTTGCAGTATGGTTTACCCCATCCACTATGGTTTGCGGGTGGGTTTTTTGCTTGTTGTTGAAACCCATGATGTTGATGAGGACCCACATTTTGCCCCAATTGTCCTCTGCTGTCCTTAACGGAGTTATTTGAATTCTTAGAGAGTTGTGGTTTTTCAACGTGAGAACTACTCCCAGCTTTGGTGGTACTCGCTTCCCCATGGGCCGTTAGATATCTTTCAGCCAGAGAGGTTATCTCCGCTAACCGAGCACCCCCATTTTCTGCCACAGAAGTCTGCATCGGTTTTGGCATTGTCTCCCTCATCTGCTCTGCCAAAATCATCTCCTCTAGCCCTGCGTAGGTTGCCTCGTATTCACTCAGTCCAACCCACTTAGTGAAATAAGTATGTAGCCGTGAGGCAAACTGGGAATACGATTCTCCCTGTAACCGCTTGGCGTTTCGGAACTTCATTCGGTAGGCAGATGAAGTCAACTCATACCTCTTGAGTAGAGCACTTTTCAGAGAGTCAAAGTCCCGTTCCTGTCCAGGAGGTAGTTTAGAAAATATGTCATACGCTGCGCCGCGGAGTCCTTGTGAAATTTTTAAATTCCATTTGTCATTGGGCAGGCTATATGCTTCGGCCATCAAAACAAATTTGTCAATCCAGTTGTCCATCTGCTCAGTCTTTTCATCAAATGGCAGCAGAGGAAAACTCATGGATCCCAGAGAACCATTCTGTGCTGGAGGTGTATCTATACTATAGACTGGAGAACTCGCACTACTGAATCTTGAAGCATCTGGGTGTTGTAATTCCAGTCTTCTTAATTCTATCTCACGCTGTCTCGTCTGTTCGGCTAGTTTTAACTCCTTGTCCTTCTCCAGTTCAGCCTGTTTCATCTGTTTTTCGGATTCTATTTCCGCCATCCGGATTATTTCTTCCCTTTGTTCTTGCCTCCATTCTCTTTCAGCCTCTCTGATATACTTCCTCAACTCATCTCCCTCATATCCCATCAATGTCCCTTTCTCGGTCAACTCCTGGGTAGTGGGTTGCTTTTCGAAAGACATACTTGAGCACTTGGAGATACCTGAAACCTTACAATACTCACGCACTATCTAGCAATCAACTTTTTTTTTTTTTTTTTTTTTTTTAACTATCAATATCTCTAAACTCAATAAATCTTTGATGTAATTAACTTAATTAAGACACAAACATTTACCTTTCCTTTCGTCAGCGCCACTTTGCTTAACAATCAGTTTATCACTAGGGAATATTTTATGGGAATATACCTCGGTGTATATGCAAGAATTCCAACTATAACCGAGTAGTATCCGACCAATAATATATGATACTAAACCTAGTAAGAAAACCACTCCTATCAGGTTATCCAACACTGATAGACCTATTGAGTAAAAGAGACTAAGAAAGTTGACCTTATACAGCACACGAGACACTAATATATGGTATTAGCTCTCGGACTGTTACCAATGTGTAGGATTGGTTTAAAATTAAGATCCCGGAAACGAGACACCAATCTGTCGCGTGGTCCGCTACTGTTGAGAGAAGTCTCACAGGTACAGTAGAAGACAATGAGCCTAACCACTAGGAAAGACTCCCCACTGAAGAAATAGCAGACGGGTGGCTCGTGAAAAACAAAGGGAGTATGACAAATTGTCCCAGAAAAAGAAGTCTACTATTCTTACAGTGGCACAGGACTGCAGATAAAGTTGTACAGCTATACACACAAAGATGACAGCAAACTTAGTTAGCAGCGACACGATGATCCTGTGGAAAAGAATTTATCCCCCAGACTTGACTTGTACTATACAGCACAAAGAAGTCGATAAAGATGAAAGATTCAACTTTCGTCCTACTCTCACACTTGTGTGATCTAATGAAATGTTGGATATGAGGATAACAACTAGGAATTCTTATTTAGCCATAAGCGACAACACCGCTTATCATGATTTTAATACTGAACAACTAGAAATGTAAGTTCCCACAAGGAACGTAAAAGGCAAATAATTGATGAGAAGTATAAAAAAAAACAATATGTAAATTAAACAATGTTCTCGGAGCGAGGTCTTAATCATGAGACGGTATGGTGGTAAGTCAAGCAAAGTATGGCCGTGACTCCAGGAAGGTGTTTAGGCACTCAGCTGCAAATGGTGTTTCCACCGGTGAAGATAGTAGTCTCTCCGGCGTTCCTCTTCGGGTCACCCTCTTCGCCAGTGGCCCACAGATCAGTTCTTTCAGAGTCGCGGATGCGCAAACTGAAATCTTATGCTGCTGGTGAGTTATGCTAATTGATGCTGCTGGTGAGTTGCTCTGGTATACCACAACACTTCTAGTTCCAGAATCAGATTCTCACTACGGATCGGGGCACTTGTTCAATATAAATTTTGGTTAAGCTTATTACTTATTTCAGTAATCTAATATTGACTTATTACTTGTTTAAGTAATTTACTATTTAAAAAAACGTTGCTTTTTGAACACCAAAATTGGCCCCGACCGTTGCCTGCAATGTCTAGCAGAAGAGTGAGACCGGACATGGAACTAGCACCAGCAAGTGGCCGTTTCCGGGCCCCGTTGTCTGTTGGTTGTAGTTGGCCAGGATAAGTAAGCCAAATTAAATTATCCCATTACTATAAATACAAAATAACTAACCTTAATGTAAACATATGGTAAAGAATCTTTATAATATACTGAGTACTAAGCAAGATAGGAGGGTGCAGCCAGGCTTTCGCCACACTAGGCATGAGTGAGATGAGGTGGAGGAGATCTAGAAAAGTAATAACAGACAAACACACAATAATTTGTTCAGGGGGTAATAAATATAGAAAAGGAGTAGGACTAATGTTTGATGAGGAACCAGCTGGGTATAATATGTTCATAATAACATGAGGCTTCTATGGCATTTTTATGCTATGTTTGCTACTTTATTGCCTCTATTCACAATTGTAGTTCACTTACCTGCCACTGTCAAACAAAGAAATCCTTGTTACATACCAATAAAGAAGTAAATATTTCTGGAGCATCGGACCTGTGTTGACAGCTGGGCGCATCTGGGGGCGGGAAAGATGCGTGTTTGTGTGTGTTGCCATGTAAACCATGGTGACATCAGAGCATAGGTGGAGTTATCGCGAGCCTGGGAAGGACTTGGGTGGGCGCGAAATAAGCAAACATTACAATAAACAAGAAAATCTAGATACAATAAATTAAAATTGAAAATAGTAAATTTAAGGCACATAGCCAGGAGGTCTCCGCACGTGTGAAGATCTCCTAGTATTCTAAACATTTTAAAATTTGAATTGTATCACAATGTCTCATATTCCATATGTTTTATCAAGCAAATTTGAGTACCACCAGTGGGCCTGATGAACTGACGTCGCAGGCCAGATCTGGCCAGCAGGCCATAGTTTGGTGACCCTTGTCCTATATCATATATCAGCTTAGATTATACATGAGAACATTAATCAATCCTCTTCTCCATCATTCATTCTCTTGAAATTGATTGTCTATAGCTGCAATGTTTGATTGTTTGATTACATATACAAATCTGTTAAATACCTTGTATGTTCATGAGGCTATTAATTATTTACTATTGTGTGTTTCAGAAACACAGTCTTGGTCTCCAAATAGTCCCTACCTCTCCACACAGGAGAATTCACAAAAGTGGCCATATGACAGCATAGAAATGAAGGTTGTGAAACAAGAACAATCTGATGTTCTGTGTGAGGACAGAAGTCACAGATTCAGTAAAATGGTAGACATAGCTGGGGGTAGCATCATTCCAGAAATGACAGAACACAGCACATCAGAATCAATAATGGTTGATAACAGTTGTAAAGCTTCAGTAAAACATGAAGATTGTTGTCAAATGTCAGAAAATGTGTCTCCAGTGATTGATACAAACAATAAACTATCTCTGACTATAGGGAATTGTCAGCAGGAAAATAAGGAAACACAAGAAAAATATACACAGAGCTTTGCACAGTCTCTAGATAACATTTTTGATTATGTCAGTTATAGCTCACAAAGAACTCACACAGGAGACTTGTCTGATGTTTCTAGTCTAAATGTTTATGAAGACAAATATAAGAGAACACATAGTGAAGGGATGTCAAACAAATGTAATGAATGGGATGGTCTTTTGATTCAAGATGACCATCTAGAGTGCCATGAGAACATGAATCACAAGAGAACACGTACCGGAGAGAAACCTTACAATTGTGATGTTTGTTGTGCTTCTTTCACTCTAGCTGGCAATCTGAAGAACCATATGAGAACACATACAGGAGAGAAGCCTTACAATTGTGATGTTTGTGGTGCTTCTTTTACTCAAGCTGGCAATGTGAAGGTCCATAAAAGAATACATACAGGAGTGAAACCTTACAAGTGTGATGCATGTAGTGCTTCTTTTACTCGATCTGGCGATCTCAAGAAACATAATAGAACACATACAGGAGAGAGACCCTACAAGTGTGATGTTTGTGGTGCTTCTTTTACTCGAACTGGCCATCTGAAGAGACATAAGAGAACACATACGGGTGAGAAACCTTACAAGTGTGATGATTGTGGTGCTTCTTTTACTCAAGCTGTCCATCTGATGGCCCATAAAAGAACACATACAGGAGAGAGACCTTACAAGTGTGATGTTTGTGATGCTTCTTTCACCCGAGCTGACTATCTGAAGGACCATAAGAGAATACATACAGGAGTGAAACCTTACAAGTGTGATGTTTGTGGTGCTTCTTTTACTCAAGCTGGCCGTCTGAAGGTCCATAAGAGAACGCATACTGGTGAGAAACCTTACAAGTGTGATGTTTGTGGTGCTTCTTTTACTCAAGCTAGCCATCTGATGGACCATAAGAGAACTGTGAGGTGTTGGATGGAAAGAAGGAGTACCCACAAGTGCATCCACCACACCAAGGAGCGTTAGAGAGATGGGACTGGTTTCCAATAGTGTGGTAATGTCACCTAAGGGTGATGTGACACGAAAAAAGGCCTCTGGAGGTCTAGGGGACACCTGGATATCTAAAGAACCACACTAAATTATGTCCCTCCCAGGAGAATCAACGTTGGCTTAAGAACCCCCAGTTGTATCCATTTTCCCAATCAGGTCAAAGGGTACAATAATAAATCAAATGTGAAAAAAAGTTCTCCTAGATGGACAATGGGAACCTGGGAGTTAACTGTAGGATCAGTTGCTTAAGCTGCCCACATGTGTTTTCCCAGCCTCATGGCGTTCCCGTATGTTCAAACACAATGTGTTAACTAATCACTTAACTAAACATGTTTGAACCAAAATGATGTCACAAGAGAGGGAAGGAAGCAGAAGATTAAATTTTAACATTTAATACCACTGAAACAAATCTGCAGAATGGAGGACAGTTGACAAGAGGCTTTTCAAAATTGAAACGCATGAACCATCACATCAAACATGCATGAATGTATATAGCATGAAATACATGATTAGTGCAATGTCATATATGTTCTCATGAAAAGACCATCTTAATCTTCCCCTCCATCTAGGATATATATATATATATATATATATATATATATATATATATATATATATATATATATATATATATATATATACTAGCTGACCCGGCCCCTGGTGGGGATCTATCTATCTATATATATCTATCTATCTGTCTGCCTACCTACCTACCTACCTATGTACCTCTCTATCTATCTATCTATCTATCTCTGTCTGTCTGTCTGTCTGACGACCCGGCCCGGCTGTCTATCTTTATCCATCCATGCATCCATCCATCTAGAGGACCCGGCCCGGCTTCGCCCAGCTCCTGGCGGGAATCAATCAGTCAATTAATCTATCTTTCCATCCATCCATCCATCTATCTGTCTATCTATCTATTCATCTATCAATCTATTCATAGATAGTCTACCCGGCCCGGCTTCGTCCAACCCCTGGCAGGGGGTGTCTCATTTAATTCATATTCGGCCCCTGCTCCCGTTCTCAAAAAAGACGACCCGCCACGGCTTCGCCCAGTCTCTGGTGGGGAGTGTCTCATTTAATTCATATTAGTCATATAGGCTCTCGTTCCCGTTCCCAGAAATATGGCGAACAGATTAGAAGAGAACAATCTTCATCCCAATAACTAAATAGGGCAATCTTAAACTACTGAACGTAAACTTGCCAAGATATCACGAAAACCCAATAAATGCTGGGATGACTGTATAGATGTTGAAGAGAAATAAAAAGATGAATTAGAAAATTTTCACATATTTAAAACAGATGCATTATTTTTATGAAAACTTTGAAAATGCCATAAAGATTTTATCATTATATATTATAACGCCTGTGGATAACTGTAGATAAACATTTTATAAAGCTTTGAGCAAAATGCAACAATTATATATAAAGTATATAGCAATGCTACTAAAAGTTATGTCCCTTGATATAACTTTTCTTAAGTTAAGTCCCCTCGCTATATATAAATTAGAATGTAAATTGAAAAATTAAATTTTATTACGTAAATAACTGTTTATACACTATCAAACTATGACAGTTGGCAGCACCAGAATGATAAGAAGACGTGTAGAAAATTTCATCTCAATCGGATGGACCGTTCGCAAACGCATCAATCACATACAGACAGACAGACATTGCATTTATATATATATATATATATATATATATATATATATATATATATATATATATATATATATATATATATATATATAGTTAGTTAGTTAGTTAGTCGCAGTTCCAACTTCACAGCCCCGTGTCGTCCCCATTATGCTCCGTTCCTGTGCCAGTGAATATCACACAAAACGCTCCCCACTGCCCAATGTGAAAAGTGGAAAACCAGGAGTCTCGACAAACAACAGTCCGCACAGATACACTGTGCATAATGCCGCTGCCAGAATGTCAACACACCAGTCCCCCACGAAACACCCATTTCATCCCTGATGGAATCGGCAGTCATTTTCCTATCTGGATGTTTCCTAGATGTTCACCCACACATTCCACGAAAATACAGTTCATCACCGACGGCAGTGGCAGTCAACCAGAAGCCCAGCAGCCACGCATTTCTGCATAAGGCAAAAACCGGTCAACTCTGGGACATAGCCACCTGCCATCGCTCCGAACATATATATATATATATATATATATATATATATAAAGAAAAATCTGATATGATTAGAGTTTCTTAGAAATGTTCTGGTGTTGCACTGATATGGAATAAAGTCTATGATGAAATATGAAGCTGAAAACCAACTTAAATTGTATTCAGTTCATGCATCCTTTGAAGAAAAATGTCTGTCTTGTATTAATGGTAAAGTTCTCCTTCAGCTGCAGATGTAACAAAAGTTAGTTTGGGATATTCTTGAGTGCTCTGGGTAAATATATTGTATTTGCTGGAGAAAATGGAATAGGGCAAATCCCACTAGACTGAGTCACCATAATGGAGCGTTTCAGAACGGCTCCCTGACATCGTGACAACTGTTCCAACACTCAAGCAACTAGGCTGAGTTTTTCCATATAAATTCCCGACAAATCAGTTTGATTACACCATGCTGCAATCACCAATGAACACCACACTCCTCTCTGGCAATATAAACATAATTCACCTATACATAGGATGTTAAATGTATTATCGTGGTGAAGTAGGTAGAATGAAAAAGAAAGGGAAGGAAGGAAGGAATGAGGTGGAAGAATAAGGCAGCACCCAGAGATGAGAACTATATTCCCTTTCTCTTCTCGGTGGTGGATCAATTCTGACTGCTGATGGGCACAACAAATATCTGCATTGCTATATTTTCTGGTCCTTGCTGATGATAGTGATCTGAATGTACCAGGGGTCTCACAGGAGATATGGACACCAGATGAACATCAGAATCTGACAGGAAAATAGATGAGCAGGCATAGTCACTAAGATTAGGACAAAGGCATTGATGATGGTAAGATGACATCAATGATGACATAAAACATCAATGGTGTGAGCTAATTATTACACGTCAGAGCAGTGCAAGATTGTTAGTTGCCTTCTACAAGTGAGGTTTGATTCCCGAGTGCCATTACTTCTCTCTCTCAATCATTATTAGCTCATTTGCCCTTATTAACTGAGGTGGTATAATCTGAATGAATGCTCCCCACAATGTTTAGAAGTTTCAATGAATTAAAAGTCATATACATGATTGTTCTCACATCATGAGATAATAAAGTTCATGTTCATGATTTAAGGTAAATTAAGACTTCATGTGAAACTTTCACCAAAAGAAAAGGAACTCACACTGATTCTCTCTCTCTCTCTCTCTCTCTCTCTCTCTCTCTCTCTCTCTCTCTCTCTCTCTCTCTCTCTCTCTCTCTCTCTCTCTCTCTCTCTCTCTCTCTCTCTCTCTCTCTCTCATGGACAAGAATATATATATATATATATATATAATGACATATGCTTGGGTAATTGACATTGAGGTTAGTGATGTTTGTAGCGGGACTACGAGAAAAACAACCAGCCTGAGAAAGAATGGTGAGAGTGGGTGCAGACCCCCAGGGTGGATGGGGTGAGAGACAGTTTAGTTGTGTGTGAAGTCAGGAGACTTGAAGCACAGTTGATGTTTGGACTCCGAACTGGTCGGTGGTCTAAGGAGAGGAGCGGAGTTAGATAGAGATCTCCGTCCTGTGTTGTTCTCCCAGTTTTGAATGTAGGCCTAAACCCTAGAGTGGGTTGGATAGTTAGTGGAGGCCTAGACCCAGTGTGTGGGTTGTATTGTGTGAGGTCCAGCCGTGGATAGTAGCTGGATAACTGTCTTATAAATTTGCAATGAAGAAGGCAGTGATGTGTGCGTGTTAAGTTGTGAGGAGGATATATATATTCTGTAGATTATATTGTTTTCTGGATATGGAAATATGTTGCGTGTGTCCGTGTTCCTTCTACATTAAAAGATTATGTGCGCCAACTCAATCTTGTTAACTGACTGGTGGATGTGGACTTCGGGGGTGAGTTGTATTGCGAGACAGGTGGCTAGCTCAACTTACACTCCATAGTGACACACAAGGAGCATAGTAACCTAGACAATGACCATCTCACTCGGTTATCATTGAGAACATCGTGAGATATCTGGGAGCTCATCACTTAGTAAAGATTTTCTGACGGCTACATTCGGTCAAGGAACACGGTGCAATATAGACAGGGTTGTCATTTTGAGATATCTGGAGGCTCTCCGGTCAAGAAACCTATTGCATTATAGACATTCGTCGAGCACTTGATTACAACTAAAATTTTATCAAAACGAAACTGAGATATCCAGCAGACGACTTCGTTTCAAAAGTGTCAGGAGAATTATTAGAGAGTTCACAAGAAACCAGGTGAAAATACCATTGCTCACGCGGAGAGAGGGGCTGTTTACAACAGTACCCAACAGGACTGCGGTGCGTCAGAGAATTAATGCAGACAGGTCAAGAGGAGGTCAGCACACGTGAAAAGTCGCGTGGACAAAAAGTTGTTTATGACAGGAGGGGTCAGTCCTATGCATGTGTGTATGACAGGACAGGATTGAAAATCAAAGATAGTGACAGTTCGTGTGTGTGCTGAGGGCAACGCACGGTATGGTCGCAGGTCGACAGGTCAAGATTTTTCGACACCGTTAAAAGGACGGGTGGGGCGCATTGGAGACAAATACTGGTGGAATTTTGGTTTTGCCCGTAACAGATTCACGTCGAGTGTGTGGGGACGCTGAATTTATGAAGGATAAAAATAACAGACGGGGGTAGTAACAGTACCCTTACCACAGCCATGTTGGGGCAGAGGAGGTTGTGTGGAAAGTATTTGCTGAGGCTGCAGTGATGTTGGTAGTCAAGGCTGTTTACCAGTAAGAAGTTACTGAAGATTTTTTCCTCTGATGGTGATAAAGAGAAATTGAGGTGACATTGTGAGTCGGGGTTGTGGATGGAGTGAAGGTACTCAGAAAATTTCTACGGCCTGTTGTTGACAAGATGACTCATGTGGCGTGAAGGTGAATCGTGAATGACAAAACAAGTTGTTTTGAACGAAAACTAGACTTTGTGTTCGTCTTAGTTGAAATCCTTCTGTTATCATTACACTGTCATGAGCAAACAATTTTACAACGAGCGATTACGTGTCATCACCGCAAGCATGGTCGCATACAGTTTCCAAAAAAGACGTTACGGATTGTGTTGAGTCAAGACGTTTGGATTATTACTTTGTTGTCACCACGTCCAGGGAAAGTAACAACATATCAAAAGAATATTTTGCTGTTGGGAGCTAGCGTCGTAGACATTTCGGAACATTAAAACATTTACAAACAGACATTTTCCAGGCTATTATTGAAAACTATTAAAAACAAACTAAGAACTTTTGCGACTGGTTAATAAGCACAGTATTGTCGGCCAGCCATTTGGACATTTTGTTTGCTCTCATCGTTCTAACTGTCTTTGTCATTTGTATATCTATATATGTATATGTTATTACATGTAGTTGTGTTGGTTAGGCATTTTTTGCAATTTCTATCTAAATTAGGAAAGGCTTTACAAAACGTGGTTCTTTCTTGTGCTTACGATATTTTTGTAAGGACAACACTAAAAAGTTAGCGTGGTCGTGCATTGGCATTGGGGTCCTAACCAATATCCAGAGATGCTGTGTATGATGTCAGAGTTGTGTATATTGTTAATTAAGAGTGCTTTTCTTTCTTTTCATAATATTAACATATGATATTTGTTTTCTTCGGATACATGTTATTATTGTGATCTTTCGTCATTTCTACTGCCTAGTGGTCGGTGTCAGTTTATATATATATATTACACGCACTGTGGTCGTCTCACACAAGCTTGTGGATGTTACTGTGGTTTATTTCTTTGTGATCACTGTCTCCGTGTACTCAGCTTGTGCGTCTAGCGTCTCATAGAAGTCACTTATCGTATCATTCATTAGTATGTATATATATACACATATGTTTAACAATATTTCCAGAGACTTTATGAAACTAGTTGTCATATATATATAAGGGAGTATAGGCAAATACCCCCTCACTACCTAGTGCTTGTAGAGTGACTGGGTAAGTACAGAGTGATATTATTAGTACTACGAATTTATGTACAGAGTGAGTGGTGGTGTACTTAGGGAAGGTACACAAAGACTAGTAGCAGGGTCTGTATATTGATAGTTGACTGCCGGACAGCTAAGTGTCCACAATTACAAGATGCCTACTTTAATGGAATATATTGAAGCAGGGGAACGGTTAGACCTGAAGGGCAAAGAGTTACAGGTGTTTGCAGAAGCAAAATTGAAAGAAGTTCAGCAATGGGAAAGAGAGGAGAGGCATAATGAACGCGAGGCAAAACGCCTACAAGAAGAGACACAAGTGAAACTAGAAATGGAACAACAAAAACGCCTACAGGAAGTAAAGTTAGCGGAAATAGAAAACAAGCGTCTACAGGAAGAGAGAGAGACACAACTGGAACTTGAAAAGTTAAAACAAACAAATGCGGTGGAAATCAAGAAAGAGAAGATTAAGATGGAAGCGGAAATTGCACTAAAAAAAATTAGACCTATCATCTAAGGGTCAGAGTGAGGAAGGCAGAAGACCTTTGCAGTCATCACAGAGACTAAAACTGCCATATTTTACGGACTGAGACAACCTGGAATCTTATCTGTCGAGATTCGAAGCATCAGCGAAAGCGTTAGGCATCCCAGAAGGTGAGTATGCTACTATACTAGGCGAGTATCTGACGAGTAAGGCCCTAGATACCATGTTTAATTTACTTTTGGAAGAAAGAAACAACTACTATTTTGCGTCAACGTTTGCTTACGAAGTTCCAACTAACTGAGCATGGATACAGAACATAGTTCAGACAATTAGGACCAGAGACAAATCAGGATTTTACAGATTTTGTCAATACAGTGAAGAACACATTTAATAAATGGATGGAGCTGGCAGAGGTTAATAGATTAGTGGATTTAATGTTAAAAGACAAGGTATTATCTTCATGCAATACTAACTTAGTGGCTTTCTTTGAAGAACGTAAACCAAAGGACATAGACACAATGTCTCAGGGCAAAATTACATGACTGCACATCCAAATAGTTCTATTGGTAGAAGAGTGAGGAAATAGTCTGTGCAGCGTATACAAAACAGGACCAGAATCCAGTTATCAGATCAACTGCGAAGAGTATGGATTCAGCACAGAAATGTGAGCAGCAAGAACCTCAAGATAATGGTTTCTGTGGGAACCATTTTGGCAGAGCAGGGCGGTACCCATACAAAAGGGGGATTTTTCAGAGACGTCCAAATAGTTATGCCGGATATTAGAATTGTAGAAGCTGGAGACACAAGGCAGCACAGTGTGATGTACAATAATCCAATGGGCCAACAAATAACAGAAAAAGGGAGATTATTTGTTTCAAATGTGGAAAAAAAGAACCATTTCAGCTATGAGTGTACGATGGGAGAAACTGAAAACTCTAATGCAGCTGAAGTGATTGAAACATTTAACAAGGAGAGTTGTAGTGGA
This sequence comes from Cepaea hortensis, assembly GCA_963921405.1. Classification (NCBI taxonomy): domain Eukaryota; kingdom Metazoa; phylum Mollusca; class Gastropoda; order Stylommatophora; family Helicidae; genus Cepaea; species Cepaea hortensis. Next base: position 47,037,038 of record OY992897.1, read on the forward strand.
TTCTGTTACAGAATACTGACAGGGTAACGATCCCATGATATATCAAAACATAAAATTGCTTATATTACACGAGGATCAAAAGTTATTGACCTTTAGATCAGGAAAAACAAGTGATCGCTTATTGACTCCAAGATCAAGACAGATGCCGCGTGTTTGTTGGGAGACAGGCGACAGAAATGACGATCTTAGACCCTTTGAACACCGGAGAGGGAATCACGATAAAACAATTTCACAAACCTTTGAAATGGGAAACTGAGAGTCACGATCACGCCGATTCACAACCCTTTGAACAACGAAGATGTAGTTACGATAAAAACTATCAGATATCTTTTGAAGTAACGGAAACGAATATCCGTGGTCCGAAGAAACGAGTGGATAATCATTGATGTCCCGAAATGACCTTTTATCAAAGCAGAATTTCGGTTGTTGTAGAAAGATAAAAAGACAGGACGGAGGACAGGGGGAAAATTGGTGGAATAGGCCAGTATAGTCGTACAGAGCCAGAGTATTAATAGTCTGGATATTATAGTTAATTTAGTGTGCTACAAGTCTTCCACGAGAGAAAGTGGGGATTTATTCTTGAGCTATTATGGAAAGGGATGTACAGTGTTTCAAGTTGGATGAAACCGACGAGCATTTGTATTGATGTGCAATAGTATTCCCGATTCAGCCGAGGATAGTTATAAGGTAGTTGTGGTGTAGAGTAGAACTCGAGCTTAGTATATTTGAGTGTGACCGTAATATAGAGTGTCGGCCGCATTTAGCTGAGAAGTAACATAGTGGATTGAGTAAAGTATCAGTGCACTCGATAGAATAAGTACTATGATAATATAAGGATAGATCTATGAGAGGAGAATCTAGTATAGATGGTTACTGGGTTTTCTGAGCTTTCCTATGACATTTCCTTCTTTTACCTAGTCTTAAGTTATGTGTATAACTCCTATGTCTTATGTCAGAGGTCATTTCTCTGAATATATAGAAGTTAATAACTGATAACGGCCATAAGCCTACTCTCACCTCTAATGAGTTTGAGTTAGGTTGATAGCACCTGATATTGTATATTCACCAGGTTCCAATGAACAAAGAAATAGCAACACTCCTGAAAAGAAAGAATGGACCCTAGTCTGGTGCAGTGATAAATATCGGCCAGATTGAAGTCTGATATCATACATACATGTCAGCAAGTTCTAGAATTAACGGATACATATAAGGCAGTCTGGCTAAGAGACTTACAGCAGAATAAAGTGCAACTAAACATAGATCGGAAGCTCAATATTGTTCGCATCAACTATCTTTCAAATGAAGAGGCTGTAAGGCCAGAATTTATTATTGGATAAACAGAACAGTAACAAATAAGATGAACACCGTGAATCAGTGATATTATATAGACAGTGTTTGTTGGAATTATGCATCCATATAGAGACGATAAGTCATTCAATGATATCGGAGGTATAAACATTACCTGGAATATCATGTTGTTCAGGTGATTGGATTTTTCACAAGGAAAGACATTATCTACTAAAAACACGCAGTGGTGAACAAACTGTTTAATTCTAAAGTTGTCAAGGATATGGTGAAGTCATCAACATCATTCAAAGAGACACTACCCTGGGTGAGCGTAATCCAATTCTGTGCTGTGGTGACAATATATGCCGTTGTGTGATGAGAACAATGAGGACTGTGTCTTAGAGTGTCACTCTTATCTCACCTACACGATAGAACACACCAACAACGTCTTTACATACACTCTATACACACCCATGACACTTTATTCAATAAATAATGTTAGTATTTATTGGAGGACAGTGTTGTGTGGGTATGTTCTGAAGGAAAGTGAAGAGGGGTATGGCATTGCGATAATAGAGAGAGAGATAGTGAATAGAAGACTGGAACGGGGGTGTGTAGACAAAGGTCTGGCAATAGACCCAACATTGGAAAAAGGGAAGTTGAAGTGTGCTTGTTGATTCTACTGTCCCCCCAGAGACGACAAGCGACATTAATGGGGGACCGTCCTGGATATAGGTATATGGTGACTTTAAATGAGAGCATGTCCATGGGAAAGTATAGATCCAGATAGGGTGAATGTGGATAGGTGTTAAGACACATTACATACCTGTTTACACGTCTACATAAGTCTTAGTCCTAAATCTCCTCTTGTCGTTGAGAGATTGTGTTGTGGTGTACTGTGTGGTGTCATATATATATATATATATATATATATATATATATATATATATATATATATATATATATATATATATATATATTGTCACATGACGTTCTTGATGATAATATCACGAAGTTCTTACGATGATATGTTCGTGATATGGTCGTGTGATGGTCGTTGTCTAGGTAACGATACTCCTGGAGTGTCAATTGAGCTATCTAACTGTCTTGCAATATAACTCACCCCCGCAGTGCACATTTACCAGTCATTAAACAAGATTCAGTTGGCACACATAATCCTTTATTACAGAAATAACACGGACAAACGGAACATGTTTATAAATCCAGAACACAATGTAATCCACTGAAGAGATATATTCCTCACAACTCTACACGCATACATCAATGCCTTCTCGCGGCCTGCTGAATCTTAAATTCATAGACATGTAGTCCAGCTACTATCCACGGCTGGATCTCACACAATACGACCCACCCATTGGGTTGGAGCCTCTGCTCACTATCTAACCCACTTTGGGTTTTAGGACTGCATTCACAGCTCGGAGAATCACACAACACAGTTCTCCGTCGACTACCGGACTACCAACTCGTTCTGTGTCTAAAACTCAACTCTCTCGTCAATCTTTGTCTCCGTCTCTTTAAACCATTCTATGCCCTCACAATGCCTCCCACACAACACACACAAACGCTATCTCATCGCTCCCTGTCCGCCCCTTCTTGCAGCCCCTCTGCCTTACACCCTTCCCCGTTTATCTCCTTATATTTTCTTTCCGGTGAATGCCCTTTCACCTCGTGAACTGTTTATATTGTACGGCCACTCACCTTAATGCCAATGAACACAGGCATGTGTCACTACCCCACCCTCAAAAGAAAACATCGTTTTCAAATGTTGGGAGACTAAAACTTATTAAATATTGACCCAGACATATTGCCTGGGTAGCCCTAAGTATGGCTCAACCTTACTCTAGCTACCACACTAAATAATACATCAAATGCTCATAGTACACTCCCATATTCCCCACACATAAATACAAACAACTTTCTATCTTGTGTACCAATGCATGATCTAATACATCACATAATAATAATACTTCATCGGAAACATCTTATCTGTGTATGGGCAGGTCTATTAACATCCTCAAAAAGACACAAGCTATTTGTGTACCGACCCTATATCAGGTGGTTCTTTTCTTGCCTCAAACCACCTATGATTCCTGTTGATGCTGTGTCTACCCTTCATATGTCCATGCCTCATGTTTCCTATATCTTTAACACATCTGTTTGCTAATCCTGGTTCAGTGATGTCGTTAACACTCTTTTGAACTGCGTTAACATTGCTATCTGCATATTGTACTGTTACACTGGAGTCTCTGTTTAGTCTGACCTCTTTATTAAATCCTGGCCAATATACCTGGCATCCTGCTCTATGCTGCTTCCGCCTTACTCCTATGTGCCCTGCACATGCCCTATCCTGAGCTGTTCTAGTATATCGGTCTCTATGTGCTAAAGGTACTGCTACTTGCCCACGTGCAGTTCTACTATCTGAAAAGCGGCGAGTGAGAACATTGTTCTTCCTCTCGAAGCACCATCTACCCTTCCCTGACTGACTATTTTCTACTCTACTACACCCTTGGAAACATTTGTTCAGAGTAGTATCTTGTCTCTGGGAGTCACTAGCACTATATTTGGGATCCATTCTCATCTGCTCAACTGTACTACCCTTGTCTTTAGTCCCTTCAAGTGCCTCTTCTACCTCAGCTATACTCTTTAATTTAGGTTCTCTTGTGGTAATCACCTCATTACTGCTTACACTATATTTTTGGTCCCAATAAACTACTTCCTCTTCTGTACAATCTTTAACTCCTATAACATTTCCTATGATCAAATCAGCCACTGGTGAGTCCAAAACACACGCTGTCACTCTTCCAGTGATATATGGTGTTTGTACTGTTATTATGGCTAATGGGTAGAACTCTACTGTGCCGTTGAATGTTATGCATCTAATATTTTTCCCTGTATAATCCGAGGGATCTATTAAACTTTTCCTCACTCTGATAGACGTACATCCGGAATCCCTAATTGTTAACGTTGGTCTGTCATTGACGAATCCCTGATGCAGCTTCAGACTTCCTCCTTCATGCACTGCTGATCCTGCTTTCACTGTATGACCACATATTAGGACTGGCTGACTGTCTTTTTCAAAAAGAGGTTTGCACCCACTACAATCTTCATTGTTCAGCGTCTCAATTACTTGCGCTGCATTTGAGTGCTCTGTTTCTCTCATCCTACATTGATGGCTGACATGCCCCTTCTTTCCACATTTGAAACAGATGATCTCCTTCCTTGCGGTACTTGTTGGCTCACTGGCTGGCTGCACGTCACACTCCTCTGCCTTGTGTCTCCAGCTCCCACAATTCCAACATCCGGCATAATTTGGACGTCTCTGGAAATTCCCTCTTCTATATGGGTACCGTCCTACTCTACCAACATTGTTTCCTCGGAAACCATTATCTTGAAGTTCTTGCTGCTCACCTTTCTGTGCTGAATCCACACTTTCCGCCCTTGGTCTGATGACTGGATTCTGGTCCTGTTTAGTGTACGCTGCACAGACTATTTCCTCACTAAATTGTCTACCAATAGATACGTTAGGATGTGCAGTCATGTAATTTTGCCCTAACTGTGACATTGTGTCTATGTCCTTTGGCTTACGTTCCTCAAATAAAGCCACTAAGTTAGTATTACATGAAGCTAATACTTTGTCTCTTAACACTAAATCTAATTTATTAAAATCTTTCCCTACTTCTGCGAGCTCCATCCATTTGTTAAATGTATTCTTTACAGTGTTAACAAAATCTGTGAAATCTTGATTGGTCTCTGGCCATCTGTCTAAACTTTGTTCTATATCCATGTTCAGTTAGTTGGAACTTTGTCAGCAAACGTTGACGTAAGATAGTGTAGTTGTTTCTTTCTTCTACAGGTAAACTGAACATGGTGTCAAGTGCCTTACCCGTTAAATATTCGCCCAGCCGCATCGCATATTCTGCTTCCGGGATGCCTAGAGTTTTCACAGATGATTCGAATCTCGAAAGATAGGCCTCAAGGTTGTCCCGGTCCGTAAAATATGGCAGTTTTAGTCTCTGTGACGACTGCAAAGGTCTTCTGCTTTCCTCACTTTGACCTTTCGAAGATAGTTCTAATTTTCTGAGTGCAATTTCAGCTTCCATCTTAATCTTCTCTTTCTCAATTTTCATTTGTGTCTCTTTCTCTTCCTGTAGACGCTTGTTTTCTATTTCTGCTAACTTTACTTCCTGTAGACGTTTGTTTTCCATTTCAGCTAGTTTTACTTGTGTCTCTTCCTGTAGACGCTTTGCCTCGCGTTCATTATGCCTCTCCTCTCTTTCCGTCTGTTTTTGTTCTTTTGCTTCTGCATACTCCTGTAACTCTTTACCTTTCAGGCCTTTTCGTTCACCTGCTTCAATATATTCCATTAAAGTAGGCATCTTGTACTTGTGGACACGTTGCTGTCTGTCAGCCAACTATAAATGTGACGACTCTGCTGTTAGTCTTTGTGTCACTTCCCTAAGTACACCCGCACTCCCTGTGTACGTAAATTCGTAGTGCTAAAATATCACTCTGTACTCACCCAGTCACTCTATAAGCACTAGGTAGTGAGGGGGGAAGTATCACCTATACTCCCTCGCATATATATCTATGACCACAAGTTCATAAAGTCCCTGGAAATATTGTTAAACATACATATAAATACATATACAAACAAATGAATGATAACAGTAAGTGGTGCCTATCAAACGCTAGACGCATAGGCTAGTGACACGCATACAGATGATTACATAGAAATAAAAACCACTAACATTGACATGCCCATGTAAAAACACAACTGTGCACGTAATATATAAATATAAACTGACACCGACCACTAGACAGTAGAAATGACGGAAGATCACAATAATAACATATATCCGACCACAACAAATATCATATGTAAATATAACGAAAAGAAGAAAGAGAAATATATCCTCAAAATATACACAGCTGTGACGTCAGACAACACGTCCCTAGATATTAGTTAGGACTCCAATGCCACTGCACGACACGTTAACTCATTAACGTTTTCCATACAAAAATATCGTAAGCACCAGAAATATCCACGTTTTGCAAGGCCTATCCTGATGTAGATAGAGATCGCAAAAAGTGCCTATCAACAACTACATGTAAAAGATATCCATATATATAAGTCCACAAACGATACCGACAGTTAAAACGATGAGAGCAAACAAAAATGTTCAGATGGTTGGCCGACCAATGTATGCTTATTAATACGTCGCCAAAAGTTCTTATTAATCAGTCACAAAAGGTTTTGTTCGTTTTTATAGTTATTCGCAATCCGCTGGAAATGTCTACGACACTAGATTTCAAAATGACTGATTGATTTGTTGAGTGGTTACTGAATTCGCTTGGTGAGCATAAGTTCCAACTGTCGCAAAAATTGAAGATGATTGATTATCCAAAATGTTCTGTCTCGACACAGTCTGTCATGTTATTGTACTTTCCTTGGACGTGGTGGCACCACAGTAAAAATCCAAACGTCTTTATACTATCGTTGTGGAGATGTCGCTTCGCTGTATCATTTATGTGATAGACTCACGTTTAAAGGCAAAGTTCAGCAACAACAACAACAAAATAATAATGCCACCAAATATCCAGCGCTTTAAATTTTTATATATAAATCCTTATTGGCAAAGAAATACGACCATGGTTGCGATGACGCCACGTTAAAAATGTTTGCTCATAACGGAATAATGATGACAAAGGGCTTGAACAAAGACGAAACATCAAGTCTGGCTTTCTTTCAAAACAACCTTGTTTTGTTCATTCACAATGAGTCATCTTGACCACAATAGGCCGTGGAAATTTTCCTGAATACCTTTACTCCTTCCACCCCCAACTCACAATGTCACCTCAATTTCTCTTTATCACCCTCAGTGAAAAATTACTCCGTAAAAACAGTTTCCACACAACCTTGATAGCCCCACCCGGCTGCTCTTTTAACTCCGTGGAAAGTCACACTTAATCTGTCTGTAAAATGCCCGGAAACTTTTCAGTCATACACAAACACTTTCCACTTCTGCCCCCGCACAGCTGTGGTAGGGGTAACGTAACTCTCCCCCGTCGTATCTTTCCGGTGAATCAGCGACTGTCAATTTTCTGTTTTTCAAACATGTACTTCCCCAGTACCTGGACGCTGGTGTCTCTACCCGTCCTATTAACTGCGTCGACCAATCTTGACCAGTCAACTTTAAGGGGTGGGGGGGGGGGGTAATGACATATGCCTGAGTCATTGAGGTGAGTGACATTTGTAGCGGGATGGGGTGAGAGACAGTTGTGTGTGAAGTCAGGAGACTTGAAGCACAGTTGATGTTTGGACTCCGAATTGGTCGGTGGTCTAAGGAGAGGAGCGGAGTTAGATAGAGATCTCGTCCTGTGTTGTTCTCCCAGTTTTGAATGTAGGCCTAAACCCCAGAGTGGGTTGGATAGTTAGTGGAGGCCTAGACCCAGTGTGTGGGTTGTATTGTGTGAGGTCCAGCAGTGGATAGTAGCTGGATAACTGTAAGGCCTTAAGATGGCAGTGATGTGTGCGTGTTAAGTTGTGGGCAGGATATATATATATTCTGTAGATTATATTGTTTTCTGGATATGGAAATATGTTACGTGTGTCCGTGTTCCTTCTGCATTAAAAGATTATGTGCGCCAACTCAATCTTGTTAACTGACTGGTGGATGTGGACTGCGGGGGTGAGTTGTATTGTGAGACAGGTGGCTAGCTCAACTTACACTCCGTAGTGACATACAAGGAGCATAGTAACCTAGACAACGACCATCTCACTCGGTTATTATTGAGAATATCGTGATATATATATGTGTGTGTGTGTGTGTGTGTGTGTGTGTGTGTGTGTGTGTGTGTGTGTGTGTGTGTGTGTGTGTTAGAACCTAGGTCCATCTTTCTAACTTCAAAAAATCCGTCTTCTTCTTTACCTGAATGCAAAGGTGGTCCCTTTTCAGTTGACATTCAACCGTAGGTGGGGGCAGGGGTTTGAATCTCCCCTATTCTGGACAAATTTGACACCAGGATAGTCACGAATGCATTCTGTTCATTATTAGAAAGCAGTGCAGACACTGAACGTAAGTATAAAAACCCACAGCAGGAAATTTCAAGCTGGGCCTGTGTGCAAGATCTGCCAGTCATGCAACTTATATTTCATCACTCTTCATCCTTCTTTCACTCTCTCACTCTGTGTATGTTTTGGAGATACTGCATGTCAGAAGTATTACTTTTATTACCGCACAGGAGTGGCAATAACTTGTCTTCTAAATAGTTCTCTTGCAGGAGAAGAGGGCTATCAGATTGCATTTAGATGAATGCATAAAAGTGCATAGATAAAATGTCTTCTTACAGCATCAAAGATGATAGTGCATTAGATGCATTCATTAATGGCATTGAATCATAGACTGGATTTAGATTTTCAGCAGAAACGAAGCACAGGAGTGGCAATAACTTGTCTTCTAAATAGTTCTCTTGCAGGAGAAGAGGGCTATCAGATTGCATTTAGATGAATGCATAAAAGTGCATAGATAAAATGTCTTCTTACAGCATCAAAGATGAAAGTGGATTAGATGCATTCATTAATGGCATTGAATCATAGACTGGATTTAGATTTTCAGCAGAAACGAAGCGAGGCGTTGCACTATGGCGACAGGGTTTAGAAGCAGGGTCTGTAACGGTCTTCCAGAAATGGAGAGAATATGTCTTGGGGTAAAGACTTCACAAATACCACGGAAAACATGTATTACCTGGACCATTCCTCATAGAATCATCACATAAATCCTAGAATCACATTCTTACCCATGATTGGTGAGGAGGGCACTAACATTTCGGCAATATAACGGAACACGCCCGGCTACCAGAAATTCCATGAGTTATGTGAGCAGTTTGAGGAGCTAGCTATCCCAAGATGCAATGCGGGACGCGATGTGGTCCTTTTCAAACCAATCGGATTATCGCATTAGAACGCTGCCCTAGTCTACTTTGCCTTGACATTTCTAATATTAGCATTTTCGTAACTAAGAAAGGACGCCTTTTTCGGAAAGTTCAAGGTCATTGGATGCGCAGAAGGTTTACAGCGCGCCTGCAAGATCTGTATATGTCTCATGGTGCTAAATGGTTTAAGGTGGTGCATGCAAGTTTCTGATGGTGTGTTCGTGCCGCAAACTAGTGGGGATTGAGTACACTACGTTACAAGAACACATACAGGAGAGCAACCTTAAAAGTGTGATGTTTGTGGTGCTTCTTTAACTAAAGCTGTCGATCTGAAGATCCATAAGAGAATACATACAGGAGTGAAACCATACAAGTGTGATGTTTTTGGTACAAGTGTGATGTTTGTGGTGCTTCTTTTACTCTAGCTGGCCATCTCAAGAAACATAAGAGAACACATACAGGAGAGAGACCCTACAAGTGTGATGTTTGTGGTGCTTTTACTCGATCTGGTCATCTGAAGAGACATCAGAGATTGCATCATCATCATATGCCCTGCCAACTACCATATGTGTTCATGTATGTCGTCAGATCTCGGTCCCTATCCAGGATTAACTCTGCTGGTAATATTTCTCAATGCCACCATACAGTCATCCAGCATCATCTCTCTCGGTCTGCCCATGTTTCTTTTCCCACTGATCTTTCCAGTGATCGCCATGCTTTCCCACGCTTCTCTTCTCATCACAATATTAAAGAATGTTATTGTCTCTTTCTGATAGTTGTATATAATATTCTACTTTCATTAGCCTAGTTTAGTTTAGTTTAGTTTAGTCGATGGACCAACATCACGGCACACGGGTGCAACCCATAAGTGCTCCGTTCTCCTCCTAACTCAAACCTGAGTCTGGAGAAACTGAGCTCAGTGCACGAACTTCGTATCACCGGCGAGGATCCTGAAATACTTTGGGTAGATTTTAAACTCAAAATTGTGCCCGGGCAGCACCGTTAAGCTTTTTTTTTTTTTTCGATTTCCAACTGCCAAGGGATTTTTCACGTGCGCAACAATACACACGGGCGTCCGATCTCACTACCCAGAGACCAGGGAAAATTTTGTTACTAGAAGTCCACGTGAAAAAATCCCGGTCCTCACCGGGGCTTGAACCCAGGACCTCCAGCACTCTTGGCGGACACCATACCTCGAGACCACGCAGCCCCCTTTCATTAGCCTCTTCTAGGCAATCGTTGTTAAGTTACTCTGGCAAACCAAGCCATTCACAAGAACATCTCAGGAATCACATCTTTGATGCTTCCAATGAAATAGAAGACAATTTATCGAATCTAACTGAATTTTACTTAGATCCTAAATAAAACCAGCAACGATAAGAAAAGAAATTAAGTCACTTTTAGATAGTAAATTCATCTGTGAGGTGACTACACAGGTAGTCATTCCATGGGACTCATAAATCCCAAACTCTAAGGCCTTCCTAAATTGCACAGGCCTGGGGTACCACTGAGACCAATTTAATCTATGCTCAACTCTGTCCAGCACAGGATGGTGAAATGGCTTGCAGAAACTGCTAAACCAATGCGATAATAATTCAACCCCTTAATATTAATAGATTCATTTGAACTGATCAAACTACTGGATACTATTGGTCTTAAACTATTATAGCATGTGGCGTCAATGGATATTGCGTCTGTTTTCACTGATGGTCCCATGGAAGAAACAGTGAACATCGTCAGTGATCGCATGAAAGAAAAGAAACAAAAGTTAGGTCTAGCGACATCCATATTCAAGATATTACTACCGCTGTGCATATCTAATATTAAATTAATGTTTCTTTTAAAAATTGTACCACCAAATTGACGTGGTGGCCATGAGGAATCCTCTAGGTCCCATTCTAGCAGACGTTTTTATAGTGCACTCAGAAAAACAAAGAGTCTCAAATACTAAGGACCTAGTTCTATACCGCAGGTATGTGGATGATATATTAGAACAAGAATTACCATGGCAAAGGAGCTTTTTTGCAAGATGAAAAACATACTGACCAATAAGAAGATATCAAATGAAACGAGAAAAAGAGTGTTGAAGTGCTACATAGGACCTGTACTTTTGTATGGATGTGAAGCATGGACAATGAGCAGTCAAGCTGAAGAACATCTGATGGCTATGGAAATGTGGTTTCTGAGGAAAATGCAAAGAATACCATGGACAGACAGAAAAACCAATGAACAAGTCTGTGGTATATTTTTTCGCAAGCCGTCAACGTCGCTGTGAATTCCCCGCAATACTATTCAAAGATTACCACCGCAACAGCGCTGGTTTGTCCCGCACTTCTAAAATCCTAAATTTACCACAACGGACTCATTTTTGACGTGATAACCTGAACAGGAAAAAGTGAGTATAAGAAACAGCAACGACCGGTGCACGGCCTTATTGTGATACCACAGACTCGTCATCGCTAGATTAAGGCCTACTGTGAATACTGGAAATTGTAGCCTCTAAAATCTCTACACACGCAAGATGAATAATTATTTAGTCGACAGAGAAAAGAAGGGCCAAACCAGCAGCCAGTGTATTTGGAAACACAACCAAATCTAGGTGTTGACATGTGTTTGAGCAGAAAGAATGAAGGTAAACAAAATAATATAGTTTATATTAAACTAGTCAGTGAATCCTTTTCAAGAAGTCGGTAAGTGATTGTGTTGTAAACCACGTGATTAGTCCTTAAGAAGTTAATTTAGAAGAAAATAAATATTATATTCAGTTATCACAGTCATGGATAAACTGTACGTAGGACAAACCACAGTGAGTTTCCGTTTCTCCCAGGTAAACAACTTAATTTAATGTGTAAGCATTAGATCTAGGTTGTACAATTTATTTCTTAAAAGTTTAAACTAAATCAGCAATGATTAGAAGTGTGATTAACTTAAGACTTAGGAAGCTAAGAACACTTAGTTCACTAAGAAGAAACTATTTTAAATGTGCAAACACTGGTAAGACAAATTAGTGTAATGTGAAATAGTCAAGTAGTTTTTTTCCCCATGAACACACGGGAGCCCAATAGATTTCTATATGTATCATAATTTTGTGTGGTGGGTGAAAGCACCCAGATGGCGAGTCAAATGTGTTTTCAATGTTGTTAACATGTGGATTTATCATTTGTGAGACACATAATAATACCTAATCAACCGCCATGCAAGTGTGGTGACGATGAATGAAAGTGGATTTGGTATATCACATAAATATATGTATTTGATGAGATGCCTGTGGGGATTCATGTGTAATTTCATTATTGCTAAACATGAGGATCTATCTTTTGTGAATCTCATAAGTATGTCTACTGATCACATAAGTCTATGCCATTGAAGAGAGCATGCCTGGTGTGAGTCATGTGTGATTTCATTATTGTTAAACATATGGGAATGTATTATTTGTGAACCACATCAGTATGACTACTTGTCATCCATACAGATATGATTGTGTCTAATGAATGATGGGGGAATGATTGAGGTTCCATTGTAATGGCATTGTTGAATCTGTGAATTTATCATGTGTAAAGCACATACATATGCTTAATTGTCATCCATACAGATATGATTGTGTCTGATGAATGATTGAGATTTCATTGTGATGTCAATGGTCTTAAAAATTTTAAGTTATAATTGGGAAATCACATTAGTATAATTACTTATCTTACATGCAAGTATGAGAATGTCTTCTGGTGAATGAGTATTAGTGAGATGAAGAGACATGCTGAGAAGGAGTATAAGCTAGCAATCAGTCTCATGATCGAAGGCAACTTTGAGATGTAATGTCCTGTCTATTAGAAAACATGTTCGGCATAGCCCATACACTACTTAATAATTTAGTGCACTCCGACGATGACACCACTTTGTATTAAATATCACTCATGTTACCATCATCTGGTTTGGTGTCCTAAGCACTACACAACCTATATCACGCATACTACAAGCATCTGGTTTTGTGTCTTAAGCAAGACCCGACTTTGTATTATAGATCACTCATGTTACAACATATGGGCTAGTGTCCTGATGAGTGTAATCATAATGAGATGATGATTGTAATAACAGTAATGATGATGATGATTGTAATGAAGATGGTGATAATCATATAATGAGAATGATGATGATGATTGTAATAACAATGATGATGATGATGATGATAAATAAAGTACAAGCATATTACAGACACGTAGGGAATATACTCGCCTTGAAACTTTTGATTAGAAAATAATTCACCTGAACACTATACAAGAATTGATTCTATAATGTACTTACATTGTTTATAACCAAATACTCATTGCAGGGGGGATGATTCTAAAACCCTTAATGTGTGAGACCCTTTCATTTTATGGAAGAAGAGGTAGAGAACATAACTAGGCACAGAAGAGGATGGTGAACATGTCAAATTCCAAATCAATCAAGGTATTACTCGACATGGAGACCATGATGACAGGCATAAGTGAAGATCTGCACACATCTGCTAGTCTAAACCTTGAACACCTTATAATGGAAGATTGGAGGGAGAGCAACCAATTCTATTGGCGATAACTCACTGAGAACACCAAGACCATCTGTCTCCTGTGTTTATTTTTCTCTAGGAACAAGATTCCTTGTTTTGATTCACTTGTTGTGTTCTTAGGAGTTTACAGCATTACATTTCTAATGTCATATTGAGGATGTGATTAGATGTTTGTTGATTGCTGAAATTTCAGGTAGTGGATAGTTGCAGCTAGATCCAGACCTGACTTTGTGAATGTAACAGCTTGACTGAGTGAGGCAGCTGATATAGTGAGGCCAAATACTACCTGCAAGAGGTTCCACTAAACAATAAAGGACAGGTATCCTAAACAACTTAGTTTATTTATAGAAGTGGAAATTAAGTGAGCCGAAAAACATTAACCTGGAACAACAAAGAACACTCAAGAACTTAATATCTATAGTTGTACTGACTGATACCGCACTGATGGCGATGGATTGTATAATGAGCACAGCCAGGATATAATTATATAAGTAGTAGAGATGCTCTATCTAGACCAACAAGCAGCGGTTAGAATAGATGGCGAGACATCAGATTGGTTTGACATCAAGCAAGGAGTCCGTCAGGGATGTGTGCTGTCCCCCTATTTGTTTAACATGTACGCCGAAAATATAATGAGAAATGTAAGAGATGATATAAATAGGGAGCTATATGATGCCCTAAATATCGATGGTCTTGACATACCAGAGATTCGGTATGCTGATGATACAGTATTGCTATCCACAACACAGGCTGGTATAGAAAACCTAATAGCCTCAACCCAATTGCTTAGTGAAAATCACAACTTGTATCTTAACATTGCAAAAACAAAGATAATGCATACAGATAAAACCACTATGGAGAAAGAAATATATGTTAATGGGGAAAAATTGGAGGTTGTGGAAAATTCTGAATATCTTGGGTCATTGATTACCAACAACGGTGACACAATGAAAGAAATTAAACGACGACTATCGATTGCTCTTCAACGACTAAAACAACTGAATAAATTATGGAATGGGACACACAGAACTACAAAAATTAGATTTTTAAGAGCATGCATATTTCCCATTGCAACAAACGCCTGTGAGACCTGGACACTTACTGAACAAGCTGAATAGCGCATAAATGCCTTTGAATATAAATGTTATAGACGAGTTCTACGAATATCTTGGATAAAGAAAAGAACAAATGCATCAAAACTTCAAGAGCTGAATATTGAAGAAGGTTGGCTACTAAAGACGATAAAACAAAGAAAATTGAAATATTTTGGTCACTTGAAACGTCATGAAAGTTTAGAGAGAACAATAATGGATGGGTATATGCCTGGGAAGAGAGGAAGAGGAAGTCCAAAGAGATGATGGATGCAGGATGTGGCGGATGATCTCCAAAATTGGTGTATTGGATGCGGAACATCTTGCTTATGATCGCGAGGTTTTCCGGAAGGTTGTTATGGGAGCAAGGTTCTGCAAAGGACATGCTACTGAATGAATGAATGGGTAGAGATGTACATGATCTTGTTTTTTTTTATGCTTTGAGTGTTGTATTTGTATGACCTTGCTGTTAAATAGCACCATCTAAGTGTAATAAATTTGAAAAAAAATAAGGGTCATTGTCTCTTTGGGAGTTCTCTTGTCGTAGTAAAATTGTTTTAATTAACAACCCTAGATTCATAATTATTTAGTTGAGAGAGGATTGATTGATTGATTGATTGATTTAGGAATCGACATCACAGCATTCGGGGCATTCCCATAAGTGCCCCGTCCCCATCCTCAGCAGACAGCGAAGAGTTCCAACACTAATAGTACCAGTAGCAATCTGATTATAAGTCCGTCTCGCCTTTCCTCTGAGCGTTGAGCCAGATCCCCTCGTCACTCCTCGCTGTCTCATTCTTGCCAGACCCTGGTAATCCATTTGCTCGTCCGAGGTGTGCACGTGCTCTCACAAGGCCGCAACCACGTCTGCCTTGTCATGTATCAATACTCCACCAAGTTTTGCAGAGCCAGCCAATCTGTCTGCCTGTTCATTTCCCAGCACACCGGCATGCCCCGGAGAAAAGATCCAGGCGATGCTTGTCACCCGTGACCTCCGAAGCGAAGCAAGACACTCCGCACGAAGCCTGCCCGTCCTCACCCTCGTCAGCATGCTTCCTGAGTCAGTTACAATCACTATGTGTGTGTGTGTGTCGTATTCTCCATCCAGCGGAGAGCCGCAGTGACTGCCTCCACCTCCATTCTTAAGCTGGATGTTGTGGTATCATATGCCAGGCTTTCCTGCCCCAAACATCGACCATTAGCTTTGGCTATGAACCCCCAGCCACTTCTCTCACCTCTTGACACTGAACCATCTGTGTAGATAATCACATCACCCGAGTGAGCATTGTCCTGAATTAGTTGCTGGATTTCCACTTCCGTGGCCCCTGCTGGCCACTCCCTGCACTCCCGGCTTAATGTGATTATAACTGCACAAGTCTGACTGCTCCGCTGGCACTCTGACGCACTCCTCTCCACGCCTAATGTTCTCCAAGAGGCACACCTGTCTGATCATATCCTCTGCCTGAGCCATCCATGATTTCCCTCTTATCGGTCGCTGACCCTTAACTGCGTCCAGCGCCTCATGCAGTGGGTGATCTGTGTCTGCAGCTACTCTGAGGATGTCTTCGCCTGCATCACCTTGAGCCTACCAGCAACAGTCGGCAGAACAAGGATGTAACGCACATACACTACTGGGGTGTCTCTAGTGCATCCCAGAATGACCCGCATAGCATCGTTCTGTATGCGCTCTAACTTCACCAGCTGACTCTCTGAGACAGTGAGCAGACCTAATCCATAATCAATTACTGAGAGGATCAAGTGCTGGTATAGTGTGAAAATCATTTTCTGCTCTGTGTCCATAGTTGAGAGAGGAGAGGCAAGGAACCACCAAAAGGATATTTTGGGTATTCAGAGAAAACCTTTTCAGTTATTTCCTGGAGGTATTCCTTGGTTCTCTGAAACTCCATTTCTGGTCTCAAACTATTAAGCCAGTAACGGCTAAATTAATTATAACGGGCAGGATCACATTGAGAAAGAGGAACTTAGTATCCTTTATCTCTTTGGGGTTGAGTTGAGTTAAGAACCGACATCACTGGACTCAGGACATTCCCATATCTCTTTGGTGTTGACCCAACAACTATACATTCGACAAAGTCCTTCAAGAAACAAATGAAGATCGTAAACTGATTAGAGTCATTAGACGTAGACAGTCAAAATATTTTGGGCATGTTATGTGAAGAAAAGAATTGGAGAATTTTGTGACAACTGGCAAGATCGAAGGGAAGAGACCAAGGGGAAGACCGAGAAGTAAATAACTGATTGGCCTAGCTGCGTGGCATGGTCGAGACAGGAACACGGAGCTGATCCACAACTCTGGTGATCGAGTAGGATGGCAGAACACGACCGCCCACGCTTATCGGCATAGCACATGATAGATGCATGGTTTATTCATCCCAGAGACTAGACAACAGGCTGAATAATTCCACTCCATCATGAAACAAGCCCACAAGAACATTTCTTTGTCTGTTGACCACAAACATAATTACACCTTATCATTCTCAAAAATATAATTGTCAGCATTGACAGGATGGCGCCATTCAAAGATCTTCGTCTATTGAACGGGAACATGGACGGCTAATACCTAAGTATACCCAAATAGCTAACTTTGCACCTATTCATGGCCTGGTACGGACCCTGTTTAATCGAGCTAGAATGATTTGCTACGATGACACAATAAAAGAAGACCAGAAGCTCTTAACCATGATCTACATTCTAATATATATTCAGCTGACTTCATCAAATGTCATTACCTGCCTCCCAAACATACTCCCACAGACTCATCAGTCCAGACCTCGTTTTTTCTTCTTTTTTTTTTCAACTAACCTTTCAAGGAGATACTTCTTCGTTCATCCGGAGTTTTTTTTTTTCTTTTCCGGACGTGACTGCGTTGTGCCTTTTTACAGGAGAGCTGCGTTCTTGCGCCGTTAGGCCGACACATCCGACTTCTGCGGGCATTTGTTGACCGGGTTAACCTTCCCGGGGGTTTCGTAAGACGTTTGACTCTCACTGTTGTGGTGTTATTCCCCCATCCCAGCTGGCCCATTTAGAACAGCCAAAGACATAACGGTCAGCCCTCAAGGAAAGGAAGGGGCAGACCATGGGCATTCCCCGCCATCCAAGGAGGCTTTCATTATTGCAGAGCCGACACATAGCGCTCTGGTACTGGGCTCACCCAAGGAATCGTCACGTCCTGCACATGGCTGCTTAGCCTCACTTTCGTATATTGGGCCTTCCGTTCACCATAGGCTGTTCTTCCGGAAGCCAGAGGAATGCAGTCTGCAGATGACATCCACACAGTGAGCTTTCGATTCGGACTTTCCACGTAATGGATTTGCTATCCGAGCAATATTCCATTTCGTGCCACTAGGACACTTTCCACCTTCGATGACGCCCACATAGTTAGCTTTCGATTCAGACTTTCCACGTAATGGATTTGCTATCCAAGCAATATTCCATTTCGTGCCACTAGGACATTTTTTCCACCTTTGATAACGCCCACATAGTGAGCTTTCGATTCAGACTTTTCACGTAATGGATTTGCTAGCCAAGCAATATTCCATTTCATGCCTCTGGGACACTTTAGTTACCGACATACCTGTGGTATTGAGTGTGGCAGTCTAAGTACTTCTTCATGCACCTTTAGTTGTCAACCTGAATATAATTAAAGTAAGCTGCGGTCAGCTTGAGCTTGTTGATATCTCCATAGAGCTTGTCCTCAAATGAAGCAGGTGTGGGCCAAAATATCTTTCTCTGTTCTGCATATATTGGGCACTACTGCAGCAAATGTTTAGCTGTCATTTTACCAGTTCCACAATTACACTCATCGGTATCTCCTATCTTTAGTTTATTGAACAAATGGTATTTCAGCCTGTTATGTCCTGTGCGGAGTCTGAAGATTGCTACTTGTTCTCTTCGGTCGAGTTTGTAATATGCATCATCTTTCTGGTGGCCTGGATGCTCTGATTCCCATTTGGTTCTATAAGTGCTTTTTATATACCACTTTGCCTCACTATAGGTAATGTCTATGTCAGGCTGAGGTAGTCGTCAACCCTCTTTTGCCAGTCTGTCAGCCTCTTCATTTCCAGGTTTACTGCAATGTGATGGGATCCACTGTATTACAACTTTTTGGGATTTCTGACATAGTCCATAGAGTGCTGCTCTTAGGTCTGCTAGTTCTGTGCTGTTTTTGCTCTTCAGTATTGAGACAGCTGACTGCATCTGTGAAGATAGCTATTTGCTTCTCTTTATTTTCCTCCATCAAGAGCATCTCTGCTGCAGTTTTCATAGCTTCCACCTCTGCTTTGAAGTTACTTGAAAATTTTCCAGTTGCCACTGACTGTTTTTTCCCCACTCCTGTTTTAAATTTAGGAGAGTTCCTCTTCCTCCATTTTTAATTGAATTTTTTTGCTGATCCGTCTGTATATGCATGGGTCCAATTGCTGCTTTGGTAATGTTCTTTTATGTAGTTTAGCGATTTTTCTTCTTTCTGTTTTATTTTGAGTGTTCTTTTAATCAATACCAGGAATGTTTTCTATCATCTCGGGCAATTGCTGCTGACTCCAAGCTGGGAGCTTGTGTGCATTGTAAATGGGGGTGACTGTTGATATGTTACATACAGGATCTGCCCTAATATTTCGTTTTGCAGTTTCTACCCTACGCTTCAGTCTTCCCTTTCCAAAACCATTAAACCTGTTATACATAGGGTGGTATGTCAATCTTCTAAATTTTTCTGCTTGTTGCTGGGCTCTGCTATCTCTTCTATCCTGCATTGGTTGTAAACAAGTGATCTTTTCTAGTTCATTAACAGGCGTTATCTTCAGGCTTGAAGTTATGATTCGCATTCCTTGATTTTGGACTTTACTTATTTTGTTAAAGTTTGACTTGGCTGCTGTTGCCCAAGCTGCAATGCCATATTCCAGTACTGGCCTCACCCGTCCAGTATATAACTTCTTGAGAACTTTCTCATCTGCTCCCACGTTGTACCAGCAAGCTTTTTTTATGATTGCCATTCTTTGCCTTGCTCTTGTTCGATTTTTCTCAACCTGTGTCTTCCATATCAGGCGACGATCAAAGGTGACTCCTAGATAGTTTGGATTTTCTTCATGGCACAATATTTTCCCATTCAATACCAGCTTAGGTTGCTGAGTTTTATTTGAGAGGGAGAACACTGTGCATGTTGTTTTCTCCTCACTTATCTTCACTAGCCATGATTTTGAACAGTCCGCTAGCGCTAATAAGGCTTGTTAGCTATACTAATATATTCTTCAGATGTCCATATGGCTAGGTCATCTGCAAAGGAGGATGTGTGTACTCTGGCTGGAAAATTTTCCGTGATGTCATTTATATATGCTAATTATAATGTTGGTGAAAGAACTCCTCCTTTGGGGGATACCTTGCTCCAACAGCATCATTTTGTTGGTTTGTCCTTGTACTTTTGTCCTGGCAGCTCTGTTCTCAAGGTAGTGGCTGATCCATTTATACATTTTCTCGCAAATATGCACTTTTTGCAGTTTTACTTTCAGTCCTTCCTTCCATACTTTATCAAATACTTTTCTAAATCTATCCAGGCCGCTAGTGTGTGCATTTTCTCTTGGGAGGCATCCTCTATTTCCTGAGCTATATAGGCTACTAGCTGACCCGGCCCGGCTTCGCCCAGGCCCTGGCGGGGATCTATCTATCTATCTATCTATCTATCTATCTATCTATCTATCTATCTATCTATCTATCTATCTATCTATCTATCTATCTATCTATCTATCTATCTATCTATCTATCTATCTATCTATCTATTTATCTATCTATCTGTCTGTCTGTCTGTCTGTCTGTCTGTCTGTCTGTCTGTCTGTCCAGGCCCGGCTTCGCCCAGACCCTGATGGGGAGCATCTCATTTAATTCATATAAGTAATCATATAAGTTCCCGTTCCCGACTGTCTGTCTGTCTGTCTGTCTGTCTGTCTGTCTGTCTGTCTGTCTGTCTGTTTGTTTGTTTGTCTGTCTGTCTGTTTGTCTGACCCGGCCCGGTTTCGCCCAATCCTTGGCGGGAATCTGTCTGTCTGTCTGTCTGTCTGTCTGTCTGTCTGTCTGTCTGACTGACCCGGCCCGGCTTCACCCAGTCCCTGGTGAGGAGCATCTCATTTAATTCATATAAGTAGTCATATAAGTTCCCGTCTGTCTGTCTGTCTGTCTGTCTGTCTGACCCGGCTTCGCCCAGGCCCTGGCGGGGATCTGTCTGTCTGTCTGTCTGTCTGTCCGTCCGTCCGTCCGTCCATCTATCTATCTATCTATCTATCTATCTATCTATCTATCTATCTATCTATCTATCCATCCATCCATCTATCTATCTATCTATCTATCTATCTATCTATCTATCTATCTATCTATCTATCTATCTATCTATCTATCTATCTATCTATCTATAGCCAGGGGGCTTAACTTAAGATATAACAATGCTACTAAAAGTTATGTCCCTTGTTTTATATTTTCTTATGTTCAGTCATGTAATTACAAAATTAAATTTTAGTAAGGTAATAGCTCATAGTACACTAAAAAAAACTGACAGTTGGTTGCACTGGAATGAGAAGAAGACGTGTAGAAAATTTCATCTCAATCGGATGGACCATTCGCGAACGCATAAAGAACGGACCCACATACATACACACACACACACACACACACACACACACACACACACTCGCGCACGCACGCACGCACGCACGCACGCACATACATACATACATACATACATACATACATACATACATACATACATACATACAGACACACACAGACACAGACACAGACACACATACACATACATACATACATACATACACACACACACCTACCTACCTACCTACCTACCTACCTACATACATACGTACATAACATATCATAACATACATAACATACATAACATACATACACACACACACATACACACACACACACCTACCTACCTACCTACCTACATACATACATACATACATACATGCATACATACCTGCATACATACATGCATGCATGCATGCATGCATACATACATAACATAACATAACTACGTACCTACCTACCTACCTACCTACCCACCTACACACATACACACATAGACACATACATACATACATACATACATACATACATACATACATACATACATACATGCATGCATGCATGCATGCATACATAACATATACATACATAACATACATACATAACATATACATACATACATACATACATACATACATACATACATACATACATACATACATACATACATACATACATACATACATACATACACACACACACACACATACATACATACATACATACATACATCATACATACATACATACATACATACATACAAACAATCAATCAAACAAACAAACAAACAAACAAACATCCAACCAACCAACCAACCACACAAACAAACATACATACATACATACATACATACATACATACATACATACATACATACATACATACATACATACATACATACATACATACATACATACATACATACATACATACATACATCCAACCAACCAACCAACCAACCAAACAAGCAAACAAGCATGCATGCAGGCAGGCAGGCAGACAGACAGACAGACAGACAGTGTGACATATTTACCATCCATCACTTTACAGCGCGTAAACATTTCACACCAACCCAGAGATTATCAAAACAATTACTGCACGATTAGGAATCGAACTCACCAAGTGACACTCATAACAGACAAATGCCAAGTTAAAAATAGGAAATTTAGCGTCAACAGACTGGAAACCCATTGGGAGAAAGACGTCACGTGAATATAGCGTCGCCCCAGCTCAGGCGTCGTTTTATTGAAACCGCGCACTCCTCAATTCTCAGACGCAGGCGACAGTCGCAAAGCCTATGTGTCCAGCTTTCAAAATTTTACAACCGGCAGTTTGATTCTAGTTCTGAGGTAAGCTTGTAAATTCTCAGATCTAAGTGATACCAAGATGTATGAAGCAGAGGTATCCAGTGTTGTACGTCCAATTAATTGTATTTTTGATAAAATAAATCTCTGAAAATGTGAAAATTGCCGACCGCAACTTCCAGTTACACAGAGCCTTTTTCCCCGGCGAACCAGACATCTTATACTTTCTCAAAACTGCAAAACTCTGACATTCTTTACTACATTTACTTACTTTACCAGGTGCATACAACTATAATCTATCACAGAATAATGTATGAGGTGAAACTTCCAATGCACTCAAATGCATTTCATCAAAAACTTCTATAAAATGCTTCTGCAGAGCCAAGTCAGTTTGTGCAAACGAATCACTACCTCACTGTAAATTGTACTTATTTCTGTCTATTTGCAATCTAAAGAGCTGAAACAAGAATTATATTCTTCCTTTCCTCTTTACGAATTGAAAATATAGTAGTAGATGGAAAATAATTGTATTCATGTGTCGGATTTAATTTAAACAGCGCACTCTACAGATTGCATTGCTTAGAATAGGGTTACGTTCACAAACGCCTTTTGTGATAGCCGGACTAAGTAATCTGTCCAGACTTAAAGGTGAAAATTACCTCGGTCTATAGCCAACTGTGATCGCCGACAGAATGGACATGATGTGCACTGGTAATAGATGTAGGAGAAGTATAAGTAGATGAAGAGAAGGAGGGAATTAGTAGGGGTACTTCAAGTAATAACCTTTTTACTAATGTATTGTGTCATGACCTTGTATAGATTACATTTTGTAACAAATACACATCAGAAGTTCTGTATGTTGGACATGAACCACAATAAAACACACTAGATGAGTTAACCTCAGATTAACTGCTGAAGGTGAGGGAAAGTAGTACAATCTATAGCACCCCACACAACAGAAGTTAACTCAACACAATACACCTCACAACACTCCATTCAACACCACAACAACAGCAGGAACAAGGAAAAGATTTAGAATAAGAAGAGGAAGACAAGTAGTTGCTTTGGAAGGTACAGATAAACAATTGTATACACAATGTAGAACAAAAAGAGTTGATGTAGATGTTTAATTGTATGTCATTTATAAAATGCATCTCATCCTTGTCTTGATCTTGCCTGTCAGCTTGATTACAATGATCCAAGGAACATCACATCATCACTCTTTATCTGTGTCTGACTGTACACTTCTCACTGAACTACAGGTCCACTGAGGAGATGCATACAGCAGGTACCAGACAACAGAAGATGCATCCAGTGTAATAATCTCTGACCCCACCCCAAATCAACACAACAACACTTCTGATCTTGACCTTCCTGTTATGTTGTGTTTACTCTATGAACATGCTGTAAAGGATTATACATATCTATGCGAATTTTGTACAGTGATGTCTTGGTGCCAACCTGACTGTCAAGGTCTCACATCCGAGGTTGCGACGCGTTGTCTGTACCAACGCCAGACACCATAACAACACGCAACCCTGAGTAATGGTAAACACGGCAGAGAGAACGCGGCGTCGTTACCGACGCCCGGATAGGTAGCCACGCACAGCAATTGAGTTCACCCCGTGAACCGTGCAGGGGACACCAGCTGACGTGTGCGTGTAAGCGTGTAGGACGCCAGAACTGGCAGACGGGCTCAGATCGTTGAAAGGACAGGTCGCAAGGGAATGCGAGTTGAGTTTGAATCTGCCTTGAGAGCTAGCCTGTATGACAGTGGGAGACTGGTTCGAACGCTTGTATAGTTTGACTGTAAGTGAGATGTTTATTGCTTGCATGTATTATTATGTATTGTAGTGATATTGTTCATGCTATAATGATTGTTATGGATTGTCAGTGCGCGATGTTTGTGCGATGATAAATGCGGCGCGTCAATAAAACGTGTGAATAATACTTTCGGATATTCACTTTGTGTGATTTGATAGTTTGATATTACTTCACACTTGCCAGAAAACGAGCTACTTGTCTTGTGTTATGCAAGACTCTGACAAGTGCGAATGAGGTGGCTTTCGTCCGGGTTTTGAATAAAATGCGAACGTATAAAAAAATTTTTTTCCGAGTTTGAAGCGAATGTGAACATGCCGATAGAAGTGCACAAGTCATGGATTAAGGTAAAGTAACGAATTAATAGAGTTGATTTAATTAAATTATAAGTGTGAAGGTATTATTTGAAGCCAACCGAGGCGTCTTCAGACTTAGCACTAAATTCAACAAATTTTGTACCTAGAATCTAAAATGGCGGCCGTGCCCTTGAATGTCATTGAGTAGAGGTAGTGTGAGTGTGAAAGTTGTTGAATGTGGTAACGACTAACAATAATACTTGACAGCATACAAACCTTTACAGACTTCAGTGACATTACACACACCATACATTTACAAACGTTCTAATTTCGTTTAGTTTAAAAAGTACAGGGTTTTTGTGACAACTTTACCTGAGTCTGGTGAACTTCAAAAATTGTTTGTGCGTCAACCCGAAAGACGTTCCAGTGTGATTTCGAGCACCACTGAACAGCACAGTACCCAAGGATTACTTGAGTATAAAATTTTTTTCAGCTTTCTTTATACTTTCGTTAGTCTGGCTTTAGACATTAACTGTGCTATAAATATTTGTAACTTACTAACATCATAAGTAATTTTCTTTATATTTATTCCATCATATATATTGTTCATCATGTCTTCTTTAAACGATTTCATTGAAATGGGTTTAAAAATGAATATGTCTGGTGAGGAATTGAGAGCCTGGAGTAAGAATAAATATACAGAATATCTTCTGGTTCAAGAAGAAGAGTGGGAACGTGAGGATAGAGCTGCCGAAGAGGCTTTCAAACAGAGTGAATTAGATTTGGCTGTTAGGCAGTCAGAAGCTGCATTAAAGCTTCAACAGGCAGAATCAAAAGCTGCATTAAAGCTTCAACAGGCAGAATCAGAAGCTGCATTAAAGCTTCAACAGGCACAATCAGAAGCTGCTCTAAAACAGTCAGAAGCTGCAGTGAGGCAAGCTGGGATCTTAGCACAAAGTAAGAAAGAAGAGCAAGAAACACAAATGAAAATTGAACAACTAAAAGCTGAATGTTCTAAAGATAAAGTGAATAGAGAAACAGACAAAGATCAACCTCATAAGAAGTATCAAGGTCTGATCAGAAGTTACAACACAGGTGATTGCATAGCAGCATTCACCCAAAATTTTGAATTTGTTATGGATCATTACAAAATCCCAAAACCTGAATGGGGGATATTATATGTAATAAGTCCGTCTGGGGAACCTCTTAAAGTCATAGAGTCGATCCCAAATGACCTGAAAGAAGATTATCTTTACATTAAAGCAAAAATTATGTCACACTTTTTGCTACATGAATCAGGTTATAGAGAACAGTTTAGGAAGTTGTCTCCTAAGCCAACACACACGTTCTCTGATTACATCTCAGCAATTCAAAATATTTTTTCTAAATGGCTGTCAGCAGCCAAAGTAAATGGAAGTTATGACAAATTAGTTGATCTTATGTTGAGAGATAAGATTATCGCATCTCTCCCAGCTCCCTTTTCTAAATTTTTGTTGGAATGTCAGTGTGAAAGTGTTCAACAGATTGAAAGTCGTGGCTCTGGTTATTTTGCAGCCAATAAACAATGTTTCGCTAGTGGGTTGACTAGTACAGATTTCGTAGCATCAGCTACGTATGGTAAATCAAAGTCAGTGCCCCACAATAAACAGAGACCATACAAGCAAAATACTGAGAAATACTATCAGTGTAAATATTGCCAGTCTTCACACAAGGAAAATGATATGTGTGACAAACACCCTGGGTACCTCACTTACTTGCAGAATTACTTAAGCAAGCAAGATAGGGTGAGAAAGAGCTACAAACGCCTCACAAAATGCTTCCTTTGTAAAGCTTATGGCCATTGGCGCCACTCTTGTAAAGGCAAGCAAATGATTGCAAAGACTAATTCAGCCATGAGTGATAGCTCTTCCTCAGACGAAGAAAGTGTGAAACATCATTTTGTAAATGCAGCACATGCCATTGAGGTGGTTCACCTTAATAGATGTACCATCTGTAATTCTTTTCATGAGGATGGCAGTTTAACATGCAGCCATTCCATACCAGATATCAATAAAGAGACCAATTTAAGAATTAACTCCCAAGGTAAATTGAATATCCACCATGGGTATGTTAATGGTAAAGCTGCTACCGTCTTAAGAGACAGCGGATGTACCCTCATTGGTCTAAAGAGAGACTATATTTTACCATCACAATATAGTGGTAAATATGTCACATGCAGGACATTCTCAGGGAACATAGAGAAATATCCACTTGCATGGGCATATATAACTACACCATTCCTTACAGGAAAGGTGAAATGCGCAGCATTAACCAATCCTTGCTGTGATATTATCATTGGAAACCTTCCTGAAGTGAATGACATACCACAAGACATCAATACATCATCTGTCAGTTGTAATATTGATACTACCACTTCACCTTCATCACCAATCACCATTCATGATGTATTACCACCTGTAAATGAATGTACAAATACCAACCTGGCTATGCCAGAACATACATGTAATTGTGTGAATGTAACATCAATGTGTGATGAGAATGATCGTTGCGATATTACAAATGCAGTAAGCAGATCTACTGCCCAAATGCAAGATCGAATCGATCAAACAGAGGCTTTACAACAAATAAGTCCAGTTGTGACATCTCCTGAAACAACCAGGGAGAAGTTTATAACAGCCCAGAAAGCCGATCGATCTTTGCAGAAGTATTTTAAACTTATAGGCCAAAAGCCACGAGTAGCAAAGAATGCTAAATGGTATTTTGCTCTGAAAAAACGGAATTCTGACACGGTACTATACCAAAGGTTCTAGCACTACAGAACAAGCGGTGCTACCTGCAGAAAACCGCATTCAAGCATTAAAGCTAGCATATGACATACCCTTCGCAGGGCATATAGCTGATGCTAAAACAAGAGCAAGATTACTTACTCAATTCTATTGGCCTAAGTTTCGCAGTGATACCAAACGGTATTGCAGAAGTTGTGACATCTGCCATAAGCTTGTGAAACAGAAGAAACACTCGCAAGATGAACTGCAATTAACAGAGTCAACAAGCAGACCTTTCAAAAATATCTCTGTCGACAGAATTGATCCTCTTGACCACATAATATCAAGAGGTACTAAATTTCGCCAGAAGCGAGTCCTTCTAAAACCATAACTTCCAAAGACATCAGGGAAGTATGTTCCCATATTAGAACTAAGTTAGGGAGCCATAATACCAATTTCACTCACTCCTCATTAGTAATGTACCAATCTATGTTGACTGAAAGTGCAACTTTGTCTATACCCATTTCACCATATGAACATGTAACATCATTGCGTGATAGAATTATGAAATCATGTATATTAGCCAAAGAAGCTCTCCAAAAATCAGGAGCTATTTACCGACAATATGCTAACAGAGGAAATAGAACTATTACACTGATGCCAGGACAGGACGTTCTTCTTCTTTTGCCAAGTGATAGACATCTCCTAACTGACTCATGGCAAGGACCGTTCAAAGTGCTACGACAAATTTCGACGGTAGATTACGAGATTGCAGTTAGGGACAAACATAAAATTTTCCATATTAACATGCTCAAACCTTATCACCACAGGCAAGACGAACAAGTAGAGACTGCAGCAAGCACCTCCATAGTGGACCAGACGGACGACAACGACACTGACGAGATACCGACACCAGTTCTTGACACGACGACCAACTTACAAGACATTAAGGTAAATCCTAAACTGACTCAGACACAAACTGACAGTTGCAGACAACTGATACAAGACTACAGGACTATCTTTTCGGACAGCCCAGGACAGACAGATTTAGTGCAACACCAAATCATCTTAACATCTGACGTTCCTATTAAGTGTAGACCATATTCCATCCCTATACACTATAAAGAAAAACTTCATCAAGAAATCATTGATTTAGAAACAAATCATATCATTCGACGTTCACAATCTCATTTCTGTTCACCAATAGTTTTGGTACGCAAAAAGGACAACACTATTAGACTTTGTGTGGACTACCGTAAGCTCAACAGCATTACACAGTTGGATTTAGAACCAATGAGCAACTGTGAAGACATCTTGACTGAACTATCTGACTCACGTTATTTTACTAAACTTGACATGACAAAAGGCTACTGGCAGATAGCTGTACATCCTGATAGTATACATCTGACTGCATTTGCCACACCTTGGGGTTTATACGAATGGTGTAAACTACCTTTCGGATTAGTCAATGCACCAGCTACCTTCGTCAGAATGACAAGAATTCTTTTGACAGACATTGCTAACATCATTTGGTACATGGACGACATTTGCATACACGCAAAGGACATGACAGAGCACATAACAGCACTACAGCAGACATTTGACAGAATTAGACTTCATGGACTGACTGTAAAACCTTCCAAAGTGGATATAGCCTTTCAGGAAATTTCATTTTTGGGCTATAAGATCTCAAATGGCTTTATATCAACTGACAATAACATCATGTCCAGAATTTTGAAATTGTCGCTTCCGACAACTAAGAAACAGTTGCGAAGTGTGTTAGGTCTGTTAAACTATTATAGACAGTTTATTCCTCATTTTGCTGAATTGACCAAATGTTTCACTGATCTACTAACAAATAAACACCCCAATGTGATTGTAAACAGTGAATGTTTAAGGCCAGCATTTACGAAAATTATTTCATATTTTTCTAAATCACCTATTCTGAAATTGCCAAATTTGAATATTACTTTTAGATTAAGATGTGATGCGAGCTCCGTAGCCATTGGAGGTGTGCTTCTCCAAGAACACGACCAAATCTTGTACCCAGTATACTACGTCTCTCGAAAACTGAACACCAGCGAACGAAATTACAGTACACCGGAACTCGAGGCTCTTGCCATGGTATTTTCGGTACGTAAACTTTCTAGATTTTTGTTATGCAAACATTTCATTATTGAAACAGATAATACTCCGCTGACAATTGTTACCAGAGGAACGCCTAGTAACAGCATGGTGGCAAGATGGTCCCTTCTTCTGCAGGACTATAGCTATGAGGTTAACCACATAAAAGGTTCACAAAACTGTCTTGCAGACCTTTTGTCGAGATGTCCATACAACGAACCTAATACCCAGTCGACACCAGAGCACAGTGCAGAGGGTGTATAAAACTGCAACGTAGATAGTGCTCAGTACCACAGCCAAGTGTGACAATGTGTCAGTAACGCTGTGTACACCATTGTGATGGGGAAGATTGTATCTCCCAATGTATATAACTTATGTACATATTGTGATTCTTATTATTATCATGCGAATGAATGCGTATATAATTGTGAGATATGTGAAAGAATGAAATCAGTATTATGTAAACTAATGTGTTGTATAACTGTGAGATATGAGAAAGAATGTAATTATTATTGTAAATAAATATTATAACAACCAGACACTACAGAGAAGTGTCACGGGACAACACTAGAGGATCCAAGAAGTTACCAAGCACTAAAACGTGAGGTAATCCTAAAGTATCCAAACCGAGGTGCCCAAGACGTTTTAACAAGGTACGAAAGATGACTGCGACAGTACAATCCGAGCAGAAGCCGGAAGAGATGATCCAACAGCTGATAGTAACAACTACTACTCCGTTTATAGAAGATCCATCAAGAACGGACCAGCTTTGTTTGAATGACATCACAACACATGTAATAGTACAGCTGTATACTTCCGATTTTTTGCATAGTAATATTAAAAGTATATAAATGTATGACAATTGTATTAAAATGTAATTTAAAATATTTCCATATACGGAATTGTATATGTCGATTTTTTTTTAAGGATGTAATCTCAGCATCGTAACTTGATTGCTTCTTTACAAACGTGACTTTTTGTGCACATTTGTCAATAAGGATCAAATTATGACACTAAGAAACAAATTTCCAATTGTAATTTATGTCTTGTAAACGACGATAAATTATTGTTCCTAAATTTTCTGTATAATAACCAGGGGACATTATTCTAAATTATTGGTGATATGTAAATATGTATTGTAACCATTAACATGTGTGCTTGATAAATAACATGTCAATGTAACATCGTTTAGATATGGACAGTATATTGCCAAAACTGTTGACCTTCATTAGAAACTCTAAACAGAGGTCTGATGGAGGAGTCATCTCAGAGGGAGATGCTCACGGCTTGACCTGATTATTTTAGTATTTTTGTTCTTGGTTGTGAGGTAGGGGCCAGTTTAGCCGATACCTACCGGACTAGCTGGGTCACAGCGAGGTAATGACCATTAAATAGATTGTACTTGACTGTTGTACGTCATAGTGCAACATAAGTGGTGTATACATATTGTTGACTATTCACCTGTATATATTTATGATAATTGTTAATGTATAATGTTCGACTTTGACATGTTTAAGAACACCTAGAGATATATTATACATGTAAGGAAATCCTTTCATGGAAAAGGGGTGTGGAGAGTGTCAAGGTCTCACATCCGAGGTTGCGACGCGTTGTCTGTACCAACGCCAGACACTATAACAACACGCAACCCTGAGTAATGGTAAACACGGCAGAGAGAACGCGGCGTCGTTACCGACGCCCGGATAGGTAGCCACGCACAGCAATTGAGTTCACCCCGTGAACCGTGCAGGGGACACCAGCTGACGTGTGCGTGTAAGCGTGTAGGACGCCAGAACTGGCAGACGGGCTCAGATCGTTGAAAGGACAGGTCGCAAGGGAATGCGAGTTGGGTTTGAATCTGCCTTGAGAGCTAGCCTGTATGGCAGTGGGAGACTGGTTCGAACGCTTGTATAGTTTGA
Organism: Cepaea hortensis; assembly: GCA_963921405.1. NCBI lineage: Eukaryota > Metazoa > Mollusca > Gastropoda > Stylommatophora > Helicidae > Cepaea > Cepaea hortensis. The sequence continues at coordinate 47,068,750 of OY992897.1, forward strand.
CTGTAAGTGAGATGTTTATTGCTTGCATGTATTATTATGTATTGTAGTGATATTGTTCATGCTATAATGATTGTTATGGATTGTCAGTGCGCGATGTTTGTGCGATGATAAATGCGGCGCGTCAATAAAACGTGTGAATAATACTTTCGGATATTCACTTTGTGTGATTTGATAGTTTGATATTACTTCACACTTGCCAGAAAACGAGCTACTTGTCTTGTGTTATGCAAGACTCTGACACTGACCAGACAGAGGGAAGATGAGAGAAGAAGATGACCAACACCTGTGATGGAAGAGAACTCAAGTCTTGAGCAGAGCATGGGAAGCCTTCAGAGAAGCTAAACTGGCCAAAACTGAAGTGGATCCATCAGACAATGGACCCAGGCTTATCCACATCTCCCATTCACAAGGTTACCTTTTTCCTTGCCACAAACTTCACCCCTCTCAGGAACTTATTTTCCTGAATAATGGTTTACATTTTGACAAACTTAAACTGTACAACATTTTGATAGTTACCATATCTCACCACACAATGAATGTTATTTATTTATTGATTGACTGTGTTTGGTCCTATGGGCATTTTTCTATTTAATTCTGTTTATGCCAAACAGATGTTGAAAAAAGAGAATGTTAATAGGCCAAAAGACACTGGCCCAGTCAATAAATCATTGAACTGTAGCTATATTCTCTATTAATTTGTCAGTCCAAACTATCTGTTGATTCTCCATCTTGTTTAAGTAAAACATGTTGTCAGCAACTCCATATATTTGTTAAATGTTTGATTAACAGATATACTTCATACAAAATGAATTAATTAAGTAAAAGAAGAAAAAGAGAGAACTCGACATCTCGTGACTGTTCCAGATCCATGTTATATTTAACCTGATTCTTACTGAGAAAGTCTTTTCAGACATTTTTCTTCAGCAATTAGAAGGGGGTTCGTGAGCTATTACCATTACATTCCAGGTGAAAAGACAAGGGACAAACCTAGTGCTTACTTTTCCCCAAAAGAGGACCACACGCTCCTAGACAAATAACGAAATTCGAGTCTGTAAATTCGTCAAGGGTCGTTTTCTTGATTTATTTGCATACAAGAAGTGGATGGGGCCCAGCTTCCTTTAACCGAAATGGGTCATGCACATTAGTGATTACCAGTCCCTTCAGAATATACGATAGACAGACAGACAGACAGACAGACACACAGACTGACATACATGTCTAGGGGTATGATTCTCGCTTTGGGTGCCAGAGGTCCCGGGATCATATCCCGGACGAGCCCCCACGTTCGCACTTGTCAGGATATTGCGGTAGCAAGACTCTGGCTCGTTGAATGACAAGTGAAATAACAAATATTGTCACTTAATAACTCAATGTGACACAATGCAAACACTTTATTCGCACATCTCGTGTTTCACCATTAATGCATCTCTCGCGCAATCACAAGTCATCATTACAATCAATACATGCAATCAATCAATACATCAATACAGCAGTACACTTACACTCTTACAGGCTAGCTCTTGAATCACGCTCAAACATATAATTCAAAGCACTCCGCATTCAAACGTCTGTCCTCTATGCTCTCCCAAGGCCTGTCTGACCAGCCGTTCAGCATTCGCATCAGTCGGGGTGGAGTCCCCTTGCGTGCTACACACATTGCACGCTGTCTCCTGACGGCTTAGCGTCGCTCAGACTTGAGCCGGGCTGGACTTCTCAGGCGCCGTCGAAGACGCCGCGTTGTAGCTAGCGTGTTTAACACTGCTCAGCGTTGAGTATGGCTGCAATTGTCTGGCGTTGGTACAGAATCTATGGGTGAGAATCTGACATGCTCCCACCTTTCTTTCCATGAAAGGGGATCCTTTCATGTTCTTTATACACCTTTATTATTTTCTCTGTCAGAATCGAACCATGTAAGTCGTCTGACGTGACTCTTTGGTTCATATTCACATATACAGGTAATGGTAAGTTATATCTGCACGATCACCAATATCGCCTTAATGCAACACACATCAAGTACGGTCATTTGAATGGATAGTCGCCTCAGCTGTCATATGACACAGCAAGTCCGGTAAGTTACAGCATACACGCCCTTACCTCACAACCACTAAAAAAAATTCAAAAGAACAGGTCAAACTGCGAACATCTCCCTATAAGATGTTCCAACCTCAGACCCCCAACCTCACTTAGTCGGAGAGTCTAACGAAGGTCTACAGCTTTGGTAACTCTCTCCATGTAAAACTGACGTCATCCTGACGTGTCAACCATTTAGGCCACATGATGATAGTTTTAACACATATTACACATTACACACATTTTTGATTATGTCCCTTGGTTGTAATACGAAGGTTCGGGACGGTAATTTTACCATGCTTTCAAAACAATAAATTACATTTATAAATTCATTTCTTAGTGTCATAATTTGATACTTCTTGACAAAAGGAACACAATGGCACTGTTGTGAACAAGTAAATCAAGTTACGATGCTGAGATTACATACAAAAACAATCCTCATATACAATTCCGTATATGGAAATATTAGACTCACAAAATTTGTGTAAAACGTCAATGTTTTGTGAGTATTTTAGTATAGTCTGCTATCTTTCAAATTAATATTCATACACACCGGAAATACACAGCTGTGGTTTTAAGTTGACAATACCACACAGTCGTTTCGTTTGGATGTTACATAAATAAACGGAGTAACCAGTTCTTGAAAACAGCTGTTGGATGGTTTCTCCGGTGTGGATTACAGGGTTCTTCTGGGATACGGCTGTCACAGTCCCTCTTCATACTGGTTAAAATACCGTGGGCCAATCTGTGGTGTAGGTACGCAGGATATTCGCAGTTGTTCAAGCACAGTAAGTTCTTGGATCCTGTAGT